>OX123209.2:390000-1590000 GCA_944739405.2 Euclidia mi
TGTGAGGTCGCAGCTACTGAGTGCCGCCTGTCCCGCTAGGAGACATCTCAGGCTCGAGGGACTAAGGACTCTGGTGAGTGAGCTGACACTATACATCGCAGCGCAGCGCAGGTAGTAAGGCAGTACAGTACAGTACAGTACAGTACAGTACAGTACAGTACAGTACAGTACAGTACAGAAGGCGACCCTCTCTCCTGCTACTGCGCCAACACCACTAGCGTGTCCGCCAGCACCGGGCGGCCGCGCCCGCGCTCCGGCGGGTCTGTGAGGTCGCAGCTACTGAGTGCCGCCTGTCCCGCTAGGAGACATCTCAGGCTCGAGGGACTAAGGACTCTGGTGAGTGAGCTGACACTATACATCGCAGCGCAGCGCAGGTAGTAAGGCAGTACAGTACAGTACAGTACAGTACAGTACAGAAGGCGACCCTCTCTCCTGCTACTGCGCCAACACCACTAGTGTGTCCGCCAGCACCGGGCGGCCGCGCCCGCGCTCCGGCGGGTCTGTGAGGTCGCAGCTACTGAGTGCCGCCTGTCCCGCTAGGAGACATCTCAGGCTCGAGGGACTAAGGACTCTGGTGAGTGAGCTGACACTATACATCGCAGCGCAGCGCAGGTAGTAAGGCAGTACAGTACAGTACAGTACAGTACAGTACAGTACAGAAGGCGACCCTCTCTCCTGCTACTGCGCCAACACCACTAGTGTGTCCGCCAGCACCGGGCGGCCGCGCCCGCGCTCCGGCGGGTCTGTGAGGTCGCAGCTACTGAGTGCCGCCTGTCCCGCTAGGAGACATCTCAGGCTCGAGGGACTAAGGACTCTGGTGAGTGAGCTGACACTATACATCGCAGCGCAGCGCAGGTAGTAAGGCAGTACAGTACAGTACAGTACAGTACAGTACAGAAGGCGACCCTCTCTCCTGCTACTGCGCCAACACCACTAGTGTGTCCGCCAGCACCGGGCGGCCGCGCCCGCGCTCCGGCGGGTCTGTGAGGTCGCAGCTACTGAGTGCCGCCTGTCCCGCTAGGAGACATCTCAGGCTCGAGGGACTAAGGACTCTGGTGAGTGAGCTGACACTATACATCGCAGCGCAGCGCAGGTAGTAAGGCAGTACAGTACAGTACAGTACAGAAGGCGACCCTCTCTCCTGCTACTGCGCCAACACCACTAGTGTGTCCGCCAGCACCGGGCGGCCGCGCCCGCGCTCCGGCGGGTCTGTGAGGTCGCAGCTACTGAGTGCCGCCTGTCCCGCTAGGAGACATCTCAGGCTCGAGGGACTAAGGACTCTGGTGAGTGAGCTGACACTATACATCGCAGCGCAGCGCAGGTAGTAAGGCAGTACAGTACAGTACAGTACAGTACAGTACAGTACAGAAGGCGACCCTCTCTCCTGCTACTGCGCCAACACCACTAGTGTGTCCGCCAGCACCGGGCGGCCGCGCCCGCGCTCCGGCGGGTCTGTGAGGTCGCAGCTACTGAGTGCCGCCTGTCCCGCTAGGAGACATCTCAGGCTCGAGGGACTAAGGACTCTGGTGAGTGAGCTGACACTATACATCGCAGCGCAGCGCAGGTAGTAAGGCAGTACAGTACAGTACAGTACAGAAGGCGACCCTCTCTCCTGCTACTGCGCCAACACCACTAGTGTGTCCGCCAGCACCGGGCGGCCGCGCCCGCGCTCCGGCGGGTCTGTGAGGTCGCAGCTACTGAGTGCCGCCTGTCCCGCTAGGAGACATCTCAGGCTCGAGGGACTAAGGACTCTGGTGAGTGAGCTGACACTATACATCGCAGCGCAGCGCAGGTAGTAAGGCAGTACAGTACAGTACAGTACAGTACAGTACAGTACAGTACAGAAGGCGACCCTCTCTCCTGCTACTGCGCCAACACCACTAGTGTGTCCGCCAGCACCGGGCGGCCGCGCCCGCGCTCCGGCGGGTCTGTGAGGTCGCAGCTACTGAGTGCCGCCTGTCCCGCTAGGAGACATCTCAGGCTCGAGGGACTAAGGACTCTGGTGAGTGAGCTGACACTATACATCGCAGCGCAGCGCAGGTAGTAAGGCAGTACAGTACAGTAAAGTACAGTACAGAAGGCGACCCTCTCTCCTGCTACTGCGCCAACACCACTAGTGTGTCCGCCAGCACCGGGCGGCCGCGCCCGCGCTCCGGCGGGTCTGTGAGGTCGCAGCTACTGAGTGCCGCCTGTCCCGCTAGGAGACATCTCAGGCTCGAGGGACTAAGGACTCTGGTGAGTGAGCTGACACTATACATCGCAGCGCAGCGCAGGTAGTAAGGCAGTACAGTACAGTACAGTACAGTACAGTACAGAAGGCGACCCTCTCTCCTGCTACTGCGCCAACACCACTAGTGTGTCCGCCAGCACCGGGCGGCCGCGCCCGCGCTCCGGCGGGTCTGTGAGGTCGCAGCTACTGAGTGCCGCCTGTCCCGCTAGGAGACATCTCAGGCTCGAGGGACTAAGGACTCTGGTGAGTGAGCTGACACTATACATCGCAGCGCAGCGCAGGTAGTAAGGCAGTACAGTACAGTACAGTACAGTACAGTACAGTACAGTACAGTACAGTACAGAAGGCGACCCTCTCTCCTGCTACTGCGCCAACACCACTAGTGTGTCCGCCAGCACCGGGCGGCCGCGCCCGCGCTCCGGCGGGTCTGTGAGGTCGCAGCTACTGAGTGCCGCCTGTCCCGCTAGGAGACATCTCAGGTTCGAGGGACTAAGGACTCTGGTGAGTGAGCTGACACTATACATCTTAGCGCAGCGCAGGTAGTAAGGCAGTACAGTACAGTACAGTACAGAAGGCGACCCTCTCTCCTGCTACTGCGCCAACACCACTAGTGTGTCCGCCAGCACCGGGCGGCCGCGCCCGCGCTCCGGCGGGTCTGTGAGGTCGCAGCTACTGAGTGCCGCCTGTCCCGCTAGGAGACATCTCAGGCTCGAGGGACTAAGGACTCTGGTGAGTGAGCTGACACTATACATCGCAGCGCAGCGCAGGTAGTAAGGCAGTACAGTACAGTACAGTACAGTACAGTACAGTACAGTACAGTACAGAAGGCGACCCTCTCTCCTGCTACTGCGCCAACACCACTAGTGTGTCCGCCAGCACCGGGCGGCCGCGCCCGCGCTCCGGCGGGTCTGTGAGGTCGCAGCTACTGAGTGCCGCCTGTCCCGCTAGGAGACATCTCAGGCTCGAGGGACTAAGGACTCTGGTGAGTGAGCTGACACTATACATCGCAGCGCAGCGCAGGTAGTAAGGCAGTACAGTACAGTACAGTACAGTACAGTACAGAAGGCGACCCTCTCTCCTGCTACTGCGCCAACACCACTAGTGTGTCCGCCAGCACCGGGCGGCCGCGCCCGCGCTCCGGCGGGTCTGTGAGGTCGCAGCTACTGAGTGCCGCCTGTCCCGCTAGGAGACATCTCAGGCTCGAGGGACTAAGGACTCTGGTGAGTGAGCTGACACTATACATCGCAGCGCAGCGCAGGTAGTAAGGCAGTACAGTACAGTACAGTACAGTACAGTACAGTACAGTACAGTACAGTACAGTACAGTACAGAAGGCGACCCTCTCTCCTGCTACTGCGCCAACACCACTAGTGTGTCCGCCAGCACCGGGCGGCCGCGCCCGCGCTCCGGCGGGTCTGTGAGGTCGCAGCTACTGAGTGCCGCCTGTCCCGCTAGGAGACATCTCAGGCTCGAGGGACTAAGGACTCTGGTGAGTGAGCTGACACTATACATCGCAGCGCAGCGCAGGTAGTAAGGCAGTACAGTACAGTACAGTACAGTACAGTACAGTACAGTACAGTACAGTACAGTACAGTACAGTACAGTACAGAAGGCGACCCTCTCTCCTGCTACTGCGCCAACACCACTAGTGTGTCCGCCAGCACCGGGCGGCCGCGCTCGCGCTCCGGCGGGTCTGTGAGGTCGCAGCTACTGAGTGCCGCCTGTCCCGCTAGGAGACATCTCAGGCTCGAGGGACTAAGGACTCTGGTGAATGAGCTGACACTATACATCGCAGCGCAGCGCAGGTAGTAAGGCAGTACAGTACAGTACAGTACAGTACAGTACAGTACAGTACAGTTCAGTACAGAAGGCGACCCTCTCTCCTGCTACTGCGCCAACACCACTAGTGTGTCCGCCAGCACCGGGCGGCCGCGCCCGCGCTCCGGCGGGTCTGTGAGGTCGCAGCTACTGAGTGCCGCCTGTCCCGCTAGGAGACATCTCAGGCTCGAGGGACTAAGGACTCTGGTGAGTGAGCTGACACTATACATCGCAGCGCAGCGCAGGTAGTAAGGCAGTACAGTACAGTACAGTACAGTACAGTACAGTACAGTACAGAAGGCGACCCTCTCTCCTGCTACTGCGCCAACACCACTAGTGTGTCCGCCAGCACCGGGCGGCCGCGCCCGCGCTCCGGCGGGTCTGTGAGGTCGCAGCTATTGAGTGCCGCCTGTCCCGCTAGGAGACATCTCAGGCTCGAGGGACTAAGGACTCTGGTGAGTGAGCTGACACTATACATCGCAGCGCAGCGCAGGTAGTAAGGCAGTACAGTACAGTACAGTACAGTACAGTACAGTACAGTACAGTACAGTACAGTACAGTACAGAAGGCGACCCTCTCTCCTGCTACTGCGCCAACACCACTAGTGTGTCCGCCAGCACCGGGCGGCCGCGCCCGCGCTCCGGCGGGTCTGTGAGGTCGCAGCTACTGAGTGCCGCCTGTCCCGCTAGGAGACATCTCAGGCTCGAGGGACTAAGGACTCTGGTGAGTGAGCTGACACTATACATCGCAGCGCAGCGCAGGTAGTAAGGCAGTACAGTACAGTACAGTACAGAAGGCGACCCTCTCTCCTGCTACTGCGCCAACACCACTAGTGTGTCCGCCAGCACCGGGCGGCCGCGCCCGCGCTCCGGCGGGTCTGTGAGGTCGCAGCTACTGAGTGCCGCCTGTCCCGCTAGGAGACATCTCAGGCTCGAGGGACTAAGGACTCTGGTGAGTGAGCTGACACTATACATCGCAGCGCAGCGCAGGTAGTAAGGCAGTACAGTACAGTACAGTACAGTACAGTACAGTACAGTACAGTACAGTACAGTACAGAAGGCGACCCTCTCTCCTGCTACTGCGCCAACACCACTAGTGTGTCCGCCAGCACCGGGCGGCCGCGCCCGCGCTCCGGCGGGTCTGTGAGGTCGCAGCTACTGAGTGCCGCCTGTCCCGCTAGGAGACATCTCAGGCTCGAGGGACTAAGGACTCTGGTGAGTGAGCTGACACTATACATCGCAGCGCAGCGCAGGTAGTAAGGCAGTACAGTACAGTACAGTACAGTACAGTACAGAAGGCGACCCTCTCTCCTGCTACTGCCCCAACACCACTAGTGTGTCCGCCAGCACCGGGCGGCCGCGCCCGCGCTCCGGCGGGTCTGTGAGGTCGCAGCTACTGAGTGCCGCCTGTCCCGCTAGGAGACATCTCAGGCTCGAGGGACTAAGGACTCTGGTGAGTGAGCTGACACTATACATCGCAGCGCAGCGCAGGTAGTAAGGCAGTACAGTACAGTACAGTACAGTACAGTACAGTACAGTACAGTACAGTACAGTACAGTACAGAAGGCGACCCTCTCTCCTGCTACTGCGCCAACACCACTAGTGTGTCCGCCAGCACCGGGCGGCCGCGCCCGCGCTCCGGCGGGTCTGTGAGGTCGCAGCTACTGAGTGCCGCCTGTCCCGCTAGGAGACATCTCAGGCTCGAGGGACTAAGGACTCTGGTGAGTGAGCTGACACTATACATCGCAGCGCAGCGCAGGTAGTAAGGCAGTACAGTACAGTACAGTACAGTACAGTACAGAAGGCGACCCTCTCTCCTGCTACTGCGCCAACACCACTAGTGTGTCCGCCAGCACCGGGCGGCCGCGCCCGCGCTCCGGCGGGTCTGTGAGGTCGCAGCTACTGAGTGCCGCCTGTCCCGCTAGGAGACATCTCAGGCTCGAGGGACTAAGGACTCTGGTGAGTGAGCTGACACTATACATCGCAGCGCAGCGCAGGTAGTAAGGCAGTACAGTACAGTACAGTACAGTACAGTACAGTACAGTAGTACAGAAGGCGACCCTCTCTCCTGCTACTGCGCCAACACCACTAGTGTATCCGCCAGCACCGGGCGGCCGCGCCCGCGCTCCGGCGGGTCTGTGAGGTCGCAGCTACTGAGTGCCGCCTGTCCCGCTAGGAGACATCTCAGGCTCGAGGGACTAAGGACTCTGGTGAGTGAGCTGACACTATACATCGCAGCGCAGCGCAGGTAGTAAGGCAGTACAGTACAGTACAGTACAGTACAGTACAGTACAGATGGCGACCCTCTCTCCTGCTACTGCGCCAACACCACTAGTGTGTCCGCCAGCACCGGGCGGCCGCGCCCGCGCTCCGGCGGGTCTGTGAGGTCGCAGCTACTGAGTGCCGCCTGTCCCGCTAGGAGACATCTCAGGCTCGAGGGACTAAGGACTCTGGTGAGTGAGCTGACACTATACATCGCAGCGCAGCGCAGGTAGTAAGGCAGTACAGTACAGTACAGTACAGTACAGTACAGTTCAGTACAGAAGGCGACCCTCTCTCCTGCTACTGCGCCAACACCACTAGTGTGTCCGCCAGCACCGGGCGGCCGCGCCCGCGCTCCGGCGGGTCTGTGAGGTCGCAGCTACTGAGTGCCGCCTGTCCCGCTAGGAGACATCTCAGGCTCGAGGGACTAAGGACTCTGGTGAGTGAGCTGACACTATACATCGCAGCGCAGCGCAGGTAGTAAGGCAGTACAGTACAGTACAGTACAGTACAGTACAGTACAGTACAGTACAGAAGGCGACCCTCTCTCCTGCTACTGCGCCAACACCACTAGTGTGTCCGCCAGCACCGGGCGGCCGCGCCCGCGCTCCGGCGGGTCTGTGAGGTCGCAGCTACTGAGTGCCGCCTGTCCCGCTAGGAGACATCTCAGGCTCGAGGGACTAAGGACTCTGGTGAGTGAGCTGACACTATACATCGCAGCGCAGCGCAGGTAGTAAGGCAGTACAGTACAGTACAGTACAGTACAGTACAGTACAGTACAGAAGGCGACCCTCTCTCCTGCTACTGCGCCAACACCACTAGTGTGTCCGCCAGCACCGGGCGGCCGCGCCCGCGCTCCGGCGGGTCTGTGAGGTCGCAGCTACTGAGTGCCGCCTGTCCCGCTAGGAGACATCTCAGGCTCGAGGGACTAAGGACTCTGGTGAGTGAGCTGACACTATACATCGCAGCGCAGCGCAGGTAGTAAGGCAGTACAGTACAGTACAGTACAGTACAGTACAGTACAGTACAGTACAGTACAGAAGGCGACCCTCTCTCCTGCTACTGTGCCAACACCACTAGTGTGTCCGCCAGCACCGGGCGGCCGCGCCCGCGCTCCGGCGGGTCTGTGAGGTCGCAGCTACTGAGTGCCGCCTGTCCCGCTAGGAGACATCTCAGGCTCGAGGGACTAAGGACTCTGGTGAGTGAGCTGACACTATACATCGCAGCGCAGCGCAGGTAGTAAGGCAGTACAGTACAGTACAGTACAGTACAGTACAGTACAGAAGGCGACCCTCTCTCCTGCTACTGCGCCAACACCACTAGTGTGTCCGCCAGCACCGGGCGGCCGCGCCCGCGCTCCGGCGGGTCTGTGAGGTCGCAGCTACTGAGTGCCGCCTGTCCCGCTAGGAGACATCTCAGGCTCGAGGGACTAAGGACTCTGGTGAGTGAGCTGACACTATACATCGCAGCGCAGCGCAGGTAGTAAGGCAGTACAGTACAGTACAGTACAGTACAGAAGGCGACCCTCTCTCCTGCTACTGCGCCAACACCACTAGTGTGTCCGCCAGCACCGGGCGGCCGCGCCCGCGCTCCGGCGGGTCTGTGAGGTCGCAGCTACTGAGTGCCGCCTGTCCCGCTAGGAGACATCTCAGGCTCGAGGGACTAAGGACTCTGGTGAGTGAGCTGACACTATACATCGCAGCGCAGCGCAGGTAGTAAGGCAGTACAGTACAGTACAGTACAGTACAGTACAGTACAGTACGGTACAGAAGGCGACCCTCTCTCCTGCTACTGCGCCAACATCACTAGTGTGTCCGCCAGCACCGGGCGGCCGCGCCCGCGCTCCGGCGGGTCTGTGAGGTCGCAGCTACTGAGTGCCGCCTGTCCCGCTAGGAGACATCTCAGGCTCGAGGGACTAAGGACTCTGGTGAGTGAGCTGACACTATACATCGCAGCGCAGCGCAGGTAGTAAGGCAGTACAGTACAGTACAGTACAGTACAGTACAGTACAGTACAGAAGGCGACCCTCTCTCCTGCTACTGCGCCAACACCACTAGTGTGTCCGCCAGCACCGGGCGGCCGCGCCCGCGCTCCGGCGGGTCTGTGAGGTCGCAGCTACTGAGTGCCGCCTGTCCCGCTAGGAGACATCTCAGGCTCGAGGGACTAAGGACTCTGGTGAGTGAGCTGACACTATACATCGCAGCGCAGCGCAGGTAGTAAGGCAGTACAGTACAGTACAGTACAGTACAGAAGGCGACCCTCTCTCCTGCTACTGCGCCAACACCACTAGTGTGTCCGCCAGCACCGGGCGGCCGCGCCCGCGCTCCGGCGGGTCTGTGAGGTCGCAGCTACTGAGTGCCGCCTGTCCCGCTAGGAGACATCTCAGGCTCGAGGGACTAAGGACTCTGGTGAGTGAGCTGACACTATACATCGCAGCGCAGCGCAGGTAGTAAGGCAGTACAGTACAGTACAGTACAGTACAGTACAGTACAGTACAGTACAGTACAGAAGGCGACCCTCTCTCCTGCTACTGCGCCAACACCACTAGTGTGTCCGCCAGCACCGGGCGGCCGCGCCCGCGCTCCGGCGGGTCTGTGAGGTCGCAGCTACTGAGTGCCGCCTGTCCCGCTAGGAGACATCTCAGGCTCGAGGGACTAAGGACTCTGGTGAGTGAGCTGACACTATACATCGCAGCGCAGCGCAGGTAGTAAGGCAGTACAGTACAGTACAGTACAGTACAGTACAGAAGGCGACCCTCTCTCCTGCTACTGCGCCAACACCACTAGTGTGTCCGCCAGCACCGGGCGGCCGCGCCCGCGCTCCGGCGGGTCTGTGAGGTCGCAGCTACTGAGTGCCGCCTGTCCCGCTAGGAGACATCTCAGGCTCGAGGGACTAAGGACTCTGGTGAGTGAGCTGACACTATACATCGCAGCGCAGCGCAGGTAGTAAGGCAGTACAGTACAGTACAGTACAGTACAGTACAGAAGGCGACCCTCTCTCCTGCTACTGCGCCAACACCACTAGTGTGTCCGCCAGCACCGGGCGGCCGCGCCCGCGCTCCGGCGGGTCTGTGAGGTCGCAGCTACTGAGTGCCGCCTGTCCCGCTAGGAGACATCTCAGGCTCGAGGGACTAAGGACTCTGGTGAGTGAGCTGACACTATACATCGCAGCGCAGCGCAGGTAGTAAGGCAGTACAGTACAGTACAGTACAGTACAGAAGGCGACCCTCTCTCCTGCTACTGCGCCAACACCACTAGTGTGTCCGCCAGCACCGGGCGGCCGCGCCCGCGCTCCGGCGGGTCTGTGAGGTCGCAGCTACTGAGTGCCGCCTGTCCCGCTAGGAGACATCTCAGGCTCGAGGGACTAAGGACTCTGGTGAGTGAGCTGACACTATACATCGCAGCGCAGCGCAGGTAGTAAGGCAGTACAGTACAGTACAGTACAGTACAGTACAGAAGGCGACCCTCTCTCCTGCTACTGCGCCAACACCACTAGTGTGTCCGCCAGCACCGGGCGGCCGCGCCCGCGCTCCGGCGGGTCTGTGAGGTCGCAGCTACTGAGTGCCGCCTGTCCCGCTAGGAGACATCTCAGGCTCGAGGGACTAAGGACTCTGGTGAGTGAGCTGACACTATACATCGCAGCGCAGCGCAGGTAGTAAGGCAGTACAGTACAGTACAGTACAGTACAGTACAGTACAGTACAGAAGGCGACCCTCTCTCCTGCTACTGCGCCAACACCACTAGTGTGTCCGCCAGCACCGGGCGGCCGCGCCCGCGCTCCGGCGGGTCTGTGAGGTCGCAGCTACTGAGTGCCGCCTGTCCCGCTAGGAGACATCTCAGGCTCGAAGGACTAAGGACTCTGGTGAGTGAGCTGACACTATACATCGCAGCGCAGCGCAGGTAGTAAGGCAGTACAGTACAGTACAGTACAGTACAGTACAGTACAGTACAGTACAGAAGGCGACCCTCTCTCCTGCTACTGCGCCAACACCACTAGTGTGTCCGCCAGCACCGGGCGGCCGCGCCCGCGCTCCGGCGGGTCTGTGAGGTCGCAGCTACTGAGTGCCGCCTGTCCCGCTAGGAGACATCTCAGGCTCGAGGGACTAAGGACTCTGGTGAGTGAGCTGACACTATACATCGCAGCGCAGCGCAGGTAGTAAGGCAGTACAGTACAGTACAGTACAGTACAGTACAGAAGGCGACCCTCTCTCCTGCTACTGCGCCAACACCACTAGTGTGTCCGCCAGCACCGGGCGGCCGCGCCCGCGCTCCGGCGGGTCTGTGAGGTCGCAGCTACTGAGTGCCGCCTGTCCCGCTAGGAGACATCTCAGGCTCGAGGGACTAAGGACTCTGGTGAGTGAGCTGACACTATACATCGCAGCGCAGCGCAGGTAGTAAGGCAGTACAGTACAGTACAGTACAGTACAGAAGGCGACCCTCTCTCCTGCTACTGCGCCAACACCACTAGTGTGTCCGCCAGCACCGGGCGGCCGCGCCCGCGCTCCGGCGGGTCTGTGAGGTCGCAGCTACTGAGTGCCGCCTGTCCCGCTAGGAGACATCTCAGGCTCGAGGGACTAAGGACTCTGGTGAGTGAGCTGACACTATACATCGCAGCGCAGCGCAGGTAGTAAGGCAGTACAGTACAGTACAGTACAGTACAGTACAGTACAGTACAGTACAGAAGGCGACCCTCTCTCCTGCTACTGCGCCAACACCACTAGTGTGTCCGCCAGCACCGGGCGGCCGCGCCCGCGCTCCGGCGGGTCTGTGAGGTCGCAGCTACTGAGTGCCGCCTGTCCCGCTAGGAGACATCTCAGGCTCGAGGGACTAAGGACTCTGGTGAGTGAGCTGACACTATACATCGCAGCGCAGCGCAGGTAGTAAGGCAGTACAGTACAGTACAGTACAGTACAGAAGGCGACCCTCTCTCCTGCTACTGCGCCAACACCACTAGTGTGTCCGCCAGCACCGGGCGGCCGCGCCCGCGCTCCGGCGGGTCTGTGAGGTCGCAGCTACTGAGTGCCGCCTGTCCCGCTAGGAGACATCTCAGGCTCGAGGGACTAAGGACTCTGGTGAGTGAGCTGACACTATACATCGCAGCGCAGCGCAGGTAGTAAGGCAGTACAGTACAGTACAGTACAGTACAGTACAGAAGGCGACCCTCTCTCCTGCTACTGCGCCAACACCACTAGTGTGTCCGCCAGCACCGGGCGGCCGCGCCCGCGCTCCGGCGGGTCTGTGAGGTCGCAGCTACTGAGTGCCGCCTGTCCCGCTAGGAGACATCTCAGGCTCGAGGGACTAAGGACTCTGGTGAGTGAGCTGACACTATACATCGCAGCGCAGCGCAGGTAGTAAGGCAGTACAGTACAGTACAGTACAGTACAGTACAGAAGGCGACCCTCTCTCCTGCTACTGCGCCAACACCACTAGTGTGTCCGCCAGCACCGGGCGGCCGCGCCCGCGCTCCGGCGGGTCTGTGAGGTCGCAGCTACTGAGTGCCGCCTGTCCCGCTAGGAGACATCTCAGGCTCGAGGGACTAAGGACTCTGGTGAGTGAGCTGACACTATACATCGCAGCGCAGCGCAGGTAGTAAGGCAGTACAGTACAGTACAGTACAGTACAGTACAGAAGGCGACCCTCTCTCCTGCTACTGCGCCAACACCACTAGTGTGTCCGCCAGCACCGGGCGGCCGCGCCCGCGCTCCGGCGGGTCTGTGAGGTCGCAGCTACTGAGTGCCGCCTGTCCCGCTAGGAGACATCTCAGGCTCGAGGGACTAAGGACTCTGGTGAGTGAGCTGACACTATACATCGCAGCGCAGCGCAGGTAGTAAGGCAGTACAGTACAGTACAGTACAGTACAGAAGGCGACCCTCTCTCCTGCTACTGCGCCAACACCACTAGTGTGTCCGCCAGCACCGGGCGGCCGCGCCCGCGCTCCGGCGGGTCTGTGAGGTCGCAGCTACTGAGTGCCGCCTGTCCCGCTAGGAGACATCTCAGGCTCGAGGGACTAAGGACTCTGGTGAGTGAGCTGACACTATACATCGCAGCGCAGCGCAGGTAGTAAGGCAGTACAGTACAGTACAGTACAGTACAGTACAGTACAGAAGGCGACCCTCTCTCCTGCTACTGCGCCAACACCACTAGTGTGTCCGCCAGCACCGGGCGGCCGCGCCCGCGCTCCGGCGGGTCTGTGAGGTCGCAGCTACTGAGTGCCGCCTGTCCCGCTAGAAGACATCTCAGGCTCGAGGGACTAAGGACTCTGGTGAGTGAGCTGACACTATACATCGCAGCGCAGCGCAGGTAGTAAGGCAGTACAGTACAGTACAGTACAGTACAGTACAGTACAGTACAGTACAGTACAGTACAGAAGGCGACCCTCTCTCCTGCTACTGCGCCAACACCACTAGTGTGTCCGCCAGCACCGGGCGGCCGCGCCCGCGCTCCGGTGGGTCTGTGAGGTCGCAGCTACTGAGTGCCGCCTGTCCCGCTAGGAGACATCTCAGGCTCGAGATACATACATATCCCCGAAGGGGTAGGCAGAGGTGTAATATTACACCCACATTTCGCCATGAATACTTTTGTCCTACGTAATAGGGGGCGGGTTTATTGCCGTTACCGGGCACATCACCAGACTCCGTGCTGCCACTGAGAATTTGGAAAAACCCAGTAACACTTGTGCCCGACCCGGAAATCGGACCCGGGACCTCCGATCAGCAGTCGCATACGCTATCCACTGAACCACGGAGGCAGTCACGTGCTTGTTTTAAATGTAATTCTCACGTTATAGGAAGCGAACTCATTGCTGTTACCAGACACATTGCCAGACTACGTGCTGCAAAGACAGTCCGTATACCATTGGATAGCGTGTCTGTCTGCTAGTCACTGAGTTTGATTCCCCGTTCGCCTTAAATGTTACTGAACTTTTTCCGAACTCTACATAATAATACAAAATAAGTTAGCGGGTCTTAATCGCGTTAAATTAACTTATTTAAGGTATAAATACCTATTTGTTTCCGTTGTTTCGGTCGTCTTGCACCGATCATGGTCACGGAGACCATTCTTAATAAAATAATAAATTAAGTTATTGCCGTTGTTTTTGTCAACGTTATTTATTTATAATTTGTTGTTCTGCCATCAGATCCTGGCCAACAACCTACTGACCCGCATCCAGTTGACGACAGATGACGACGGCTACGCGTCCGCCGCGCAGGAAGACTCCACCACTGATGATGATGATGAATGGGTGAGATGTTCTGCAATATTATGGCTCTGTTCAGATATTATGCCTATTTCTCAAGTATTTATTAAAAAGACCTTCTCGAGAGAATTCAGAGAAAAGTCATTATAATAAGCACTACAGAGAAAATCAAAAAACGTCTGTGTGGTGACGAATTAAGAATACGGAATGCCACCACCCCATATCATCCCATGGGTGTCGTAAGAGCCGACAGAGGGAGCATATTATGCAGAGAACAGCACTGTAAGAGAAGGAAAACTTGATACAAACCCTATACCAACCCGTTTGGCCAGCGCGATATAGTAGGCCAATTCCTCCTTTCAAAGGAGAGGCCTAGTCCAGCAGTGGACTGTTAAAGGCTGATGATGACAGAGAAAATAGACTCATCAACGACGGGCCCAATATATAATCTATGTGACGCTTATGAACGTCAAAATTCATGTTAATTAGTTACCGCCAGATTCAGTACCCAATGGATTTGGAAATAAGAGATGCATATTTGAAATAAGTTCCATGCAAAATAAATGTATCAAAATAATTAATGAACAAATGATTTTTGAATAAGTAAAACGAACTTGGGCGAATGTAGGTGTTAGTCACACCTACAGGGTGTCACAAGACCGATCACCAAGCCGAAGTCTACTCGTTTTGGACATCATGCCAAGTCATACTAACCAAAAATAATACCTGAGAAACAATTTTTTTTTTAAGTTTTCATTTTTTTAAACCGCAATTAAAAGCTCGCGCGTGCAATGCTCGAAATACCTACTTATCCATGGAGTCATAGGGCATCTAAAGAACATATTGGCGGGGTAAAAGCATCGATTTTGTACCTAATTAGAAAAATTCCATACTAACTTGAGCCACAATATCTCCTGAACCAATAATTTCCCAGGTATGGTGCCGAAGTAAAAAATGTTCACAGTGATTGGTACAATTTGGGATTTCAATTTTCGTTTTACACCCTATATTATATGATACAACTCTTTTGGCTCCCAAAAGCGTCTGTTTTCGTCCAAAGACAAATAACTTTTTTGTGTTGACCTTGATTAACCCTTCCTTCATAGAAAGTAAAGTACTAATTAAAATTATAAAAATAACTTCAGCAAGAATAAAAATAAAAACCTTTTAGTTTTGTAATATACAACGATTATTTTGGTAAGTGCACACTTAACAAAGGCTGAATTTATTGATTGTTATAATCCATCGTTTTTTTGGAAAATTACTAAATGGAAGATTTTAATGCATCAATTATGTTTGAAAAGAGCAATATCTATGTTTACTTGTTTATATTTCATCCCAATGACAAATTATGGATTATTGTGACGTTAATTATTAATTTATTTAAAACTAGCTAACCCAGCGGACCTCGTACCACCTCATTTTACTTTCTATTTTTTTTTCATACAAAACTTCCCCTGACAATAACGAACACATAAAAGATTTATCCAATCTGATACAGTCGTTTGGAAGTTATAGGCGTACAACTTTTCGGTGATACATTTTTATTTATACTATATTATTTATATTATTTTCATTTTTATTTATACTATTTAAATTACTACTAGTTACTGGTATAAAGCTGGTATTTCGTAAGCATACAATTGTTCTCATTATAAGTTAAACTATATAGATTTTATGAGAAAATAAATTCTTTACACCTAAGTTTTCTTCCCACAGAACACGGGCTCCCCCCTGAAGGGTCGTCTCCTATTCCCCCTACTTTCCATGCTGGACGTGTCGTGTAATTTACTCCGAGCTGTCCCGCCGGCCATACACGAGCTCACCAACCTGTCTGTGCTCAATATTAGCGGGAACAAAGGTAATTATTAATGAAAAGAAGGAAAAGGAAAGATATAGAGATAAACACTCAATCTCTCTCTCTCTCTCTCTCACACACACACATACACACACCATACATGCACGAACTCACCAACCTGTCCGTGCTCAATATTAGCAGGAACAAAGGTGAGGAGAAAAGGAGTACTAAACGAACATTTACAAACACTCATACACACACACACACATATACACAAACGCACTTACACGTCTACACACACGTATACTCGTATAGACGCATATTCACGCCCTTTAATCTATTCATGCAAGTCAATTCTAAATCAGACTGCCTCCGTGGTCCAGTGGATAGCGTATGCGACTGCTGATCGAAGGTCCCGGGTTCGATTCTCGGGTCGGGCAAAAGTGTTACTGGGTTTTTCCGAATTCTCAGTAGCAGCACGGAGTCTGGTAATGTGCCCGGTACGGTAATTGGCTCGCCCCCTATTACGTGGAACCTAAAAATTTATGTCGAAGTGTGGGTGTATTACCTATTACGCCTCTGCCTACCCCTTCGGGGATACAGGCGTGAGTCTATAAAAAAATAAAAATTGTCTAAATAAAATTCATAATGAGACGTTTATTATTATTATTACTTACTAATGAAGGTCCCACTGCTGGGCAAACGCCTTCCCTTCTATTTTCTACATGCCGCGTTCTCACGCGAGTTCTTTCTAATTTGTAAAACGTCTAATACATTCCGCCATCTCATAGGCCTTCAATCAATTTGAAAGTTAATTACTGAGATAATCTAAATTTTAATAAATATTATAAAACACATACACACACACCTATTTATGGTAGTAGAGCCTTGCTGATTTCTGCATGAATGTGCCGGCTCGACCGGGGAAGTACTACCCTCTCACAGAAAATCCACGTAAAGTAACACTACCTAAACTGTTGCGTTTCGTTTGGTGAGTGAGAGTGCCGGAGGCCCTATCCCCTATTCCTTCTCCCTGATCTCACTCCTCATCCTATCTCTTTTCCCAACCTCAAGGGGCGGCAACGCACTTGTGACTCCTGTGGTGTTGCTTGTGTCCATGGGCGGCGGTAATTGCTTACCATCAGGCAATCCGTCTGCTCGTTTGCCGCCTATTACTATAAAAAAACACGCACGAAAGCATGCACACGCACACACACACACTTTCATTTTAACTTTCTTTTAGCATTTATAAATATAACTCTATTATTGAATATTCTCTTGCAGACATAACAGACCTACCACCCCAAATGGGCCTCCTGTCCCGGCTATGGAACCTGAACACAGTAGGATGTTCTCTCCAGGAGCCACTGCGATCCATGTTGTCCTGTGGACGGTACAAGAGCATGGACATTGTGGGGTACCTCAAGAGCGTACTGCAGGAGGCTCGGCCGTACGCTAGGATGAAGCTTATGCTGGTTGGACTACAGGTAAGAAAGAATAGTACTATACTATGTGCGCTGCAGCATCGTGCGGGTGGCAGTTTCAGTAACGTTTCATTTCACTTTTGAAATTTGCCGCGATTTACAAATTATATATTATTATTACTTAGTATTTCAGTTGTACCACATTCGTAATATTTTAAATCATTTATAACTGTGGTACAGGTCGCGTCATGTAAAAAGAACGCTGGCGATCAAGCTGCGCATTAGACGATTTATCGATCTATTTGGTGGTATGAGGTGCGGGGTCACGCACTTCATCTATGCTGGTATGCGATTGGCTCTTCAGTCGACCTTTGCTTTCCGCATTGTGTCCACGTCACCTTCACGCTAAAAATACTGTCGCGCACAAAAGTTTTAAATTACGAAATGGTTTTACATAGAAGAGAAAGGAAAATGATTTATGACGTATATTGTTTTATGAAGAGAGAAGCTGATAAAAATGCAGTTGATAATTTAAAACAATGCATGAAACGGACTGTTGAAGCAATAAAATGTTCCGAGTCTACAGTGAGACGAATTGTAAAAGGTTCAAAAGATTCGGAATTTCTAACTGTTTTCCGGTCTCCCGGCAAAAATAAAAGAATTAAACAAAAGCCTATTACAGACATTGATAACTTTGACCAGGGTGTGGTGAAAAGAATCTTCCACAATTTCCATGTCACGGAAAAGGAATTGCCTACCATAGGCAAGTTGCGCTGAAAGTTACAAGATAATATACATTTCCAAGGATCTGCAGCAAGTCTTAGGCGAATAATAAAAAAAAGGGTTTCAAGTGGAAGAAAACAGAGACTAATAGAAAAATTTTAATTGAGCAATCACAGATTCGTTTTCAAAGAATTGAATGTCTCAGAAAGATAAAAAATATAGAGAGGAAGGAAGACCAATCATTTACACCGATGAATCATACTTCGATAGTTCCCATACTTGTCACCATTCTTGGAAAGACGATTCAACGAAAGGTGTTAAAAAACCTCTATCTAAAGGTAGCCGCATGGTTATAGTGCACGCGGGTAGTGAAGCTGGGTTTGTACCAAATGCTTTGTTGACATTCAAAGCCGGTACAAAAAGCGGCGACTACCATGACAACATGAATTCGGAGAATTACGAGCGGTGGCTTCGTACTAAACTAATACCGAATTTACTACCTCATTCAGTCGTGGTAGTCGACAATGCATCGTACCACAGCAGACAACTCGACGCTGCACCAACATCTAATACCAAGTAAGCGGACATGCAAAGCTGGCTTTGTCAAAAAGGAGTCGAATTTGAAGAGTCTATGTGAGCCGCAGTTGTTTAATTTAGTTTAAAAATATAAGGAGCAATTTAAGAAATTTAGTGTCAATGCCATATTAAACGAAGCGGGCCATTCTATACTTCGTTTGCCCCCTTATCACCCGGACTTAAATCCAATAGAAATGGCGTGGTCCCAAATAAGGGATACGTCGCCATCAAAAATGTAAATTGGAACCTTACAAGGATAACTGATCTAATTAATGAAAAAGTTAATTTAATGGGAGTAGCGGAATGGGAGAAATTATGTGCCAAGGTAAAGAAAATAGAGGATGATTATTGTAAAAGTGATCACGTGGTCGACATGATGACGGAAACATTTATAATTCGAGTAGGGGATGATCATTCTGATTCAACTTTTGAAGAAAATTTAAGTGACGATGTAAGCTCAAGTGACGACGATGAAATGGCGACCTCTAGCACGAACACTGCGTCTTCATCTGGTTTACAAGTTAGCCACGACGACTTAATGGAAGGAGTTTCTATAATTTAATTTTTTGTGATTAGATTAAACATTCTACACTGAATAAAACATGTTTTTATTTAATGTAATGTACCTAAGTAAACAATATAGGCTAAATAAGGCGAGTTCAAAAATAAAATAATAGGCTTAGGACTTTCGCGCGCGAGTATACCCATGCGCAAACTCATCCCCACTACTTTCTTACAGCGTTCTTTTTACATGACGCGACCTATATATTAAATTATACCCAACCAGAATGTTCTAGTCTACAAATAAAATCGAATGGAAAGAAAAATTAAGCAAAGTGTTATGCGTATAACATAACACCATAGACGTATTTAGTGATGGGCTGTACTGCTATATATATTCGATGTTTTTATAATAAAACACGTATATTGGGCGTACTTCAAATCATATTATGAAAAGTCTATAATTATATTAATGAAACAACATACACACATACATAGACTCACGCCTGTTTCCCGGAGGGGTAGGCAGAGACTACGAAACGCCATTTGCAACGATCCTGACATATCTCTCTTGCTTCATTCACTCCCATCAGATTCCTCATGCATGGTCTTCTGTTCAGGGTACTTCTAACCTGTCCTGTTTTTAGGATGTAATGAAACAACAGAACATATATATAGAATAGATTTCATTCGTTAAACTCATATCAGAGTCAGCAACATCTGAATTGTCACTAAATTCATCATCTGTATCTGTGACGGATATTATCAACGACGACTCCATTATATTGTCAATGTGGATGTCACGATCCCAATCAGACATAATGTTCCTCTTTGTTTTATTCACATACTTCGACCAGTCTTCAGGTTGGACATTGTTGATGGCCGCTTGCAATAGGACCAACATTTTATTTGCTGTAAATGGCGACGAAGTATTATTTCTTGCGGCGTGACCTTTCATTTGGGCCCAAATCATCTCAATAGCATTATACTGGCAACGGTAGGGTGGTAGGCGAAGGACCTGGTGGCCTTTTTCTTTTGCCATTTCGTCCAAAGCATAGGTAGGAGTTGGTGGCTTATGACGCCGTACTAAGGCAATAATTATTTAATAGACCTATGGACCAATCTTTAAATTTTTCGTAGTTCATCTCCTCGTGATACTCAGTAGTTTTTTTTTTACTTAAAAGCCAGCAAACAATTAGGGACGAATCCACTTGCTGTACCTGCGTGACAAATAATAAGGCGTTCGCCTTTGCCCTCAGGCACTTTGGCACACGATTGTGCTGTATCGTCCGTCCAACTTTTCCCGCTGTGTGGTTGGAGTTTAGCCACGTTTCATCCAAAAATACAACTTTGCTCCAATCACTTATGTTTATGTTGGGAGTATCGATAGATCGATGAAAATGAATTGCATAACGTCATATCCCTAGTCATGTGGTACTGACGGATGTCAACGTTATATAAGCAACTATCATTCGCACGATGCTACAGCGCACAGGGTATAATAATACCTTTATCACTGAAACTTTCGTTATCTACTGCTGGGCAAAGGTCCAGATTGAGTCACAATAGCATTGTGGCACAATGAGAGGATTTGAAATAAAACTTATTAAATGAAAATATACAGTGTTCAAAAAATAGATCGACATTAAGACGCTGACAACAGCCAAATGGCAAAAAAGGCTTGTCTCAAACAATGTTTTTGCTAAATCTTTAAAGTTTGTGACGGCGGCAAAAATATATGTTAATCTTGAACATATTTCTGAGAACCCTGTTGTATTCAAAACAAGTTTTTGAAAAGTTTTCTCGATACAAAAAAATAATAAACTAACCTCTTAAAATGATCTTATCCACAAATCCAACAAAATATAAGTATTACTTATCAACGTGCGTTGGTAAAATTTATAACAATAACGTATCATATTTAAATACAGAATTTCGTTGTTTTTTATTTTTGACTACTCAACTCATTTTTAAGTAATTTATTTATTTTATGGTTCGTAAAAATATCTGAACGTCCCGTCGTCGTCGCGCTTCTCTTTCTTATGTATACAATCTGACAGTGACAGCAGCAGGTCAACTCAATAGCGGTTGTCAGCGCCTTAAAGATTGTAGCTACTAGTTCAATTTAGGAGAGGGTCTAATTTAATTATTATGAGAAATAAAAAATACGGTCCCCTTTATCTCTTATTATGTATGGAACCTTTGGTGAGCAAGTCCGACACGAACTTTTCTGTTCTATTGTATTTTGTATGTATTTGTATAGACTCACGCCTGTGTCCCCGAAGGGGTATGCAGAGGTGTAATATTTACATCCACATTTTGCAGTGTTATGACTTTGCGGTTCCAAGTAATAGGGTGCGAGCCTATTGACTGGTACCGGGCGGGTTGGTTGCGTAAATACAAATACCTAGGCACATGGGTGATTGAAACCTGGGACAATGATCTCGAAATAAAAATCCGTATTGAAATCGCTCGTGGTGCATTCAACAGCATGAAGAAAATTCTATGTAGTCGCAACTTTAATATGTCTTTGCGCACTCGTCTACTGGAATGCTACATATGGCCCATACTTCTATACGGATGCGAGGCCTGGACTATCAAAGAGCAATTCCGGAAACCTATAGAAGAATTCGAGATGTGGACCTATAGGCGCATGTTGTCTATTAGCTGGACACACAAGGTGACCAACGTGGAAGTTCTCCGAAGAGCTGGCAGAAAGCGTGTACTTATGCAGACCATCAAAAGAAGGAAAGTTGCCTATCTGGGCCATGTGCTTAGGCATCCCAGATATGAGATCCTGCAACTCATAATGGTGGGCAAAGTCGCCGGTAAACGATCAGTTGGTCGGAGAAAGAAATCGTGGTTGCGCAATATACGCGATTGGACTGGGATCACGAGTGCGGCTGAACTTTTCAGTCTCGCCAGATATCGAGTAAAATATGCAGAGCTGACTGCCAACCTACACTTGTTGGAGAGGCACCACAAGAAGAAGAAGAGGGCAGATTGGCAGATCCCGTGCTGCTACTAAGAATTCAGAATATCTCAGTAACACATTTTGTATCTATTTTAATCCTCAACATCCTCTTAGCGTTATCCCAGTTTTGTACCCTATACAGCTTTGAAATCGATCTATATTGGATAATTAATTCAAAATAAATTGATTTCACGTAATGCTTTGTTTTTCTTTTTCAGGGTATCGGCAAGACAAGCTTACTAGAATGTTTGAGACAAGAGTCAGCCATACAGCATCGAAGGAAACCAACCGAGGTAAGGACATACACAACTTTAGAACGAAAAGAAATAAATATTCTTTACTAGAATAGCTTACGCCCGTAACTTATGGGTGTCAACAGGGACAAAATACTAAGAATATGTTGTTATACGAGGGTCAAACTGAAAGTTCTTAGAAAATCAAAAACTGATTACATTAGCCAGTTATTAGTTTTATTATATCTTTTCAAAATATTGTCCATTGACGTCAATACACCGCTGCATGCGATGGAACCACTGGGAAAAGCACTTTGCCCACTCGTCCTTAGGGGTCTCTTCAATGGCATCGCGATACGCAGCCACCGCTTCTTCAGCATTCATAAACCGCTTTCCTTTAAGTTTTTCTTTAATTTTTGGAAATAAATAAAAATCACAAGGTGCGAGGTCGGGGCTATACGGCGGGTGACCCAGTAATTCAACGTTTGATGTCGCCAAATAGTCGATCGTTCGCTTGGCGGTGTGCGACGAGGCGTTGTCGTGGTGAAGGAGGATCCTACTGCGAGGTCGTTTCTCTCGAACTTTTTCCAAGACAAGTGGCAAACAATTGGTAGTGTACCATTCTGCAGAAACTGTTTTTTGATCCTCTAACACAATTGTTGCGAAATGACCTATCCTTCCAAAGAACGAGGCCACCATTTTTTTTCCCGCACTTCGATCTCTCTTCACTTTAGTTGGCAACTCCTCGAAAGGAAACACCCACTGAGCAGATTGTCTTTTGGTTTCAGGATCATAACAGTAAATCCAGCTTTCGTCACCTGTTAGTATGTCGAACACAGCATTTGAGTCACCTCCGTTAAATCTTTCAATCATTTTACGGCACCAATCCACACGATGGAGTTTTTGAGCCTTAGTCAAATTATGAGGTATCCACCGGGCGCAAAGCTTCCTGACCGCTAAATGTTCGTGGAGGATTTTGTGCACTTGACTCATACCGATGCCTAAGCTTGTCCGAATCTGCTGATAGGTCACTCTTTTGTCAGTCTCTATCATACGCCGCACAACACAGATGTTATTTTCAGTCGTCGCCGTAGAAGGCCGTCCCTCACGTACATCATCAGTGAGATTAGTGCGACCACGTTTAAACTCATTAAACCAGTTGTAAACAGTCGCACGAGATGGGGCTTCATCGTGAAAGGCCAATCGTAGTCTATCATAACTTTCTTGTTGACTTAAATGACATCGAAAGTCATAAAAAATCATTGCACGAAAATTTTCTCGTGTTAAATTCATGTTGACGTGACACAGACAATTTTCAATTTGCCGCCAAATCGTAAAACAAATGACAAATGAATGAAATATATACTCAGTAATATTGGCAAAGAGTTCGATTTTCAAATTTTAGAATATTTTTTTATTATATTGTTTATAAGTGGCCAGTTCTAAGAACTTTCAGTTTGACCCTCGTAATAATATAAGCTATATTAATATAAAGGTTTATCTTACAAATTTCCAGATTATAATAATAGGGAAGTTTCCTCCAAGTGAAATCAATTATACAAGTATTTTTTCTAGTGAAACATGTCAAAATAATAGTAGTTTCATTCATCAATTAATGTTAAAACTTTATTTAACATTTATTATGTCAATTTATTAATAATGAAGTATTCTTCTTGACAGCAAAACACTATGACGTCACTAAGTCATATTTCATACAAAACCCTTGGTAAAGGTCGTTTTTGACATATCAATAAAAGTGTTGGATTTGACTAGTTTGAAACAACCCTATTTTCTAATGTAAATAATGTTTTCAATTTAAAGTCAAAATTAGTATTTTTTTATCTTAATATATAAAATCCTTGCGTTACTGACTGACTGACAGACACGCTACAGCCGAAACTATTGGGCGCAGTAAGCTGAAATTTGGCATGCATGTTCCTTGGGGACCGTAGGGGTGCACTAAGAAGGGATTTCTCGAAATTCTTACGGGATCGGCCAAAACGGCGTCCTCTAGATATTTATAAAACATTATGCGTAATGGTTTACAATTGTAAACTAGTAAAATATTATTTAGTTTAATTAGCTATTAAAAGTTGTGTCAATTTATTTACTTGGTCAGCTATTATAAGTCGAAAATTTACGTCTAATAAGTTTGAACGACTAATAAAAATTGAGAGTGTAAAAATTTTGCAATCTAATTACCTACCTTGGTCGACTAATAAGAGATAATAGTGGTCTAATTCATTTAATCGACTACTGAAAGTTGACAGTCGTTAATTAGTTTATCCGACTAATTAAATATTAGAGTTGTCTAATACACTTGGTTGAGTAGAAAACAAAATTGTTATGTACTTTTCCAAAAGTGGTTTTCATAATTAACGCTGGCATTTCACCAGTCGTGCGGTTTCGTACCTGTGTGCGTCGCACTCATCGGACATAGGGGCGGCTCGGCCCTGGTTGACTATCAAAATTGAGTCATCCAAATCGTTTAGTCGATTAAAACTCACAAGCGCCAATCTTCCCCAGCACTGGGCTAAACGCATGGGCAACAAGTCGTCCCCTCGCGGCAACGTGTCCACCGTGGGCGTGGACATCGGCACCTGGGTGTATGAGAAGCATCGCTCCACTAGAGGGCCGGTGACTTTCAGAACTTGGGACTTTGGAGGACAGCAGGAGTAAGTAAACCATCATATTTTTAGATTTGTTCAGCTTTTATCCAAGACTGTGTACATAAGGTTAAAAGATTTATAAATATAAATAGATTTATATAGGTATGGAGAGAGAAAGAGAGAAGATAAAAAAAAACATTTATTTCATCCAAGGAACACAGAAATATCAAAGAAAAAAAAAATTTAGAGAAAAAGTTTAGTTTGACAAAGTTAAGCAATGCTTGCACAGGTCATTATTTAGATGGGTGACCGTTTGTGGCATTTATATCAGAGTGTTACCGTGCTTCGGAGGGCACGTTAAGTCTTCGGTCCCGGCTCTTGTGTCACAAGAATAGTTAGGCCATATATGGTCGGCATGTAAACATCACACGCGGGCTCTGACGACATGTGAAAGCGTTACTTAAATTTGCCAACCTTTTACAAACGGCAAGCCAATGTGTGAATGCTGATTTACCATGTACATATAAATGACGACGGGTAGCTTGATTTTTGGACCATATCAACGCTTCACAGTTCTATGTGGGCACAGCTGGGTCTCTTTGCAATGAATACACACTGAGTACAATACACTGAGTTTATTTCAGGACAAAGTACGTTATCTTCACAATAATTACAGTCTAACCAGGCCGGGCGCACTTCGCATTTTAGATACAAACTTACAAGTACCCCGGCCGACCACGTCGACGTGGTTGGATTTAGTAGGTTGCCGCGCGCCGCTCACATTAGACGTCACGCAACGAGTGCGACCGAAACGTATTCTCACGCGCCGTGTTCATACACTGTTCAAATTATAAACTTAAACGCCTTTAACAACAAAAATGTATCATCACAAGTCTAATGCAAAGTATTCCTTAATTAACTGTGTCGAAAGCGACTTGAAAATTTGATTTTATTTATATTACGAGAGCAACTTGAAAATTTGATTTTATTTATATTACGAGAGCAACTTGAAAATTTGATTTTTTGTTTGTTGAGATATCTCAACGATTATGGTGTCAAATTAAAGATTTAGTTCAAAAACCATTTTATCTATTTGAATCATGTAAATCGGTCCACGCGTTTAGGAAATAACTAAGAATTTGTATAGTAAAAATGTAAATGACCAGAATTTTTGTGCTTTTGTTCTACTAGCTCCAATAGTAGGATAGGATACTTATAGGATAATTATTTATTATTAGGTACGTGGTCAAGTAGGTAGATAGACGATGAATAAATATAGTAGCAGCGCCAAGTCGACAACCCTAGCGCGCCACTCCGCGCCAGACAGCGACAGCGTTATGTGTTAGAAAAGAACGGGAACTGTTAGGTTAATATCGCATTAGGCACTGAGTGCTTATGAGAGCTGAATTGAACTTTATTGCTTAGTACCAAGAGTCGTAATTTCAATAAATTGGTTTGAAAAGTGAAGCTTCTGTACGTTAGTACTATTAATTATTCTGTGGTCTAACATGATAACACTTCCACTTAAAGTCTTGTAACGGACCGAGGACAGATTCACGAGGTACTTACGGCTCGCCGCTTCGAGTCAGAATGCCGTTCCGTCGCCAGACGAGTTCTGAGTAACAAGTGCCGCCCCTCCAACGCACCGCAATACGTCACACAGCGGTCACCAGGTGGCAGCACTTTGAGTCGGTTAGCGACTATACTAATGATCACATCCGACATATATAAAATAGTTTATGCTGTAGTTACTTCTAGATTAGGAACCACTCCATTAGAGCAATAGGCTACATTAAATTATTATAATATTGTTTCAGGTACTACGCGACGCATCAATACTTCCTGTCCCGCCGCTCACTGTACCTCGTGTTGTGGCGAGTCACTGATGGCAGGAAGGGGCTCGCTGGCGCACTCAATTGGCTAAGGTAAATATTTTTATGTTTTTAACCGACTTAAAAAAACAGGTTTTCAATTCCGTTGTATATTTTTAATACTGGCAATTAAAAAGAGTGGTCACGAGTTTTATTGCCCGTTCTTTCTCGTGGTTCTACCTATTGCTTTGCGAACGAGGCAGTAAATGTAAATGTAGAAGCATTAAGTAATTTATTTTAAAAATTTGACATTCATAAGCGTCACCTTGTGACCTAGATGAATAAATAATTTTGACTTTGACTTTGAATGTTTGCTATCTCAAAAACTGTCAGTTAATAACCGTTTTAGAAAATAGATTTTGTTTTGCAGGATATAGTCCCATCAAAGTTTGGGGAGAATTTTCAAAGTCAGTTTATATTAAATGATATTAGACTACTAGGCTAAGCCTCGTTTTAGTTAGTTAGTCTACTAGGCTAAGCCTCGTTTTAGTTAGTTAGTCTATTGAACAACTAAACAAAAATTGTACCCACTAAGGTGGCATTTTCATAAGCTTGTTCATATAGGACACCAACATAGCAATGGGGTATTTGACTACAAACAAAAATCTATAAGAATCTGTTTAATAAGGAACTCTCGGTATGCCCAAGGGAAAAAGATAAATTTAAAGAAACTAGACAAAAGCCCGGCTTTTCGCGGGTGTAATGTGACTCATAGGTACAAAATGTAGGTAGATATTCCTCAACATGTTATCCGGTGTCAGTGACGTTTCACTAGAGTAGCCAATATGGCGATTTGTCTGACGCAATAATTGATATATTCCCCTTGACGAAATTATTTATATAGATGTCCGAGCGTAGCTGTAGGCATCATTTAGTTGGATCTAAAAATAAAACTGTGTGATTCAATTAAATTAGTGACGATATGCAAATCTTAATATACTTATACAATCCTTGCGTTACTGATTGACTGACAGACACGCTACAGCCGAAACTATTGGGCGCAGGAAGCTGAAATTTGGCATGTATGTTCCTTGGGGACCGTAGGGGTGCACTAAGAAGGGATTTCCTAAAATTCCCACGGGATCGGCCAAAACGGGTAAATTAAAAAAAAAATGCAGGCGTAGCTGCTGGCGTATCTTATAATTGAATGTTATGCTGAAAAGTAAATATGTATATGTTTGAATGTTATGTTAAAAATGATATGTATTTGTTTGCATTAGATCTATACAAGCCCGCGCCCCGGGCTCGCCTGTTATCATGGTGGCTACGCACTACGATCAAGTTATTAGTGTAAGTATTTATTTTTAATAACTAGCTGATACAAATATAGGAATACAAAGTGTCAGTATCGCATTTGATTCCGTGGATGTCATAACAGGTGGCTAATTTAGATAAAATTTAATATACCATGGTATATTTGATCGAAGGCAGCAGCGATAGCCTAGTGGAGATACCAACAGACTGCCATGCAGAGGGTATCGGGTTCAAATCCACGGCGCGCACCATTGACTTTTCGGAGTTATGTGCGTATTAAACTGTTAATTATCGCTTGCCCCGTGTCTCGGAGAGCACGTTAAGCCGTCGGTCCCGGCTGTCATGAAGATCTTTGACAGTCGTTATAAGGAGTCAGTACCTATAAACAAACTGACACTAGTCTAAACCATGGAATATCGCTATCTCTTCGGGTTGCGGAGGTCAGACAGGCAGTCGCTCCGTGGAAAAGCTAATATTCAGCCAAATCTGGTTAGACTAGAAAGCGGACCCCGGGTTGAAACTGGGATAACGCTAGGTGGATGGTATATTTGATCGAAGGTGACACGGTATGATAATCCGTTCAGACGTTTTGCGTTTAACACGAACACACAGACACAGCGAGATACATTGTTTTATGGTAATACAAATATAATTTATGATAAGGAATATTTTCATTTTTCTTTTCAACAGGTTATTTAGCTAGGAAAAGGCGGCATCGTTTAGAATAAGGCTTTGACTTGTATGAGTTTTGTGAACCACCAAAATGTAGAAATAAATATATCTATAACAGCCTGCCATAAATTGGAACCCCTATAGATTTGACATGTCTGTTTGCCTTTTAACCGCTTGCTTGCCCGTGTTATATGGCATATAACAAAATTCAAACACTAAATTGCCCGTGTTATATGGCATATAACATCGCATCTCAGTCTACTTTGCCCGTGTCATACTGTATATGACATGGCTCCCGCGGTCGAAAGAGTGAAATATACTCGTCTCTCTCGCTCTAGGGCTTAGTTTGCATTATGTATCTCGTTTCTACGTTAAATTTCCCGTCATACTAATCCCAGTCGAGTTTCGACTCCATAGAGAAATTAAAAAAAAAACGTTTGTTGTCAATGTTGTCATTGAGTGTTGAGTCGGTGCGGAATGTGCGGAATGTGTGAGTGTATTTGTGCTGTTTTTTCTGTTAAATTTAGTTTTATTCTTTAAGATCTATTGTGTTTATCAAGGTATGTAAATAACTAACACGTATATATAATAATTCCAGCATGAAATATAAGATTTGACTTTTTTCGAGACCTTAAGTAAATTTTGGCGCGCAACAGTGATTTAACTGAGAGCATGGGAACTGTTTCAGAAATGTTCATATTACTCAGAAGTGGTGAATGCTATCCGTATGATTTCTATTTGTTTTAAAAGAATATGAGACTACTTATTTAGTGTTTATTTATTTGTATGTTTAAAACTGTTATTTGTGCATTATATGGTCTTATCAAATATAACATAAATTACGCCGCGCGGCGCCAGATAATAGTTTGGAATCAGAGGCCTGTAATTCATAAATATGTATAAACAAGTGTACTTTTTTATTTTTATCTTATTATCTAATATATAAGTAACGTAATTAAATATTAAAAACGATATGTCACCGCTTTAAGTTTTGAGGTATGAACTTATAAATACAAAGCGAGCTCTAAAACGCGCTATCTCAATTTCAAACGAGCATCACTCAACACCAGAGTTGTAATCTAAAAAAACAAAGATAACATTGTATAGTTAGTTTCATAACAAACGTAAATAATAGAACACTTGACAACCTTTCAAAACAAATTGAGTCACAAGGACCGATTGTGTGGAACCCAACCCGCGCGCCGAGGCGATAAAAACGCGCGGGCATTTGATCGTTATCGCTTTCAAGTGGCCGGGCAGAGGGGCCGGCGTGGGTTGCGGCGCGGAGCAAGCAAGCGGTTATACATACATACATATCGTCACGCCTTTTATCCCTGAAGGGGTAGGCAGAGGTGTATTTCTACACCCACTTTTCGCCAGATATACTTTAGTCCCACGTAATAAGGGGCGAGCCTATTGCCGTACCGGGCACATTTCCAGACTCCGTGCTGCTACTGAGAATTTCGTGACAAACCCAATAACACTGCCCGACCCAGGAATTGAACGCGGGACCTCCCGATCCCACGCACACATTTATGCCGTGAGACCAACGAGGCAGTCGTATAGGGTTTGATGTCGAGTTTTCCGTCTCTACGCAAAGACGGTATTTGCATCGTGTTATCCCTTAGTCGCCTCTTACGACACCCACGGGAACATAGGGGGTGGTGACACTTGTATTCTATGCCGTCAACCACACGGCTGCCTTTATATATAAATCTTATTTGTCTTTCTCAGTGTAATTTACCGGAGAGTGAAAGTCCGGAATGTCTTCAGCGTCTGATTCGTTCGTCCATCATGGGAGCGCCCGACGCTGACAAGTTGGGACTGCCACGGGTTCTAGACTCCGTTGAGGTAAGTTTATGTATCATGTAGTTTATGTTCTCATTCGTTTTCATGCTATGCTGTAGAACGAAAGACAGGATAGAAAGCAACTGTTACGTATCTGTTACAAAATATCTGTCTTAAATACCGGATACGGGATTTTTCCGGCTCACAATACACACTAGCATATAAAATTTGCAACCACTAAAAGTTTTTAGACTTTTGAAGGTCTTGCAAAAATGCCTTTGATTTGTCTTATCTGGCAAGAAAAATATGAAGGAGAAAAAGAGTAATAGTTTTAAAATGCCTTACACGAGTATGTAGATAGATAGATAGATAGATAAATCTTTATTGTACTCCACAAATCACATTACAGAGTTAGAAGAAAACAAGAAGAAGTTCACAAATACAATGTAAAATGGGTGGCCTTATCGCTAAAAGCGATTTCTTTCCGGCAACCTTCGCATGGAAAGAAATAGATAAGGGAAATAGAATTATAAAATGGTGTAGTAATAAAGTTTCTTGCTAAGTAAAGGTAAACATATATTACGTAAATACAGAAACATATAATATATATACATGCATAGCTACATACATACATGCATACATACATACCTCACTTTAAAATTTTCGATTAATTACAATCACTTTTAAAACGCCAAATATATGTTTAATAACGTGTTATATATGTTGTCAGGTATCGTGCCATACTCGCCACAACATCCGTCTGCTCGCAGACATCATCTACTCCGTAGCGTTCAGCGTCAAACCACCAGGTATGTGTATATTACACTAGTTTCTATTCCCTCCGTGACTGCCTCCGTAGTCTAGTGGATAGCTTATGCGTACGCTGATTGGTCCCGGGTTCAATTCTCGGACAAAAGTTTTACTGGGTTTGCCGAATTCTCAGTAGCAGCAAGGAGGCAATTCGCCCAGTAACGGCAACAGGCTCGCCGTTATTACGTACTCATAAGAAAATACATACCTTATAATTTTCACTCCTCTGCCTCCGTGGTCCAGTGGATTGCGTATGCGACTGCTGATCGAAGGTCCCGGGTTCGTTTCCCGGGTCGGTCAAAAGTGTTACTGGGTTTTTCCGATTTCTCAGTAGCAGCTCGAAGTCTGGTTATGTGCCCGGTACGGCAATAGGCTCGCCCACTATTACGTGGGATCTAAATATTCATAGCGAAATGTGGGTGTAATATTTACACCTCTGCCTACCCCTTCCGGGATACAGGCGTGAGACTATAAAAAAAATCATACATACATAGTCTCACGCCTATAACCCCGAAGAGGTAGGCAGAGGTGTACTTCTACACCCACTTTTCGCCAGATATACTGTAGTCCCACGTAATAAGGGGCGAGCCTATTGCCGTACCGGGCACATTTCCAGACTCCGTGCTGCTAATGAGAATTTCGTGACAGAAAAACTCAATAACTCTACCCGACCCAGAAATCGAACCCGGGACCTCCCGATCCCACGCGCACATTTATGCCGCGAGACCAACGAGGCAGTCGTATAGGGTTTGATGTCGAGTTTTCCGTCTCTACGCAAAGATGGTATTTGCATCGTGTTATCCCTTAGTCGCCTCTTACGACACCCACGGGAAGATAGGGCGTGGTGACACTTGTATTCTATGCCGTCAACCACACTCAATTATATTATAATATATATTATTTAAAGTATTAGTAAATTAGACACAAAATTGCAACACTGCCACTCTGACGGATTCGTATTGAAAATTTTTAACTCACGCAAAATCCTGGATTCACCACTGAATAACACAGAACTTTTGTTCAGTGGTCATGGACTGCACGGTTGGCGTAGTGGTTTAAGCGGCCGCCTCGCCTCTTCACACTGCGCCGAGTGTTGTGGGTTCGATCCCCACACGAGACAACACTTTGTGTGTACCATAAATTGTTGTTTCGAGTCTGGGTGTTCATTGTGTCCGTTAGTTATATGTTTGTAAAGTCCCCCGCGACACAGGATTTAGTACTAATGCGGGAGTTGTAAAAAAAACAAAAAAAAAGTGGTGGATCCAGCATTTTGCTTTGAAGGGTCCTTCTATCGTCTTTTTAGAGAGGTAAAATATCACGATATTATTTTATCTATATCAGTAGTTCTGTCGTTGTCTGAGCTCCGATCCATTAAACAAAAATGCCAATCTTAAGACCCACTTCTTAGCTGTATTTTTGACAAAAGGGGCATAAAGTCAAAGTCAAGTCAAAATCAAAATCATTTATTCATCTAGGCCACAAAGTGACGCTTATGAACGTCAAAATTTAAGTTAATTATTTAATGATTCTACATTTACTGCCACGTTCGCAATGCAATAGGTAGAACCACGAGAAAGAACAGGCAATAAAACTCATGGCCACTCTTTTCAAACAAATATAATGGTTGTACATTTTATTTTGTAATGAGCTGCAACTGGTTCACATTGTAGACATCTACTAGTAAAAATTTTAGTAACTATTGATATCATACTCAAGCAGTAAATGATGTTCATTTGGTACATGTATGTATATGATACAGTAATCCTCCATCCATGGTGGTGACGACCGGTTGGCGCCGCGGGAGTGTAAGCGAGTGTCACGCCGAAGGTCGCGGGTTCGATTCCCGCTCAAAGTCAAACATTTGTGTGCGTGAACATGGATGTTTGTCTTGGTCTGGGTGTTTCTATGTATAATATGTATGTATTTACAAAAGAAAAGATGTATGTTTATCCATCATCTAGCACCCATAGTACAAGCTCTGCTTAGTTTGGGGCTAGATGGTGTTCTGTGAATGTGGTAGAATATTATTATTATTATATTATTATTATTAATCCTCCTAAAAGTAAAGATATTCTTTACTGCTATTATAATTATTATCTTCTAAATAATGTTATATAATATATTTACAGGTAGTAAAGAGCCGTTACTAGAACAGCGAATCCCGGCGACGTACCTCGCGTTGGAAGAGTGTGTGACCTCTCTCGCCGCTGAACTGAGGGAACCAGTACTTAGACACGACGAGTATAGGCGACTGGTGAGTGTTTTCTTTTATGTAATAGACGGCAAACTCACAGACGGATCGCCTGATAGTAACCGATTACCGCCGCCCATGGACACAAGCAACATCAGAAAAGTAGCAAGTGCGTTGCAGCCCCTTGGGTTAGGAGGAGGATAGGGATGAAAAAAAATAATAGGGGATGCCTCAGACACTCTGACTCACCGAAAAAAACGCAACAATTTAGTTATCATTAAGAGAAGCTGATGCTTTATGCTATCATTTAAAGAAGTGGACATATTTTTAGGTTTCCAGTTATCATTTTCAGAACTCGACATTATAGTTTATTAAACGCAAAGTGGCTGGCAGCGGCTGGACACGTCGAACCGAAAATCGGGCTCAGTAGTGTGCCATTGGAGAGACCTATATCCAGCAATGGACTACGGGAGGCTGATGATGATGATTATTATTATTGTACAATTTATGAATATTACATAGAAATAAAATAAAAAAAAGCGGCGATAGCCCAGTGATGTACGTAACGGAATGCCGAGACGATGGACTCGGGTTCGATCCCTAGGTACCCCGGGCACACACCTCTGACTTTTCGAAATTATGTGTGTATTAAAAACGTTAATTATCGCTCGCTTAATAATGTGCCCGGTAGATGGCAATAGGCTCGCCCCCTATTACATTGGGACCTAAACATAACTGGCGAAAAGTGGGTGTAATACACCTCTGCCTACCCCTTCGGGGAAAAAAGGCGTGAAGTTATGTTAATGTATGTACATAGAAATCGAATCGTCGCCTAGTAATAAAATGTTTAGTTTCTAGATCATTCAGTTTAAATGCAATGTCAATTAAATCAATCGCTATAGAATCCGTAAACCGTAGTTTGATTTTAACATTAAAGACATATTTATTTCTGCATTTTGGTTGTTTACAACACTTATACAAGTCAAAAACCTTATTCTAGATGATGCCGGCTTTTCGCAGCTAAATGAATTCTTGAGAAGAAAGGCTGAAACAAACTCGAGAATCATTCCTTTTTTTTGTCATTACAATTTCTTTCATATTTTCTTGATTGTTAAAATAATTGTACTTAATCAATGACGTATTATAATATAAACGCGCCATACTCCACAAAGCGGCTCTGAAAAACGGCTACAAATACCAAATAATTATCTTGTATGAATAAAGAAAGAGAAAGTAAATAAATACTAATACAGGGGACACCCGTTGTTAGAGCGAGATAATTTTAGTTGTTTTTTTAATTCTTACACACAAATTATTGCCACGAAGCGTACTACCACAACACAGGTTCGCGCATAACTAAACCAAATGGCGGCAATTACCTCCATTTCAGTTTGCCATTTGAGTGTGCGGGCAACGCATCTATAGTTATTATATATCTTTGTACTTAATAATGTTGTATCCGCATAGGTGACACAGTACATGCAACAGAAGAACCATCGCATGTTCCGTGATGCGGCTGAGCTACATCAAGCGACCATGTTTCTTCACGAAAATGGTAAGAACTAAACTTTTTACCACAAATAGATACTATCAAAAAGTAAATCATGTAAAGATACAAAAACGTCGGAAACGCAAAAAGAATGATTTCGTTCAATTATAAATCTAATATTCCACTGAATCTTTCATTTATTCACTCACTCATTCTTTCTTTTACAATTTTATTTGTTAATTTACTTAATTACTTATTAATTTGTTAATTCTTTCACTCATCCATTCATGAATCTTTTAATTTGTTCGTTTATTCAGTTATTAATCCTTTTATTAATCCATAAATCATTCATTTTTACTCACTCAATTTTAATTACTTATTTTTCCCTCATTCACTCACTTATTTAATAACTTATTCATTCATTTATTTATTCACTCACTTACTCACTCACTAATTCAATCATTCATACCAACACCATTCCTGAATATCATTCGAATTCAAGTATTCAAGCGACGCTAGTAGCCTCCGCACACGCATGTCTTTGGCCGGCACTCGTCGTGTTAATACTTATCTATATCCCTACCTGTTGTCCCCAGGGGTACTCCTCCACTACGACGACGCGACGCTCAAGGAGTTATACTTCCTGAAGCCGCAGTGGCTCTGTGATGTACTGGCGCACGTCGTCACCGTCCGGGAGATCAACCCCTTCGCTAACAACGGTGAGTGCTTTTAACCGCTGAGCTATGCAACCGCAATAGCACGTGACATCGACCGCGGCGAAGTAAAGCGCGCCAGGGCCGTTGCCGCCCGCATTACTGATCGTAAATGGTTAGGGGTTAGAGTCGAATTCATATACGTCACAATGTGATGCATATGAACGACAAAATTCCACAAAAATCATCATCTACTTTAATTTTTTACTAACTTGAAGTTAAAAAAAAAGCTTGATTCATTTACATGACAATGTGACGATTATGAACGACAAATTTAACAAACTACAATTACACACAATGACTACCATGTTTTTAATGAACATCGGTCCGCGAGAAAGTTTTTAAAGCATTATGCAAGCCATGTTATCGTGTAATTAACTATAAGCACTTGTAAACTATCTATCTAATATATGTATATATATATATATATATATATATATATATATATGGTTATAGGCGGTAAACGAGCATACGGATGGCCTGATGGTAAGCAATTACCGCCGCCCATGGACACGTTGCGTTGCCGCCCCTTGGGGTTGGGAAAAGGGATAGGATAAGGAGTGAGATGACGTAGAAGAAATAGGGGATAGGGCATCCGGTACTCTAACTCACCGAACGAAACGCAACAGTTTAGGTACTGTTACTTTACGTCGATTTTCTGTGAGAGGGTAGTACTTCCCCGGTCGAGCCGGCACATTCATGCTGAAATCAGCAAGGCTCTACTACCTATAAAATAAAATTTATAGTATAGTTAACCTCGATAGGTATAATGGACACTTTAATTTAAATTTTATGTGAGTATTGATAACCCTGTTATTATCCAGGTATAATGAAGATCGAGGACCTAGCGCACGTGTTCAAGGCGTCCCCCCTCCTAGCGCGAGGGGACGAGGCGTCTTCCTTAGGCGTGTCGCTACTGAACAAGTTCGAGCTCGCGCTGTGCTGGGACGCGCGACTGCTGCTGGTACCGCCGTTACTTCCCAAACATGAGCCCAGTGCGCCACAGGTGAGTCTGCTGGGACTGGCGTATTGTTTTTTTTTTTTTATTTCTGCCGAACAAATTGACTCCATGCTGCCTGATGTTAAGCAGTCAGTGAACTCTATCAGAATACCAGATTTGATTCTTTTTATAAATAAAATAATATTAGTTATTATACTAATTGTATATATTGTTCTTTATATTCTGCTATCCACACGTATTTAGAGACTTTAATAGAGCTTAAAAGTGAAGACCTGTAATTGGCTAGTTGTTGTCTATTTATGTTACAAAATTCATTGTAAATGCTGTTGATTTTCCATATAATAAATAAATGTGGGTATTGCTATAGAATGTATGTGAAGCTATGTAATGTGTAGCCGTTTTAATAAGAGTATTCTTCCTACGTGCCTACCAACTTACTTGAAACGAGTTATACTTATTTATATGTACCTATTTACCTATGTATATAACATAATGATTATACGTTGTTATGGTGTGACAATAAAGGAATTACTTACTTACTTACTTTCTATGTATCAAAGTCAATGTTAAAATAATTTGTTCATTTGGGTCACAATGTGACGCCTATGACCGTCAAATGCCAAAACTTAATTACTTAAAGCTTATACATTTACATTTGGAGAAGAGGTGAGATGATGGATATAGAAAAGGGGAAAGAGGCCTCCGGCACTCTCACTCTCCGAACGAAACGCAGCAGTATAGACAGTGTTAGGATATGTTGATATTCTGTAAGAGGGTAGTACTTCCCCAATCGAGCCAGCACATGTAAGTATACTCAAATCAGCAAAGTTCTATTTTAAAGTTGACGCACGGTTGGCGTAGTGGTTTAAGCGGCCGTTTTAAAAAAAAACAACCGTTATATTGGCGATTTAAAAGAGTGGCCACGAGTTTTATTGCCCGTTCTTTCTCGTGGTTCTACGTATTGCTTTGCGAACGAGGCAGTAAATGTAAATGTAGAAGCATTAAGTAATTTAATTTAAAAATTTACGTTCATAAGCGTCACCTTGTGACCTAGATGAATAAATGGTTTTGACTTTGACTTTGACCTCGCCGCTTGGTACTGCGCTGAGTGTTTTGAGTTCGATTCCCACACGAAACAACACTTTGTGTAATCCATAAATTATTGTTTCGAGTCTAAATATACCTTGAGTCCGTTGGTTGTATGTTTATAAAGTGTCCCGCGACACAGGATTTATTCCTAGTGCGGAAGTTGTCCTTTAAAAATAAAATTATTTTCTTATATCACGTGAAAATTTCTGGAAATACATTCTTAGTGCACCAATATGGTCCCCAAGGAACATACATGCCAATGGCTGTGTGTTGTTGCAAGAATGTTATTTACACAGATAGCAGACAACCGAGCAGACGTGTCAAAGTCAAAATAATTTGTTCATTTAGGTCACGATGCGACGCTTATGAACGAAATTAAATTTCGAACACAATAGTTTATATAACCTAATACTATCTTCATTTTGCCCAAATTATGTTATGCCAGGGCATACACCTTCTGCTGAAATCAGCAAGGCTCTACTACCTTTACAGGTAGTAGAGCCTTGCTGATTTATGCATGAATGTGCCGGCTCGACCGGGGAAGTACTACCCTCTCACAGAAAAACGACGTAAAGTAACAGTACCTAAACTGTTGCGTTTCGTTCAGTGAGTGAGAGTGCCGGAGGCCCTATCCCCTATTCCTTCTCCCTCATCCCACCCCTTATCCTATCCCGTTTTCCTACCCCAAGAGGTGGCAACGCACTTGTGACTCCTGTGGTGTTGCTTGTGTCCATGGGCGGCGGTAATTGCTCACCATCAGGCGATCCGTCTGCACGTTTGCCGCCTATTACTATACCTAAAAATAGAACTGTGAGAAAGAAGAACGGAAAACCGTTATTGCCTGGAGATTGCCTGCGACACCAGCGGTATCACAATTGGGTTGTTAACCTTTTGGGAAAAGGAATAAGAGGAGGAATGATGTGAGGGAAAAGGAAAAGGTGATGTGGCCGCCGGCGCTCTCACACATCGAACTAAACACATCGGTGTAGCTAGTGTTCGGTATTCTGTGAGAGGATAGTACTTCCCAAATCTATATCTTTATTCTTTATTGCACTCCCCACATGCGCCTGTGTATTTAACTCCTCATTTTCAATTTCTGTACACATGAGAAAAATCTTTGTTCCTCAAATAACCTTCTTCTCCTTTGTCCTTCTCACAGTTCTAGCCTAGTACATTCTTCGTTTAATATACAATCTATACTTCTCTGGAATGCTCTCCCTCTCGATATCAGGATGTCCACTAACCGATTCGTATTTAAAACCAGAGTTCGCCAGACTTATATAGACAAACAAACTGAATCATCATAGGATTATCGTTTATCTATTTTGTATGTATATAATTATAATGTATATATTATGCTCTACTACCTACAGTGGCGTAGCTAGCCTAGGTGGCACCCGGGGCGGTAGTTGGCGAATGACCTTTTTTTTTTTAGTCGATATCTAACAATTCCGGTCTAACTCTCGTAGTGCTGAGCTAGTGCCAATGTTGTTTATAGTTTTTGTACATTGTTCTTAAAGTTAAGTTTGGGTGTCACCCCTTTTTGTGGATGGGTGGCACCCCAAAAAGGGTGGCACCCCGGGCGGACCGCCCTAGCCGCCCCTCCCTTCCTACGCCACTGACTACCTACAAAAATATATTCAAAAAGTAATATGCCTGGGCAGCCATTTTGCTTTCTTAACTACTATCTCTTGATACTGAAGCATATCTACTAAACTATCTATCCTCCCTGTAGCTGCCAGTCCGGTCCCGCTCGTGGTCCTCCTCAGCGCGCGGCACTCCACGTCGCGCGTGGGGCGCACTCACTCCGCTGCCGGACAACAGGGGCACTGACTCGCCTACATTGATACGTGAGTACTCATAGTTTATGATGACTTTTACTAAACATTATTTTCAGATTCTCTACATGCAAAAGCCAGATATTTAATAAAAGTTCGTTCGTTATGTAGCAACGACAACCCAGCCTACTAGACGGCAGACGTAAGGCGAACACTTTCTGACAACACGTTAGACTTATAAGTCTTACATTAGACCAATCCCAACACTAGTTATGAATTATGACGTACCGCAAATTTGAATCGGCCAATCAGAATGCATTTTTGTAGTCCCCTTCGCCCCGCATACCTCACCGCTTTGATGAAAACATTAGGTGTCTAATAGACTGGGTTGTCGTTGTTATGTAGGTATAGTTTCTTAAAAAATGCCACTGTCTTTGGTAGCGCCATCTACCTTCCTATCTATAACTAATCGCATCAAGATCAATCGTTCGACGTCTAGTGCGAGCGATACCATATTTCCGTCCCTCTCTATCCCACTCCCTGGAAGAGGCACTGCCTTTCGCCTGATTGGTCGCCGCGAAACGTCGACGCGAGAGACAGTCCAGAACTTTCAAGAACATTCGATTCGCGATACGCGTCCGCTATACCGGATCACTGCGCCGCTCCCGCTATAGTTATTACCTATTAAAAAACCGCTCGCAAGTGGAAGTGACTGTGTAGTGAAGTGAAACCAAGCAGCTGCATCACGAAACCACCAGGAGACTGCCCTTCGGAAACGAAGAAGATTGCCGTATAAGGTAAGTGCCCTCCATCCTTGGAATATCCTATACCCACTCACAATCCCCTCTTCCCGTATCCAATCCTAGGCGGCTAAAACCCGCTATCCTTTGAATACAGTCCATTCCGACTTTATGTTGCTTCAACTCGCTTTAAAAAAGTTTGACACTGATACAATTAGCGCATTCGAGATGACGGAACGCAATAATAAAATACCTACACTAGATAGTTTTATTTCGTTCATAAAAGATCAGTGTCGAATATTTCATAATACGCAGTCTGGTTCACCTGGCCCATCTAACACTAACAGCAACAAACAAAGGTTGAATAAATCGCGAAATAGTAATAATAACTCGGTCCCTAATCCACAATCTTACGTTACATGTTCGGAATCTAATAGTAATAATTCACAGAAGTGTCTGTGCAGTAATATAGTGCACGACCATTTATATAAGTGTCCCGCCTTCGATAATCAGAATGCAACCGCTCGTTTTAAATGCGTAAAAGATAACAAAGCTTGCATTAATTGCTTAAGCATAAAACATAAAACAAGTAATTGTTCTAGTAGAACGAGATGTCGCTCATGTAATCAAAGACATCATACACTGTTACATTTCGATAAAGGTAACCCGTTGTCAAGCCAAGCCGCTAACCTTGACACACTTACATCGCAGATGCAGGCCACGGTGCCCTCCCCCTGCACGCCTCAGGGTGAGGTATCGTTGTGTACGACGTCCATTGCGCGGGCGACGCGCACGCGAGGACGGCACTCGCGCATCTATAATGATCCGCGCAGGGCCAAAACGCAGTGTATGACGTCTAAGACTGTTCTGTTAGCGACAGCGCAAGTTATCGTATATGATGTTAATGGGTCGCCGCACATGGTACGTTGTCTGCTAGATAGCGCATCTCAGACCAATCTAATAACATCGGAATGCTTTAAACGCCTCGGATTATGGAATAACTTTAAAAATACTAACTCAACCGTCAAAGGGATAGGCGGATCAGAAAAGCATTGCAGGGGTTCCGTAGATATTAAAATACATTCGCGTTTTGATAGGAATATTAATTTTAACATTTCTTCGCTTATCGTGGAGCGTATCACGGACGCATTGCCGAACGCTAATGTAGACGTAGCATCACTCACTCACCTCGAGTTATTGCCGCTAGCAGACGCGGAGTTTGCGAATCCGGCAGGCATTGATCTTTTGATCGGAGCTTCAATATTTCCGCACTTGCTACTAACTAAAATAGTACGTAGTGAGCGATATGATTTACCGCCCGCTATTGAGACGGTACTTGGGTATGTGATTATGGGTACCGTACCTACGTTACATACTTCTCATTGTATTACGTCTTGTTGTTGTTCTGCTCTTCAAGAGATCAAGGTGGGTGCTAAAACTGTGTGTAAGATAAAGCACTAATTAGCTATGCTATGCTATGCTATGCTATGCTATGCTACGCTATGCTATGCTATGCTATGCTACGCTATGCTATGCTAAGCTACGCTACGCTACACTATACTATACTACACTTCCGCTTTGTATATGGATGACACTGCCTGTACCGTCATACCCGCTCCGCTAGCAATTTCGCTTAGTGAAGAGCTTATTCAGCTTTTCAAGCGAGGCCAAATTGATCTTGTCAAATGGACAAGCAACTCTAAGGAGGTTCTCGCACGCATACCAGATTCTCATAAAGCTTCTCCAGACATTGAGTTTGAGAAGTCTGTAACGCATAAGGTTCTCGGTTTACGCTGGGACAAATCCTGCGACAGTTTTCGGTTTGACGTCTCACCACCAGATGATAAGTGCACCAAACGCACTATGCTGTCCACAGTGGCTCGACTATGGGACATAATGGGTTTTGTGGCTCCCACAATTTTGTACGCCAAGCTCTTGATCAAAGAGCTTTGGCTATCAAAGTGTGAGTGGGATGAAACACCCCCTGACCATATTGTCGCCGTTTGGGGCCAGTTTTGTATTGAGCTTACCGCGCTCAATCAAATTACTATTCCGCGTCATCTTGGGTTGGTAGATGGATCTACCATCAACTTAACAGGTTTCGCTGACGCCAGCGAGCGTGCTTACGGCGGAGTCGTATATCTGCAAGTCCGCATTGGTTCTAACTACTCGGTGCAGTTAGTTTGTTCGGTGCTGTTAAAACCATTTCGGTTGCGAGACTGGAGTTGTGCGCGGCCCTTCTGCTGTCTCAGTTGCTCCACAAGGTTGTGACGTCGCGCCCCGGCGCACGAGACACAGTTTTGCCCCACTACTCTATTAATAAATATACGCATTTTCCGACTCCAAGGTAGTGCTCGCTTGGATTTATTCTTCTCCTCACCGCTGGCAGACTTTGTCGCCAACCGCGTTAGTAAATTGATTGAACTTGTTCCCGCTACTTGTTTCAATTACGTCGCGGGTTATCGTACTCGTCTTCAGGCAGAACGTTCCATAGGTCATATTGACTGGAAGTTTATTCCACCAGCATCTCCACATTTCGGTGGATGTTGGGAAAGCATGGTCGAAGTAATTAAGGCGCGTCTTTTCAAAGTTATAGGTCAACAGATCCTATCTTACGAAGAGCCTTTAACTGTCCTTGCACAAGTTGAGGCACTGATCAACTCGCGTCCGCTCACGGCATTGAGTAGTGACCCTGCAGAATCATCCGCGTTAAGCCCTGCACATTTTCTGAACAAAGTGCCATTATCGTCACTTCCGGCTCTCATGGCCGTTAGCCATCGTAGAGAAATTGCATATTTCCAAGGACGGTACGACCCGCGTTGTTACCGTGAAAACCGCTAAAGGGAGTTACGTGCGCCCTGTTGTACGTCTCTGTCCGCTTCCAACTCAGTGAGATCTAGCCTGAAGTTGGACCTACCTCTTAGTTTAAGTATTTAGTTAGTAGTTTTCGCTATTATTGCGTTTGTAGTTTTCGCTAAAGTTAATTTAGATTAATTTATTGTCATATCGCTGTCTTAGCCTATTGATGGGTTATGCGGTAGTACACCCAACAGCTAAGTTCAATTCTATTTTTTTTAAAGGCAACCCTTTAGGGCCGGGGGGATATGGTAGCGCCATCTACCTTCCTATCTATAACTAATCGCATCAAGATCAATCGTTCCACGTCTAGTGCGAGCGATACCATATTTCCGTCCCTCTCTATCCCACTCCCTGGAAGAGGCACTGCCTTTCGCCTGATTGGTCGCCGCGAAACGTCGACGCGAGTGACAGTCCAGAACTTTCAAGAACATTCGATTCGCGATACGCGTCCGCTATACCAGATCACTGCGCCGCTCCCGCTATAGTTATTACCTCTTAAAAAACCGCTCGCAAGTGGAAGTGACTGTGTAGTGAAGTGAAACCAAGCAGCTGCATCACGAAACCACCAGGAGACTGCCCTTCGGAAACGAAGAAGATTGCCGTATAAGGTAAGTGCCCTCCATCCTTGGAATATCCTATACCCACTCACAATCACCTCTTCCCGTATCCAATCCTAGGCGGCTAAAACCCGCTATCCTTTGAATACAGTCCATTCCATTAATCCTTCCCAAGTCGCCTAGAACCTTCGGTTTCGGTGTATCGCCGAACCAGTCTTTGTTTTCTTTTATTTTTGCACCATCCTATATTTTTGTTTTTCTTTTGAATGTGTGGCCACCTCTGGTGTCGGAGTTTGCAGACCTTCCGAATACCACCGAGACGACCTAATGATTGTTGTCGAGACATGAATCGGGACCGACGGCGCCACGTACCCTCCGAAGCACGGTAGCGCTCTAAAACAAATATAATCACCCTTCCGTTGCTTGACTTCGCCAGTTACAGATGTAAGGTTAATCAGCCAAGACACTATATTAAGATGTTAATGATTGTAATGAAGTATTTATTTAAATGCATTAATCGTAACATCATTGTCTGCGCCACAATCAAATTATATAAATATGTAATTAAATTTAATATATTTATAAAAAGAAAGCCATGCACTCAAGCATGCACAAAATAAAAATAAATATTATTGATCTAGCAACACTCATAATCACCTCACTCAACAATTTACTCAAATTCACTGCTTTTTAGGGTTCCGTACCTCACAAGGTAAAAAAAGGAACCCTTATAAGATCACTTTCTTGTCCGTCTGTCTGTCTGTCTGTATGTCCGTGTGTCACCACCGATTTTCTCAGGAACGGGTGGACCTAGCAAATTGAAATTTATACCAGATACTGAGGTCTATGGTTCCTATTAGTTGTATAAAAATCAGGGTCCTGGGTCAACCCGATAAAAATATATGGTCAAAATTAGATTTTTGCGAAAACTTGTAAGTACCAAAATTAACCTTAATTTTCAACTGACAATTCTAGGTCAATCGTAAGTACCCTATAGGTTTTGGATCGAAAACATATATGGTAGTTCCCGTTGAACTAGGATCACGAAATTTGGCCAAAAGCAGGGTCTTACAGCAAAAATAAAGGAAAAATTACAAAAAATAAAAATGTGGAAAATTTAAGGGTGTCCCCATACATACATAGTAGACTCCATTTAAGATAGTCCTCTAAGTTGTAAGGGCGCTCATACAGATTTAGAGGACTAGCGTAATTAGCGCCAACCTCAAATAAGGTAAAATGCGTACGGAACCCTCGGTGCGCGGGTCCGACTCGCACTTGCCTCAATTTTTTTAACACGCGAGGACCAATCAAAATCCTTTTATTACTTTCTCCTTACTCCATTGAATATCCTTCCGCTACCGCCGCCCAATCAGTGTCGTCAACAAGTCGCTCTCTGAAGCGCGTATCTACGTCCGCGTCGCTCCGCTAAAACTATAAAATAAAATATTTAAAAGCGTCGTGTGTGTGAAAATCTGACTTTGTGGGTGGCTTACCAGCTTCTAAGACGTAGGAAGACAACACTGTTCCACTTCAAGCTATCGAAGAGAACAACCTATGCACGCTCCATTAATCCGCTCCATTTGTAAGTACTCCAAGACTATCCTATCATCTTTGCGCCCACAATCATAATATATTAATATTAGATTCATTAATTTTTCTTCCTTCCTTAGTAATGTAATAATATTAAATTATACCGAATTATGATTTGGCTATGGTAACACTACGAATGACGTTTGTGACGTAGAAGTGATGTAACGATGGATTTATTCAATTTTTGACAGTTGTACCGAACGGTTGTCTGAATTAAATCCGTGAATATCGAAGCAATCATCGTTTCATTTGAGGAAAGAAGCATAGATCCTTTACAGGCGACAATTCAATTCACGATAAGATTATTATTTATTGTCCAGCCCCCTTAGCCAAATGGCATTCGATTCATGATATCGCTAATCGCTAAGTGCAAAAATGTATGGAACTGGCATGAGCCTTCGTTATATCACGAGGTCAACTAAGAAAGAAATTCCTTAAGCGCAGGCCACACCGCCAGCTGACGGACGGAGCGGGCATAGCGAACGAAGGAAACTACGCAAATATTGGCGAGCCAAACTAGGGTTCACACCGAAATAGCTTAGGTCGTTAGTTGGCGGTGTGAACCCAAGTATGAAAAGAGGTGAAACGATGTCGTCCGCTTCGCCCGCTCCGTCCGTCAGTTGGCGGTGTGGCCTGCGCTTTATGTTGCCATGGCAACCAAGCCTTAGCGAAAGTAGATATCAGAGCGAATGCCGTTTGGCTAGCGCCTTGAACATTGTAGAAACATTGTAGCAATTGCGTAAAACAATCTGTCATTCCGTAAAAATATCTAAACCTCGATGTACGAAACGGCTAATTTTCTTTCGGCATTTCGTCAATCTCTGAGAAAAGTTGTTCTTTATAACGAATACACTCACTAAGACGTTTGAAGTTTATTAAAAACTAGCAATTAAAAAAACTAAATTTTTTAGGTTCCACGTAATTTAGGCTCGCCCCCTATTACGTGGGACCTAAAAAATTCATGGCGAAATGTGGGTGTAATATTACACCTCTGTCTACCCCTTCGGGGATACAGGCGTGAGACTATAAACATATATATAAAATAAATATAAAAACTAGCAGCCGCCCGCAGCTTCGTCTGCCATAAAGTTTCAACTTTTATTTTATCCCCTTAGATATGCTATACATAATAATAAAACATCCTTAGTGGATGCCTAGGTCATAAAAGAAACTCACTGTCCAAACGTCCTGTGTCTAGCTTTAGTAATTTAGGCATAGCGTTGTTATGTTAGTAAGCACAAGAGATTTTATATACGGGGTGTAAAAATACCCTTAACGGAAACTGAAATGGAGTCATTTTGATACATACATACATACATAGACTCACGCCTGTTTCCCGGAGGGGTAGGAAGACACTACGGAACGGCATTTGCAACGATCCTGACATATCTCTCTTGCTTCATTCACCCCCATCAGATTCCTCATGCATGCTCTTCTGTTCAGGGTACTTCTAACCTGTCTTGTTTTTAGGATGTCTCCAATCTGGTCAGAGAACGTCCGCCTAGGTCTACCCCTTTGTCCTGTCCCATTCACACTTGCCTTGTATATTTGCTTGGTCATTTTGATAGGCATCAATATTAAAAAGAAACATATTATACCAAATATTAATTGCGCATACCTGGGAAATGACTAGTTCATGAGATATCCAGCCTCAAAGTCACTATACCATTTTTTTAAACAGGTATAGTTTTCGCCAAAGTTTGGCGAAAACTGACACTGAGGTATTTGCGCAGGTACAGGTAAAAAGAAAATCTTTACAAAAAATATATTTTTAATAGGTAACCTACATATTTTTGTTACCGTAATGACAAATAAATTAAGGACGCGTTTACGCATGTATCAAAAAACCACATATTTCCGGTACATTTTACGACAATTTAAGATAATAACTAATAAAACTAATGATAACGATAAATTGATTACTTTTTTATCTATAAATCAATCTGAAAAAAAAAAAATTAATTGTTATTAATGTAAAATCGATTCGAAACTGCCTCGAAATCAAAAATAGGCAAATACTGCTATTTTTTGGTACCATTTTCTCTCTATTTTTACATTTATTTAGATTTTCAAAGTTTGAATAGGGTAGTAAATATAGTCAACTCAAAAACAATCTGAAAATATTTTTGAAAATATTGTAAATTTACTAAAAAAATGCAAAAAATCATCTTACATTTTTCTTCTATTTTGCCCGCATACGTGTGTCTTAATGTGTGGCAATAAGGGTCGTTTTATTTAGCCACTTTCTTGATTTATATATCCAAATTCTGCAATGAGATCTCAGTCTGCGCTTGAGCGCCGTCGGGAGTGGACTCTATGTCGCTTGTCGCTGCAGCCCCGGCATAACTATGTCAACTCTTTTATGAGTTCCAGTCGCAACACTTGAATGGGATGGTATACCATCAGTCCACATAACCTTACCAGATTTCAATGCAAGAAACAAAATAATATCTTAATACCGAAATATATCCTGAATCAACATAATGGAAAAAATTAAGTAATGATGTCCATTTATATAAAAAAATAAGAAACTTATTTGGACGTAATTCGCACAGAATACGAGAAGTATCAAATTGATTTTAGCGAATATTTTGTATGCGTATATTGCTTTTTTCAAAGTCTATCGCGTCTTACCGTCACTACATTCATACGACACCTACAATATAATAATAATATTCCAGGACTATAACATAGATACATATCACAAAAAATTCTAATGTCTCAATGATATTTAGTTGAACTACATTTCCGCAAGTTACCGTACGTAGTACGTACCGTTGCCGCCGTGTCGCTGTAGTGACGCGATTTTGTACCTACTAATTTTGTAAACGCGTCCTTAAGTTTTAGTTTATTGTGACGGCAAAATGATGAACCAGAAGTGAACCATGGTCTAATATTGAAGCAAAAGATGTGATATGAAAACTGTACACATATGTATATTATCTACCTACATCCCCATTTTCCTTATCGATTCACGGTAGAGGTGCGGAATATTCTTGGTGGATGACAAACGATTAAACAAAATAGTGAGTGAATATTACAGACGTTTAAGAGTATACACGCTGATTTTTTATTGGTTTAGGAAAAAAAAACCTCATGTCCGAAATAAAATCCTCTATTCATATTCAAAATCAAAATTCACCTAGCACCTAAAACAAAAAAGTTATAAAAGTCAGTAACTGCTGGAAATACGTAGTACACACGGTTGTTTATGAGTAGGTAGTGTTCTCGCGCCGCGCGGTCTTGCATGACCTCGCCGCGCGCTCGCGTCAGCTGTTGCAGTTGTTTACCTACAGCGGTTGTAGGTTGTTAGTACGGACTGATACGTAACGGACACAGCAGTCGAAACAACAATTTATGAATCACACAAAGTGTTGTGTCAAACATCGCTTAAACCACTACGCCAACCATGAAGTGCAGTAATAAATAATTAAAATAATAAACGTATGTAACTAAATAGCTATACCTATTCAATAATTTCCTGGAACATTACTCGGACTTAGAATTTCGTCGAAACAAGCTGTGGGTTTACGAAATCATGATGAACTATTAAAAGAAAAACGATAAACTAAGAATTATTCGTTACGTTATTACTGTTATTAGACATAGGTACCTACATTATCTTTTGAATAACTAGACAAAGGTTTTAACAATGGAAAAGTTTAGTACTTGCGTATTTCTATGGTATTTACACAGATGAGAGAACATCTATGGGTATTTATAAGAATGTAATCACAGTAGGTATTCAATTATGAATAAACCAATTACCTTTGCTGTTTGCTGCCTAGGTACTCGTACATCACAATCAATTTACACCTTTCACACATTGTCTTTTGTTAATGATAGCTTATTAGAAAAACACTAATTAATTACGATGCCGAATTTCTTGTTCAAACTGCACTGAATACACTGCTAAACTGACCGATGTTTATGAGGCTTTGCACTACAGCCAGGATTGTGTTTGGTGATGGCACTTAGGGTGAGTGAATACCTCGCGTGCGCAACGATTCCAGGTGGTCTGGTAATGAATACATGCGCCTCGCCTCTTTCATATTTTCACCAGACATGTAATACACTCGCACCATAGACGCGAACTCAATATTGGAATATTCATAATGCCGATCCATTACGAAGCGCGCGCGACGTAACACGGGTACAGTGACGAGGTCGAACGTGACGTACGGGCGTCCCGTTGACCTAATTTCGCGAGACTGTCTGTCGAAGTGACGAGCGGCAAATTGCAGCCAACCCCCGCCCCTACCCCTGTCGCCCCGCGTTGCTATGCGCGTACGCCGGGGCCGGGGTCTGTACCTACAGTGCAATGTTTATCTGTGTGTGTCGTGTGTTTAATATCTATCTGTGTAGGTATGTGTGTGGCACGATCGAACATACATCGGCGCGCGCGATATCTTTCATAACTACGAACTCTCGTACCAATAATTTAATATTTTTGTTACGATTTTTATAGCTTAGATTTCAAATTTTATTAGCTGGTTAGGTTCTGTAAACGATAAGTAATAAGATGGCTTTGGCTCCAAAACCAATTAAAAATCAGCGTGTATATGTACGTATAAAATAACAAATGTAACTAAAACAATAACAAGATAATAAAAACACAACATAATATTACAAATAGATAATTTAAAGTTGCGTGGCGCGTTTCTTAGTGACTGTACTTATGGCAGATTCGAACACAAATTCAAATTTCAAATGCAATAGAACATATTATCCGAATGCAACCAATCATAGCCGAATGCGTCCCGCTACGAATCGTGAAGTCCCCTCCCGCTACCCGCCCTCGTCCCGTTGACACCTAATTTTCAATTACTGCGCAGCTATACCACGGTATACGCAGCAACTTCAGAGGGAACAAGAAATTTGGCGATAACTATACAAAATCGATGCATTTACCGTGCCGATATGATCTATGTATGACCTATGCGCCCATGGATAGGTAGACTTTGCGATGACTGGTCGACGACGGTCTTACGGCTGGTATTAAATTTTAATATTTAAATGCATCATTTCCATCATGGTTTCGATCACTTTCGCGGATTGCCTGCATTATTAGATAGATAGATAGATAAACACTTTATTGTACACCAGTAAATAAACAAAATTACAATAAATTACATTGAAAACTTAACACTAGTGGTACAAGGGCGGTTTTAGGTGGTATATATAATGTAAGTGGATGCTCCTGTTTCACCGTGTCTATTCTGAGGAGGCTAACTAAATGAACACCAAAATTAAAATTAAGTATTATGCTTGAAAATTATTAAGTACAGTAAATATATACAAGTGCTATAGAAGGTGTAACAGTTGTAGCACCTTACAAAATGTAAATTATGTGTATTATGCAAAAGCTGGCGATGAAAAAGAGTGACCGTGAGTTTTATTGCCCGTTCCTTCTCATGGTTCTACGCCCTTGCTTTGCGAACGTGGCAGTAAATGTAATTGTAGAGTCTTTAAGTAATTATTTTATGAATTTATTATTTGACGTTCATAAGCGTCACATTGTAACTCAAATGAATAAAGGATTTTTACTTTGACTTTGACTTTGCTTGGTGATGGGCCTCTTTACACCCTGTATTTGATAATGATTTTTCATGTTCTCTCCAGAGGACAGCACTTGATCCTGTAGGACATTATTTGCGGCGATTTACTGTCCATAAACAGGCATTTCTTTACCAATGTATCTTTTATCCCTTACAGAGGACAACGCGCCATCCCTCACAGTGTACGGCCGCTGCGTAGGACGTCCTCTACGTCGGCTGCTCCTCCTATCCTACGTGCCGTGCGGGTTCTGGGCCCGGTTATGTGCCAGATTACTGGCAGATACGCAGTTAGCAGAATGTTCAGCACCTAATGCTTTGTACAAGCTTCCCCCAGAAGTAAGTCTGAAGTTGGTTTTAAAGACAGATGGGTAGAAAACTACTAACCTTTTATAAAAGAATTAAAACTTGCAAATAAAAGATTAAATATAAAAAAATATTTTCAACTTCATCATCATCATCATCATTATCAGCCTTTAACAGTCCACTGCTGGACTAGGCCTCTCCTTTGAAAGGAGGAATTGGCCTACTATACCACGCTGGCCAAACGGGTTGGTATAGGGTTTGTATCAAGTTTTCCTTCTCTTACAGTGCTGTTCTCTGCATAATATGCTCCCACTGTCGGCTCTTACGACACCCATGGGATGATATGGGGTGGTGACATTTTGAATTCTTAATCCGTTACCACACAGACATTTTCAATTTAGTAGTTTATAAACCCCATTCCGTCTTTAAAGACCTTTTACATCTCTCATGTTCGGTAAGTAGGTTCTTATTACCTCCAAATGGGGCTTGTAGGTGACTAATTAGCGCTCTAGGGTAATAATGTAGCTAGAAAAGCCCTAGGGCGGTAAGTAATAAAAAAAAACCCTTGCTTCTTTCAAAAAGTTCGCGTACATCTAACCATCATACTGGCAATAGACATCATGCATTCAGCCCTATGACCAAAGAGGTCGCTTTGCTATTCAGCCTTGTCTTCGTGTGAGTATAATAGTCATCAATTCTTAATAACGGCGAAGCTCAATTTCGTTCTTGAAAAAAAGAATTAAAAAGTTCTTTACTTGATTATTTTTAATTAAAAAAGGCGGGAATAGAAAACGTTTACTTTAAATATTGTTTGTTATTGGATTTTTTTTATAATTACATGCAATTAGCACGTAATTATAAAAAAATCCCAAAAAAACAGGAGAACCTTAAAATTTGTTCTCATTTCACTATAAATTTCAACAAATAAAATGTTTTATTCTTGTGATGCCGGTTTTTTTCTACTTACCTCACAATCGAGATGTAAAGCAGAATAGTTAGCTCGGGTGTAAGCACCAATTGCACCCTCGAACTATAGGCGCCGTGCGCCTAAATATCTCGGGCTGCAATTGATGCCTTACAGCCCTTGGCTACTAATCTACTATTAGTTAAGTCGTAAATATCTCTTGCCAGTTGGAATCCGATGAAAGCCTATCGAAAGCCCTGGAGTTGTCGTGGGGCTGGAAACTGTGGCAGTTCGGAGCGAGAGTGTGCTGTGGAGCCCTTCAGCTGTTGACGCTCAGACACCTGCCGCCCAGGAGGGACGCGTTACTACCAGGCGCTGAAGAGGACGACATTGAACATGCCTATCAGAACATTAGGTGAGTAGTATCTACATACATACATACATACATACATACATGAAACTATGGCAGTTCGGAGCGAGAGTGTGCTGTGGAGCCCTTCAGCTGTTGACGCTCAGACACCTGCCGCCCAGGAGGGACGCGTTACTACCAGGCGCTGAAGAGGACGACATTGAACATGCCTATCAGAACATTAGGTGAGTAGTATCTACATACATACATACATACATACATACATGAAACTGTGGCAGTTCGGAGCGAGAGTGTGCTGTGGAGCCCTTCAGCTGTTGACGCTCAGACACCTGCCGCCCAGGAGGGACGCGTTACTACCAGGCGCTGAAGAGGACGACATTGAACATGCCTATCAGAACATTAGGTGAGTAGTATCTACATACATACATACATACATACATGAAACTGTGGCAGTTCGGAGCGAGAGTGTGCTGTGGAGCCCTTCAGCTGTTGACGCTCAGACACCTGCCGCCCAGGAGGGACGCGTTACTACCAGGCGCTGAAGAGGACGACATTGAACATGCCTATCAGAACATTAGGTGAGTAGTATCTACATACATACATACATACATACATGAAACTGTGGCAGTTCGGAGCGAGAGTGTGCTGTGGAGCCCTTCAGCTGTTGACGCTCAGACACCTGCCGCCCAGGAGGGACGCGTTACTACCAGGCGCTGAAGAGGACGACATTGAACATGCCTATCAGAACATTAGGTGAGTAGTATCTACATACATACATACATACATACATACATGAAACTGTGGCAGTTCGGAGCGAGAGTGTGCTGTGGAGCCCTTCAGCTGTTGACGCTCAGACACCTGCCGCCCAGGAGGGACGCGTTACTACCAGGCGCTGAAGAGGACGACATTGAACATGCCTATCAGAACATTAGGTGAGTAGTATCTACATACATACATACATACATACATGAAACTGTGGCAGTTCGGAGCGAGAGTGTGCTGTGGAGCCCTTCAGCTGTTGACGCTCAGACACCTGCCGCCCAGGAGGGACGCGTTACTACCAGGCGCTGAAGAGGACTACATTGAACATGCCTATCAGAACATTAGGTGAGTAGTATCTACATACATACATACATACATACATGAAACTGTGGCAGTTCGGAGCGAGAGTGTGCTGTGGAGCCCTTCAGCTGTTGACGCTCAGACACCTGCCGCCCAGGAGGGACGCGTTACTACCAGGCGCTGAAGAGGACGACATTGAACATGCCTATCAGAACATTAGGTGAGTAGTATCTACATACATACATACATACATGAAACTGTGGCAGTTCGGAGCGAGAGTGTGCTGTGGAGCCCTTCAGCTGTTGACGCTCAGACACCTGCCGCCCAGGAGGGACGCGTTACTACCAGGCGCTGAAGAGGACGACATTGAACATGCCTATCAGAACATTAGGTGAGTAGTATCTACATACATACATACATACATACATGAAACTGTGGCAGTTCGGAGCGAGAGTGTGCTGTGGAGCCCTTCAGCTGTTGACGCTCAGACACCTGCCGCCCAGGAGGGACGCGTTACTACCAGGCGCTGAAGAGGACGACATTGAACATGCCTATCAGAACATTAGGTGAGTAGTATCTACATACATACATACATACATACATGAAACTGTGGCAGTTCGGAGCGAGAGTGTGCTGTGGAGCCCTTCAGCTGTTGACGCTCAGACACCTGCCGCCCAGGAGGGACGCGTTACTACCAGGCGCTGAAGAGGACGACATTGAACATGCCTATCAGAACATTAGGTGAGTAGTATCTACATACATACATACATACATGAAACTGTGGCAGTTCGGAGCGAGAGTGTGCTGTGGAGCCCTTCAGCTGTTGACGCTCAGACACCTGCAGCCCAGGAGGGACGCGTTACTACCAGGCGCTGAAGAGGACGACATTGAACATGCCTATCAGAACATTAGGTGAGTAGTATCTACATACATACATACATACATGAAACTGTGGCAGTTCGGAGCGAGAGTGTGCTGTGGAGCCCTTCAGCTGTTGACGCTCAGACACCTGCCGCCCAGGAGGGACGCGTTACTACCAGGCGCTGAAGAGGACGACATTGAACATGCCTATCAGAACATTAGGTGAGTAGTATCTACATACATACATACATACATGAAACTGTGGCAGTTCGGAGCGAGAGTGTGCTGTGGAGCCCTTCAGCTGTTGACGCTCAGACACCTGCAGCCCAGGAGGGACGCGTTACTACCAGGCGCTGAAGAGGACGACATTGAACATGCCTATCAGAACATTAGGTGAGTAGTATCTACATACATACATACATACATGAAACTGTGGCAGTTCGGAGCGAGAGTGTGCTGTGGAGCCCTTCAGCTGTTGACGCTCAGACACCTGCCGCCCAGGAGGGACGCGTTACTACCAGGCGCTGAAGAGGACGACATTGAACATGCCTATCAGAACATTAGGTGAGTAGTATCTACATACATACATACATACATGAAACTGTGGCAGTTCGGAGCGAGAGTGTGCTGTGGAGCCCTTCAGCTGTTGACGCTCAGACACCTGCCGCCCAGGAGGGACGCGTTACTACCAGGCGCTGAAGAGGACGACATTGAACATGCCTATCAGAACATTAGGTGAGTAGTATCTACATACATACATACATACATACATACATGAAACTGTGGCAGTTCGGAGCGAGAGTGTGCTGTGGAGCCCTTCAGCTGTTGACGCTCAGACACCTGCCGCCCAGGAGGGACGCGTTACTACCAGGCGCTGAAGAGGACGACATTGAACATGCCTATCAGAACATTAGGTGAGTAGTATCTACATACATACATACATACATACATACATGAAACTGTGGCAGTTCGGAGCGAGAGTGTGCTGTGGAGCCCTTCAGCTGTTGACGCTCAGACACCTGCCGCCCAGGAGGGACGCGTTACTACCAGGCGCTGAAGAGGACGACATTGAACATGCCTATCAGAACATTAGGTGAGTAGTATCTACATACATACATACATACATACATAAAACTGTGGCAGTTCGGAGCGAGAGTGTGCTGTGGAGCCCTTCAGCTGTTGACGCTCAGACACCTGCCGCCCAGGAGGGACGCGTTACTACCAGGCGCTGAAGAGGACGACATTGAACATGCCTATCAGAACATTAGGTGAGTAGTATCTACATACATACATACATACATACATACATGAAACTGTGGCAGTTCGGAGCGAGAGTGTGCTGTGGAGCCCTTCAGCTGTTGACGCTCAGACACCTGCCGCCCAGGAGGGACGCGTTACTACCAGGCGCTGAAGAGGACGACATTGAACATGCCTATCAGAACATTAGGTGAGTAGTATCTACATACATACATACATACATGAAACTGTGGCAGTTCGGAGCGAGAGTGTGCTGTGGAGCCCTTCAGCTGTTGACGCTCAGACACCTGCAGCCCAGGAGGGACGCGTTACTACCAGGCGCTGAAGAGGACGACATTGAACATGCCTATCAGAACATTAGGTGAGTAGTATCTACATACATACATACATACATACATGAAACTGTGGCAGTTCGGAGCGAGAGTGTGCTGTGGAGCCCTTCAGCTGTTGACGCTCAGACACCTGCCGCCCAGGAGGGACGCGTTACTACCAGGCGCTGAAGAGGACGACATTGAACATGCCTATCAGAACATTAGGTGAGTAGTATCTACATACATACATACATACATGAAACTGTGGCAGTTCGGAGCGAGAGTGTGCTGTGGAGCCCTTCAGCTGTTGACGCTCAGACACCTGCCGCCCAGGAGGGACGCGTTACTACCAGGCGCTGAAGAGGACGACATTGAACATGCCTATCAGAACATTAGGTGAGTACTATCTACATACATACATACATACATACATGAAACTGTGGCAGTTTGGAGCGAGAGTGTGCTGTGGAGCCCTTCAGCTGTTGACGCTCAGACACCTGCCGCCCAGGAGGGACGCGTTACTACCAGGCGCTGAAGAGGACGACATTGAACATGCCTATCAGAACATTAGGTGAGTAGTATCTACATACATACATACATACATACATGAAACTGTGGCAGTTTGGAGCGAGAGTGTGCTGTGGAGCCCTTCAGCTGTTGACGCTCAGACACCTGCCGCCCAGGAGGGACGCGTTACTACCAGGCGCTGAAGAGGACGACATTGAACATGCCTATCAGAACATTAGGTGAGTAGTATCTACATACATACATACATACATACATGAAACTGTGGCAGTTCGGAGCGAGAGTGTGCTGTGGAGCCCTTCAGCTGTTGACGCTCAGACACCTGCCGCCCAGGAGGGACGCGTTACTACCAGGCGCTGAAGAGGACGACATTGAACATGCCTATCAGAACATTAGGTGAGTAGTATCTACATACATACATACATACATACATAAAACTGTGGCAGTTCGGAGCGAGAGTGTGCTGTGGAGCCCTTCAGCTGTTGACGCTCAGACACCTGCCGCCCAGGAGGGACGCGTTACTACCAGGCGCTGAAGAGGACGACATTGAACATGCCTATCAGAACATTAGGTGAGTAGTATCTACATACATACATACATACATACATACATACATACATACATAAAACTGTGGCAGTTCGGAGCGAGAGTGTGCTGTGGAGCCCTTCAGCTGTTGACGCTCAGACACCTGCCGCCCAGGAGGGACGCGTTACTACCAGGCGCTGAAGAGGACGACATTGAACATGCCTATCAGAACATTAGGTGAGTAGTATCTACATACATACATACATACATGAAACTGTGGCAGTTCGGAGCGAGAGTGTGCTGTGGAGCCCTTCAGCTGTTGACGCTCAGACACCTGCCGCCCAGGAGGGACGCGTTACTACCAGGCGCTGAAGAGGACGACATTGAACATGCCTATCAGAACATTAGGTGAGTAGTATCTACATACATACATACATACATGAAACTGTGGCAGTTCGGAGCGAGAGTGTGCTGTGGAGCCCTTCAGCTGTTGACGCTCAGACACCTGCCGCCCAGGAGGGACGCGTTACTACCAGGCGCTGAAGAGGACGACATTGAACATGCCTATCAGAACATTAGGTGAGTAGTATCTACATACATACATACATACATGAAACTGTGGCAGTTCGGAGCGAGAGTGTGCTGTGGAGCCCTTCAGCTGTTGACGCTCAGACACCTGCCGCCCAGGAGGGACGCGTTACTACCAGGCGCTGAAGAGGACGACATTGAACATGCCTATCAGAACATTAGGTGAGTAGTATCTACATACATACATACATACATACATGAAACTGTGGCAGTTCGGAGCGAGAGTGTGCTGTGGAGCCCTTCAGCTGTTGACGCTCAGACACCTGCCGCCCAGGAGGGACGCGTTACTACCAGGCGCTGAAGAGGACGACATTGAACATGCCTATCAGAACATTAGGTGAGTAGTATCTACATACATACATACATACATACATGAAACTGTGGCAGTTCGGAGCGAGAGTGTGCTGTGGAGCCCTTCAGCTGTTGACGCTCAGACACCTGCCGCCCAGGAGGGACGCGTTACTACCAGGCGCTGAAGAGGACGACATTGAACATGCCTATCAGAACATTAGGTGAGTAGTATCTACATACATACATACATACATACATACATGAAACTGTGGCAGTTCGGAGCGAGAGTGTGCTGTGGAGCCCTTCAGCTGTTGACGCTCAGACACCTGCCGCCCAGGAGGGACGCGTTACTACCAGGCGCTGAAGAGGACGACATTGAACATGCCTATCAGAACATTAGGTGAGTAGTATCTACATACATACATACATACATACATACATAAAACTGTGGCAGTTCGGAGCGAGAGTGTGCTGTGGAGCCCTTCAGCTGTTGACGCTCAGACACCTGCCGCCCAGGAGGGACGCGTTACTACCAGGCGCTGAAGAGGACGACATTGAACATGCCTATCAGAACATTAGGTGAGTAGTATCTACATACATACATACATACATGAAACTGTGGCAGTTCGGAGCGAGAGTGTGCTGTGGAGCCCTTCAGCTGTTGACGCTCAGACACCTGCCGCCCAGGAGGGACGCGTTACTACCAGGCGCTGAAGAGGACGACATTGAACATGCCTATCAGAACATTAGGTGAGTAGTATCTACATACATACATACATACATACATACATGAAACTGTGGCAGTTCGGAGCGAGAGTGTGCTGTGGAGCCCTTCAGCTGTTGACGCTCAGACACCTGCCGCCCAGGAGGGACGCGTTACTACCAGGCGCTGAAGAGGACGACATTGAACATGCCTATCAGAACATTAGGTGAGTAGTATCTACATACATACATACATACATACATGAAACTGTGGCAGTTCGGAGCGAGAGTGTGCTGTGGAGCCCTTCAGCTGTTGACGCTCAGACACCTGCCGCCCAGGAGGGACGCGTTACTACCAGGCGCTGAAGAGGACGACATTGAACATGCCTATCAGAACATTAGGTGAGTAGTATCTACATACATACATACATACATACATACATGAAACTGTGGCAGTTCGGAGCGAGAGTGTGCTGTGGAGCCCTTCAGCTGTTGACGCTCAGACACCTGCCGCCCAGGAGGGACGCGTTACTACCAGGCGCTGAAGAGGACGACATTGAACATGCCTATCAGAACATTAGGTGAGTAGTATCTACATACATACATACATACATACATACATACATGAAACTGTGGCAGTTCGGAGCGAGAGTGTGCTGTGGAGCCCTTCAGCTGTTGACGCTCAGACACCTGCCGCCCAGGAGGGACGCGTTACTACCAGGCGCTGAAGAGGACGACATTGAACATGCCTATCAGAACATTAGGTGAGTAGTATCTACATACATGCATACATACATACATAAATACACACCTGCTGCCCAGGTGAGATGTAGCGGTAATAGGGTAATAATCGATTTAAAACTTTCGCAATTTGTACACATCATACAAAATTATGTAGCGGGTCTTAATCGTGTTAAATTAACTTATTTAAGGTAAAAATACCTATTTTGTGGTTAGTGGTTGCGTAGAGACAGTGTCTGCGCCACAATCAAATTAGCCAAAGTATGTTATTAAATTTAATATTGTGACGGCCGGTGCCATGTCAAATTGTCATCACTACGAAAAAAGATGTTAGTGTTGGTGCTGTCCGCGTCGAAATTGAACGACGCGTCGTGTGTGAAGTTGAATAAAGTGTCATCAGTGCTACTCGGTGTTTCCTTCCAATCTCGTTACCCCGTCCGTAACAATATATTTATGGACAGAAAGCCATTTACTCAAACACGCACAAATGAAAACAAATATTACTCTAGCAACATTCACTCAACAATTATTCAAATTCATCTATATATTAAAAGAATTTGTGTTTTATAATACGAGTCGGCCAGCCCGTTCTACGCAACCGATTCGCATGATTTTTTTTTTTAAATGAAAGCTCTCGCTGCATAGATTTGTCATCAAGCATTAGAAATTACCTAACTTGCACATTCATCAAGTTATATGCAAAAACAGTTTTCTCCCATAAATTTTTTACGTTTTCGTAGCCGTAGTCAATGACTTTCTGCTTCTATATATCTGGTTCTCATTGAGGTAGGCGTTTCGTTATAGGCCTAAAACACGCGCTGAAAAGAGCTCTTTCATTTGATGGTATGCTCATTTAAATTGGGTAAGTTTGAAGGAAGATAGGTGTGGACATTGAACTTATTTTTCAATATTTTCCTATAAATTTCTTAAGATGCCATTGCTTTCTCTCTACATGGAAGGTTCTTAATTCAAAAATATTTTTATGGCATCTAATAAGTTCCTTGCGGTAACTGCCAGGAAAAAAACGTTATGCCTCCTTAAGGTGACCTTGCCTTACTTTCATACGGGTGTGAGTGTGGTGGTGTGTAAAATTATACCCGATGTTGGTCAAATTATCACTATAGTGAATTATCGCTGATGGCAGGTAATATTCCCGAATGTTACCAGTTAACCCTTAATGTTGGGTGAACTGATCTTTGATGTTGAGGAATTTTCCTTAAGTTTTATGTTAGGAAAATTTTTGTGTTTTTAAATTACGGACTTTCTTCGGGCATCTTATTTTTTTTTTATGTGGAACATATTACAGCGATTCATAGTACTATTGTAATATAATTATATTATTACAAGTGGTAGTTATGGTAGAAATTGTAGCTTTGGTAAGAATAGTAGTTTTGAGAGAAAAGGTGGGTACTTTTGACAGCACCGGCGGTTTTGGTAGAAATGGTAGTTTAAAAAAAAAGGTAGATATGATAGTGTTAGTACGAATAGTAGTTTTGGTACAAATAGTAGTTTTGATAGGAATAGTAGTTTTGGTAGAAATGGTATTTTGGCATGTATTGTAGTTTTGGTAGCAATGTTACTTACGATTACTACCAAAGCTACCATTCCTACCAAAAGTACAATTTCGACCAAAACTATAAACATCATTATTACATTTCTAAATTATGAATTTATGATGGATTAATCACACCCATACACAAAACAAAATAAATCGTGCTTCTCACAGAAACATTTAGCTGGATAACAGAAATAAAACCTATTTTCTTACTAATAATAAAAAGATTTTATGTATATTTTTAATCTATACTAATATAATAAAGCGGAAGAGTTTGTTTGTTTGTTTGTTTGTTTGAACGCGCTAATCTCAGGAACTACCGGTCGGATCTGAAAAATTCTTTTTGTATACGATTGCCCAGTTATTCCGGAAGGCTATAGGCTATATAACATAACGCTTTGACCCTTTGGGGCCGGGCAAAAGGCTAAAAAGGCTAAAACATAATGTCGGCTAATCTCAGGAACTAGCAGTCGGATTTTAAAAATTGTTATTGCCTATGATAGCCCAATTATTTCGAAAGGCTATAGGCTATATACAATTACGCCACAACTTTTAGGGGCCAGACAAAAATAATAAAATGGTCAAACGAGAAGGGGGAGGGTTGGGTCAAAGGCAAAAAAGGCTAAAAGAATAGGATACAATCTACATGGGTATCGTTTTCGAGATTTTCGGGACGCTGATTAATAATATGCAATTTATTTAGTGATCCAAGATGGCGGACGGGAAATCAAAGATGGCGGGTGTGAAAATTTTAAATATCAATATGGGTATCGCCTTCGATATTTTAAGGGGTGGAGAATCAAAATACAACATCTATTTCGTGATCAAAGATGGCGGATAGGCAATCAAAGATGGCGGATGGGATTTTTTTTTAAAGTCGATATGGGTATCGTCTCCGATATTTTAAGGAATGGGGAATTCAAAACCACCATCTATTTCGTGATCAAAGATGGCGGATGGGATTTTTTTTTAAATCAATATGAGTATCAATTCCAATATTTAAAGGGATGGGGAATCCAAATCCAACATCTATTTCGTGATCAAAGATGGCGGATGTGAAATCAAAAATGACGGATGGGAAAAATTTAAAAACTCCATATGGGTATCGTCTCTGATGATTTAAGGGATGGTGAATCCAAATACACCATCTATTTCGTGATCAAAGATGGCGGATAGGAAATCAAAGATGGCGGACGGGATTTTTTTTAAAGTCGATATGGGTATCGTCTCCGATATTTTTAGGTATGGGGAATTCAAAAACACCATCTATTTCGTGATCCAAGATGGCGGATGGGATTTTTTATTTAAATCAATATGGGTATCGTCTCCGATGTTTTAAGGGATGGGGAATCCAAATACAACATCTATTTCGTGATTCAAGATGGCGGATGGGCAATCAAAGATGGCGGATGGGCAAAATTTTAAAAATCAATTTTGGTATCGTCTCTGATGATTTAAGGGATGGTGAATCCAAATACAACATCTATTTCGTGATCAAATATGGCGGATAGGAAATCAAAGATGGCGGACGGGACTTTTTTTAAGCCGATATGTGTATCGTCTCCGATATTTTAAGGAATGGGCAATTCAATATTATATTAAAATCTATGTTTGTTTTTGCATCATTTATAGACCCTGGAATGATAAGAGATTAAGCGCTAAGTCAATGGTAACTTTGGAAAAGGGGCTTGGAAAACAGGGAATTAAATAAAAACTCTTAAAAAGGCGATACGGAGTTCGCTGGGTCAGCTAGTTTTGATAATAAAATATTGACAGATAAAGAAAAAAATTAAGTTAGCGTTGTAGTTACTTAAGTTTCTGATTTAATTACGTATTTTTTGTGAGTAGCTGTGTTTTCAATTAGGTATAATGATGGTTCTTGGAAGGAAATTGAAAAATCAGAGAAAGTTTGAACAAAGAATCTTGGTCAATGACGGCCCTGTTGGAGATTTGGTACCGGATGGTCCTCCTACTGCTAAAAAAATACGGGTGAAAACGGGTTCAGATTTGATTAATTCTACCATCAACAATTTTCAAGTGATTTCCATTCTTGGTGACGGTAATTGCTTATTCCGCGCAATTTCTTATTGTTTAGGTATATGGAAGTGAGAATAAACATTGTGAAAATCGTTTGGCCACTGTTGATAACATTGTTAATAAGTGAGATGTATATAGTAACTTCACTGTTGAGGACGAAGCATATGGCCAGACCATTACAAATGCAACAGATTACAAACGTGTGATGGGTGCCAATGGACAGTACGCAGGGCATGCTGAACTTCAGAGTGTAAGTGAGCTATAGCCCGAGTGTCAATTCAGAGTTCACCTGGAAAACAGTAATACGAGTACTGACTATGGTACTGGCGAAATTGTTCATAACTTGCTATGTTCATATCTTGCTAATGGAAAGAATGGTAGGGCAGCACATTCATCATATTGAAGAACTTTCTTTCGTCAATGTTCAGTTATACATAATATTATATATATATATATCCCTATTGCGCGGCAAACTATTCAGTAATGCCAAGGTGGAAATTTCACGATACCTAAGGTGCAACGCAAAGCCAATGTTGTGAGAAAAGAAGTTTTGTGATATACCTATTACATTTTTTGGTAAGAATATCATCTTTTTACTTATTGGATAAGGCTACAATGTACTCATCATACCTATATGTAAGAGCTTTTTTATAATATTAAAATATGCTGTGGAGCAGCACGGGTCCTCTAGTTACTTTTTAACACGCGAGAACCAATCAAAATCTTTCTATTATTCTCTCTTTACTCGCGCGCATATCCTTTCCGCTTCCCCAATCAGTGTCGTACGAAAGCCGCATTCATAAGCGCGAATCTGCGTCCACGTCGCTATTAAATCAAATAGTTAAAAGTGTCGCGTGTGTGTGAATCTGACTTTGTGGATGGCTTACCAGCTTCTAAGACCTAGGAAGACAACACTGCTCCGCTTCAAGCTATCGAAGAAAACGCCCTAAGCACGCTCCATTAATCCGCTCCATTTGTAAGAAGTACATAAAAGCCTATCTTTGCGCCCACAGACAGGTAATAGCTCAGCGCCGTCTTGTGAAAAACCAAGTGAGGGTAAGTGCCAAAACCCGCACTTCTATTCATCCTATTTTGTATAAATACTGTTTTTTTTATAGTAATAGGCGGCAGACGAGCAGACGGATTGCCTGATGGTAAGCAATTACCGCCGCCCATGGACACAAGCAACACCACCGGAGTTACAAGTGCGTTGCCGCCCCTTGGGGTTGGTAAAAGGGATAAGATGAGGAGTGGGATGAGGGAGAAGGAATAGGGTATAGGGTGTCCGTATACGCAGCTGGACCCTACGCTTAATTCGATTGAAAGTTAACTTTTTACGTGCGTGGTATTTAGTACTTTTCGAAATTTATAAGTAAAAAAATAGTACCTACATTGCTACAGCGAAATCTTAAATTATTACCCAGCAGGACCCTCTGCTGTTTGAAGGTTTTCAGACCAATAGTATATGTCACCGTTTAGCGATGTATTAGTACCTTTAAAATACCTTGGTTTCATTTTAATATACTTAATCATTAGTTTATGAGGAAAACGCCTGCAAAACTTTTATCATGCCAGCAGGACCCTTTTTTGTTTTGACGCTTTCGGTCCCGACAGTCATATTTCTTATTAGCATTTTAATAGTACTTTTCAAATAACCTTACGTTTAAATCAAATACTTTGTAGTTTAACAGGCAATTTGATTTAAAACTTTTTTCACGATGACCTTAAGATTATAGATAGGTACCATTTCAATGCTATTATTTTTATGGCTCTTTCAGTTTGCTCTTACGACCTGGATTTCCAGTTTTAATGCATAAATAAAAGGAGTCAGGTTAATTTAACGGCTGCCTGGCCAAACTCTGTTATGTAAGTTGGCTTGCATATTTGACATACTGATAAAAATATTATTAAAATTGAGGGTAGATGCAAAATAAATAATAATCATATCATAACGGATTTTTATTAAATTGTGTTCATAAAAATAAAATATATAGGTAAGTACTTACATCTAAAAAGACCGGTTTAAATTAATAAAAATCTCTGATTAACGCCACCATGCTAAAAGTAATGAAAGGACATCGGCCAAACTAAACGTTAAGTCGCTGAAAAAATACTTAAAGTTTTAAAACAATGTTTCTGCTATAATACAAAATGTTTGAATTACACGTAAGGTTATTTGAAAAGTACTATTAAAATGCTAATAAGAGATATGACTGTCGGGGCCGAAAGCGTCAGAACAAAAAAGGGTCCTGCTGGCATGATAAAAGTTTTGCAGGCGCTTTCCTCATAAAGTAATGATTATATTAAAATGAAACCAAGGTATTTTAAAGGTACTAATACATCGCTAAACGGTGACATATACTATTGGTCTGAAAACCTTCAAACAGCGGAGGGTCCTGCTGGGTAATAACTCAAGATTTCGCTGTAGCAATGAAGGTACTATTTTTTTACTTATGCAATTCGAAAAGTACTAAATACCACGCACGTAAAAAGTTAACTTTCAATCGAATTAAACGCAGGGTCCTGCTGCGTATACGGACACGGGTATAGGGCCTGCGGCACTCTCACTCACCGAACGAAACGCAACAGTTAACCTCTCAGCTGTCAAAACTGTTACTTTACGTCGATTTTCTGTGAGAGGGTAGTACTTCCCCGGTCGAGCCGGCACATTCATGCTGAAATCAGCAAGGCTCTACTACCTATGTATAATTATGTTCTAGTTTGTAATGAATGTTTCATTGTAATAACTACTGGTAAACCAATCAATAAATAAATAATGAGGTAAGTGGATATAAAGTCAGCAGATTGAACATGCCTATCAGAACATTAGGTAAGTGGATAAAATAATGACCTAGATGCTTTTTGAGAGCGACAGGCCAAAGACTGCAACGAACAATAGATTCATGTGCCCAGTAGTGGGACACTATCATCGTCAGCCTCTTACAGTCCACTGCTGGACTAGGCCTCTCCGTTGAAAGGAGGAATTGGCCTACTATACCACGCTGGCCAAATGGGTCGGTATAGGGTTTGTATTAAGTTTTCCTTCTCTTACAGTGCTGTTCTCTGCATAATATGCTCCCTCTGTCGGCTCTTACGACACCCATAGGATGATAGTGGGACACTATAGGCTAAGAAAAAGTAAGTTAAATGGATAAATACTTACATTTCCGTGTGACGGGTTAAGAATAAAAAGTCACTACTTCATACTGCGTTGACGACCAGTTGGCGCAGCGGGAGTGTAAGCGACTGCTACGCCGAAGGTCGCGGGTTCGATTCCCGCTCATGTCAAACATTTGTGTGCATGAACATGGATGTTTGTCTTGGTCTGGGTGTTTCTATGTATAATATGTATGTATTTACAAAAAAAAAGTATATATATATATGTTTATCCATTGTCTAGTACACATAGTACAAGCTCTGTTTGGGACTAGATGGTGTTATGTGTGAATGTGGTAGAATATTATTATATTATTATTATTAATTTCATTCTGTGTGTGTCGCAAGAGACAAAGGCAGCGATAAACTAGTGGAGATCCATACCGACAGACTGTCATGCAAAGGGTATCGGGTTCGAATTCACGGCGCGCACCGCTGAAATTAAACTAAACTTTACGGATTTGATTGCGATAAATGTATTACTTTTACAAGCGGCGATAGCTAGATAATTTTCTTTTATTTTTTAAAGACAACTCCCGCACTAGGTTTAAATCCTGTTTCGCGGGGTATTTTTACTAACATACAACTAACGGACACAATGAGCTGTTAACGAAACTGTGTAACTGTGTAACGAAAAGCAGTTGAAAGTGGGGTGCCCCGCCTGTATGTAACTTTTTCCTTTGTTACTATACAGAATGCGCGTACATTTTTTGTATCCCTTTCTGCCCAATCCCGCAGGAATTTCGGGAAATCCCTTCTTAGTGCACACCTAAGGTCCTCGTGGATAAATTCACACGCCAAATTTCAGCTTCTTCCGCCGAATAGTTTTGGTTGTGCGTTGTCCGTCAGTCGGTCAGTAAATGAAAAGTTTTATATATTGAAATCAAAGTACGGTTTACGAATTTTATTGTGATTTAACCTCCTGGGACCTAGCGACCATATTTTGGAACAAAATAAAACATGTCGTCGAGTCCTGCCTTTTGTAAATCCCGACCTTCCATAAAGGACGGATGGTCCAAAAAAATAACAAAATATGTTTCTTTGCTTATAACTTAAATACTTGATGTTTAGAACATAAATATTCTGATTAAAATGAAACGTAATAAGTGTATCCCTTTCCTACACAATAAGATTTGACAGTTTGCTCAGTATTACGCCGTTTATGCGTCAAGAGGGCCGGTCGCGTGGGCAGAGTTGAGTTAAATCGTTAATATTCAATGTAATCTACTTATTGCTGATTTAGTAAAACCTTACTTTTTTAGGTTTCTTTTGGGTATCAATATAGTGTTTATTTAATTAGTTTACCGTGAATTATGTTATTGGTGTCAAAACATGTGCACCAAATATTTTGTTCCCTAAAAGGGAACCTAGTCTTCAATGGCAATAATAAGTAATAAGAGAATAAGAAACAAAGTAATAAGAAACTGTTTTCGTTTGTACATATATATAAATATATTGTCCAGAAATATCAATTTTGTTGGATTTCATTTGTCCATCATTTATAACAATTATGATTACCAAAGTTTGTGAAACATTTTGTTTTTTGATATTTGTTTTGATCCTAATAAAGGCCAAAAATACGTTTCCATGTGCAAGTTAAGGGTATGTTATGTTGTGTAAAAAATATTTTCCAAAGAAACAATATAATCCTGGGACCTAAACATAACTGGCGAAATGTGGGTGTGTAATATACCTCTGCCTACCCCTTCGGGCATAAAAGGCGTGAAGTTATGTTAATATAATCCTGTGCAACTTGTTAGTTTTGAATGTAGATAAAATATGTTTGATTTTCATTAAATAAGTTCAAAATCTCTCACTTTTAATTTCTGATTTTCACAAAAAAGTACCTATTATGACCGAATGTTCTAAAAAACGAACAAAATATTGGGATTCAATGTTGAGTTCTATATATTCCTTAAACAGTCCCAAAACAACTTTTAGCGAAAATCTGCAAAAAGTACTATAAACCTTATTATAAGCACATGAAAATTCAGGACTCAACTGTACAAATAAATTTGTTCCATAATTAGGACATTCGGCCTCAAGATGGCATTGATTCTTAGAATGTCAGGTGTCAGGAGGATATACGTTTTAGTGATATTACATGTAAGCGGAATGATCTAGAAATTACATTATTTATTATAATCCAACGTTTCAGCTACTTTACAGGAGACGTGGTCACGGAATTCTGAAGTGACATTGATCTTTTTCTTAAATTTATAAGTTATCTCAAAGTGCCCGAACATTGTTCAGCTATTTGTGTTACTATTTGCGCAGAATGAGCTGGCAGCATCCTGATGTCTTCTGGTGTCTGCTTTATATAATACTAGCGACTCCCTCGGCTTCGCACGGGTGAAATGTTATGCTTTTTTTTATTAAAAATAAACCTATCAAATTGACTTCACGCTGCCTGATGGTAAGCTGACAGTGAAGTCCTATTGTGAAGGCCACCATCCCCAATTGCTGGTTAAGCAATGTGACATGACGGCCCTCACTTTGACGGCCTTGAGAGATGCTTTTCACGCCCCTCTTAAAGGACCCAGGATCAAGGGAGGAAGGAAACACGTGCATGCATGTATTATACATATATACCTTCCTCTTGAATCATTCTATCTATTAAAAAAAGCCATTGAAATCCGTTGCGTAGTTTTAAAGATTTAAGCATACATAGGGACAGACAAACGGAAGACATACTTTGTTTTATACTATGTAGTGATATTGGTGACACTTTACGACAGCGATAGTCTAGTGGAGATACCAACGGACTTCCATGCAGAGGGTATCGGGTTTAAATCCACGGCGCGCACCACTGACTTTTCAAAGTTATGGGTGATTAAATTGTTCATTATCGCTTGCCCCGTGCCTCGGAGAGAAAGAAAGAAAGACAAAATTTATTAATGAGAAAAAAAAACATTCATTGAGAGCACGTTAAACCATCGGTCCCGGCTGTAATGAAGATATTTGACAGTCGTTACTAGGAGTCAGTACCCCCAAATAAACGGATACTGGTCTAGAACCCATGGAATAGGGTGATCCCTTTGGGTTGCGGAAGTCAGACGGCAGTCGCTCTGTGGTAAAGCTGATATTCTGTCAAATCGGGTTAGACCAGTAAGCGCATCCCGGGAGAGAAATCTTGGATGCAACTGGGATAACGCTAGGGCGATGATGATGATGTTTCTAACAATAGGTTTGTCCCCAGGTTTCGCGTGCGTCAGGAAGGGGCGTGGTGTGAGCTGGATGTGCAGAGCTCCTCTTGCATAGAGATAGTGCTACCGGCTCATGTGTGTGTCATCAGGAGGGATGATGGACTACCCATCTCGGGGTACCAGGTACGAAACAAAATCTATATATTATTATTCGACTGCACGGTTGGCGTAGTGGTTTAAGCGGCCGCCTCGCTGCTTGACACTGCCCGAGTGTTGTGGGTTCGATTCCCACACGAGACAACACTTTGTGTGATCCATAAATTGTTGTTTTGAGTCTGGGTGTTCATTGTCCTCATTAGGTGTATGTTTATAAAGTCCCTCGCGACACAGGATTTAGCCTAATGCGGGAGTTGTCTTTCTAAAAAATTAACTATGTAAATGAAAATGAATCACCAAACTATTTGTACGCGCAGAAATTCCAAACGCCTGCACCAAATTTGATAAATCTCTGTTTTAAAATAATTTATCATAAAGTTTAAACCTAAGTAACTGTAATAGACAGAGAAGAATTCATAATTCATAATTTTCAAGGTAGTAGAGCCTTGCTGATTACAGCATGAATGTGCCGGCTCGACCGGGGAAGTACTACCCTCTCACAGAAAATCGACGTAAAGTAACAGTACCTAAACTGTTGCGTTTCGTTCGGTGAGTGAGAGTGCCGGAGGCCCTATCCCCTATTCCTTCTCCCTCATCCCTCTCCTCCTCCTATCCCTTTTCTCAATCCCAAGGGTGGCAACGTACTTGTGACTCCTGTGGTGTTGCTTGTATCCATGGGCGGCAGTAATTGCTTACCATCAGGCAATCCGTCTGCTCGTTTGCCGCCTTATACCATAAAAAAAAAAGAATTAGTATAGTGAAAATGTAAACGACCAGATTTTTTTTTGTTTTTGTTCTACGAGTTCAAATAGTGGGATAGGATACTTATAGGATAATTATTTATTATAAGGTACGTGGACAAGTAGGTAGATAGACGATGAATAAATATTATAGTAGCAGCGGCAAGTCGACAACCCTAGCGCGACACTCCGCGCCAGACAGCGACAGCGTTATGTGTTAGAAAAGAGCGGGAACGGTTAGGTGAATATCGCATTAGTCACTGAGTGCTTATGCGAGCTGAATTGCACTTTGTTGCTTAGTAACAAGAGTCGCAATTTCAATAAATTGTTTTGAGAAGTGATCCTTCTGTACTTTAGTACTTGTATATCTTCTGTGGTAACTGTAATAGACAATTCATAATTCAATGTTATAATATTTACACACTCTCGCAGGAAAGCATATAAAATTCATCAGCATTAAAGTTTTCTTTGCACAGTCCAGCATTGTTTTAGTTATTTTTTTTTCTATTATTATTTTTTTTCTATATAAAAGAACAACTCCCGCATTAGGACTAAATCCTGTGTCGCGGGGGACTTTACAAACATACAACTAACGGACGCATAGAACACCCAGACTCGAAACAACAATTTATGAATCACACAAAGTATTGTCTCGTGTGGGAATCGAACCCCCAGCACTTGCGCAGCGTCAAGCGGCAAGACGGCCGCTTAAACCACTACGCTAACCGTGCAGTCGAGTTATCCATATGCAGTCAATAACTCTTTATATGGTGTCAACCATTGAAAACTTGTGTATGGGTTCAAAATAACCCTCAAACTTATTGTCTTTCAGGGATATATACCACGTACCTTTATTTATACATACATACATACATACATATCGTCACGCCTTTTATCCCCGAAGGGGTAGGCAGAGGCGTATTTCTACACCCACTTTTCGCCAGATATACTTTAGTCCCACGTAATAAGGGGCGAGCCTATTGCCGTACCGGGCACATTTCCAGACTTCGTGCTGTTACTGAGAATTTCGTGACAGAAAAACCCAATAACAATGCCCGACCCAGGAATCGAACCCGGAACCTCCCGATCCCACACGCACATTTATGCCGCGAGACCAACGAGGCAGTCGTATAGGGTTTGATGTCGAGTTTTCCGTCTCTACGCAAAGATGGTATTTGCATCGTGTTATCCCTTAGTCGCCTCTTACGACACCCACGGGAAGATAGGGGGTGGTGACACTTGTATTCTATGCCGTCAACCACACGGCACCACTTTATTTATAGTATTCGATATTTCGCCGCTGCAAGCGCCATGTTCACGGATGTACTGAAGTATTAACCGTTGTATTTCAGAGCATCAGTCTGGAACCGAACCCGGAAACGTTAGCTAAAGTGCTGGCGCTAGTGTCAGACCACGTGGACTTACTGCTAGAAGATTGGTACCCGTCACTTGGTAAGTATCAATTATTACATCCAGGATACCTCATGCGTCTGCTGATCCCGGGTTCGAATCCCGGATCAGTCAGTAGCAGCACGAAGTCTAGTAACGGAAAAAGGCTCGCCACGTATTACGTGGGACCTACAAATTCATAATATGACGAATGTGAATGTAGTGTAAACACACTATGCCGAAGTTACGCGACCGAATTTCGGCATGATTACGCCTGCAATGCTATTAGAATTACTGACACATTATACCGAATCAAATATTATATGGCAGAGGTGTGTGGGCAAGCCGGTTGCGGCATACCTCGTAAGACGTTCGTCGACCAAATTGGGGACGTCTTGAAAAACGGAAAAGTCCGAAGCACCCGTAATCGGCGAGCATGTATGAAAAGAATAATGAATGTAGAGAAAGCGCGTGAGGTTTGTAAGGATAGATGCAAGTGGCGTTCTGTTGTCTCTGCCTACCCTGACGGGAAAAAGGCGTGAGCATATGTATGTATGTATGTACATCATACCGAAATTACGTTGCGTTATAGCGTACAGCGTAACTTCGGTCGGGCGTAAGTCCAGCGGCAACTTTTCTAGTAGTAGAGCACAAACGTAGTTCGTACCACAAGCGTAAGTTAGGCACTTATGGTGTGTCATATCAGCCGAATACATCGGAACGTAAAATCAGCTCCGGAACTCCGGTCGCGTATCTTCGGTATAGCGTGTTTAGACAGTTACACATCTGCCTACCCCGGATACAGGCGTGAGACTATAATAATAATAAATGTTTATTTGCAGAAAATTTGCTAATTACAGTACAGGTTGTTAATAATTTTAAAAGCACAAGACACATTTTGCCATATTTATCATCATCAGCCTTTAACAGTCCACTGCTGGACTAGGCCTCTCCTTTGAAAGGAGGAATTGGCCTACTATACCACGCTGGCCAAACGGGTTGGTATAGGGTTTGTATCAAGTTTTCCTTCTCTTACAGTGCTGTTCTCTGCATAATATGCTCCCTCTGTCGGCTCTTACGACACCCATGGGATGATATGGGGTGGTGACATTCCGTATTCTTAATCCGTCACCATACGGATGATGCCATATTTAGATAGCATGCAAATATGTATTAAGATGTTACAAATGTTAAATAAGAATTATGTTAACGTTCTACGTACAAAATATTGTATTTAATAGTAATGGACTATAAGATAAAGAATAATATACTGTAAGAAGAAACAACAAAAAATATACACTCATTAGTTTAAGATTATAGCAACTATATTTCTCATCATTTCATGGTTTGATTAATTTATTATCTTAATAAATAAAATCCTTGCGTTACTGACTGACTGACAGACACGCTACACCCGAAACTATTGGGCGCAGGAAGCTAAAATTTAGCATGTATGATCCTTGGGGACCGTAGGGGTGCACTAAGAAGGGATTTCCCGAAATTCCCACGGGATCAGCCAAAACGGGTAAATTTAAAAAAAATGCAGGCGTAGCTGCTGGAGTCCTCTAGTTTATTATAATAATTAACGCCCAACATCTTGATTGTTAATGTCAGTTTTTCATTATTGTGTCGCACCGTGGACGAAATGCGTCTTCCAGTCCTGTTTCGTATTCATGGAGATAATTTAATATGTCTATGTGCTGTCTGTTGCGTGGGGACAAAATGATAAATGCTCTCTTTCTTTCTTTCTTTCATGCTTTCTTTCCTTAAACTACTTCTTATATATTTTTTTTATTTATTTATAGTCTCACGCTTGTATCCCCGAAGGGGTAGGCAGAGGTGTAATATAACACCCACATTTCGCCATGAATTTTGAAGGTCCCACGTAAGGGGGGGCGAGCCTATTGTCGTACCGGGCACATTACCAGACTCCGTGCTGCTACTGAGAATTTCCTAACGGAAAAACCCAATAACACTGCCCGACCCGGGAATCGAACCCGAGACCTCCCAATCCCACGCGCACATTTATGCCGCGAGACCAACGTGGCAACCTGAAAAATTGAAATATCTTAACTCTTAACTCAACTGTAAGCCATGGAAGAGCGGAGATTCTTACCACAAGCAAGTATTTGCTTAAAATGGGAGCCCAAATGATATTGGTTGTGTTGATTATGTAATTGAAATAAAATAAAAACTTTTTTTTTCCGCCTAAGGTACCCGTTTCGTCCACACATCAGAGGGCCGGTGCCTGATCACCCGCATCGTCCCCTGTCCCGAGTGTCTCCGGAACACTTCGCCTCCCGCCGTTCCCGCACCGCCCCCTCAGCCGGACCCGGAACATCTAGCACAGGTCAGTCACACCACAGTATTGCATAATCTAAATGTAGAATCATCTAGTAATTAGCTCCTTACGAAGATAACATGTAAAAACATAATACTGGCGATTAAAAAAAGTGGCAATGAGTTTTATTGCCGGTTCTTTCTCATGGTTCTACGCCCTTGTTTTGCTAACGAGGCACCAAATATAAAATGTAGAATTATTTAGAAATTAACTTGCAATTTTGACGTTCATAAGCATCACATCGTTACCTAAATGAATAAACTATTTAAACTTTTGTCTTAGAAGCACTTATAGCGCGGCCTGGCTTGCCATTCGTAGTAGTAATAGCTCGGTAAGGTTAAGCAACGATTGTACAGGTTACCCCTTGCGTGGGTAACCGCGTGTGGCGTTACCGTGCTTTGGAGGTCACGTAAAGCTATCGGTCGCGGTGCTTGTTTCAGGCCAAGAATCCTTAGGTCATGTCGGAGACATGTAAGCTCCGACACCAGAGTTGGCCACACACTCACACGGAAAAGAAATTACTTTAGAGTAAATGCCCTTACTTGATTTTAAACTGTACAGAAGTGTTATATTGGTGTACAATAAAGCGTATTATTCATCTATCTCACATTATCTCTTCTCTGTAATGTGACTTGTGGTATACAATAAAGAATTATCTTACCTTATTATCTCTGTTTGTCCCAGGCATTCCGTCGCCTTGACTTGGGCGCGGCTGAGCCCCGGCGACTCCGTTTGTCTGAGGAGTCGAGGGCTTCTGACGGCGACAGCGGCGTTGGCGCCGAGTCTAATGGTAAGTTAATTATTATTTTGAATACTCTACTTATTATTGTCTGAACCGTTTATGCCGCGGAAAATGGTGTATTTCGACAATCTTACGGCTTGTTTTAATATTCGATAAGGTTCGGGTATAAGTAGCTGGGGGTATATATAGTTTTACTTTTTAACACATAGGCAATTAACAATGGCATATAATTGCAGCTGCTTACAAAAATAAAATATTCATTATATTGGCGATGAAAAAAAGTGGCCATGAATGTTCATGGCGTGTTTGTGAGCTCGAATGTTTTTCGTGGCTCCACGCCCTTTGCTTTGCCTTGGCGTATGCTCATCTAGAGTCAATGTTCACTATAAATATTTTCGCGTCCGTGAAGTATTTTGCATTGTTGTATTATGGTTAGTTTCTTATGTACCATGCTAATTGATATTTATGTATAAACATAGTGAGCTTCGAACAAAATTAAAGAGCTGTTAATATTGTGATGTCGATAAGAGTATTATTGAAAGTTTAATGTAAATGTAGAATCATTAAGTGATTAATTTGCAATTGTTGACGTTCATAAGCGTCACATTGTGACCTAAGTTACCAAACGATAATCTCAACATATATTTTTAAGTAAATTGCTTACCATTACTTGTCAAAAGCAGTAAATTTAATAATGTTTGTAAACCTGAGGTTCATGAGCGTCACGTTGTGACTTAAATAAAGAAAGGATCTTGACTTTGTCTTTTTAAAGCTAACCTAAACTGCATTAATAAACGTCACATTGTGACATAAATGGTGTTATACGCGTCACAATATAACCTAAATGAATAAAAGATTTTGACCTTGATATTTCAAGCTAAATTACGCTCATAAGCATTACGTCGTGACTTAAGTTACTTCCATAAGCGCCACACTGTGACCTAAGTGCATAAAGGATTTTGACTTCAAACATAATCTAAATTAGCCTCATAAGCGTCACATACTGACCGATATAACATTCATACGCGTCACACAATCACCTAATTTGCGTTCATGAGTGTCACATTGTGACCTACATGAATAAAAATGTTGACTTTGAATGCTAACCTTACATCTGTATCTCTCTCCTCCCCAGCGTCGTCCCGCCTGGGCTCAGTAGAGGGCGTGACGAACGTGTCCCCCCCCTCGTACGTGGTGTCGACGGCGTGGACCGTCGAGCAGCTCATCCTGTGCGCCTGCACCGCGCGACCACTCACCTGCGCCGCGCACCATGACGTGGAGCTACGGCACGTCGCGCCTGATACTGTGAGTCGACTCTATTACTTAGGACATAAGGTCCATTCTCATCCTGTGCTGTGCGCCTGCACCGCGCGACCACTCACCTGCGCCGCGCACCATGACGTGGAGCTACGGCACGTCGCGCCTGATACTGTGAGTCGACTCTATTACTTAGGACATAAGGTCCATTCTCATCCTGTGCTGTGCTGTGCGCCTGCACCGCGCGACCACTCACCTGCGCCGCGCACCATGACGTGGAGCTACGGCACGTCGCGCCTGATACTGTGAGTCGACTCTATTACTTAGGACATAAGGTCCATTCTCATCCTGTGCTGTGCTGTGCGCCTGCACCGCGCGACCACTCACCTGCGCCGCGCACCATGACGTGGAGCTACGGCACGTCGCGCCTGATACTGTGAGTCGACTCTATTACTTAGGACATAAGGTCCATTCTCATCCTGTGCTGTGCTGTGCGCCTGCACCGCGCGACCACTCACCTGCGCCGCGCACCATGACGTGGAGCTACGGCACGTCGCGCCTGATACTGTGAGTCGACTCTATTACTTAGGACATAAGGTCCATTCTCATCCTGTGCTGTGCTGTGCGCCTGCACCGCGCGACCACTCACCTGCGCCGCGCACCATGACGTGGAGCTACGGCACGTCGCGCCTGATACTGTGAGTCGACTCTATTACTTAGGACATAAGGTCCATTCTCATCCTGTGCGCCTGCACCGCGCGACCACTCACCTGCGCCGCGCACCATGACGTGGAGCTACGGCACGTCGCGCCTGATACTGTGAGTCGACTCTATTACTTAGGACATAAGGTCCATTCTCATCCTGTGCTGTGCTGTGCTGTGCGCCTGCACCGCGCGACCACTCACCTGCGCCGCGCACCATGACGTGGAGCTACGGCACGTCGCGCCTGATACTGTGAGTCGACTCTATTACTTAGGACATAAGGTCCATTCTCATCCTGTGCTGTGCTGTGCTGTGCGCCTGCACCGCGCGACCACTCACCTGCGCCGCGCACCATGACGTGGAGCTACGGCACGTCGCGCCTGATACTGTGAGTCGACTCTATTACTTAGGACATAAGGTCCATTCTCATCCTGTGCTGTGCTGTGCTGTGCGCCTGCACCGCGCGACCACTCACCTGCGCCGCGCACCATGACGTGGAGCTACGGCACGTCGCGCCTGATACTGTGAGTCGACTCTATTACTTAGGACATAAGGTCCATTCTCATCCTGTGCTGTGCGCCTGCACCGCGCGACCACTCACCTGCGCCGCGCACCATGACGTGGAGCTACGGCACGTCGCGCCTGATACTGTGAGTCGACTCTATTACTTAGGACATAAGGTCCATTCTCATCCTGTGCTGTGCTGTGCGCCTGCACCGCGCGACCACTCACCTGCGCCGCGCACCATGACGTGGAGCTACGGCACGTCGCGCCTGATACTGTGAGTCGACTCTATTACTTAGGACATAAGGTCCATTCTCATCCTGTGCTGTGCTGTGCGCCTGCACCGCGCGACCACTCACCTGCGCCGCGCACCATGACGTGGAGCTACGGCACGTCGCGCCTGATACTGTGAGTCGACTCTATTACTTAGGACATAAGGTCCATTCTCATCCTGTGCTGTGCTGTGCGCCTGCACCGCGCGACCACTCACCTGCGCCGCGCACCATGACGTGGAGCTACGGCACGTCGCGCCTGATACTGTGAGTCGACTCTATTACTTAGGACATAAGGTCCATTCTCATCCTGTGCTGTGCGCCTGCACCGCGCGACCACTCACCTGCGCCGCGCACCATGACGTGGAGCTACGGCACGTCGCGCCTGATACTGTGAGTCGACTCTATTACTTAGGACATAAGGTCCATTCTCATCCTGTGCTGTGCTGTGCGCCTGCACCGCGCGACCACTCACCTGCGCCGCGCACCATGACGTGGAGCTACGGCACGTCGCGCCTGATACTGTGAGTCGACTCTATTACTTAGGACATAAGGTCCATTCTCATCCTGTGCTGTGCTGTGCTGTGCGCCTGCACCGCGCGACCACTCACCTGCGCCGTGCACCATGACGTGGAGCTACGGCACGTCGCGCCTGATACTGTGAGTCGACTCTATTACTTAGGACATAAGGTCCATTCTCATCCTGTGCTGTGCTGTGCGCCTGCACCGCGCGACCACTCACCTGCGCCGCGCACCATGACGTGGAGCTACGGCACGTCGCGCCTGATACTGTGAGTCGACTCTATTACTTAGGACATAAGGTCCATTCTCATCCTGTGCTGTGCTGTGCTGTGCGCCTGCACCGCGCGACCACTCACCTGCGCCGCGCACCATGACGTGGAGCTACGGCACGTCGCGCCTGATACTGTGAGTCGACTCTATTACTTAGGACATAAGGTCCATTCTCATCCTGTGCTGTGCTGTGCGCCTGCACCGCGCGACCACTCACCTGCGCCGCGCACCATGACGTGGAGCTACGGCACGTCGCGCCTGATACTGTGAGTCGACTCTATTACTTAGGACATAAGGTCCATTCTCATCCTGTGCTGTGCTGTGCGCCTGCACCGCGCGACCACTCACCTGCGCCGCGCACCATGACGTGGAGCTACGGCACGTCGCGCCTGATACTGTGAGTCGACTCTATTACTTAGGACATAAGGTCCATTCTCATCCTGTGCTGTGCTGTGCGCCTGCACCGCGCGACCACTCACCTGCGCCGCGCACCATGACGTGGAGCTACGGCACGTCGCGCCTGATACTGTGAGTCGACTCTATTACTTAGGACATAAGGTCCATTCTCATCCTGTGCGCCTGCACCGCGCGACCACTCACCTGCGCCGCGCACCATGACGTGGAGCTACGGCACGTCGCGCCTGATACTGTGAGTCGACTCTATTACTTAGGACATAAGGTCCATTCTCATCCTGTGCTGTGCTGTGCGCCTGCACCGCGCGACCACTCACCTGCGCCGCGCACCATGACGTGGAGCTACGGCACGTCGCGCCTGATACTGTGAGTCGACTCTATTACTTAGGACATAAGGTCCATTCTCATCCTGTGCTGTGCTGTGCGCCTGCACCGCGCGACCACTCACCTGCGCCGCGCACCATGACGTGGAGCTACGGCACGTCGCGCCTGATACTGTGAGTCGACTCTATTACTTAGGACATAAGGTCCATTCTCATCCTGTGCGCCTGCACCGCGCGACCACTCACCTGCGCCGCGCACCATGACGTGGAGCTACGGCACGTCGCGCCTGATACTGTGAGTCGACTCTATTACTTAGGACATAAGGTCCATTCTCATCCTGTGCTGTGCTGTGCGCCTGCACCGCGCGACCACTCACCTGCGCCGCGCACCATGACGTGGAGCTACGGCACGTCGCGCCTGATACTGTGAGTCGACTCTATTACTTAGGACATAAGGTCCATTCTCATCCTGTGCTGTGCTGTGCTGTGCGCCTGCACCGCGCGACCACTCACCTGCGCCGCGCACCATGACGTGGAGCTACGGCACGTCGCGCCTGATACTGTGAGTCGACTCTATTACTTAGGACATAAGGTCCATTCTCATCCTGTGCTGTGCTGTGCGCCTGCACCGCGCGACCACTCACCTGCGCCGCGCACCATGACGTGGAGCTACGGCACGTCGCGCCTGATACTGTGAGTCGACTCTATTACTTAGGACATAAGGTCCATTCTCATCCTGTGCTGTGCTGTGCGCCTGCACCGCGCGACCACTCACCTGCGCCGCGCACCATGACGTGGAGCTACGGCACGTCGCGCCTGATACTGTGAGTCGACTCTATTACTTAGGACATAAGGTCCATTCTCATCCTGTGCTGTGCTGTGCGCCTGCACCGCGCGACCACTCACCTGCGCCGCGCACCATGACGTGGAGCTACGGCACGTCGCGCCTGATACTGTGAGTCGACTCTATTACTTAGGACATAAGGTCCATTCTCATCCTGTGCGCCTGCACCGCGCGACCACTCACCTGCGCCGCGCACCATGACGTGGAGCTACGGCACGTCGCGCCTGATACTGTGAGTCGACTCTATTACTTAGGACATAAGGTCCATTCTCATCCTGTGCTGTGCTGTGCTGTGCGCCTGCACCGCGCGACCACTCACCTGCGCCGCGCACCATGACGTGGAGCTACGGCACGTCGCGCCTGATACTGTGAGTCGACTCTATTACTTAGGACATAAGGTCCATTCTCATCTTGTGCTGTGCTGTGCGCCTGCACCGCGCGACCACTCACCTGCGCCGCGCACCATGACGTGGAGCTACGGCACGTCGCGCCTGATACTGTGAGTCGACTCTATTACTTAGGACATAAGGTCCATTCTCATCCTGTGCTGTGCTGTGCGCCTGCACCGCGCGACCACTCACCTGCGCCGCGCACCATGACGTGGAGCTACGGCACGTCGCGCCTGATACTGTGAGTCGACTCTATTACTTAGGACATAAGGTCCATTCTCATCCTGTGCTGTGCTGTGCGCCTGCACCGCGCGACCACTCACCTGCGCCGCGCACCATGACGTGGAGCTACGGCACGTCGCGCCTGATACTGTGAGTCGACTCTATTACTTAGGACATAAGGTCCATTCTCATCCTGTGCGCCTGCACCGCGCGACCACTCACCTGCGCCGCGCACCATGACGTGGAGCTACGGCACGTCGCGCCTGATACTGTGAGTCGACTCTATTACTTAGGACATAAGGTCCATTCTCATCCTGTGCTGTGCGCCTGCACCGCGCGACCACTCACCTGCGCCGCGCACCATGACGTGGAGCTACGGCACGTCGCGCCTGATACTGTGAGTCGACTCTATTACTTAGGACATAAGGTCCATTCTCATCCTGTGCTGTGCTGTGCTGTGCGCCTGCACCGCGCGACCACTCACCTGCGCCGCGCACCATGACGTGGAGCTACGGCACGTCGCGCCTGATACTGTGAGTCGACTCTATTACTTAGGACATAAGGTCCATTCTCATCCTGTGCTGTGCTGTGCGCCTGCACCGCGCGACCACTCACCTGCGCCGCGCACCATGACGTGGAGCTACGGCACGTCGCGCCTGATACTGTGAGTCGACTCTATTACTTAGGACATAAGGTCCATTCTCATCCTGTGCTGTGCTGTGCGCCTGCACCGCGCGACCACTCACCTGCGCCGCGCACCATGACGTGGAGCTACGGCACGTCGCGCCTGATACTGTGAGTCGACTCTATTACTTAGGACATAAGGTCCATTCTCATCCTGTGCTGTGCTGTGCGCCTGCACCGCGCGACCACTCACCTGCGCCGCGCACCATGACGTGGAGCTACGGCACGTCGCGCCTGATACTGTGAGTCGACTCTATTACTTAGGACATAAGGTCCATTCTCATCCTGTGCTGTGCTGTGCGCCTGCACCGCGCGACCACTCACCTGCGCCGCGCACCATGACGTGGAGCTACGGCACGTCGCGCCTGATACTGTGAGTCGACTCTATTACTTAGGACATAAGGTCCATTCTCATCCTGTGCTGTGCTGTGCTGTGCGCCTGCACCGCGCGACCACTCACCTGCGCCGCGCACCATGACGTGGAGCTACGGCACGTCGCGCCTGATACTGTGAGTCGACTCTATTACTTAGGACATAAGGTCCATTCTCATCCTGTGCTGTGCTGTGCTGTGCGCCTGCACCGCGCGACCACTCACCTGCGCCGCGCACCATGACGTGGAGCTACGGCACGTCGCGCCTGATACTGTGAGTCGACTCTATTACTTAGGACATAAGGTCCATTCTCATCCTGTGCTGTGCTGTGCGCCTGCACCGCGCGACCACTCACCTGCGCCGCGCACCATGACGTGGAGCTACGGCACGTCGCGCCTGATACTGTGAGTCGACTCTATTACTTAGGACATAAGGTCCATTCTCATCCTGTGCTGTGCTGTGCGCCTGCACCGCGCGACCACTCACCTGCGCCGCGCACCATGACGTGGAGCTACGGCACGTCGCGCCTGATACTGTGAGTCGACTCTATTACTTAGGACATAAGGTCCATTCTCATCCTGTGCTGTGCTGTGCGCCTGCACCGCGCGACCACTCACCTGCGCCGCGCACCATGACGTGGAGCTACGGCACGTCGCGCCTGATACTGTGAGTCGACTCTATTACTTAGGACATAAGGTCCATTCTCATCCTGTGCGCCTGCACCGCGCGACCACTCACCTGCGCCGCGCACCATGACGTGGAGCTACGGCACGTCGCGCCTGATACTGTGAGTCGACTCTATTACTTAGGACATAAGGTCCATTCTCATCCTGTGCGCCTGCACCGCGCGACCACTCACCTGCGCCGCGCACCATGACGTGGAGCTACGGCACGTCGCGCCTGATACTGTGAGTCGACTCTATTACTTAGGACATAAGGTCCATTCTCATCCTGTGCTGTGCTGTGCTGTGCGCCTGCACCGCGCGACCACTCACCTGCGCCGCGCACCATGACGTGGAGCTACGGCACGTCGCGCCTGATACTGTGAGTCGACTCTATTACTTAGGACATAAGGTCCATTCTCATCCTGTGCTGTGCTGTGCTGTGCGCCTGCACCGCGCGACCACTCACCTGCGCCGCGCACCATGACGTGGAGCTACGGCACGTCGCGCCTGATACTGTGAGTCGACTCTATTACTTAGGACATAAGGTCCATTCTCATCCTGTGCTGTGCTGTGCGCCTGCACCGCGCGACCACTCACCTGCGCCGCGCACCATGACGTGGAGCTACGGCACGTCGCGCCTGATACTGTGAGTCGACTCTATTACTTAGGACATAAGGTCCATTCTCATCCTGTGCTGTGCTGTGCGCCTGCACCGCGCGACCACTCACCTGCGCCGCGCACCATGACGTGGAGCTACGGCACGTCGCGCCTGATACTGTGAGTCGACTCTATTACTTAGGACATAAGGTCCATTCTCATCCTGTGCTGTGCTGTGCGCCTGCACCGCGCGACCACTCACCTGCGCCGCGCACCATGACGTGGAGCTACGGCACGTCGCGCCTGATACTGTGAGTCGACTCTATTACTTAGGACATAAGGTCCATTCTCATCCTGTGCGCCTGCACCGCGCGACCACTCACCTGCGCCGCGCACCATGACGTGGAGCTACGGCACGTCGCGCCTGATACTGTGAGTCGACTCTATTACTTAGGACATAAGGTCCATTCTCATCCTGTGCTGTGCTGTGCGCCTGCACCGCGCGACCACTCACCTGCGCCGCGCACCATGACGTGGAGCTACGGCACGTCGCGCCTGATACTGTGAGTCGACTCTATTACTTAGGACATAAGGTCCATTCTCATCCTGTGCGCCTGCACCGCGCGACCACTCACCTGCGCCGCGCACCATGACGTGGAGCTACGGCACGTCGCGCCTGATACTGTGAGTCGACTCTATTACTTAGGACATAAGGTCCATTCTCATCCTGTGCTGTGCTGTGCGCCTGCACCGCGCGACCACTCACCTGCGCCGCGCACCATGACGTGGAGCTACGGCACGTCGCGCCTGATACTGTGAGTCGACTCTATTACTTAGGACATAAGGTCCATTCTCATCCTGTGCTGTGCTGTGCGCCTGCACCGCGCGACCACTCACCTGCGCCGCGCACCATGACGTGGAGCTACGGCACGTCGCGCCTGATACTGTGAGTCGACTCTATTACTTAGGACATAAGGTCCATTCTCATCCTGTGCTGTGCTGTGCGCCTGCACCGCGCGACCACTCACCTGCGCCGCGCACCATGACGTGGAGCTACGGCACGTCGCGCCTGATACTGTGAGTCGACTCTATTACTTAGGACATAAGGTCCATTCTCATCCTGTGCTGTGCTGTGCGCCTGCACCGCGCGACCACTCACCTGCGCCGCGCACCATGACGTGGAGCTACGGCACGTCGCGCCTGATACTGTGAGTCGACTCTATTACTTAGGACATAAGGTCCATTCTCATCCTGTGCTGTGCTGTGCGCCTGCACCGCGCGACCACTCACCTGCGCCGCGCACCATGACGTGGAGCTACGGCACGTCGCGCCTGATACTGTGAGTCGACTCTATTACTTAGGACATAAGGTCCATTCTCATCCTGTGCGCCTGCACCGCGCGACCACTCACCTGCGCCGCGCACCATGACGTGGAGCTACGGCACGTCGCGCCTGATACTGTGAGTCGACTCTATTACTTAGGACATAAGGTCCATTCTCATCCTGTGCTGTGCTGTGCGCCTGCACCGCGCGACCACTCACCTGCGCCGCGCACCATGACGTGGAGCTACGGCACGTCGCGCCTGATACTGTGAGTCGACTCTATTACTTAGGACATAAGGTCCATTCTCATCCTGTGCGCCTGCACCGCGCGACCACTCACCTGCGCCGCGCACCATGACGTGGAGCTACGGCACGTCGCGCCTGATACTGTGAGTCGACTCTATTACTTAGGACATAAGGTCCATTCTCATCCTGTGCTGTGCGCCTGCACCGCGCGACCACTCACCTGCGCCGCGCACCATGACGTGGAGCTACGGCACGTCGCGCCTGATACTGTGAGTCGACTCTATTACTTAGGACATAAGGTCCATTCTCATCCTGTGCTGTGCGCCTGCACCGCGCGACCACTCACCTGCGCCGCGCACCATGACGTGGAGCTACGGCACGTCGCGCCTGATACTGTGAGTCGACTCTATTACTTAGGACATAAGGTCCATTCTCATCCTGTGCTGTGCGCCTGCACCGCGCGACCACTCACCTGCGCCGCGCACCATGACGTGGAGCTACGGCACGTCGCGCCTGATACTGTGAGTCGACTCTATTACTTAGGACATAAGGTCCATTCTCATCCTGTGCTGTGCTGTGCGCCTGCACCGCGCGACCACTCACCTGCGCCGCGCACCATGACGTGGAGCTACGGCACGTCGCGCCTGATACTGTGAGTCGACTCTATTACTTAGGACATAAGGTCCATTCTCATCCTGTGCTGTGCTGTGCGCCTGCACCGCGCGACCACTCACCTGCGCCGCGCACCATGACGTGGAGCTACGGCACGTCGCGCCTGATACTGTGAGTCGACTCTATTACTTAGGACATAAGGTCCATTCTCATCCTGTGCTGTGCTGTGCGCCTGCACCGCGCGACCACTCACCTGCGCCGCGCACCATGACGTGGAGCTACGGCACGTCGCGCCTGATACTGTGAGTCGACTCTATTACTTAGGACATAAGGTCCATTCTCATCCTGTGCTGTGCTGTGCTGTGCGCCTGCACCGCGCGACCACTCACCTGCGCCGTGCACCATGACGTGGAGCTACGGCACGTCGCGCCTGATACTGTGAGTCGACTCTATTACTTAGGACATAAGGTCCATTCTCATCCTGTGCTGTGCTGTGCGCCTGCACCGCGCGACCACTCACCTGCGCCGCGCACCATGACGTGGAGCTACGGCACGTCGCGCCTGATACTGTGAGTCGACTCTATTACTTAGGACATAAGGTCCATTCTCATCCTGTGCTGTGCTGTGCGCCTGCACCGCGCGACCACTCACCTGCGCCGCGCACCATGACGTGGAGCTACGGCACGTCGCGCCTGATACTGTGAGTCGACTCTATTACTTAGGACATAAGGTCCATTCTCATCCTGTGCTGTGCTGTGCTGTGCGCCTGCACCGCGCGACCACTCACCTGCGCCGCGCACCATGACGTGGAGCTACGGCACGTCGCGCCTGATACTGTGAGTCGACTCTATTACTTAGGACATAAGGTCCATTCTCATCCTGTGCTGTGCTGTGCGCCTGCACCGCGCGACCACTCACCTGCGCCGCGCACCATGACGTGGAGCTACGGCACGTCGCGCCTGATACTGTGAGTCGACTCTATTACTTAGGACATAAGGTCCATTCTCATCCTGTGCGCCTGCACCGCGCGACCACTCACCTGCGCCGCGCACCATGACGTGGAGCTACGGCACGTCGCGCCTGATACTGTGAGTCGACTCTATTACTTAGGACATAAGGTCCATTCTCATCCTGTGCTGTGCGCCTGCACCGCGCGACCACTCACCTGCGCCGCGCACCATGACGTGGAGCTACGGCACGTCGCGCCTGATACTGTGAGTCGACTCTATTACTTAGGACATAAGGTCCATTCTCATCCTGTGCTGTGCTGTGCGCCTGCACCGCGCGACCACTCACCTGCGCCGCGCACCATGACGTGGAGCTACGGCACGTCGCGCCTGATACTGTGAGTCGACTCTATTACTTAGGACATAAGGTCCATTCTCATCCTGTGCTGTGCTGTGCGCCTGCACCGCGCGACCACTCACCTGCGCCGCGCACCATGACGTGGAGCTACGGCACGTCGCGCCTGATACTGTGAGTCGACTCTATTACTTAGGACATAAGGTCCATTCTCATCCTGTGCTGTGCTGTGCGCCTGCACCGCGCGACCACTCACCTGCGCCGCGCACCATGACGTGGAGCTACGGCACGTCGCGCCTGATACTGTGAGTCGACTCTATTACTTAGGAGATAAGGTCCATTCTCATCCTGTGCTGTGCTGTGCGCCTGCACCGCGCGACCACTCACCTGCGCCGCGCACCATGACGTGGAGCTACGGCACGTCGCGCCTGATACTGTGAGTCGACTCTATTACTTAGGACATAAGGTCCATTCTCATCCTGTGCTGTGCTGTGCGCCTGCACCGCGCGACCACTCACCTGCGCCGCGCACCATGACGTGGAGCTACGGCACGTCGCGCCTGATACTGTGAGTCGACTCTATTACTTAGGACATAAGGTCCATTCTCATCCTGTGCTGTGCTGTGCTGTGCGCCTGCACCGCGCGACCACTCACCTGCGCCGCGCACCATGACGTGGAGCTACGGCACGTCGCGCCTGATACTGTGAGTCGACTCTATTACTTAGGACATAAGGTCCATTCTCATCCTGTGCTGTGCTGTGCGCCTGCACCGCGCGACCACTCACCTGCGCCGCGCACCATGACGTGGAGCTACGGCACGTCGCGCCTGATACTGTGAGTCGACTCTATTACTTAGGACATAAGGTCCATTCTCATCCTGTGCTGTGCTGTGCGCCTGCACCGCGCGACCACTCACCTGCGCCGCGCACCATGACGTGGAGCTACGGCACGTCGCGCCTGATACTGTGAGTCGACTCTATTACTTAGGACATAAGGTCCATTCTCATCCTGTGCTGTGCTGTGCGCCTGCACCGCGCGACCACTCACCTGCGCCGCGCACCATGACGTGGAGCTACGGCACGTCGCGCCTGATACTGTGAGTCGACTCTATTACTTAGGACATAAGGTCCATTCTCATCCTGTGCTGTGCTGTGCGCCTGCACCGCGCGACCACTCACCTGCGCCGCGCACCATGACGTGGAGCTACGGCACGTCGCGCCTGATACTGTGAGTCGACTCTATTACTTAGGACATAAGGTCCATTCTCATCCTGTGCTGTGCTGTGCGCCTGCACCGCGCGACCACTCACCTGCGCCGCGCACCATGACGTGGAGCTACGGCACGTCGCGCCTGATACTGTGAGTCGACTCTATTACTTAGGACATAAGGTCCATTCTCATCCTGTGCTGTGCTGTGCGCCTGCACCGCGCGACCACTCACCTGCGCCGCGCACCATGACGTGGAGCTACGGCACGTCGCGCCTGATACTGTGAGTCGACTCTATTACTTAGGACATAAGGTCCATTCTCATCCTGTGCTGTGTTGTGCGCCTGCACCGCGCGACCACTCACCTGCGCCGCGCACCATGACGTGGAGCTACGGCACGTCGCGCCTGATACTGTGAGTCGACTCTATTACTTAGGACATAAGGTCCATTCTCATCCTGTGCTGTGCTGTGCGCCTGCACCGCGCGACCACTCACCTGCGCCGCGCACCATGACGTGGAGCTACGGCACGTCGCGCCTGATACTGTGAGTCGACTCTATTACTTAGGACATAAGGTCCATTCTCATCCTGTGCTGTGCTGTGCGCCTGCACCGCGCGACCACTCACCTGCGCCGCGCACCATGACGTGGAGCTACGGCACGTCGCGCCTGATACTGTGAGTCGACTCTATTACTTAGGACATAAGGTCCATTCTCATCCTGTGCTGTGCTGTGCGCCTGCACCGCGCGACCACTCACCTGCGCCGCGCACCATGACGTGGAGCTACGGCACGTCGCGCCTGATACTGTGAGTCGACTCTATTACTTAGGACATAAGGTCCATTCTCATCCTGTGCTGTGCTGTGCGCCTGCACCGCGCGACCACTCACCTGCGCCGCGCACCATGACGTGGAGCTACGGCACGTCGCGCCTGATACTGTGAGTCGACTCTATTACTTAGGACATAAGGTCCATTCTCATCCTGTGCTGTGCTGTGCGCCTGCACCGCGCGACCACTCACCTGCGCCGCGCACCATGACGTGGAGCTACGGCACGTCGCGCCTGATACTGTGAGTCGACTCTATTACTTAGGACATAAGGTCCATTCTCATCCTGTGCTGTGTTGTGCGCCTGCACCGCGCGACCACTCACCTGCGCCGCGCACCATGACGTGGAGCTACGGCACGTCGCGCCTGATACTGTGAGTCGACTCTATTACTTAGGACATAAGGTCCATTCTCATCCTGTGCTGTGCTGTGCGCCTGCACCGCGCGACCACTCACCTGCGCCGCGCACCATGACGTGGAGCTACGGCACGTCGCGCCTGATACTGTGAGTCGACTCTATTACTTAGGACATAAGGTCCATTCTCATCCTGTGCTGTGCTGTGCTGTGCGCCTGCACCGCGCGACCACTCACCTGCGCCGCGCACCATGACGTGGAGCTACGGCACGTCGCGCCTGATACTGTGAGTCGACTCTATTACTTAGGACATAAGGTCCATTCTCATCCTGTGCTGTGCTGTGCGCCTGCACCGCGCGACCACTCACCTGCGCCGCGCACCATGACGTGGAGCTACGGCACGTCGCGCCTGATACTGTGAGTCGACTCTATTACTTAGGACATAAGGTCCATTCTCATCCTGTGCTGTGCTGTGCGCCTGCACCGCGCGACCACTCACCTGCGCCGCGCACCATGACGTGGAGCTACGGCACGTCGCGCCTGATACTGTGAGTCGACTCTATTACTTAGGACATAAGGTCCATTCTCATCCTGTGCTGTGCTGTGCGCCTGCACCGCGCGACCACTCACCTGCGCCGCGCACCATGACGTGGAGCTACGGCACGTCGCGCCTGATACTGTGAGTCGACTCTATTACTTAGGACATAAGGTCCATTCTCATCCTGTGCTGTGCGCCTGCACCGCGCGACCACTCACCTGCGCCGCGCACCATGACGTGGAGCTACGGCACGTCGCGCCTGATACTGTGAGTCGACTCTATTACTTAGGACATAAGGTCCATTCTCATCCTGTGCTGTGCTGTGCGCCTGCACCGCGCGACCACTCACCTGCGCCGCGCACCATGACGTGGAGCTACGGCACGTCGCGCCTGATACTGTGAGTCGACTCTATTACTTAGGACATAAGGTCCATTCTCATCCTGTGCGCCTGCACCGCGCGACCACTCACCTGCGCCGCGCACCATGACGTGGAGCTACGGCACGTCGCGCCTGATACTGTGAGTCGACTCTATTACTTAGGACATAAGGTCCATTCTCATCCTGTGCTGTGCTGTGCGCCTGCACCGCGCGACCACTCACCTGCGCCGCGCACCATGACGTGGAGCTACGGCACGTCGCGCCTGATACTGTGAGTCGACTCTATTACTTAGGACATAAGGTCCATTCTCATCCTGTGCTGTGCTGTGCGCCTGCACCGCGCGACCACTCACCTGCGCCGCGCACCATGACGTGGAGCTACGGCACGTCGCGCCTGATACTGTGAGTCGACTCTATTACTTAGGACATAAGGTCCATTCTCATCCTGTGCTGTGCTGTGCGCCTGCACCGCGCGACCACTCACCTGCGCCGCGCACCATGACGTGGAGCTACGGCACGTCGCGCCTGATACTGTGAGTCGACTCTATTACTTAGGACATAAGGTCCATTCTCATCCTGTGCGCCTGCACCGCGCGACCACTCACCTGCGCCGCGCACCATGACGTGGAGCTACGGCACGTCGCGCCTGATACTGTGAGTCGACTCTATTACTTAGGACATAAGGTCCATTCTCATCCTGTGCGCCTGCACCGCGCGACCACTCACCTGCGCCGCGCACCATGACGTGGAGCTACGGCACGTCGCGCCTGATACTGTGAGTCGACTCTATTACTTAGGACATAAGGTCCATTCTCATCCTGTGCTGTGCTGTGCGCCTGCACTGCGCGACCACTCACCTGCGCCGCGCACCATGACGTGGAGCTACGGCACGTCGCGCCTGATACTGTGAGTCGACTCTATTACTTAGGACATAAGGTCCATTCTCATCCTGTGCGCCTGCACCGCGCGACCACTCACCTGCGCCGCGCACCATGACGTGGAGCTACGGCACGTCGCGCCTGATACTGTGAGTCGACTCTATTACTTAGGACATAAGGTCCATTCTCATCCTGTGCTGTGCTGTGCGCCTGCACCGCGCGACCACTCACCTGCGCCGCGCACCATGACGTGGAGCTACGGCACGTCGCGCCTGATACTGTGAGTCGACTCTATTACTTAGGACATAAGGTCCATTCTCATCCTGTGCTGTGCTGTGCGCCTGCACCGCGCGACCACTCACCTGCGCCGCGCACCATGACGTGGAGCTACGGCACGTCGCGCCTGATACTGTGAGTCGACTCTATTACTTAGGACATAAGGTCCATTCTCATCCTGTGCTGTGCTGTGCGCCTGCACCGCGCGACCACTCACCTGCGCCGCGCACCATGACGTGGAGCTACGGCACGTCGCGCCTGATACTGTGAGTCGACTCTATTACTTAGGACATAAGGTCCATTCTCATCCTGTGCTGTGCTGTGCTGTGCGCCTGCACCGCGCGACCACTCACCTGCGCCGCGCACCATGACGTGGAGCTACGGCACGTCGCGCCTGATACTGTGAGTCGACTCTATTACTTAGGACATAAGGTCCATTCTCATCCTGTGCGCCTGCACCGCGCGACCACTCACCTGCGCCGCGCACCATGACGTGGAGCTACGGCACGTCGCGCCTGATACTGTGAGTCGACTCTATTACTTAGGACATAAGGTCCATTCTCATCCTGTGCTGTGCTGTGCGCCTGCACCGCGCGACCACTCACCTGCGCCGCGCACCATGACGTGGAGCTACGGCACGTCGCGCCTGATACTGTGAGTCGACTCTATTACTTAGGACATAAGGTCCATTCTCATCCTGTGCTGTGCTGTGCGCCTGCACCGCGCGACCACTCACCTGCGCCGCGCACCATGACGTGGAGCTACGGCACGTCGCGCCTGATACTGTGAGTCGACTCTATTACTTAGGACATAAGGTCCATTCTCATCCTGTGCTGTGCTGTGCTGTGCGCCTGCACCGCGCGACCACTCACCTGCGCCGCGCACCATGACGTGGAGCTACGGCACGTCGCGCCTGATACTGTGAGTCGACTCTATTACTTAGGACATAAGGTCCATTCTCATCCTGTGCGCCTGCACCGCGCGACCACTCACCTGCGCCGCGCACCATGACGTGGAGCTACGGCACGTCGCGCCTGATACTGTGAGTCGACTCTATTACTTAGGACATAAGGTCCATTCTCATCCTGTGCGCCTGCACCGCGCGACCACTCACCTGCGCCGCGCACCATGACGTGGAGCTACGGCACGTCGCGCCTGATACTGTGAGTCGACTCTATTACTTAGGACATAAGGTCCATTCTCATCCTGTGCGCCTGCACCGCGCGACCACTCACCTGCGCCGCGCACCATGACGTGGAGCTACGGCACGTCGCGCCTGATACTGTGAGTCGACTCTATTACTTAGGACATAAGGTCCATTCTCATCCTGTGCGCCTGCACCGCGCGACCACTCACCTGCGCCGCGCACCATGACGTGGAGCTACGGCACGTCGCGCCTGATACTGTGAGTCGACTCTATTACTTAGGACATAAGGTCCATTCTCATCCTGTGCTGTGCTGTGCGCCTGCACCGCGCGACCACTCACCTGCGCCGCGCACCATGACGTGGAGCTACGGCACGTCGCGCCTGATACTGTGAGTCGACTCTATTACTTAGGACATAAGGTCCATTCTCATCCTGTGCTGTGCTGTGCGCCTGCACCGCGCGACCACTCACCTGCGCCGCGCACCATGACGTGGAGCTACGGCACGTCGCGCCTGATACTGTGAGTCGACTCTATTACTTAGGACATAAGGTCCATTCTCATCCTGTGCTGTGCTGTGCGCCTGCACCGCGCGACCACTCACCTGCGCCGCGCACCATGACGTGGAGCTACGGCACGTCGCGCCTGATACTGTGAGTCGACTCTATTACTTAGGACATAAGGTCCATTCTCATCCTGTGCGCCTGCACCGCGCGACCACTCACCTGCGCCGCGCACCATGACGTGGAGCTACGGCACGTCGCGCCTGATACTGTGAGTCGACTCTATTACTTAGGACATAAGGTCCATTCTCATCCTGTGCGCCTGCACCGCGCGACCACTCACCTGCGCCGCGCACCATGACGTGGAGCTACGGCACGTCGCGCCTGATACTGTGAGTCGACTCTATTACTTAGGACATAAGGTCCATTCTCATCCTGTGCTGTGCTGTGCGCCTGCACCGCGCGACCACTCACCTGCGCCGCGCACCATGACGTGGAGCTACGGCACGTCGCGCCTGATACTGTGAGTCGACTCTATTACTTAGGACATAAGGTCCATTCTCATCCTGTGCTGTGCTGTGCGCCTGCACCGCGCGACCACTCACCTGCGCCGCGCACCATGACGTGGAGCTACGGCACGTCGCGCCTGATACTGTGAGTCGACTCTATTACTTAGGACATAAGGTCCATTCTCATCCTGTGCTGTGCTGTGCGCCTGCACCGCGCGACCACTCACCTGCGCCGCGCACCATGACGTGGAGCTACGGCACGTCGCGCCTGATACTGTGAGTCGACTCTATTACTTAGGACATAAGGTCCATTCTCATCCTGTGCTGTGCTGTGCGCCTGCACCGCGCGACCACTCACCTGCGCCGCGCACCATGACGTGGAGCTACGGCACGTCGCGCCTGATACTGTGAGTCGACTCTATTACTTAGGACATAAGGTCCATTCTCATCCTGTGCTGTGCTGTGCGCCTGCACCGCGCGACCACTCACCTGCGCCGCGCACCATGACGTGGAGCTACGGCACGTCGCGCCTGATACTGTGAGTCGACTCTATTACTTAGGACATAAGGTCCATTCTCATCCTGTGCTGTGCTGTGCGCCTGCACCGCGCGACCACTCACCTGCGCCGCGCACCATGACGTGGAGCTACGGCACGTCGCGCCTGATACTGTGAGTCGACTCTATTACTTAGGACATAAGGTCCATTCTCATCCTGTGCTGTGCTGTGCGCCTGCACCGCGCGACCACTCACCTGCGCCGCGCACCATGACGTGGAGCTACGGCACGTCGCGCCTGATACTGTGAGTCGACTCTATTACTTAGGACATAAGGTCCATTCTCATCCTGTGCGCCTGCACCGCGCGACCACTCACCTGCGCCGCGCACCATGACGTGGAGCTACGGCACGTCGCGCCTGATACTGTGAGTCGACTCTATTACTTAGGACATAAGGTCCATTCTCATCCTGTGCTGTGCTGTGCGCCTGCACCGCGCGACCACTCACCTGCGCCGCGCACCATGACGTGGAGCTACGGCACGTCGCGCCTGATACTGTGAGTCGACTTTATTACCTAGTAGATAAGGTCCATTTTGGCTTGAGTGGTGGAGCTGCGGCATGTCACGGCTGATACTGTAAGTGGGCTTCGCTTATACGCGTCTATTGATCAGTAGATCCCGGTTTCGATTCCCAGGTCGGGCAAAGTGTTACTGAGTTTTTTGAATCGAGTCTTTACGAAGTCTGACAATATGCTCAGTAGCGGCAATAGACTCGCCTTTATTACATGAGACCTTCAAATTCATGTTGAAATATGGGTGTGATATTACACTTCTGCCTTTATAGATACAGGCGTTAGACCATCTAAGATTCAGCCCTGTTTTTCTGATTATTTATTTATTAAATAAACATGCAGGATTTAGTTAATCAACTAGGCAATATTATTTCTATTTCAGCTGCTTCTACAAATCTAGGTGTCTCAATCATATTTATAAGTAGGTACAGTGTTCTTCCCCCAGCTACTAACTACTCCTACATATCTAGGAGTCACAATAATATTACTTAGGCCAATGTTCTACCTCCAGCTGCTCCTAGACATAGAAGAATCCAAGCGCGCCCGCTGGGAGCACGTGACTCGGGGCGCAGTGGCAGGTCGCGGGGCCTTCGGTACCGTTCTCTCAGCTCGGTGGAGCCCCGGGGGCGGAGTACCCGAGCGCCGGGTAGCAGTGAAGGCGCTGCAGCCTGTACCGCCGCCGCTCAGCAGTGATGCCAACGCGCACCAGGCTTATAAGGTGAATGCTTACTTTTTTTATAGTAATAGGCGGCAAACGAGCAGACGGATTGCCTGATGGTAAGCAATTACCGCCGCCCATGGACACAAGCAACACCACAGGAGTCACAAGTGCGTTGCCGCCACTTGGGGTCGGGAAAAGGAATAGGATGAGGAGTGGGATGAGGGAGAAGGAATAGGGGATAGGGGCTCCGACACTCTCACTCACCTAACGAAACGCAACAGTTTAGGTACTGTTACTTTACGTCGATTTTCTGTGAGAGGGTAGTACTTCCCCGGTCGAGCCGGCACATTCATGCTGAAATCAGCAAGGCTCCTTGAAAATACAGTTTACAATAAAAATCTGTTCACTACAGAGTTCAATTGAAATCCGGGGTCGGACTTTGCAAATCCGATATATTATGCTGAACTGAACACCTGATTGCTGTAGCTGATAACTCGCTTACTTTTTTATTTAAAGTTTATTTCGTTTGTGTCGCTTCTGTGTATTGTTGTTTCTTTATCCTAATCTAAATTATACGGGGTGTAAAAAGACGCTTAACTTAAACTGAAATGCTAAATTGTACCAATCATTAGCATTGATCTACACACCTAGAATATGACTGCTTCAAGTGATATTGAGGCTTAAAGTCATATTTTTTTTCATTATCAAAAAAGTAGTCCGTGTGGTGACGGATTAAGAATACAGAATGTCACCACCCCATATCATCCCATGGGTGTCGTAAGAGCCGACAGAGGGAGCATATTATGCAGAGAACACCACTGTAAGAGAAAGAAAACTTGATACAAACCCTATACCAACCCGTTTGGCCAGCTTGGTATAGTAGGCCAATTCCTCCTTTTAAAGGAGAGGCCTAGTCCAGCAGTGGACTGTTAAAGGCTGATGATGATGATGATGATCACAAAATCTTTGCATTTGTCGCGCCTATTTATCCTATACCCTCCTAAGACCCCGCGTACATTTTTCTGTACAAAATACTTCACGTCAGTCAGTCCCGACCAAAAACTTGTCCGTATAGTCGCCGAGACCCTGTGTACAGTTTTCTGTACATTTAATGGTAGTCTAAACATCATTACTTAATAAAAACATTATTATTTTAAAATAAATAACTCAATAAATACGCAAACAAAACAATTTTATCCTCGGGACTGACAGAGAATATTTAATTTGTACATATTTCTGTACGTTGGGTCTTAGTTAGCATAAAAATATTTTAATACCGGGTCTTAGGAGGATACATGTCCCATGCACACATGGACAGATCGGTATCTCCCATCCAAATAATACGCAGTGTTTTCCCCTAAAAAATAAGTGCTCACGGAAGTAACTGCCTTCTCATTTGATGAAATACTCTGTCCTCCAAGTTAAATTTTTAGGTAAGGTGTCTCGTTGACCTCAGCCCTAAATTTTGGCCCCTATGTAGAGGCCAAAGCTCAACTAGCTGGCAAAAAACTGGTAATCCTCAACAGGGTGAGGCTGTACTTCACACTGGAACAATTGCTCAATCTATATAAAGCACAAGTCCGGTCCTGCATGGAGTACTGTTCGCACCTCTGGGATGGTTCCGCCAAGTATAAATTAGATACATTGGAGTCAATTGAGAGAAAAGCTAGAAGAATCATCGGCGATGACCAATTGGTTGACGCACGACTCCAAAGCCTGGAGCATCGCCGTAGTGTCGCCAGTCTATCGGTATTCTATCGGATACATTTTGGTGAGTGCGCAGAGGAACTACACAATCTGATTCCTCCTTCCCCTTTCCTCCATCGGACGACCAGACTAACGAGTCAGAGTCACCGTTACATGGTGGATATCCCGCTTATACGCACGAAGCGCTTTGTTTCTTCCTTTCTTATGCGTACCGCCAAGGTGTGGAACTCTTTACCCGAGTCTGTGTTTCCTGATCAGTACAACCTGGATGTTTTCAAGTCGCGAGTGAATAGGTACCTTCCAGGTAAGCATGCTCCATCTTAGACCATATCATCGCTTAACATCAGGTGAGATCATGGTCAAACGCTAGCCTGTCAGTAATAAAAAAAGGGATCACAAACTCGTTCAAAATTGATCTGGGGCCCAATTCCGCTAAATAAATATAGTCTCGATATCATGTCAGTGTCATACTTACGTCACAAAAAGCGTATTCTTCTAAATTATATGATATTTGAATGAAATTGTAACGAGATCGTATGTGTCAACGACGAACTGTTTATTTTAAACTAGTCGACGCCAGCGGCCTCGCACGCACATATTTTCGAATTTCCCGTTTTGCCCGATCCCGTAGGAATTTCGGGAAATCCCGTCTTAGTGCACCCCTGCGGTGCCCAAGGAACATACATGCTAAATTTCATCTTCTTACGACCAGTAGTTTCAGCTGAAGCGTGTCTGTCAGTCAGTCAGTAACGCAAGGATTTTATATATTAAGATTATACGATAATGACATTAGGTTATCAGATTACCGCTTTTAAATCCATTCAAAATATAATATCAATGTCATATAAAAATAGCAGAATTGGCCCCCTGGTATGAACGGCGTATGGTCAAGCAGTGCAATCCGTAATTCGTGAATTATCGTCATGGGAACCGCTGATGCGTGAGATGGCGTGTAATCTCGTTGAAACGGGATTTTCTTTTCTGCAAATGTGGTAGTTTTTTCACAAGTTCTGGTTCCAATTTTTCCAGAAATAAAGCGTAGTATGTCCCAGTAACAGTTGTTTCTTTTTTCAAATAATTGATTAAATCTCTTCATGACCATCCCAAAAATTAGTAGCAATCTTTTTCCCAGCCGCAACAACAGCGTTTGCTTCTTTTGAAGCCGGTATCTCCTTTGCAGTCCTCTGTTTGGACAGTATTATTGATTTGGGCGTATAATGGTTTATCCAGATTCTATCTACAGTCATTAATCGGCGCCAAAACTTGGATTTATTTGGGCTAAACTACGCCAACAGACCATTCAAAACGTTCATTCGAACGTGTTTTTAAGTTAGTTGACGCAGACTAACGTTAGTAAACGCGGCACCCATCGCGCTGGTAACATTTTCATAACATAACATAACTTCACGCCCTTTATCCCCGAAGGGATAGGCAGTATAGTACACCCACACTTCGCCAGTAACGTTTCGGTCCCAATGTAATGTAATGTCCCAATGTCACATCATTAAGCGAGCGATAATTAATTTATAATACACACATAACTTCGAAAAGTCAGAGGTGTGCCCGAGGTACCTGAGGATCGAACCCGAGACCATCGGCTCGGCAGTCCGTTATGTACACTACTGGGCTATCGCCGCGGTATAATTGTCATGCCTAAATATTGATTTAATTGAAGACAAATACGTTATTTGGGCATTAGCCACAGCTATGTCTCATAATCGATTCAGTCGGCGTCTAGCACCATTTGCTGAAGTTAAGCGATGATATCGTAAGTCGCTGCAGTTTTATGATATCCAGGACGTTGCTCTTCTCCCTAGCTCACGACCACATTTAAATTCAGCTGCCCAACATTTTATTAACAACTTTACATTGCGTGGGCGTATTTTCTTTTAAAAACATGATTTTCATAATAGCCGGTCGGAATTTTTTCAGACTACCCTGGTATATGAATGAATGTATTCAGTAAAATCCGATTAGAATAGAAAACGGTTGCAACTGAGATAACGTAAGGAGGATGGAACGACATTAATATAATGTTGTTTCTGTTGCTAGGCGGCGCAGTCCCGCTGGGAACGCGAGCCGACGTCATCAGCGTGCCGCGCGTACTGCGCCCTGAGGCAGGAACTGCACGTGTTACTGCCGCTCAGTCACCCGCACGTGCTGCCGCTGCGGGCCGTCTGCGCCGCGCCGCTGGCTCTACTGCTAGCGCTGGCACCACATGTGAGTGACACACTTAGTTAGACACGTGACTCACGTACACACACACACACGCTGCGACACCCGCACGTGCTGCCGCTGCGGGCCGTCTGAGCCGCGCCGCTGGCTCTACTGCTAGCGCTGGCACCACATGTGAGTGACACACTTAGTTAGACACGTGACTCACGTACACACACACACACACACACGCTGCGACACCCGCACGTGCTGCCGCTGCGGGCCGTCTGCGCCGCGCCGCTGGCTCTACTGCTAGCGCTGGCACCACATGTGAGTGACACACTTAGTTAGACACGTGACTCACGTACACACACACACACGCTGCGACACCCGCACGTGCTGCCGCTGCGGGCCGTCTGAGCCGCGCCGCTGGCTCTACTGCTAGCGCTGGCACCACATGTGAGTGACACACTTAGTTAGACACGTGACTCACGTACACACACACACACGCTGCGACACCCGCACGTGCTGCCGCTGCGGGCCGTCTGAGCCGCGCCGCTGGCTCTACTGCTAGCGCTGGCACCACATGTGAGTGACACACTTAGTTAGACACGTGACTCACGTACACACACACACACACACACGCTGCGACACCCGCACGTGCTGCCGCTGCGGGCCGTCTGCGCCGCGCCGCTGGCTCTACTGCTAGCGCTGGCACCACATGTGAGTGACACACTTAGTTAGACACGTGACTCACGTACACACACACACACACACACGCTGCGACACCCGCACGTGCTGCCGCTGCGGGCCGTCTGCGCCGCGCCGCTGGCTCTACTGCTAGCGCTGGCACCACATGTGAGTGACACACTTAGTTAGACACGTGACTCACGTACACACACACACACGCTGCGACACCCGCACGTGCTGCCGCTGCGGGCCGTCTGCGCCGCGCCGCTGGCTCTACTGCTAGCGCTGGCACCACATGTGAGTGACACACTTAGTTAGACACGTGACTCACGTACACACACACACACACACACGCTGCGACACCCGCACGTGCTGCCGCTGCGGGCCGTCTGCGCCGCGCCGCTGGCTCTACTGCTAGCGCTGGCACCACATGTGAGTGACACACTTAGTTAGACACGTGACTCACGTACACACACACACACACACACACGCTGCGACACCCGCACGTGCTGCCGCTGCGGGCCGTCTGCGCCGCGCCGCTGGCTCTACTGCTAGCGCTGGCACCACATGTGAGTGACACACTTAGTTAGACACGTGACTCACGTACACACACACACACACACACGCTGCGACACCCGCACGTGCTGCCGCTGCGGGCCGTCTGCGCCGCGCCGCTGGCTCTACTGCTAGCGCTGGCACCACATGTGAGTGACACACTTAGTTAGACACGTGACTCACGTACACACACACACACACACACACACACGCTGCGACACCCGCACGTGCTGCCGCTGCGGGCCGTCTGCGCCGCGCCGCTGGCTCTACTGCTAGCGCTGGCACCACATGTGAGTGACACACTTAGTTAGACACGTGACTCACGTACACACACACACACACACACGCTGCGACACCCGCACGTGCTGCCGCTGCGGGCCGTCTGCGCCGCGCCGCTGGCTCTACTGCTAGCGCTGGCACCACATGTGAGTGACACACTTAGTTAGACACGTGACTCACGTACACACACACACACACACACACACACACACGCTGCGACACCCGCACGTGCTGCCGCTGCGGGCCGTCTGCGCCGCGCCGCTGGCTCTACTGCTAGCGCTGGCACCACATGTGAGTGACACACTTAGTTAGACACGTGACTCACGTACACACACACACACACGCTGCGACACCCGCACGTGCTGCCGCTGCGGGCCGTCTGCGCCGCGCCGCTGGCTCTACTGCTAGCGCTGGCACCACATGTGAGTGACACACTTAGTTAGACACGTGACTCACGTACACACACACACACACACACACACACGCTGCGACACCCGCACGTGCTGCCGCTGCGGGCCGTCTGCGCCGCGCCGCTGGCTCTACTGCTAGCGCTGGCACCACATGTGAGTGACACACTTAGTTAGACACGTGACTCACGTACACACACACACACGCTGCGACACCCGCACGTGCTGCCGCTGCGGGCCGTCTGCGCCGCGCCGCTGGCTCTACTGCTAGCGCTGGCACCACATGTGAGTGACACACTTAGTTAGACACGTGACTCACGTACACACACACACACACACACGCTGCGACACCCGCACGTGCTGCCGCTGCGGGCCGTCTGCGCCGCGCCGCTGGCTCTACTGCTAGCGCTGGCACCACATGTGAGTGACACACTTAGTTAGACACGTGACTCACGTACACACACACACACGCTGCGACACCCGCACGTGCTGCCGCTGCGGGCCGTCTGCGCCGCGCCGCTGGCTCTACTGCTAGCGCTGGCACCACATGTGAGTGACACACTTAGTTAGACACGTGACTCACGTACACACACACACACACACGCTGCGACACCCGCACGTGCTGCCGCTGCGGGCCGTCTGCGCCGCGCCGCTGGCTCTACTGCTAGCGCTGGCACCACATGTGAGTGACACACTTAGTTAGACACGTGACTCACGTACACACACACACACGCTGCGACACCCGCACGTGCTGCCGCTGCGGGCCGTCTGCGCCGCGCCGCTGGCTCTACTGCTAGCGCTGGCACCACATGTGAGTGACACACTTAGTTAGACACGTGACTCACGTACACACACACACACACACACGCTGCGACACCCGCACGTGCTGCCGCTGCGGGCCGTCTGCGCCGCGCCGCTGGCTCTACTGCTAGCGCTGGCACCACATGTGAGTGACACACTTAGTTAGACACGTGACTCACGTACACACACACACACGCTGCGACACCCGCACGTGCTGCCGCTGCGGGCCGTCTGCGCCGCGCCGCTGGCTCTACTGCTAGCGCTGGCACCACATGTGAGTGACACACTTAGTTAGACACGTGACTCACGTACACACACACACACGCTGCGACACCCGCACGTGCTGCCGCTGCGGGCCGTCTGCGCCGCGCCGCTGGCTCTACTGCTAGCGCTGGCACCACATGTGAGTGACACACTTAGTTAGACACGTGACTCACGTACACACACACACACACACACGCTGCGACACCCGCACGTGCTGCCGCTGCGGGCCGTCTGCGCCGCGCCGCTGGCTCTACTGCTAGCGCTGGCACCACATGTGAGTGACACACTTAGTTAGACACGTGACTCACGTACACACACACACACGCTGCGACACCCGCACGTGCTGCCGCTGCGGGCCGTCTGCGCCGCGCCGCTGGCTCTACTGCTAGCGCTGGCACCACATGTGAGTGACACACTTAGTTAGACACGTGACTCACGTACACACACACACACACACACGCTGCGACACCCGCACGTGCTGCCGCTGCGGGCCGTCTGCGCCGCGCCGCTGGCTCTACTGCTAGCGCTGGCACCACATGTGAGTGACACACTTAGTTAGACACGTGACTCACGTACACACACACACACACACACACACGCTGCGACACCCGCACGTGCTGCCGCTGCGGGCCGTCTGCGCCGCGCCGCTGGCTCTACTGCTAGCGCTGGCACCACATGTGAGTGACACACTTAGTTAGACACGTGACTCACGTACACACACACACACACACACACACACGCTGCGACACCCGCACGTGCTGCCGCTGCGGGCCGTCTGCGCCGCGCCGCTGGCTCTACTGCTAGCGCTGGCACCACATGTGAGTGACACACTTAGTTAGACACGTGACTCACGTACACACACACACACACACACACACACGCTGCGACACCCGCACGTGCTGCCGCTGCGGGCCGTCTGCGCCGCGCCGCTGGCTCTACTGCTAGCGCTGGCACCACATGTGAGTGACACACTTAGTTAGACACGTGACTCACGTACACACACACACACACACACGCTGCGACACCCGCACGTGCTGCCGCTGCGGGCCGTCTGCGCCGCGCCGCTGGCTCTACTGCTAGCGCTGGCACCACATGTGAGTGACACACTTAGTTAGACACGTGACTCACGTACACACACACACACACACACACACACGCTGCGACACCCGCACGTGCTGCCGCTGCGGGCCGTCTGCGCCGCGCCGCTGGCTCTACTGCTAGCGCTGGCACCACATGTGAGTGACACACTTAGTTAGACACGTGACTCACGTACACACACACACACACACGCTGCGACACCCGCACGTGCTGCCGCTGCGGGCCGTCTGCGCCGCGCCGCTGGCTCTACTGCTAGCGCTGGCACCACATGTGAGTGACACACTTAGTTAGACACGTGACTCACGTACACACACACACACACACACACACACGCTGCGACACCCGCACGTGCTGCCGCTGCGGGCCGTCTGCGCCGCGCCGCTGGCTCTACTGCTAGCGCTGGCACCACATGTGAGTGACACACTTAGTTAGACACGTGACTCACGTACACACACACACACACACACGCTGCGACACCCGCACGTGCTGCCGCTGCGGGCCGTCTGCGCCGCGCCGCTGGCTCTACTGCTAGCGCTGGCACCACATGTGAGTGACACACTTAGTTAGACACGTGACTCACGTACACACACACACACACACACGCTGCGACACCCGCACGTGCTGCCGCTGCGGGCCGTCTGCGCCGCGCCGCTGGCTCTACTGCTAGCGCTGGCACCACATGTGAGTGACACACTTAGTTAGACACGTGACTCACGTACACACACACACACGCTGCGACACCCGCACGTGCTGCCGCTGCGGGCCGTCTGCGCCGCGCCGCTGGCTCTACTGCTAGCGCTGGCACCACATGTGAGTGACACACTTAGTTAGACACGTGACTCACGTACACACACACACACGCTGCGACACCCGCACGTGCTGCCGCTGCGGGCCGTCTGCGCCGCGCCGCTGGCTCTACTGCTAGCGCTGGCACCACATGTGAGTGACACACTTAGTTAGACACGTGACTCACGTACACACACACACACACACACGCTGCGACACCCGCACGTGCTGCCGCTGCGGGCCGTCTGCGCCGCGCCGCTGGCTCTACTGCTAGCGCTGGCACCACATGTGAGTGACACACTTAGTTAGACACGTGACTCACGTACACACACACACACGCTGCGACACCCGCACGTGCTGCCGCTGCGGGCCGTCTGCGCCGCGCCGCTGGCTCTACTGCTAGCGCTGGCACCACATGTGAGTGACACACTTAGTTAGACACGTGACTCACGTACACACACACACACACACACGCTGCGACACCCGCACGTGCTGCCGCTGCGGGCCGTCTGCGCCGCGCCGCTGGCTCTACTGCTAGCGCTGGCACCACATGTGAGTGACACACTTAGTTAGACACGTGACTCACGTACACACACACACACACACACGCTGCGACACCCGCACGTGCTGCCGCTGCGGGCCGTCTGCGCCGCGCCGCTGGCTCTACTGCTAGCGCTGGCACCACATGTGAGTGACACACTTAGTTAGACACGTGACTCACGTACACACACACACACACACACGCTGCGACACCCGCACGTGCTGCCGCTGCGGGCCGTCTGCGCCGCGCCGCTGGCTCTACTGCTAGCGCTGGCACCACATGTGAGTGACACACTTAGTTAGACACGTGACTCACGTACACACACACACACACACACGCTGCGACACCCGCACGTGCTGCCGCTGCGGGCCGTCTGCGCCGCGCCGCTGGCTCTACTGCTAGCGCTGGCACCACATGTGAGTGACACACTTAGTTAGACACGTGACTCACGTACACACACACACACACACACGCTGCGACACCCGCACGTGCTGCCGCTGCGGGCCGTCTGCGCCGCGCCGCTGGCTCTACTGCTAGCGCTGGCACCACATGTGAGTGACACACTTAGTTAGACACGTGACTCACGTACACACACACACACACACACGCTGCGACACCCGCACGTGCTGCCGCTGCGGGCCGTCTGCGCCGCGCCGCTGGCTCTACTGCTAGCGCTGGCACCACATGTGAGTGACACACTTAGTTAGACACGTGACTCACGTACACACACACACACACACACACGCTGCGACACCCGCACGTGCTGCCGCTGCGGGCCGTCTGCGCCGCGCCGCTGGCTCTACTGCTAGCGCTGGCACCACATGTGAGTGACACACTTAGTTAGACACGTGACTCACGTACACACACACACACGCTGCGACACCCGCACGTGCTGCCGCTGCGGGCCGTCTGCGCCGCGCCGCTGGCTCTACTGCTAGCGCTGGCACCACATGTGAGTGACACACTTAGTTAGACACGTGACTCACGTACACACACACACACACACATGCTGCGACACCCGCACGTGCTGCCGCTGCGGGCCGTCTGCGCCGCGCCGCTGGCTCTACTGCTAGCGCTGGCACCACATGTGAGTGACACACTTAGTTAGACACGTGACTCACGTACACACACACACACACGCTGCGACACCCGCACGTGCTGCCGCTGCGGGCCGTCTGCGCCGCGCCGCTGGCTCTACTGCTAGCGCTGGCACCACATGTGAGTGACACACTTAGTTAGACACGTGACTCACGTACACACACACACACACACATGCTGCGACACCCGCACGTGCTGCCGCTGCGGGCCGTCTGCGCTGCGCCGCTGGCTCTACTGCTAGCGCTGGCACCACATGTGAGTGACACACTTAGTTAGACACGTGACTCACGTACACACACACACACGCTGCGACACCCGCACGTGCTGCCGCTGCGGGCCGTCTGCGCCGCGCCGCTGGCTCTACTGCTAGCGCTGGCACCACATGTGAGTGACACACTTAGTTAGACACGTGACTCACGTACACACACACACACGCTGCGACACCCGCACGTGCTGCCGCTGCGGGCCGTCTGCGCCGCGCCGCTGGCTCTACTGCTAGCGCTGGCACCACATGTGAGTGACACACTTAGTTAGACACGTGACTCACGTACACACACACACACACACACACGCTGCGACACCCGCACGTGCTGCCGCTGCGGGCCGTCTGCGCCGCGCCGCTGGCTCTACTGCTAGCGCTGGCACCACATGTGAGTGACACACTTAGTTAGACACGTGACTCACGTACACACACACACACACACACACGCTGCGACACCCGCACGTGCTGCCGCTGCGGGCCGTCTGCGCCGCGCCGCTGGCTCTACTGCTAGCGCTGGCACCACATGTGAGTGACACACTTAGTTAGACACGTGACTCACGTACACACACACACACACGCTGCGACACCCGCACGTGCTGCCGCTGCGGGCCGTCTGCGCCGCGCCGCTGGCTCTACTGCTAGCGCTGGCACCACATGTGAGTGACACACTTAGTTAGACACGTGACTCACGTACACACACACACACGCTGCGACACCCGCACGTGCTGCCGCTGCGGGCCGTCTGCGCCGCGCCGCTGGCTCTACTGCTAGCGCTGGCACCACATGTGAGTGACACACTTAGTTAGACACGTGACTCACGTACACACACACACACGCTGCGACACCCGCACGTGCTGCCGCTGCGGGCCGTCTGCGCCGCGCCGTTGGCTCTACTGCTAGCGCTGGCACCACATGTGAGTGACACACTTAGTTAGACACGTGACTCACGTACACACACACACACACACGCTGCGACACCCGCACGTGCTGCCGCTGCGGGCCGTCTGCGCCGCGCCGCTGGCTCTACTGCTAGCGCTGGCACCACATGTGAGTGACACACTTAGTTAGACACGTGACTCACGTACACACACACACACGCTGCGACACCCGCACGTGCTGCCGCTGCGGGCCGTCTGCGCCGCGCCGCTGGCTCTACTGCTAGCGCTGGCACCACATGTGAGTGACACACTTAGTTAGACACGTGACTCACGTACACACACATACACACACACGCTGCGACACCCGCACGTGCTGCCGCTGCGGGCCGTCTGCGCCGCGCCGCTGGCTCTACTGCTAGCGCTGGCACCACATGTGAGTGACACACTTAGTTAGACACGTGACTCACGTACACACACACACACACACACACGCTGCGACACCCGCACGTGCTGCCGCTGCGGGCCGTCTGCGCCGCGCCGCTGGCTCTACTGCTAGCGCTGGCACCACATGTGAGTGACACACTTAGTTAGACACGTGACTCACGTACACACACACACACACACGCTGCGACACCCGCACGTGCTGCCGCTGCGGGCCGTCTGCGCCGCGCCGCTGGCTCTACTGCTAGCGCTGGCACCACATGTGAGTGACACACTTAGTTAGACACGTGACTCACGTACACACACACACACACACACGCTGCGACACCCGCACGTGTTGCCGCTGCGGGCCGTCTGCGCCGCGCCGCTGGCTCTACTGCTAGCGCTGGCACCACATGTGAGTGACACACTTAGTTAGACACGTGACTCACGTACACACACACACACACACACACGCTGCGACACCCGCACGTGCTGCCGCTGCGGGCCGTCTGCGCCGCGCCGCTGGCTCTACTGCTAGCGCTGGCACCACATGTGAGTGACACACTTAGTTAGACACGTGACTCACGTACACACACACACACGCTGCGACACCCGCACGTGCTGCCGCTGCGGGCCGTCTGCGCCGCGCCGCTGGCTCTACTGCTAGCGCTGGCACCACATGTGAGTGACACACTTAGTTAGACACGTGACTCACGTACACACACACACACACACACACGCTGCGACACCCGCACGTGCTGCCGCTGCGGGCCGTCTGCGCCGCGCCGCTGGCTCTACTGCTAGCGCTGGCACCACATGTGAGTGACACACTTAGTTAGACACGTGACTCACGTACACACACACACACACACACGCTGCGACACCCGCACGTGCTGCCGCTGCGGGCCGTCTAAGCCGCGCCGCTGGCTCTACTGCTAGCGCTGGCACCACATGTGAGTGACACACTTAGTTAGACACGTGACTCACGTACACACACACACACACACACACGCTGCGACACCCGCACGTGCTGCCGCTGCGGGCCGTCTGCGCCGCGCCGCTGGCTCTACTGCTAGCGCTGGCACCACATGTGAGTGACACACTTAGTTAGACACGTGACTCACGTACACACACACACACACACGCTGCGACACCCGCACGTGCTGCCGCTGCGGGCCGTCTGCGCCGCGCCGCTGGCTCTACTGCTAGCGCTGGCACCACATGTGAGTGACACACTTAGTTAGACACGTGACTCACGTACACACACACACACACACACGCTGCGACACCCGCACGTGCTGCCGCTGCGGGCCGTCTGCGCCGCGCCGCTGGCTCTACTGCTAGCGCTGGCACCACATGTGAGTGACACACTTAGTTAGACACGTGACTCACGTACACACACACACACACACGCTGCGACACCCGCACGTGCTGCCGCTGCGGGCCGTCTGCGCCGCGCCGCTGGCTCTACTGCTAGCGCTGGCACCACATGTGAGTGACACACTTAGTTAGACACGTGACTCACGTACACACACACACACACACACGCTGCGACACCCGCACGTGCTGCCGCTGCGGGCCGTCTGCGCCGCGCCGCTGGCTCTACTGCTAGCGCTGGCACCACATGTGAGTGACACACTTAGTTAGACACGTGACTCACGTACACACACACACACACACACGCTGCGACACCCGCACGTGCTGCCGCTGCGGGCCGTCTGCGCCGCGCCGCTGGCTCTACTGCTAGCGCTGGCACCACATGTGAGTGACACACTTAGTTAGACACGTGACTCACGTACACACACACACACACACACGCTGCGACACCCGCACGTGCTGCCGCTGCGGGCCGTCTGCGCCGCGCCGCTGGCTCTACTGCTAGCGCTGGCACCACATGTGAGTGACACACTTAGTTAGACACGTGACTCACGTACACACACACACACACACACGCTGCGACACCCGCACGTGCTGCCGCTGCGGGCCGTCTGCGCCGCGCCGCTGGCTCTACTGCTAGCGCTGGCACCATATGTGAGTGACACACTTAGTTAGACACGTGACTCACGTACACACACACACACGCTGCGACACCCGCACGTGCTGCCGCTGCGGGCCGTCTGCGCCGCGCCGCTGGCTCTACTGCTAGCGCTGGCACCACATGTGAGTGACACACTTAGTTAGACACGTGACTCACGTACACACACACACACGCTGCGACACCCGCACGTGCTGCCGCTGCGGGCCGTCTGCGCCGCGCCGCTGGCTCTACTGCTAGCTGAGATGTATTGGGCATGGCAAGGTCACCATGCGGTGAATTGCGAGGGTTAAATAAAAGACTTTCGTTCACTTCAGCGAATAGAATTATATTAAAGGAAAATTACAGTAAAATGGTTCGTACAAGTAAAATGCTGACGCGTTACAAATACGAGACTTATAATTCTTAAGGAGCGTACTTACTAGCTAAATAATGTAAGGGAGCATACACACACTTCACCTCCGGCATTTAAGAAAAAAAAAAATATATACTTAAGCTATATATTTTTTTTTTTTAATTACTATATTATTAGGTAACAAAAGGTTTGGTCCTATTTTTATGCACAATATCGCTTTTATTATTTTTTAGAATTTTGACATTACAACCCATATCTTCCAAAACAGTGAAAGGACCGTCAAATACAGGATTTAGTTTCCCTCCAACTTCATTTTTCAACAATATCAAATCATCTTTTTTATACTTAATAGGGTTTACATTTTTATCATAATAATTAATTTTACGATTATATTTACTTAAAATTAAGTTATTTTTAGCTTCTCTATTAGCTATTTGAAGCTTATATCTAAGACTACTACAATAATTTTCAGGGTTATACAATGGTTCAACTTCATTAATTAATCTAGAAGGAACATTACAAGGCCTACCAAAAACAAGTTCAAACGGCTGATATTTTGTTGATGAATGAACACTTGTGTTATAACTGAAACACCAGTAGGGTAGCCAATGTGACCAAGACTGTGGATTATTATTGCATTGAATTCTGAGAAAAGCTCCTAAATTTTTATGACTATTTTCTATCGAACCGATAGACTGATGATGGTATGCTGTTGAGGATATTTTATCTATATCTAAAAGTTTACAAACCTGTTCTAAAGTTGATGACATAAATTCAGTACCGCGATCAGTTGCAATTGTTTTCGGTAGTCCAAATCTTAAAATAAAGTTATCTACTAATGCTTTACTTACAGTTACTGTGTCCTTAGATTTAAGTGGATATGCCTCCACGAATTTACTCAGCTCACACTGGAGACTTAAAATGTATACATTACCGTCATAATCTTGTGGTAATGGACCTACAATATCCAAAAATATTTTTTCAAATGCATACGACGCTGTGGTTGTTATGCACATGGGTTCCTTAATATTTTTGCCGTATTTCATTTTTTGACATTTGTCACACTTGGATACAAAATCTTGGACATCTTTTTCGAGACCTGGCCAGTAAAATTGTCTTTTAATGTTATTTACCATTCTACGTATACCAGCATGTCCACTGGTTGGTAATAAATGAAAATCGTGTAAGATAAACTTAATGTCCTCATCTTTAGTAATTCTTGTAACTCCTCGTAAAACATGTATTTGTGGTCCGGACCATGTTTTCATTGAGTCTATTTCCTTACATAATTCTTTCAAAAAGCTAGCATTATTTATATCTTTAATTATACAAAACTCTTTAATCTTTAACTTATTACAAAATGCACTCAACTTTGTCACAAATTCGGCTCGCGTAAAATGTAACCTGAAGTTGAGATTAACATATATAATCTTTCTGTTTTCTTCATAAGCAAAACATTCTTCTTCTAAGGATATCCTATTATATTTTAAAAACTTATTCAAATCGTCTCCTTTAATCAAAGTCATTTCTACAGAGTCTTTAGATTTCTTTAATATTTCCGCAACTCTTGGTTGATCAGACCTTGTGTCGACGGAATTACTAAGCAAATCTGTATCCTCTTTATTCTCATTATTTGCAAGATTTCTCTTTTGCGCTCTAGTCAAAACATTTACTACGTCATTATTCATATCTTTCAATTCATCTGATGTTATCACTATCCTCGACAATGCGTCTGCAGCTACATTGTCTTTACCTTTCACATAAACTATTTCATAGTCATATTCCTCAAGTGTCAATCTAAATTTTAATAAACGACTACTAGGATCTTTCATTCCGAAAAGATATATTAACGGTTTATGGTCTGTTTCAATAGTAAAATGTTTACCGTAAAGGTATGGTCTAAAATATTTTACAGACCAAACAATGGCTAGCAACTCCTTATGAATTGTTGGGTAGTTCCTTTCAGCCTTGTTTAACGGTCGACTCGCATATGCAATGGGTTTCATGTCTTTGTTGCATAGAACTGATCCAATAGCTATTCCTGAAGCATCCGTTTTTAATATGAATTTGCTATCATCTGAAAAATCAGGGTACTGCAAAATTGGTGGATTACTCATGAAATGTCTAAGTTGATCAAATGAATTTTGACACTCCTGGGACCAAATAAATGCTTCATTTTTTCTGCACAATCTATTTAGTGGAAATGTTATTTCTGCAAAGGAAGGGATAAACTTTCGGTAATAGTTACAGAAAGCAACAAAACGTTTTATATCGTCAGAATTTTGTGGTACTGGGTAATTTAGTATGGCTTTAATTTTTTCAGGGTCTGGCGAGACACCTTGCGCAGATACAACATGACCTAGATATAATAGTTCTTTTTTCAGAAATTGACATTTAGCGGGATTTAATTTTAAATTTACCTTTCTCAGTCTTTCGAAAATGTCTATAAGGTTACGGTTATGGTTATCTAAATTACGTCCAATAACAATCAAATCATCAAGATACACAAAACATTTATCAAAAGTAAGGCCAGACATAGCTATTGTCATTACTCTACTAAAAGCACTTGGAGAAATTTTTAAACCCATTGGTAAGCGTTTCATTTGGAACTGTCCTGAATTTGTGCAAAATGCTGTGCACTTTCTGCTTGAAGGTTCTAATGAAACTTGATAGTAACCAGAATGTAAATCGAGATGGCTATATAAAACTGCACCAGAAAGAGAATTTAAAATTTCAGTGATATTTGGTAGTGGAAACTTATCATCTTGAACTTTCTCGTTAAGTTTGCGATAATCTACTACTAATCTCCACTTTTTCTCATCATTACTTTTCTTAGGCACAAGCAATATTGGACTAGACCACTCACTATGAGCTTCTTCAATAATGTCATCTTTAATCATATCTTCAATTTGTTTATTTAATTCTCCTTTCAAACTGTGTGGTAACCTATACGGTTTTGTATAAATTGGAGTAGTATTTGGTTTCAATGTTATTTTCTGTTCATAAATATTAGTTACTGTCAGTTTATCATTTGGTAATTGAAAAAATATCTGAATACTTTTTACAAATATTTTCGATAGACTGTTTCTCTTCGGCATTAAGATGTTTTAAATTTAAAAGTGAGTTCAAAGTGTTTGCTCTAGTCGAGTTTGCTTTAATTTTATCAAAAGTATGACATTCATAAGATGATAATGGTTCTACTACTGGAGTAAACTTAGGAATACGTACACCCTTTTCACTAACATTTAAAATTTTAATAGGTATTTTACCTTTACTTGCATTCACTATAGCACCAGCTAAAAATAAATCTTGTCCCAAATCTTTTGGAAAAACTACACCATCTTCTTTTAAATTTGAATTACAATCTACATAATGAAAAGATTCGCTTCGTGCTGGGATCGTCAAATAATCCGTTTTGCATTCTGTTCTGTCAAATATTCGTGTTATAACGTCTTTGCCATTTATATTTAAAGTCAAAATATTAGTAATTAAATCAATTCTTGACAAATAAGTACTTAAAAAGTCTAATCCGATAATACCATCGGCCATAAGAGGTAGATTACTGAATACGTGAAACTTATGTTGAAATGAATCACCTCCATCAGTAGACAATGTGAGATAGACATGACCTTGTGACTTAATTTGACCTCCTATACCAGAAACTAAAACATCATTTTCATAAATATGAATATCTTGGGGTAAACTTTCCTTTCGTATAATTGATAAAGAAGCTCCTGTATCTAATAACCAATAATATTTATAATTATCTAAATTAAAAGAAACTAATTTCGATAATCCTTTGGTAGCAAAAATTTCATATTTATTCACGAAAAAAATCTGATTGCTCAGTTTTTAAGACATTGACAGGAGTCGAGTCATTTTCTTGAGCCGTAAAAATTTGACGCGTATTTCCACGATTAGAATTATAAAAATTTCGACCTCTAAAATATCGAACTGGTGGACCACCATTTCGGGGGCTGAACGAGCTGTTATTACGATTACCACGAGAATTAGGGTTAGCGTAAGAAAAATATTGACCACGTACGTACCGGTTAGATGATTGTCCACGAAGGATGTTGGCACCATTTCCGCCATGAAAGCCACGTCTTTGTTCACCTCTTCCAACGCAGAAGCCACGTCCTTGAAAACTCGAACGATCGGAATAGTTACCTCTTTGTCCCCTATTAAAAGATTTATTAGTAAAATGCATAACATTACCCGGAATTGATAAACTCAGACTCTCCTCGTCCTTTGCGACCTGTATAGCCTCTTTTAGGGAGCTACAGTTACGAGATGCTACTATGATACTCAACCTAGAATTTTTTAAACCATCTGCGAATTTTCTAATCGCTTGTTTTTCATTGATTGGTTTTAAAATGTCATATTTCGTTGACTCGCCGTCTGCTTGAGAAATTGTCAAGTCCGTAAAAAGTTTTTCAAGTTCTGAGCCGTACTCATCTATGGATCTCCAACCTTGTGAAATATTTTGAAGACGCGATTGAATTGCCATAAAAGATTTTTTAGGTAAAAAGTGATTACGCATGTCCTTGACAAGTTCTGAAACAGATTTATACGTCGAAGACATTCGCAGCTTCGCAGTTTCTGAAAGCCTATTTTTTAAAACAAAAGTTATTAATAAATGCCTATCTGCCTCGTTAATCATATTAGAATACATCTCTATACCATCAATCAATCGTTTCGTTACATCTTCTGAACCGTCCATTACAGGCAACAAACTACAAGCCGTTTTTAAATTGAACTCCATTTTTGAAATATTTATATTTGGACACACACAAAGTTTATTAATTTCCTCATAAATTTGTCTTATATTTTGGAAAATTTCAGTTGCAGATGCAATAATTTTCGGATCCTTTTCCGATTTTAAAAGTAAAAGTAATTCACTACACTTATCAAAACAATTTTTCGCTTCCTTTGACTTAATTTCTATAGTATTACCCAAATATCTTGATTTACCCTTTTTAACTAAATATTTCCTTATATCTTTCAAAATATTAAAATGTTTTATCAATGTTTCTAACATAATCTAAAAATAGAACTACAGAAATTAAATCAACGTTGTATAATTAACATAAAACATAAGTAAAGAAACTTTAAACCATGCAGGTGCAAGTAAAGAAATGCTTACGTTGCCATATTCGCGGCAGGGTATCTTATTGCATGAGTGTTTTTGCACGATTCTTGACAAGTTACCAAAGAACGTTATAAAATAATATTGTCATGCTTAATCTATTTTTAGATCTAAATATTAACTAGGTATGAATAAAAGTCCATAATGTAGGAAAAATTCGGACTTTCACTCGCGAAAATATTACGCACATATGTAAGTATACGCACTGACGCACATTAACTATTATTTTCACCAAACTATTTAGGTAGATACTTTCAAGGTTTTAAGTATTTAAAGTAACTCACGGTCATTTTACTCTTCCATTGTTTCCTCACGCTGACGTCCTCGTAGTGAAGCGCGGATACGTTGCATGGCCTGGAGACCAATTTCTTCTTGAATCCAATGGCGATGGATCTTCTTGTATAGACGTACCAAGAAGTAGCAAGCCACAATGCTAAGGATGGCCAGCATTGCGTAGACGGCAATATTTAGTCGCTGTACGTGTTGCCCAACATCTTTCAAAGTCGCATCATTGTTTCCAGCAGCGTTTTGCGTAATAAATACTTCATCCTTCTCAACGGTAGAACGACACATCGTCTAATTTTCGAAAACTGCCAAAATATTCCTAACTCAAGGCCGGCATGGCAGGGTCGCCATGAGATGTATTGGGCATGGCAAGGTCACCATGCGGTGAATTGCGAGGGTTAAATAAAAGACTTTCGTTCACTTCAGCGAATAGAATTATATTAAAGGAAAATTACAGTAAAATGGTTCGTACAAGTAAAATGCTGACGCGTTACAAATACGAGACTTATAATTCTTAAGGAGCGTACTTACTAGCTAAATAATGTAAGGGAGCATACACACACTTCATAGCGCTGGCACCACATGTGAGTGACACACTTAGTTAGACACGTGACTCACGTACACACACACACGCTGCGACACCCGCACGTGCTGCCGCTGCGGGCCGTCTGCGCCGCGCCGCTGGCTCTACTGCTAGCGCTGGCACCACATGTGAGTGACACACTTAGTTAGACACGTGACTCACGTACACACACACACACACACACACGCTGCGACACCCGCACGTGCTGCCGCTGCGGGCCGTCTGCGCCGCGCCGCTGGCTGTACTGCTAGCGCTGGCACCACATGTGAGTGACACACTTAGTTAGACACGTGACTCACGTACACACACACACACACACGCTGCGACACCCGCACGTGCTGCCGCTGCGGGCCGTCTGCGCCGCGCCGCTGGCTCTACTGCTAGCGCTGGCACCACATGTGAGTGACACACTTAGTTAGACACGTGACTCTCGTACACACACACACACACACACGCTGCGACACCCGCACGTGCTGCCGCTGCGGGCCGTCTGCGCCGCGCCGCTGGCTCTACTGCTAGCGCTGGCACCACATGTGAGTGACACACTTAGTTAGACACGTGACTCATGTACACACACACACACACACACGCTGCGACACCCGCACGTGCTGCCGCTGCGGGCCGTCTGCGCCGCGCCGCTGGCTCTACTGCTAGCGCTGGCACCACATGTGAGTGACACACTTAGTTAGACACGTGACTCACGTACACACACACACACACACGCTGCGACACCCGCACGTGCTGCCGCTGCGGGCCGTCTGCGCCGCGCCGCTGGCTCTACTGCTAGCGCTGGCACCACATGTGAGTGACACACTTAGTTAGACACGTGACTCACGTACACACACACACACGCTGCGACACCCGCACGTGCTGCCGCTGCGGGCCGTCTGCGCCGCGCCGCTGGCTCTACTGCTAGCGCTGGCACCACATGTGAGTGACACACTTAGTTAGACACGTGACTCACGTACACACACACACACGCTGCGACACCCGCACGTGCTGCCGCTGCGGGCCGTCTGCGCCGCGCCGCTGGCTCTACTGCTAGCGCTGGCACCACATGTGAGTGACACACTTAGTTAGACACGTGACTCACGTACACACACACACACACACACGCTGCGACACCCGCACGTGCTGCCGCTGCGGGCCGTCTGCGCCGCGCCGCTGGCTCTACTGCTAGCGCTGGCACCACATGTGAGTGACACACTTAGTTAGACACGTGACTCACGTACACACACACACACACACACGCTGCGACACCCGCACGTGCTGCCGCTGCGGGCCGTCTGCGCCGCGCCGCTGGCTCTACTGCTAGCGCTGGCACCACATGTGAGTGACACACTTAGTTAGACACGTGACTCACGTACACACACACACACACACACACACACACACACACACACACACACACACACGCTGCGACACCCGCACGTGCTGCCGCTGCGGGCCGTCTGCGCCGCGCCGCTGGCTCTACTGCTAGCGCTGGCACCACATGTGAGTGACACACTTAGTTAGACACGTGACTCACTTTTTTTAGGCCGGAATATGTAATTAAAATTAAACAACTTGAATGTCTTCGGATAAAGCGGGTATGTTTAGAAACTTCGCTTAGTTTTTTAACGAAGTGTCGAGACAACGGAGTGATACCCATAGGAGTGCGCATTAAACCGCGCAAGGACATTCCTTATTCCGAAGGCATTCTACACAATGCCAGTGTTCGTCTCTTAAGACAATTAATCCGCAATTGTCGGTACGAGCTAGGTGTTGTACAGTGTGACCTTTTTAAAGTGCATACAGAGTGTAGTGAAGTGCTTTCAAACAGTGATTTTAGCTTGTGCGACCGTATAACGTATAACCAATCGAGCCGCATTTATGATCTGCGTACAAAACGGCACAAGAAAAAGTTTGATAAATTGATAAACCATCGTGAGAGGGTAACCGGTAGAAATGGACACCCCACCCAACAGCAAACGGTTATCAATTTATCAGACCAGGTTATTGATAGCGCGACACAAAGCGTGTTGGCGAAGGGATTAAATTATGCTTTGACACCTAAGCGGATTCCATATGAAAACGTCATAAGTAGCATAGAAGAGGTTATAACGCGTAACAAGGTACCGTCTAACGATGCGGATACACTTAGACAGGATGTTGCCGTTATTTTACGTAAGTCTAAGCCACCTAAACCCAATATTACCGCAGAAGAGCGTCAAGCACTAAAAACGCTGCGTGATAACACGAATATTTTAGTGCTAAAGGCTGACAAAGGAAACGCCACTGTGGTAATGAATACTTGTGATTATGACAGTAAGATAAGGAATCTGTTGAGTGACACATTAGTATATAAGGCTGTGTCATATAACCCGACCGCCAGAGTGACAAAACGCATTCGAGCCTTAATTAGGGACCATAAAAGCTTATTTACGGAAGAGGAATTTGAACGGTTACATAAACCTCACATTGTGCAGCCGCCTAAGATGTACGGATTACCTAAAGTACATAAGACTAACGTACCTTTGCGACCGATTGTGAGTCAAATAAATTCACCCACATATGGTTTGGCGAAACACATAAGCAAGGTACTACAACCGTTAGTAGGCAAGACGCACTCTTTCGTAAAGGACTCTCGCCACTTTATTGAAATCATCAAGAGCATGAAAAGGGAACCGGACGAGGTGATGGTGAGTTTTGATGTTGAGTCACTATTCACCAATGTTCCTATTCAAGATTGCCTTGACGTCGTAGAGAGGAAGTTAAGGGAAAACGGTCTGTCTAACGAATACATCGTTCTACTCAGGAATTGCTTGGAAGGAAACTACTTCCTATATCGTGGACAACATTACCTCCAGATCGATGGAGTGGCTATGGGTAGCCCTATAGCACCGGTAATGGCCAACATCTGGATGGAGCACTTTGAGGAATCCATAGACATGCAGGCGTCAAATGTGAAACTATGGAAAAGGTATGTCGACGATATCTTCTGCATCATGAAGGGCAACAAGCAGGACGTAGAACAATTCGCACACATATTGAACTCCATACATCCGAACATCCGATTCACATTCGAAATGGAGGTAGACGGATCGTTACCCTTTCTCGACGTTAAAGTGACAGTGAGAGATAATGGTACCCTTGGACACACTGTGTATAGGAAACCGACACACACCGACAGGTATCTCAACGCGAACTCGCACCACCATCCGCGGCACTTGGATTCCGTTGTGTCCTCGTTAGTGAACAGAGCGTATGACTTATGTGACCCCGAACAATTAAATAGTGAGCTGTCACATGTTCGGGAGGTACTTAGGTGCAACGGATACAAGAAAAACTTACTCTGTCGGAAGAGGAACGAGCGTAAACCTGAAGTAAGCAGAGTGCCCGCTTACATGCCGTATGTAAAGGGAGTGACGGACAAAGTTGGAACAGTACTCAAGAAATACTCCATCAAGACTGTATACAGTCCGCTCTCTAAGATAGCACACAATCTGCGTACACCAAAGGATGTAATTCCTCTCCAAACACCTGGCGTCTACAAAGTCGATTGCAGCTGTGGTAGTTCATATATCGGGCAGACTAAGCGTACAATCGCTGAAAGGGTAAAGGAACATATCGCAGCTGTAAAAAACCGACATATTAACAAGTCGGCGATAGCTGAGCATTTGTTGGAGTCTGGACCAAACCACTGGATAGAACTGCATCAACCACAAGTCTTATCCACCGATCGTCACTATTACTCCAGGATAGTACGTGAAGCGGTAGAAATCAAGAAATATAACAATTTCAACCGGGAGGATGGATATAGATTATCGGCCACTTGGAATCCAGTCATCAGCAAGTGTAAACACCGCCGCAGTGATAAATCTCAACAGTGTGTAGACGTCATTAGTGTAGTGTGTCGGAGTACCGACATTGCGAACTTAAATAAAGACCAAGTGAGGGTAGGTGCTGAAACCCGCACTTCCACAAGACGTCGCTGAGCTCTCATCAGTCTCTCCGCGACCACGCTCGGTGCAAGACGAGCGAAACGTCGGTAAAAAATAGGTATTTATACCTTATATAAGTCAAGTTAACGCGATTAAGACCCGCTAAATTAATTTCTATCACGTGACTCACGTACACACACACACACACACACGCTGCGACACCCGCACGTGCTGCCGCTGGGAGCTTACCTTAGCTTTATTATAGCAATACGATAACATTGAATAACTATTAACAATAATCTTTGGAGAAATGCGACTACTTTGGTTTTAAAATGTCGTGCTCTAACATTCGCCAACATTGCTCATCAACAAAGTGTTGTATCTTTTTGGTGAGCACATCATGTCATGACACCATCAGTGGAACACCTCACATAAACATACATAAGGCATTTTGTAAGAAAAGTTTAATAATAACTTAGGACCCAAAATACACCCCTAAGGCACCCTTTCACGGCACTAAGATTACTTCTCTTATCCAATATGCTAACACACTGTCACAGATATGTATAACCATAGTGACTGATAAACAAGATGTTTGTAACATTCTTATACATATCATTTATAGACAAGATGTTTTAGCATACCTGTTTTGTAAAGCTGGTATAGAAATCTAGGAAGATAAACAGTGTCAAATGCTTTGTTTAAATCCAAAAAAAGTACCCAAGGCATTGTTCTACCGTTTGATTGCCTTTATCGGTATCCTAATAGCGCGGCAATCGAATTGTGTTACAAATAACTTGGAAATTGTATTGAATTCCACATCTTTATCATCACCAGTTCATTTCATTTTATAAATTTCTACCGTGTTTGTCTCCAGGGTGCTCTAGATGGCGTGCTCCGTTCGTACCGCGATTGCGGGGCGCGATGTGGCCCCAGGCTCGCGCGGGCTCTCGCGTTACAAGTGGCCAGGGCGCTGGAGTATCTACACGCGAGGAGGGTGGTGTATAGGGATCTTAAGGTAAATAATCCACATCTGCCCTGTACTCAAACTGTCCCACTGCTTATTTTGTTGGGTTTACGCGAATGTTACGCTTTGAAATCAAATTACGGTTTATGATATCGAAACGCTGGATAGTAATAAATAATAACATAATATAACTTCACGCCTTTATCCCCTAAGGTAGGCGGAGGTATTTTACTTCGCAAATTATGTTTCGGTCCCAATATAATAGGGGGCGAGCCTATTGCCATCTATCGGGCAATAAATAATGTAGTTTCTATATCGTACGGATTAAATGTAATATCTTTCAAACGAATATATCGCGATAGTGTCTGTAATAAGGCTTTCATCCCGGGAGTCTCGGTCTCGAAAATTTCGAGAGTCTCGACGATTTTGCGGTGTTTTCGAGACTCGAGACTGCTGCCTCCAGTTTTCGAGACTATCGAGACTTTTGAGACTTAATTAGTTAGTTAGTTGGACAGGTGTTTTCCGCACTTAGCCACTGAATTGGGCCATTGTGCGTGAGCAGTGACACGGATGTCGCCTGCTACTCATACCATGAAAGCTCCTTCCAGTGTAACGTAAAAAGACCTTTCAGGTGTTCACTGTTACGTTATCCCTACTTAGGGTGTGTTTAAATGAGAACATGAGTTGAATGTTACAATAAAAATTGATTTAATTGCCAAGAAAATCTACTCATCATTAAGCAATTGAAAAAAATTACTAGTAATGCGTAATTAAAAAGATATACACAGACAGGGTCGCGTGATTCGGCGATGGGTGAGGTTTCTGTTGAGAATCCTGCTGCCGATGGTCCAGGAGAGTTGGTGACTTAACTCGAAGCTGTAGTCGCCAAAAAGGGCAGCGCGATGCCAACGCGTCCGCTTTTATAGAAGCTCGCAGTGCGGTGGGGGCGGAGGTGCAAGCGGCCGAGAGGTGGTGTCCTCTCGACGTCACAGCGACGTCACACACTCCCCCCATTAGGCCAGAATTTTCCTTTCATTTTTTTTTCAGGGAAAATTCTGTGGCTGGTAGGCGGCAACTGCATTCGGAGACCCTGAAACAGATGAGTGGTAGTGGTGTCAGTAGGTTAAATACAAGGCAACTATTAACCCTGAAAGAGGAAAAAAACAAGTATAACCCTCGGCCATTCATACGTCACCAAGCATTGAACGTTCCTATTACCTGACATACATCACATTCAAAAGGCCCACACACAATCATACGTATGAACAAGCCAGCATTCATTCACGATGCGAGTCGTATTCATTATAATACACGACGCGCGAAGAGGTATTATACGTGAGTTTTTTAGCAAATAGCCACCCAGTCTATGTTGGTAGGCACCACCTGACCACCCATATTCGATAAGTGAAATTAATTGAAAGAGTATAAGTCGTAAACCAATATTACGATCTTACTATATTAAATAAAAAAAATAAATGCAGAAACAAATCGTCCAAGAAGTATTGTTGTTAAATTGGTTAGTCCTCGCATTCGTGATAATCTACTTGCAGCAGTCAGAAATTTTAATAAAAAGAACTCCACTGAGAAACTGAACAGCAGCCATTTTGGCATTGGCGGTGAAAAGCAGCCGATTTTCGTAACAGAAAATTTGTCTTTGGCGAATAAAAAACTTCATGCGGCTACAAGAATCGCTGCGAAAGAGAAGAAATATGATTTCGTATGGGTTCGTAATGGCCGCGTCTTTGTTAGGAAAAATGTTACATCCAAATCTCAACTGGTTAAAAACTTAGAGTATTTAGATTCTTTGTGAACAGTTACTTTTATGCATGATTTAGATATAGCTGATAACAAAATTCAATTTTAAAATTTACTACCAAAATGTAAGAGGCTTAAGAACAAAGACCGAGGATTTCTATGTCGCTGCTTTAAATTTTGACTATGATATAATAATCGCTACTGAGAGTTGGCTTAATGACACGGTGCTAGACCATGAAATAATAGATAATCGCTACAGAGTATTTAGGCGTGATAGATCATCTACGGTATCTTCAAATAGTAAAAGGGATGGTGGGGGGGTATTTATTGCAACTCTAAATAAGTATGAGGTCTCACGTAGGTCGAATTGGGAGTCAAATTGCGAGGATTTGTGGATTACAATTCAGTGTGAAAATGGCGTGTCTATTAATGTCTGTGTAGTCTATATTCCACCCCCAGTTAAACAAGATTATATCGATGTTCTCTTTAAAAACTTAACAGAAATAATCAACAAAAAGAGCAAAGGTAATTCAATTAATTTATTAATTGGTGACTTCAATATGGGTAGTATTTGTTGGGAATTTGATGGGGATTCTGGTCTATTAGTCCCTAAAGGATCTGGTAGTGGCTGTGAAAATGATTTCTTAGACGTGCTTGCATTTAATGACCTTCATCAATTCAACAGTGAAATCAATGCTTCAAATCGCATTTTAGATCTTGTCTTTTGTAATAGTGAAAACACCGTTTTGGTATCTAAAGCGACTAGTCCATTTTTATCCATTGATCAACATCACCCAGCACTGGAAATCTCTTTTACAACAAAGCATAATAATCCCCTAGTTCGTAATAAAGTCCCTTACTTAAACTTTTATCTTTGCAATTACGAAGCCATCAATACTGAATTAGCAAGTATTGATTGGGCAGTCGAGTGGAATAACTTAACCAGTATCAACGATATGCTGCAAAAAATTTATGATATTATTATGCCAATTATTAGACAGCATACACCAATTACCAAACCTCGCGATGAACGATATCCTGTTTGGTACAGTCGAGCCTTGTTAAGAGTCATTAAGGAGAAAGCTAAATATCACGGTTTATTCAAAAAGTATCGCAATCCTAGAGATAAACTCACTTATGAATGCTTGAGAGCTCGATGCAGTTTGTTAATTAAACGGTGTTTTACACATTTTAAAAAAGAAATAGCAACAAATCTGCGTCGCAATCCTAAGTACGTATGGAAGTACCTTAAAAATAAACGGACAAGCATCGGCTATATTCCTGATAAAATGACTTTAAACGGTACTCGTTGTGCTAGAGGTGGTCAAGATGTTTGTAACTTGTTTTCGGAGCATTTTCAATCGATTTATAGAGTAAATTCTGACATTAATATTACAAGTTTTATATCGTCTGTTTCATTTATTAATAACACTTTAAGCAAATGTTCAATTAGTCTAGAAGAAGTTTCTGATTATCTGTCATCCTTGAATTGTGATAAGGGCCCGGGGCCTGACTCCATCCCTCCACTTTTTCTAAGAAAATGTTCAATGAACCTAGCTGCTCCACTGACTATACTGTTTAACCGTTTTTTATCACAGGGTTGTTTCCCAGATCAGTGGAAAATTGCACATATCACGCCCATTTTCAAATCTGGTTGTATTGATAATGTTGCAAATTATAGGCCAGTGTCAATACTTTCAGCATGTGCTAAAATTATTGAATCTCTTGTCCAAAAGAAACTGTACTCTCATATTAAAAATGCACTAGATGATAACCAACATGGTTTCCGACCCCGTAAATCAACCTCATCTAATTTAGTTGAGTACGTTTCATATATATCGACTGCTTTGGATGATGGTAAAGAAGTTCATGCAATTTACACCGATTTTAAAAAAGCCTTCGATTTGGTAAACCACAATTTATTAATTGCAAAATTGGAGAGTATGGGGATTCATGGGTCGTTACTGCGTTGCGTTGGTGTGAATCATACTTGAAAAACAGATCGCAGCTAGTATATCTTAAAGGCTTCAAATCTAGGCAGCGTTTCATACCATCAGGAGTACCTCAAGGGTCACACTTGGGACCACTATTCTTTTTAATCTTTATTAATGATTTAGGCAGTAGAATTAATTCGAAATTTAAACTTTTTGCTGATGATCTGAAGATATATCGAATCATAGACAGAGAATCTGATATTACTCAACTTCAATCGGATATAAATAACGTGTACAATTGGTGTATACAAAATGCAATGACATTGAATGAAAGTAAATGTTACTTCATTAAATTTAGCAGGAAAAGGAGTCCGTTACCAGCTTGTTACTCAATTAATAATAACCAACTCCAAGAGGTTGACAGTATTAGAGACCTTGGCATTGTGATGGACAGCAAATTGAATTTCAGAAATCACTTTGACCTCATAATAAATAAGGCTTCTAAATTGTCCGGTTTTATCAATAGGGAAATGAAAATTTTTAAAGAATCAAATCTCACAATGTGTATATACAACAGTGTTATTCGGAGTATACTAGAATACTGTAGTATGGTTTGGAGTCCGTTTTATCAGGTACATTCCGATAGAATAGAGCGTGTGCAAAAAAGGTTTTTATACACTTTATGTTATACGGATAACAAATGCCGTATTTTGAACTCTTATAACTCTAGGATGAGTCATTATAAAATGAAATCATTAAGCTCACGTAGGAAAGTTCTAGATATAATGTTTTTATTTAAATTAATTAATGGTTTTATTGATTCTCCTGAGCTATTGGAAAAAGTTAATTTTAATGTCCCGCGTATTAGTAGCCGATTAATTAACCGGAAAACTTTCGTACTGCCCCAAAATCGAACTAACTTAGGTCAATGTTCACCGATATTACGTATGCTTTCCTTAGCTAACACCATCCGTAGTGACATAGATGTCTTCGTTGGTTCTGTGGCTTCAGTTAGGTCTAAACTTAGAGGAATAATAAATTAATTGTTTATCTGTTTTCATTACTTAAACATAATAGTTTTATCTTAAAAATTTTAATTGTTTTTACGTTTTGATTACTTTATACAATAATAGTTTCATCGTTAAATTTTAAGTAAGTAGTATAGATACTGTGTCTTGATTATAATAATTATGCATGTCGGATTCACATCTAGTAGGTGTCAATCATCATACTGTGTTTAAACTTGTCCTGATTGTTTTTGTGATTGAACATCAGTTTTGTGAATTATAATAAAAAAAAAAAAAAACTTACGACACTAACAATCATACGATTAGTTGGCAGTATCACAAACAAATTGCTCATTAACGCGCTCGATGCGAATTGTAAAAGCATAAAAAAGTGTTCATTATAATTAAGTATAAAGTATTATGAGTAACCTAAAAGTGTATAAAGTATATTATAGTACAATGTTTTGAGCCGAGTGATTGGCTGACGTAAACAAGTGAGTCATCACTGCGCGCTTGGCGCCGGCCGCATTCCATTGTCGCGGACAATTAACTGGTTTCTGATTATGATACAAAATCAACAACGGCAAATACACAATCCGGAATAGGTTGCAATGTATAGTACATCACCGCAGGAGACAATCGATGACATAGTATACACAACCATAGCCAAAAACACAAAAAAAAATATTCGCGGCAAGATGTAATGTATAGTACATCGTCGAAGGAGACTGTCGACGACATAGTACACACTACCATAGTTAAAAACACAAAAAAATACACAATCGAGAATCGAACCACAGACCGATCCGACAACAACCTTTCAGCCACTGAGCCATAAGGGAAAAAAAATATTATATTACGATCAGTCATTACCAAAGATATATGGGTACATTATTTAGCTGTAATTAGGAGTTAAAGGTTTTTATATTATTTGTAACGAAGTGTCAAGTTATTTTAGTGATTAGTTCATTAGTGATGAGCATTAATCATTACATATGGAAATCACCAAGAGAAACATATCTGATATTTATATAGTTATGTAAATTAGATAGTTATCAGATAGTTGGATAATTAGTTAGATAAATAACAGATTGTGCAAAAATATTAAGTTTGGGAAACCTCTTCGATAATTTATAACGGTAATATTTATTCATGTTTTATGTTAGCATGTTTATATAAATCGTTAACACAACAATGCGTTATCTTGTGACTTGTGAGCTCCAATTCGAAAACAATAGCACTATTGTTGGCCTTCACAAATAATTATGTAGGTAATTATAACTTCGCATACCTATGCGTCTTACATTGTTGTAAATGACACTGTACCCAATCGTTTATAAACTTATTTATGCTGTAATAGAATAAGATTCAGTTATTTTATTCAGCTTTTAGGTTTAAAATAGTTGATTGTAAAATACGAAAGGGTATTCTTAAACTTGTACATCAATTAATTCGCTTTAGTTATTAAAGTATATAAATTATTGATTTATGTATAAGTACCCACATTAGTTATTTAAGTATTGAAATTATTTATTAATTTGTGTGTAAACAGCCACTTTAGTTATTTAATGAGGTATAAATATTATTTATTTGATTCATATGTAAATAGGCACTTATTTATTCAAGAAAATAAGTTATTGATTCAATTTATGTGCAAATACCCACTTTAGTTAAAGTTAGTTTCAATTCAATTAAGTTTGATAAATTCAGTTAGATATAATAACATTTGCGTTAACACAAGAACACAATATAACCACTACTTAAACTGGTCTAGTAAAACCAGATGCATAGCATTTAGTAAAAAGGAAACAAGTTACATATTGACAATTAAGTAGTTTTCCGGCCGTCAGCGGCTTAATTTTACCATTTATTTATCATTATATGTTTTATATATTTCAATAGAAACCAGACATTGAAAGAACAAACCTAGCGACACAAAACATTACAAAAAGAACAATAATTCAATAATTGCGACGCAGGAATTTTATGTTTGAGTTCACAATGAACAGTAAATGCATAAATAGATGCATTTGCAAATGACATACCGATAGGCAGTAACAAGGAGATAAAATCGAAGACCAAAAACAACGATTGTAGCATAATAAACATTTGACAAAACGAACAACTAATAATTCTACGATGATATTCGTATTTCTATACCAAATAGACAAGGATTAAATTCGTTAATTATTGTTAGTGAGCAACCTGCATGTGACACGTGTACAATTCATTAATAAATGAACGCGGAATTCTAGCTAAATACCTAGTATATAATACGATAGCATCTTTAGGTACGTTCATTCTCAGCCAGTCCAACTATGTTAGGTACACGTGGTATAATAAAGATGTAACTTTCTTTTGCGTTTCTGAACAGTCAAAACGTGTCCAAAAAGGCACGTTTGGCTGTACATAGAGGCGTGTTAGTGCCTACCCTTATGTATGGTAGTGAAAGTTGGGTATGGCAGAAGAGATTTGAAAGTAAAATAAATGCTGTAGAAATGAGAGCACTGAGAAGTATGTGTGGTGTGTCTTTGACTGACAGAGTAAAGAATTGTGTGATACGAGAGTGGTGTGGGGTAAAAGAAGATGTAGTGACAAGCATTGAGAAAGGCATGTTAAGATGGTTTGGGCACATGGAGAGGATGGATGACGATAGACTGACAAAGAAGATATATAAGGCAAGTGTGAATGGAACAGGACAAAGGGGAAGACCTAGGCGGACGTTTTCTGACCAGATTGGAGACATCCTGAAAAAAGGACAAGTCAGAAGTACCCTTAACAGAAGAGCATGCATGAGAAACTTGATGGGAGTGAGTGAAGCAAGTGAGGTATGTCAGGATCGTTGCAAATGGCGTTCCGTAGTCTCTGCCTACCCCTCCGGGAAACAGGCGTGAGTCTATGTATGTATGTAACTTTCTTAGTAAGAAAGAAAAGAATAGTTAATATTAAAAGATAATCGCCGTAGTAGGCGGTAAAAGTATTAAATAATACCGACTATATAGAATATATCGCCGTACAAAATCACTAGCAGAAGGTTATAGTAGAAAATAGAAAGAAATGAAAAAGAGAAGGGTGTGAATTCGTTCCATAAGTCAGCCAAAGCACTTAATTACCTTAGTGGTATTTAAAAAAGCTAATCGCGAAGCATACGATCAGCGAAGGTGACCTTAGCACGTCGTTAGTGGACGTGAGGTCATAAATCGCAATACAAAGAATGCAATCAAGGAATGTGACCACAGCGCGTCATTTAGTTGACACGTGGTCGCAAGCAAAACGATTATAACTTGTTACTTATGCGGTTGATACAAAATTAATTATCACACGCGGCAACAGAAATAGTTATAATATAAAATGCTTACCATGCGTAGTAAGACAAAATTTGTCTGTTGTGACCGGCTCAACACAAAACCGACCTTCCGAGCACAACAGAACAAAAAGAGAAAATGTCTATTGTGGCCGGCATAACACCACCGACTTTCCGTCCACAACAAAACAAGCAAAAAGAAACAATAAATGCCACTAAAATAATTACACACTGCTTTGGAACGATTTCACACATACACAAAAAATAAAAAAAAGGGGACCCACCGGCAGCGGATTCTCAACAAAACCCTACCTATAATATTCCCGTGGGCGCCACTGTAACGTAAAAAGACCTTTCAGGTGTTCACTGTTACGTTATCCCTACTTAGGGTGTGTTTAAATGAGAACATGAGTTGAATGTTACAATAAAAATTGATTTAATTGCTAAGAAAATCTACACATCATTTAGCAATTGAAAAAAATTACTAGTAATGCGTAATTAAAAAGATATACACAGACAGGGTCGCGTGATTCGGCGATGGGTGAGGTTTCTGTTGAGAATCCTGCTGCCGATGGTCCAGGAGAGTTGGTGACTTAACTCGGAGCTGTAGTCGCCAAAAAGGGCAGCGCGAAGCCAACGCGTCCGCTTTTATAGAAGCTCGCAGTGCGGTGGGGGCGGAGGTGCAAGCGGCCGAGAGGTGGTGTCCTCTCGACGTCACAGCGACGTCACACCAGAATGCCATGAGTTGACCAGTGTTGCGTATGGTTCTGGGATTGTTCAGGAACCTCGTCCGTTGGTCGCTCACGCTGGTACAATGTAGGATCACATGAGCGGGTGTTTCTTCGGTCTCCATGCAGCCCCTACATAGTGGGCTGTCCGTGACGCCGATATTGTAGAGATGCTTGTTTAGTGGACAGTGGCCGGTTATTATGCCAGTCAGATGCTTGAGTGTTTTCCTGTTGGAGTGCAGCAGTTTTTGCGAGAATCGTTTGTTTAATTGGGGAAAGGCATCTTTGGATTGCCTACACTCTTTCAACTCTGCCCACTCTTTTTCATGTTATTGTAGGGTTCTCTCGCGTAACCACGTTTTTAGTTGGTTGAAAGGTATCGGAACAATTGGTTCGGGTCCCAGAGTTGTTGTGTCCGATCCTTTCCATGCCAGTTGGTCTGCTGCGTCATTGCCTGTGCAGTCACTGTGTCCTCGTATCCACTGGAGCGTGACCCGGTTCCTCGCTGAAGTTTTCTGCAGCTCTTGGTGGCACTCCATAATTAGGCCGCTGTTAAAGCAGTTGGCCGAGAGCTTGTAGTACAGAGGCACTGTCTGTGATATATTGACAGGTTACTCACGTTTCTGGACGCATTCAGCTTGGAAGATGGTGTTGCTGTTGAGTTTACCAAGCGATGTTGAGAAATTGATGTTTAAGTCATGGGAGAATACTCCGGCACCTGTCCCATACTTCGTTTTTGAGCCCTCTGTGTATACTCTATCTTCGTGTATACGGTGTATACCAGAGCTATCCTTGTGCTCTTCTTGCAGTTCTATGCGGTATTTTTTGTCAAAGACAAAGGTTTTAGGTATGAGGTCACACGTTGCATCTAGCATCGGGATCTCGTTAGTTAACGTCCTTTTCAGGCGTGCATGGGTTATTCGGTCATCCCTTCTCCAAAGCCCGAAGTTATCGAGCCGGATCGCGGCGGCACCCGCTTCCTGCTGGATGATGAGGTGCAGTGGTCGCAGGTTGTGAAGCACCTCCAATGCCGCCGTTGAAGTTGTTTCGCACAGCCTGTTGTGGCCAGACAGGCGAGGCGAGAGACTTGACTATTGAGACTTAAGTCAAATAATAACCATTATTAAAAATCTCGTGAATTACCGTGGTTAGCAAAAAAAGACGTCGAGGCTAAAAAAGAACTTACCAACAGCTTTTCCTGACAGGGTTTTCGCAGCCAACCCTATATCACCGTGTTCGCCGTGAAGTAACGCTCATTTGTATATAAGATTTGTTTATTAAACAAATTCCGTTATCCACCAAGGCCTAACACCTCAGGCGTGGAGTGGGAGTGCGGTGGTTCTGTTTTTCAAAAAAGATGACAAAACCTTGCTGCAAAACTATAGACCCATATCACTCCTGACCCACGTCTACAAATTGTTCTCGAGAGTCCTAACAAACCGCCTCGCCAGAAAACTCGACGATTTCCACCGTTACAAGCCGGGTTTCGAAAAGGCTACAGCACCATAGACCGCATCCATACTTTTCGTCCGGCAGATTGTACAGAAGACCAACGAGTACGATCAGCCGCTGTGTATGGCTTTCGTGGACTACGAGAAAGCCTTCGACTCCATCAAAACCTGGGCGGTTCTGGATTCTCTGCAGCGGTGTCGCATCGACTGGCGCTACATCGAGGTGTTGAGATGCTTGTATGACACGGCCACTATGACCGTCCAACTCCAGGACAGTAAAACCAGCCCCATCGAGTTGCGAAGAGGGGTGAGGCAGGGGGATGTAATATCCCCTAAGCTCTTCACCAACGCACTGGAAGACATCTTTAAGACGCTGGACTGAGCTGGACGAGGCATAAACGTGAAAATGGCGAGTACATGTCCCACTTTCGGTTTGCCGATGACATCGTCATCATGGCAGAGAGCCTGGAAGAGCTGAGTGAGATGCTGCACAGCCTAAATGGAGCCTCTCGGCGGGTCGGTCTCGCCATGAACTTGGATAAAACCAAGATTATATTCAACGAACACATTGAGCCAGGACCAGTTTATGTCGACGGATCGATGCTTGAAGTTGTTCAAGAGTATGTCTACCTTGGGCAAGTAGTCCAGCTTGGTAGAAACAACTTCGAGAAAGAAATCGACCGCAGGATCCAGTTGGGTTGGGCAGCGTTTGGCAAGCTATGTCGAGTTTTCTCTTCGCCCCTACCGCAATGTCGTTGCGTATAAGGTTTTATTAATTAAAGTCGTATCTTAAATGAAAAGTTAAATAAGTATTTTTTTTTATACATTTCCTAGTCTTGGCAGGATTTTTTTGCCAACTCATTCGCGATATATTTATTACATGCAAAATTTGATATAAAATACTTTTCATCCGTTAACCAGATCGGTGGATGTCGCTCTTCTACGGATCTTAGGCTATCATCAGATCCTTTGTATCTGAAAACACATTGGATGTATTTTGCTTCCTATGTGCCTATATAAATAATGTAAATACATACAAAAAAAATTACTTGTATGTATTTACATTATTTAAACTCATTGTATTAACTACCTAAATGCCTAACCTAGGAGTTAAAACCTTTTCTCTAAAGAGTCTCAAAAGTCTCGTTTTTCCCGGGAATTTCGAGACCGGGCTGAGTCTCGAAATTTTTTCCCGGGACTCGAAAATGTATCGAGACTGAAAGCCTTAGTCTGTAAACTGTACTTTGATTTCAATGTCTCATTGCCCTTCTCCCTGAGAAGGGTAAAGCCATATTCCACAACGCTCGCCAAGTGCGGGTTAGCAGACTTCACATGTATTTTAAGGACTATAGGTCAGTAACAGTTGCAGCTCCTTACAAAGATAACATGTAAAACCATTATACTGGCAGTTAAAAAGAGTGGCCATGAGTTTTATTGCCCGTTCTTTCTCGTGGTTCTACCTATTGCATTGCGAACGTGGCAGTAAATGTAAATTTAGAATCATCTAGTAGTTAACTTTAATTTTTGACGTTCATAAGCGTCACTTTGTGTTCTAAATGAATAAATGATTTTGACTTTGTAACTTGCATTAGTCATAATTTGTCATCTTGTACTGCATAATCGATCAAAACGTAGCTCTGCCAGTTCTATTCCATACTTCTGTAATAATGTGCAATCGTTATGTTTTTCTATTTGTTTTCAGTCGGAGAACGTTCTAGTATGGCAGATGCCTTTGGCTCATGAGGCTGCTTCGCTGGAGCAGAGTGCTGCTCCTCTCCAAGTCCATGTCAAGCTTGGAGACTACGGTACGTTGTTAAGACTAATATAACGCGATAATTGTTTTGGATGTTTGGTACTCTTTCATGCAGAAAGTAATGTATTGAAACTCGACAGTAACATCCATACTGATATTGTAAATGTGGAAGTGTGTTTGTTCTTTCACGTCCTTGTTTCACGCTTAACCTCTTGTATGCCGGAATACCAGACACAATTAAAAAGCTATTGTGTCTCGCGTAGATCTGCGTTCCGGCATACAAGGGGTTAAAAAACTGAACGAAAATTCAGACTGACATAAATCCTGACTGACATCATGCCTAAACCACTGAAGCTAGAAATTTGAACAAAAGTTTTCTTTTATAACTTTTGTTTGTTTTGTTTTTCGTGTGAGTATGTGGCCAACTCTGGTGTCGGAGTTTTCAGACCGCCCGAAGGCCTCCGACATGCCCTAACGATCCTTAACCTTAGTCAAGAACCTGGACCGACAGCTTTACGTGCCCTCCGAAGCACGAACGGCAAGCCAAGTCTCACTATGAGCGCTACAACGTTTTATAACGTAGGAAGCGAGAATGCCCGAAGGAAGGATTTTAGGCATAAACAATCCCTAAATGAGAATTGAAACTTTTTTAATGAAATCGTCAGGACAATAATTAAGAGCAAGTAAATAAATAACCTATCTTTGGAAAAACAAAAGTCATGTCATCGTTATAATAGTTTATTTTTTGTTTCTCTCATAGAACCTAACTTTCTCTCTCTTCGCTCAGGTATAAGTCGAATGGCGCCCCCGTCCGGCACGAAAGGTTTCGGAGGCACGGAGGGATTTATGGCGCCAGAGATCATGAGGTACAACGGAGAAGAGGAATATAATGAAAAGGTATGTAACAACTATTGTTATGCATAAAATGTATTATCACAAATTGTTAGCTTGTCGAGTAAAATCGTGATTAACCAAAAATCACTGATCTTTGATTACACAAAATGCAATGATGATATTTTCTTATACTAATATATAAAGCTGAAGAGTTTGTTTGTTTGTTTGATTGTTTGGTTGAACGCGCTAATCACAGGAACTACTTGACCGATTTCAAAAGTTATTTCAGTGTTAGATAGCCCATTTATCGAGGAATGCTATAGGCTGTATAACATCACGCTATGAGCGACGGGAGCGGAGCAGTAGCCTTAAATAACGCGGGTGTAACCACGGTCTCATCTAGATTTTTATAAAATTGAATTTTGCCTGACGCCCGATCGTGCTGTACTTTTCCCTCATTCTACTTCTCTTCATATTCCTTTTCCCATACTAAAGGGTGGCAACGCACTTGTGACTCCTGTGGTGTTGCTTGTGTCCATGGGCGGCGGTAATTGCTTACCGTCAGACAATCCGTCTGCTCGTTTGCCACCGTTTACATAAAATCATACAATAATCCTATACAATTATCTCCGATTCTAGTACATTTTTCTACGTTAATTCTTCTTCGATCGCTTTCCAAACGTTGGACAGCATACTAAAGCACTCTTTATTATTTTTTTGGCTTTCACTCTAATGTTAGTCCAAGTTAAAGTCAAAATACAAAATACTTTACTACTATTCGGGTCACAATGTGACGCTTATAAACGTTAGAATAATAATAAAATAATGACTTAAAGACTCTACATTTTCATTTACTGCCACGTTCGCAAAGCAAGGGCGTAGAACCATGAGAAACATTGGGCAATAAAACTCATGGTCACTCTGGTTCATCGTAGTTCATCGTGTTTCCAGGTGGACTGTTTCTCATACGGCATGCTGCTGTACGAGATTGTGACTTGCCGCCAGCCGTTCGAGGGACACGAGGCTGTTAAGGAGGCCGTGCTGGAGGGAGCTAGGCCTTCGCTATCTCCTAGGGTATGTAAACCTTGTGTAGCCTAGCCGTGGCGCTTTTCTGTTTGCTCGCAAGATTATATTCTTTCGGATTATTTTTTAGTCCCGCAATGGAAAACTGTCGTAAGTTAAGCTTTCATCATCATCAGCTCTTTATACTGTCCCACTGCTGGGCACGGGTCACTATGAGAAGGGTAAGGCCATAGTCCACCACGCTGGCCTAGTGCGGGTTGGCAGACTTCACATGTCTTTCGAGGACATTATGGAGAACTCTCAGACATGTAGGTTTCCTCACGATGTTTTCCTTCACCATTTAGCAAACGATAATTAACAATTTAACTAGAGGACCCGTGCTGCTCCACAGCATATTTTAATATTATAAAAAATCTATTACATATAGGTATGATGAGAACATTGTAGTCTTATCTAATTAGTAAAATGATGATATTAATGAATGATAGCTTGATGAATGGTAAGTAATATTGCTAACAAAACTACCATATACCTATGCCAAAAATTCAATTTCTACCAAAACTACTATTCCTATCGAAAATACTTTTCCTATCGAAACTACTATTTGTACCAAAACTACTATTCGTACTAACACTATCATATCTTCAATTTTTTTCAAAACTACCATTTCTACCAAAACCGCCGGTGCTGTCAAAATTACCTTTTCTCTCAAAACTACTATTCTTACCAAAGCTACAATTTCTACCATAACAATATGAACCGCTGTAATATGTTCCACATAAAAAAAATTAAGATGCCCGAAGAAAGTCCGTAATTTAAAAACACAATCACATTATGCCCCCCGAACATCTAGAGGGGAGAGCCGAGCCACACCCAAACCTTCCCCAAACTCGGTACAGAATTGGCGGAGGGGTCCCTTTGAGGGACAGTCCATAACTGGAATTCATCGCGATACAAAAAAAGGGAGAAAATTCCTCAACATCAGAGATCAGTTCACCCAACATTAAGGGTTAACTGGTAACATTCGGGGAATATTACCTGCCATCAGCGATAATTCACTATAGTGATAATTTTACCAACATCGGGTATCATTTTACACACCACCACACTCACAACCGTATCCCGTAAGCCAAAGTCACCTTAAGGAGGCATAACGATTTTTCCTGGCAGTTACCGCAAGGAACTTATTAGATGCCATAAAAATATTTTTGAATTTAGAACCGTCCATGTAGAGAGAAAGCAATGGAATCTTGAGAAATTTATAGGAAAATATTGAAAAATAAGTTCAATGTCCACACCTATCTTCCTTCAAACTTACCCAATTTAAATGAGCATACATCAAATGAAAGAGCTCTTTTCAGCGCGTGTTATAGGCCTATAATGAAACGCATACCTCAATGAGAACCAGATATATAGAAGCAGAAAGTCATTGACTACGGCTACGAAAACGTAAAAAATGTATGGGAGAAAACTGTTTTTGCATATTACTTGATGAATGTGCAAGTTAGGTAATTTCTAATGCTTGATGACAAATCTATGCGGCGAGAGCTTTCATTAAAAAAAAAAACATGCAAATCGGTTGGGTAAAACAGGCTGGCCGACTCGTATTATAAAAGACAAATTCGTTTAATATATAGATGGGCGCCGTGGATTCGAACCCGAGACCCTCTGCGTAGCAGTCTGTCGGTCTCTCCACTATGCTATCGCTGCTTCTTAAGTTAAGCTTTAGTAAGCTTTAATTAGGTTGCGGTGCAAGCGCTGGCCGGTAGGCGAAAAGCCTCAAAAGTTCGTATCCGGCAAAGCACGGCACAAGCACGGGAAGCAGCGGGTAGTAAAACACACCATCAATACAGGGAATGAACAACCGATTCGTCAACACTCGCGACATGTGTCTTTTGCCAGGGAGAAGGAGGTAGAGAATATGATTGAGGATATGAGGAAAAACGGGGTTATTGAGCCATCGACTAGCCCATCCGTCGGTGGTATTGGTGAAGAAACAGGATGGATCGACTAGATTCTGTATTGACTACCGAAGATTGAACAATGTAACCAAGAACGACAGTTGTCTCTTGCCTAGAATAGACGAAACGTTAGACACATTATGCGGAATGGAGTGGTTTACTACAATAGACCTCAAGAGCGGTTACTGGCAAGAAGAAATGGATCGCAAAGACAAGGACAAGACAGATTTCTCCATGGGCAGAGGACATTGGTAATTCAAAGGTTGATGGAATTGCCGGACTCTTAGGGGAAACTTGTCTGGTGTACCCCGATGACATGATTGTAATGGGTGGAGAACTCGGTGATCACCTTACGAAGCTAGAAAGTGTACTCAGTAGATTGAGAAATGCAAACCTGAAGCTCAGTCTTAAGAAATTTTCATTTTTCAAGCGAAAAGTTAACGACTTGGGACTGACTCATCTCTGAAAAAAGCATCGAGAAGGACCCTGCCAAGATTTCGGCCGTTAAAGATTGGCCCGTGCCTATGGACAGGTCGCAGGTGCTCTCATGTATGGGGCTTTGTATTACAGACGTTTTGTAAAGAATTTCTCGTGCATCGCAAAAACCTTACACGAGCTGACGGAGCAAAAACGATCATTTAATTGGTATAAAAAATGGCAAACCGCTTTGCAGAATTTGAAGAGGCGTTTATGTGAAATGCCGATCCTTGCATATCCCGACGTCAATGGGGAATTTATTGTTGACACAGACGCAAGCACTGTGGGTATTGGTGGAACTCTTTCCCAGAGACAAGGAGATCAGCAGGCCGTTATTGCCTACTTTAGGAAATCGCTCTCCAATTCTGAAAGGCACTACTGTACCACTTTCCGAAAAGAGCTTCTAGCGGTAGTGAAAACTCTGCAGCATTTTATAAAGTATGATCGCAAAATGTTTGATCCGGGCGGACCACTCAGCGCTCAAGTGGCTTTTACAGTGTAGAAATTGTGAGGGTCAAGTAGCTCGATGGATTGAACAACTTCAAGAGTACGATTTCGAGTTGAGCATCGTGGCAGAAAATCTCACGGTAATGCTGATGAGATGAAAGCTGCAAGCATTGCGTGCGACAAGAGGGAAAAAAGAAGCTGCCGTAAAGGTAATTAGAACGGATACAAATGACGGGCGATGGAACAGGGAGTTTCTTATTAAATCGCAGGAAGAAGATGGAGATCTGAAACCGATCCTGGAGCGGCTAAAGAATAACTCTCTTCGGCCGGAATGGAGTGCTATGAAGTGGAGAGTGGCTGAATCTAGTACCGCAACGAACAGTTATTGAGCGCAATGGAACAGCCTAGTAATACAAGATGGACTACTTTGTCGAAAACGGGGAAACTGCGTCTGGGGGAGACAGCTGTCTCCAAATAATAGTTTTGTGAATTTGTCATGATGGTTCATCTGGCGGACATCGTGGAGTGCGAAGAACCTTACTGAAGATTCGTCAACGTTTTTATTGGCTGCACTGTTGGGAAGACGTTGAAGGCTGGTGCAGGAAATGTGTTAAACGTGCTTCAGTAAAAGGGCCCAAACTCGGATCTGCTGAGCACTAAAACTATACATAGTGCAAGCTCCTTGGGAACGGAATGTCATGAATATAGCTGGACCATTTCTTTTGACAGAGAGTGGTAATTGTTAAATGTGGTGATGGATTATTTCACTAAATGGCCAGAAGCTTTTGCGGTCCCCAAGCAGGAAGCAACTACAGTCACGACAAAATTCGTAAATGAAGTATTTTGCCGATTTGGGTTACCATTAATAATTCACAGTGACTAAAGGAGAAACTTTGAATCGCAACTCTTTCAGGAGATCTGCAGGACGATAGGGATCCCCAAAACCAGGACAACTCCGTATCACCCTTAATCTGATGAAATGGTGGAGAATTTAACCAGGTATCGCAGCGGCATCCTGCTAAAGTGGTCGATAGTCATCAGATGAACTAGGACGAGTATATACCACTGCCGCTTACAAAGCCGTTGTTCATGAAAGTACGGCAACAACCACGGCACCAATAAATGAAGGAAGGGAATTACGCCTTCCAGTAGACGTTCTCGCTGGATGATTTACGAGGACGCCTTGTTATCGATTATCCTTGCGAATTAAGGAGAAAGTTTGAGGAACCATCTAACCGTGACTGATCAGTCTGATCACGGTTAGATGAATATGACAGCTTGCAGTCAGATACAGTCAGTCGAAAACACTCGTCTGCGTAACACTCTGTCAAGTGCTCGCGAAATTCGCTACACATCCAGCTCACGTTCTGAAGGCGTGGGTTCAAATCCCACTCATAAGAGTTATGTGGATTTTGGGTTTTATGAAATTTGGCAAGTATAAAAAAAGACTATTTAAATATTTCGAACAAAAATTGGAAAAATCTAGTCAGTTCAGGAACGAATGAAAGACATAGAACGATGAATGAAAAGAATAACAAAATTAGTAGATCTAAGCATAGTAGATATAGCATTAAGGAGTATAAAAGCAGTAGTAGAAGTTTAGGTTAAGAATCGATACAGTTAAGAAGAAGAAGGAAGAAGTGAAAAGTAGTAGAGAAGAAAGTATAGTGAAATAAAGTATAGCTGTGAAGTGTGGTCAAGAAATAACGGCCGATAGTGCGGTACAGTGTTATTGCTTTTCGCGTCGAACATCGAACGACGCGTCGTGGTGTTATTCGTAACAATAATATTGTTACGGATGTGGTAACGAGATTGGAAGAAAACACGGAGTAGCGCTGATGACTCTTTATTTAACTATGTACAGCGTACACTTTACACGACGCGTCGTTCGATCTCGACGCGGACAGCACCAACACTAACGACTGTTGCACTTCACCGTTCTTCACTTTACTGCACTTCACTTTACTACCACTTCTTCCTTTTACCTCTTCCTTTACTGTTCCGCTTCCCAACTTATACCCCTAGGAAATTTCTAGATCCACAAATTTCGATTGTCATTTCGATTGTCTTTTACTTTCTTTCCCTTCAATTTGTTCATGAATTGTCTAATGTAATTTCCTAATAATTAAATAGTCTTCAAACTTTTTTGCTAATTATTATGTTCGAAGACCAGTCAGCTTGTCGTGTAGACTTCAGTATGACTTACGCGCTCCTTGACGACCGTAGTGTGGACAGTTTGACATGACGTTGGCCGTCACAATGTACATGTATTTTCTCCTCTCTAGGACCTAGAGTACCCGTGCTGTATACTAGAGTGCATGCGTCGCTGCTGGTCGGGAGCCCCGGCGCTTCGCCCCTCGGCCGCCGCGCTGGTGTCCGTGGCCACCGCGCCCGAGTACTGCGCGCTCAGTGACGCCGCCGCCGCCAGGCACGCGCGGGCTGCGGCCGCCACCTGCCTCCCTACACACACACGTGGTATGTATGTCAGCCGTAAGACGTCCACTGCTGGACATAGGCCTCCCTCAAGGCTCTCAACAAAGACCGATTCTGAGGGGGCCCAGGATCGGTCCTTGTGGCATCCGTCCGCTGCCCGCGATCCCAACAAGATCGTCAGTCCACCTTGCGGGAAGCCTACCTCTGCTACGACGTCCAGTGCGTGGCCGCCACTCCAGAACCTTTCTGCTCCAACGGTCATCGGTTGTTCTGGCTATGTGCTTTGCCCACTGCCACTTTAGTTTAACAATTCGGAGAGCTATGTCGGTGACTTTGGTTCGCCTGCGGATCTCCTCATTTCTGATTCGATGTCGCAGTGAAATTCCGAGCTTAAAGAAAATGTTTAAGCCACAAAAATGTTTTTGTTACCCAGGTATTATTTTTGTATAGTATGACTTGACATGATATGCAAAACGAGTAGACCTCGGCTTTGATTGCTTCTGACACCGTGTATACGGGCTGTCACAAGACACATCGCCAAGCCGAAGTCTAATCGTTTTGGACATCATGCCAAGTCATCCTAAGCAAAAATAATACCTGGGAAACAAATTTTATTTTTAATTAGACACGTTTAAATCTCCTCAATTAAAATTAAGCTCTTGCAATGCTCGAAATACCACCTTATCCGTTGGTGCATCTATAGAAAAAAATTGGCAGGGTAAATGCACCGATTTTGTACCTGATTGGAATAACTGTATGGTAACTTTGAGCCTCAATATCTCCTGAATCAGTAATTTCTCAGGTATGGTGCCCAAGTAAAAAATGGTTGTAATGAATGGCACAATATGGAATTTCAGTTTCCGTTAGTGGTTTTTTACACCCTTTATAAAGAGATCATGATTGATGTAACAATTCTTATGTATTCCACAGATGACGGCTTCGTAGGCTGGGAGATCTGGTACGGCGGCGGAGAGCCGGAGAGAGCTCACACATTACTTACTACTAACACGGCCTTCACATATCATCACACCGTCAGAGTACCGCCCGGTAAGTATAGACATACAGACAGACACTTAAGCATTATCATTCTAATGCAAGAGTTGTGACACAATTATGATATCTATAAAGTATTTTTTTATGTTAATAGGCGGCAAACCAGCAGACGGATCGCCTGATGGTAAGCAATTACCGCCGCTCATGGACACAAGCAACACCACAGGAGTCACAAGTGGGTTGCCGCCCCTTGGGGTTGGGAAAAGGGATGGGATGAGGAGTGGGATGGGAGAGAACGAATAGGCCTCCGGCACTCTCACTCACAGAATTAATCGCAACAGTTTAGGTACTGTTACATTACGTAGATTTTCTGTGAGAGGATAGTACTTCCCCGGTCGAGCCGGCACATTCATAATGAAATCAGTAAGGCTTTACTACCTTAGTATTTGAATGGGGCTCGGTACACTCAGTACCGAGTGTGTACCTACGCTCCTTGAGCTCGTTATACACTATGTACCGAGCTCAAGGCGTTTTCATATGAGAAGCGAGCCGACCGTTAGCATGAAGTTAACATTCTGTATACATAACTGTACGGATCAATCAACGGACAATAGGTCAGGTATAAAGTCGAGTCAGCATACTTGCGCAAACGCGACGTACCGCTCGATCGTTTATGTATTACCTAGTATATTAATTTAGTACGCAATTTGTCATCATACCGTGCGCGACTCATTCTCATCCTATTAGTTTTAATTCGCCTTTTTATTGTACAAAAATACAGTTATCTTTTATCTTAGTTTATCTTTATCTCAACCCCATCCAGAAACATTGGTCCTTCGAGCCGGATCTGAACCAGCGACCTATGTATATGGATATTAGCGTGATATTATGAGACAGACAGATAGACTTTCACATTTATAATGTTAGTATGGGTATGGATGAGTTCTGATGATGTAGTGTTCCACAGACAAGGCCGACCCTGTGCTGGTGACGGCGATGTGTCGCGTCGGCAACAAGATGTGGCTCGGTGACTCCGCCGGGAGGATCTCAGTTTATTCGTGAGTATGCCTATATCGGTAGTATCCAAGACTTGCAACGTGAAATGTAGATACAATAACTCATTATCATCATCAGCCCTGTATATATACTGTCCCACTGCTGGGTACGGGCCTCTTTTCACTATGAGAAGGGTAAGGCTATAGTCCACCACGCTGGCCAAGTGCGTGACAGACTTCACATGTCTTTCGAGAACATTATGGAGAACTCTCAGACATGCAGGTTTCCTCACGATGTTTTCCTTCACCAATAATCAAGCAATAATTAACAATAAAATTTAACTTCGAAAAGTTATCGGTGCGCGCCGTGGTTCGAACCTGAGACCCTCTGCGTAGCAGTCTGTCGGCCTCTCCATTCGGCTATCGCTTGCCCATTTTCTATACAGCGTTTCACAAGACCCATCACCAAGCCGAAGTCTACTCGTTGTGGACATCATGCCAAGTCATACTAACCAAAAATAATACCTGGGAAAGGATTTTTTTTTGAGTTTTCACATTTTTTAAACCGCAATTAAAAGCGTGCGCGTGCTATGTTCGAAATACCTACTTATCCATGGTGTCATAGGGTATCTAAAGAATATGTTGGCGGGGTAAATGTATCGATTTTGTACCTAATTAGGCAAATTCCACAGTAACTTTGAGCCTCAATATCTCATGAACCAGTAATTTCCCAGGTATGGTGCCGAAGTAAAAATGTTCATAATGATTGGTACAACATGGGATTTCAGTTTTCGTTAAGGGTCTTTTTACACTCTGTATGTACGTCTAAATAAAGAAATATGTGTTTGTATCAACAGTTCATCAACATGCGCGCTGATATGGACGGTGCGAGTGCAGGAGTCAGTGGGAGGAGCGCCCTCAGGAGTGGCCGGCATGTTGCACCTGCAGCAACTGCACCGCGTGGCAGTCGCGCTCAGTTGCGGCAGGTCAGTCAGTCATACGTTACTGCACACGGCAGCTGCTTTAAATACCCCCCCCCCCCCCTCCCCAATTAACGCAAGCCACAGCAGAGAAGTCATAAGTGCGAGTGCGAATAAGGTATAGAAGAAGGAGCAGATGAGAGATAGATGCCTCTAGCTCACTCACTCACCGAACGAAACGCAACAGTTTAGGTACTGTTACTTTACGTCGCCGTCGATTTTCTGTGAGAGGGTAGTACTTCCCCGGTCGAGCCGGCACATTCATGCTGAAATCAGCAAGGTTCTACTCTGCAATCATATTTGTATCACTTGCAATTGTGGTAAGCTGCAACTGAACAAAGTAATGGGTAAATATTTACCTCATTGGATTTAAACAGAACATCTTGGCTAACCATTGGTGGCAAATACGGAGGACCCATCAAAACCATTGGTATCAAAGTTTTCTTCCAAAGACAATACATTTATTTTGAATATATATTTTTTATAGTCTCACGCCTGTATCTCCGGAAGGGTAGGTAGAGGTGTAATATTACACCCACATTTCGCCATGAATTTTTAGGTCCCACGTAATAGGGGACGAGCCTATTGCCGTACCGGGCACATCACCAGACTCCGTGCTGCTACTGAGAATTCGGAAAAACCCAGTAACACTTTCGACCGACCCGGGAATCGAACCCTCCGATCAGCAGTCGCATACGCTATCCACTGGACCACGGAGGCAGTCTTTTGAAAATATCATTTGATAAACACCGTATAGTGAGAGTGTAGTGGAAAGATAACGAAAGCCTAGTATAGATACCAAGAGACGAGGGTATCCGGTTCGAAGGACCTCACATTCTAACCCTGTATTAAACTTGGTGTGTGTTATTCCAGACTGTTCCTGGTGACATCTCAGAGGCCGGAGGCGGAGGCGAGCTTCGTGCTCACTGAGCTGGGAACAGCTACGGAGCTGTGCTGCCTCGCCGCTGTGCCTACACCCAACGGGTTTGTGTATTATACTTATACTAGCTGACGCGGCCAACTTTGTATCTTTGTATGTAACGTTGTGACACCACCATTGAATTCCTTATGTTGCCATGGCAACCAAGCGTTAACGAAAGTAGATATCAGAGCGAATGCCGTTTGGCTAGGGCCTCTGGTGATATTAATTTATTACTAATATGGCTATTAAAAATAGGCGATACCAACCGACTGCCATGCAGAGGGTATCGGGTTCGAATCCACGGCGCGCACCAATGACCCTTCGAAGTTAAGCTATCCCTTTGGGTTGCGGAGGTCAGACGGCAGTCGCTCTGTGGAACAGTCGATATTCTGTCATATCTGGTTAGACCAGTAAGCGGACCTCGGGCTCCAACGCGTGCCAGTCTTGGATGCAACCGGGATAACGCTAGGGCGATAATGGCTATTAAAAATAGGGCTACTAATGTCGTTATTATATCAATGTAAAAATGTAGTCCAAAAATAAAAATAAATGCTTAGGGTGGACAACTCTCTTATGAATTAGAGGTTTCAGAAATAAATAACACAACCACAGACCTACCGGATCAAAATATAAAAAGAAACAAAAAATCGGTGAAGCCGTTGCAGAGTACCCAGCTGTAGGGAAGAAGGGAAAATTTACTATTCTAACATGTCCACGTTTACCCCACAGCTGGGAAATATGGGCAGGCGGGGACGGTCTATACTCATACTCCGTGAACGCGTCAGGCGTGTGTGGCGCTGACGTCATGCTGGCGGCGCCCAGAGTCACGCTACTCGCCGCCTCAGACCACGAGCCGTATGTAGCTGTTTATAGCGACCCTGGTAAGTATATCATTATACAGGTCTTTTCGACCTCAGGCTTAGTATTTTTTATTTATTTTTATAGTAATAGGCGGCTAACGAGCAGACGGATCGCTTGATGGTAAGCAATTACCGCCGCCCATGGACACAAGCAACACCACAGGAGACACAAGTGCGTTGTCGCCCCTTGGGGATGGGAAAAGGGATAGGATGAGGACTGGGATGAGGGAGAAAGAATAGGGGATAGGGCTTCCGGCACTGTTAATCACCGAACGAAACGTAACAGTTTAGGTACTGTTAGTTTACGTCGATTTTCTGTGAGAGGGTAGTACTTCCCCGGTCGAGCCGGCCCATTCATGCTGAAATCAAAATGCAAGACTCTATTACCTGTTAAATAGTCGGGGTGGGGCTGCTGTAAGTAGCTGTCTATAGTCACCAACTACAGGTGGACTCAATCTACACTGATTTGGGCTTTTGACAAGGTTAACCATGCAACGCTTTTGCAAAAAATATCGAGTATAACGGCATTTATGGTAATCTACTCCGTTGGCTTGCATTGTGTGTTCAAAATAGAACTCAAAAGGTGGTGGTTCTGGAGTTCTCCTGTGGTTTTACCACCATCACTTCCAGTGTAACCCAGGGGTCCCTTTTGGGTCCTCTGCTCTTAGTTCCATTCATAAACGATATGAAAAATATTTCTTAGACAGTAATTTTTTACTGTATGACGATGATGAGGTTTTGAGAAAAAAATAGAAGATTGTTTCAAATTGCAAGAGGATCTATATAGATTCTCAGTTGTTAGCTAACAAACTTCATTTAAGTCTATCTAAGTGCAAAGCAATCACTATTACTAAGAAAATAAATGTCTATACTTAATTGAATGAGGCGTTACTTGGCGGAACTCCATTGTAACCTAATGGAAAGAAAGAGGAACCCACCATCCACCCTCGGATTGACCACCCCAACTGTTGCAATAGAAAAAGGTTGACAATACCGAACTGCTCTAAAAGGATAAGGGATATAGGGTAGGTATGGGTTCCAGGAAGATACCTGACGTGCAGTATCCCGCTGTATGCGCCGACTATTCTTCGACACGTGTTTCGCCTCTGCACGAAGCATCTGAGGGAGCGATGGGCACGTTCACGCTTCGTTCTTAGGGTAAGTGACTGTCGCTGGCCACCAGTGGCTGTGTTCGGTGGCCCGTTTGCGCCGAGCCTTAGAGGAGTTCGGTATTGTCAACCTTTTTCTATTGCAATAGTTGGGGTGGAGTATATATACTGCCCCACTGCTGGGAAGTGAGGGCCGGTGTGGACGGTCTGAATGTATTACACCCACAATTTGCCTTATGATTTTATCTTTTCTTCTTCTTAATTATTCATTATCCAATTAATATGTTTATTCAACACTATGTATTACATATATCATATTATATATCAATAAGCGGCGATAGCCCAGTGGGGTACGTAACGAGCTGCCGAGACGATAGTCTCGGGTTCAATCCCCTGTTACCCCGGGCACACACCTCTGACTTTTCGAAGTTATGTGTGTATTAAAAATGTTAATTATCGCTCGCTTAATATTGTGCCCGATAGATGGCAATAGACTCGCCCCCTATTAAATTGGGACGGAAACATAACTGGCGAAGTGTGGGTTTATAATACACCTCTGCCTAACCCTTCGGGTATAAAGTCGTAGAGTTATGTTATTATCATCATCATCAGCCTTTAACAGTCCACTGCTGGACTAGGCCTCTCCTTTGAAAGGAGGAATTGGCCTACCACACCACGCTGTCCAAACGGGTTGGTATAGGGTTTGTATCAAGTTTTCCTTCTCTTACAGTGCTGTTCTCTGCATAATATGGTCCCTCTGTCGGCTCTTACGACACCCATGGGATGATATGGGGTGGTGACATTCCGTATTCTTAATCCGTCACCACACGTAAGTTATGTTATATAATATGTATATTTGTTGTCAGGTGTGTGCGTATACTCGTGGTGCGCTAGAAGCAAGCAACAGTCAGCTCGTCTGGACTGTTCCAAGCTGGTGCCGTGCTCCGAGAGCCTGCAGTCCATCGCGTTGGACGACCGGCTGGCTGAGGACAAGTGCAGGGTTCGTATCCCAACTTAGAACTATTTTTATAGCAGTCAAGTGGCAGACGAGGAGTATAGAAAGATAGTAAGCGATTACAGCCCATGGACACAAGCAACAACAACTTAACTTAAAAAAAAAACTTAAGACGCTGACAACAGCCAAATGGCAAACAAAGTCTTGTCTCAAACAATTTTTTTACTAAATCTGTAAAGTTTGTGACGGCGGAAAAAATATTTATTTATTTTATTTTTACACTTCCTGCATTTTTAATGCAAAGGCGGACTTAATGCTATGTAGCATTTTCTGCCAGTCAACCTTAGGGTGGTGCAGAGAAATTGTGGCAGGTGTATAAACTACAAAGATTGAAATAGTAATCCAACATTATACTACTTTTTATATTATATATAAATATTATGTTAATACATACATATTATATAAATAATACATACCGTGTGGTTGACGGCATAGAATACAAGTGTCACCACCCCCTATCTTCCCGTGGGTGTCGTAAGAGGCGACTAAGGGATAACACGATGCAAATACCATCTTTGCGTAGAGACGGAAAACTCGACATCAAACCCTATACGACTGCCTCGTTGGTCTCGCGGCATAAATGTGCGCGTGGGATCGGGAGGTCCCGGGTTCGATTCCTGGGTCGGGCGGTGTTATTGGGTTTTTCTGTCACGAAATTCTCAGTAGCAGCACGGAGTCTGGAAATGTGCCCGGTACGGCAATAGGCTCGCCCCTTATTACGTGGGACTAAAGTATATCTGGCGAAAAGTAGGTGTAGAAATACACCTCTGCCTACCCCTTCGGGGATAAAAGGCGTGACGATATGTATGTATGTGTATGTAATACATACCTATAAATAATATATAAAATGAATATATACATATACATACGTATATTTAATACACAGTAACAAATGTGAGAAGAGATGATGTTTCTATGGTCTTTCAAGTGACAGTTTGATGTAATACTAACGCATCCTAGCCCTAAACGTGAAACGATTCGTCGCCATCCTAATCTCGAGAGGGAGAGCATTCCAGAGAAGTACAGATTGTACAGTGAAAGAAGAATGTACAAGGCTTGAGCTATGAGAAGGACACGAAAGAAGAGAATTATTAGAAGACCGAAGATTTCTGTCATGGTTGGAGCAGCGGTATTGAAAGTAAGGAGCTAGGTAGCTGGGGCTATTAGATGAATGAAGAAAAGTGAAAAGAGTGGTCAACGCGCGCATATTACGACGCTGGCGTATAGGTAACCATGACAGCTGTTTACGATATGAGGACACATGGTCATATTTACGGAGATTGAAAATGAACCGAATGCAATTGTTGAGAAGTCGGTCAAGTTTATTGAGTAGATCTGCATTCAGGTCGAGATAACACACATCACCATAGTCGATTATAGGAAAAACTAAGGTCTGCACTAGGGATGTTACGGAGGTGGTTTTATCGGAACCGAAGTCGAAACCGGAGATTTGAAATTTATTTTAACGGAACCGAAACCGGAACCGAAACCGAAATCGGAACCGGAGGGGAAACCATGGAGTGTTGGGGACAATTGAGAACTTATGTTAAGGCCGAGTCAGATAAATGAATAAAACAATGCTATAATTATATTTGTAATTGATGCAAATTACAGTTGACATCAGGTATATTGGCTAGTCGCATTGCTCGTACCATATTTGATCCGGCGGCGTCACGAATAAAACAATGAATTTTGTCAAAAATTATACCCCACTCCATTAGCATTTCATTAAATTTATCTTGGATTAAATCTCCTGTATGTCGGCCGTTGAATGTGTGACATTTTAAAATTACCTTTATTCTCTTGAAATCGTTATTTATGCCGTGTGCGGTCAAACTTAACAACGATACATTCGAACTTGGTTCGCTTCAAATATCGGTTGTAAACGATATTTTATCGAAAGTTTTCAGCAATTGGCTGATTTTTCCAGCTAATTTTGAATATAAATCTTCGCAAATATATTTTGTGAAAAATTGCCTTTCCCTTAATTGATAACTTGGAGTAAGAAATTGCATCAGCCGCTTAAACCCAATTCCCTACACAAAACTGAAAGGAAGATCTTGCAATGCAATCATCTCCGCGATTAATTTATCAATTTCCCTTGATTTTAGATCCGACGTACACCATTTTTGGGGTTTCATCAAAGAGTCCTTGAGAGTAATTTGCTTTTTGGCTTCTTGTATAGGCGTGGACGTCGAGGGTTGTATGGTATTCTTTTTATCTTTCTCTAATTTCGAAAATTCTTCATATTCATTTGCATGGTTGGATTTTAAATGACTTTTTAATGGAGTTGTTGTACCTCCTTTCCTTGAATATGTCTTCTCACATATTTTGCACTTAGCTGAATTCGCGTCAACATCAACAAAGTATTTCCATATTGTACTTACTTTCGGCTTCATTGTCAAATAATATCGTCCCAGTGACACTGTAAAGCCAGGATCAAACCAACGCGTTCAGCTCGCGTCCGCGGTGGCGTGCGCGGTGGCGATTATTGCGCGTGCAAAAGTTGTGCACACTGTCGCGTTCATTCAGGCGTTCACCAGGCTGTAGTCGCGTCACTAAAATGCTGTCTGATACAGATAGTGAAATTGAAGAAGTTTTTCTTCTGTCTGCTATTATTGAAGACGAAGAGGAACAAGAAGTGAACTTGAAGTGGGTATGATATACTGTGCCAGTGAAGTAAATACCTACCATAATTCGATAACGTCTTATTATTTTTTTTTTCTGAAAAACAAGAGTTTGATTTTGGCTTAAGTTCGTACACAACATCTGATCGCCACCGCGCACGCCACCGCGGACGCAAGCTGAACGCGTTGGTTTGATCCTGGCTTAAAACACAATCACATTCCTCTAACAGAACGCAACACACTGCCTAGCTCCCTACCGATACCGACATGCACTAAATTTCACAAAACTAAATCAAAAACAAATGAATGTCAATTCGCGCGGATCGCGTGGGGTGTTTTGACAGGTCTGTGACCTGTTTTTAGAGATAGGTACATGCGTGCCGCGCGGCAATCGGCCGGTGTATATAACCTCCGCTTCAACCTCCGTGTCAAATCAATCGGAACCGAAGCCAAAACCGGAGGTGTGAAATCAACCGAAAGTTTCGGTATATCGGAACCGAAGCCGGAACTCCGTAACATCCCTAGTCTGCACAAGCATTGTCTTTGTCTTGACAGGAAGGAAATTCTTCAGGCGATAGAGAGAACGCATTACACCGGTAACCTTTTGGCAAACGCTTGTAATCTGGGGTTGCCAGCTAAGTGTAGCGTCGATGTGTAAACCGAGATCTTTAACGGAAGGACTCAGAGGTATATTGGTTCCATTAAATGTTACCGGTGGAAGCGATGCCAAGTCCAGCCTGTCTATAATTCTAGAGCTTCCAATGATGATAGCTTGGCATTTCAAAGGATTGACCCATAAGCCGTACCTCTCGGACCAATCGCGAATTCTTGCCAAGTCCCGGTTCACATCATCGATCGCATCCGGCAGATCCTCAATTTTAGCTTGCGAGTAAAGTTGTAGGTCATCGGCGTACAAATGATACGAACACTGAAGATCAAGGGTAATGAGATTTATAAAAAGAGAAAATAAAAGAGGAAAGAGTATGCCACCTTGTGGAACACCAGCCTCAAGGTCTCGCCAACTCGATGTAGCCTCATCAACTCTGACAGACTGCTGACGTCCACGAAGATATGAAGAGAACCATTCCAGTGCTTCGGAGGAGATCATAAGGTAGGATAGGATGGATAGTAGGATATCGTGACTGACGTTGTTGAAGGCGTTTGAGAAGTCAACCAGGACCAGCACAGTGATCCTAGTGTCCTCCACACCCGCCCTAACATCGCCAGTCACTTTGAGCATAGCTGAGACTGTGCTATGCCCAGGTCTGAAGCCGGACTGGTAGGGACTGAGGACATTGTGGTCTTACACAAACTGGGACGGCTGCTTATGAACACAAGCCTCAAGGACTTTGGAAAGGAAAGGGAGGATGGAAATGGGCCGGAAGTGACTAGGAGTAACAGGATTAGTGACTTTAGGCAGTGGCCGAACATATGCTTTCCGCCAAATTTCAGGGAATTGCCCAGAGTCAAGGGAATGGTTTATTATGTTTGTAATAGCAGGGAGGAGGTGGTCCAGGATGGTGATAATCATAAAGCGGCTGACTTCATCGCAACCAACCGCTTTAGATTTGATTGAAAGGATAATCTTTTTGATCTCAGCCTCAGCAACTGGAGAAAAGCGAAAAGGTGTTATGCTTGGTCGAGCTAAGCTATCTATGTAGTCCACCGTTCGACTCGTAGTCTGACAATCAAACTTTGGAGTGGAGACAAAATAAATGTTAATGTCGTCAAGACTAAGTGCCGGCGGTGGATCCACATGGCTAACCCTACCGATACCCAGAGTCCTTAGAAATATATGTTAATCTTGAACATATTTCTGAGAACCCTGTTGTATTCAAAACACGTTTTTGAAAAGTGTTCTCGATACAAAAAGAAATAGTAAACTAACCTCTTAAAATTATCTTCCAACAAAAATATCTGTATTACTTATGAACGTACGTTGGTAAAATTTATAACAATAACGTATCATATTTAAATACAGAACTTGGTTGTTTTTTATTTTTCACTACTCAACTTATTTTTAAGTAATTAATCTATTTTATGGTTTGTAAAAAGATCTGAATGTCCCGTCGTCGCCGTGCTTCTCTTTCTTATGTATACAATCCGACAGTGACAGCAGCGCTCGGTTGTCAGCGCCTTAATAGAAGTGCGTTGCCAACCTTTTGTTTTTTCTCGAAGATGACTATATAGCCATCCTATCGTATACCCTTTTACTTCTCTGTCATACCGCTCCTTCTCGAATTGCTTTTTTATTTTCGCACATATCTAAGAAAAATAGTCTTATTTTTTCTGTGAGTAAAATTATGGTATATGTTTTTATACAGGTAACAGCGATGTGCTCGTTGAAAGGCGAGCTGTACATCGGCACGGCTTGGGGCTGCGTCATCGTGGCTGACGCCGCGTCCCTCAGACCTCTCACTGTGTTCAGACCTTACGAGCAAGATGTGAGTACAACACTACTTATACTGACTTGTTACCTGGTAGTCTTGTGGCTGATGTCGCCTCTCTCAGACCTCTCACTGTGGTCAGACCTTATGCGCAAGATGTGAGCACAACACTACTAATATACTGACTTATTTTTAACAGAAACTACACTTCCCCCGAATGAATTATACACCTCAAATCCTCCTGAGGAACCTCACTATCTATTGGTGAAAAATTTACAAAGCCCGTTTTCTTCCTCATGTCAAAAATTTCTAACAAAGAGTTCATACAACTCACACCTATATATTATGGCTGTGTGCTGTATACTCGGACACTCAGATTGCGTTAAGAGTGGCTGCCCAAAGCTCAGACATAGTGCAGGTGCTATTTTTGCTAGGAGTGGTCCTTGTCTGTTCTGTAGATTCTAATTTTAATGCGTTCATACTAGTGATGTGCCGGATATCCGTATCCGTATCCGCGGATATCCGAGGAAGAAGAAAGATCCGTATTCATATCCATATCCGTTACTTTTCTCGCCGATCTTTTACGGATCTTTCACCTTATTAATTTTCAATTGACATTATTTAATGCTATATGTGGCTAGGTAGAATTAAAAGACTATTAAATTCCATTCAGAGTATTTTTATTTTTAACATAATTTCAATACAAGTTGAAACATGATCTGCCTATTGAACCGCCGGCCGCGCGTGAGGTCAACTATCGTGACATAGATTCAGTAAGAAAATAAAGATCCGTATCCGCGGATCTTGACTGCAAATATCCATATTTCGATCCGTATCCGCGGATATACATTTTTAACGATCCGGCACATCACTAGTTCATACAGATAAACAGGAAGTAAAGGGGGCTTAATTTTGTAAAGTAGTAAATGTAATAAAATCTTTGTAACGAAATCCGTGTAATGAATTAAAAAGCAAATAATTATGCTGGAGGATGCACACAGCTCCGCACATTTTTTCGAGATATCCCTTCTTAAAGCACCCTTACGGCTCCCAAAGAACGTACAGTCGAACAACTTCCCGCTAGACCACCATAAGGGCGAGAATCGCTCAGCAAGACATCGTCGCTTTCAACACTACTTTAGACACACATTGACACTCGTATACACGACCAGTTTCTAGTGTGCCTCGACTCTATGAGCGAGCCAAGGGATTTTTTTTTCAAACTGGTCCAGCGCCGACTTGTTTGATTGTACATGCCAAATTTCAGCTTGCTGCATACAATACTTCGACTGCGCGTTATCTGTCAGTCATTCAGTAACGCAAGGATTGTATATATTAAGATGATGATAAAATTGTTCTGTCTCGTAGGTGCGAGTTATAATCCCCCTCCAGCCCCACAAGGAGGGCGAGTGCGGCATGCTGGCGACCTTCGGCCATGGATACAGACCGTTACTGCAGAGATATGCACCACATGTAAGTATATAGCATCATAAGCTTTTGAACTATATTGACAATATTTTTGTAACAGAAGGAAATAAATATGTTATTTATTATTATTTTATTTATTTATTTATTTATTACAGTTTTACAATAAATATATTAATAGTGCTATATTATCATTATATTTTTATATTATAAGTCCCTAACACTCTACTGCTGGACTTGGCCTCTCCTTTGAAAGGAGGAATTGGCCTACTATACCACGCTGGCCAAACGGGTTGGTATAGGGCTTGTATCAAGTTTTCCTTCTCTTACAGTGCTGTTCTCTGCATAATATGCTCCCTCTGTCGGCTCTTACGACACCCATGGGATGATATGGGTTGGTGACATTCAGTATTCTTAATCCGTCACCACACGGACACAATAGTATTATATAACACACATATTGACTAAACTCTGACCTTCATGTATTTTCTTTTTGACAGTTTGAATTTTTCCTTACTTTGACTGCAAGGTTGGTGTAGTGGTTTAAGCGGCCGCCTCTCCGCTTGACACTGCGCCGAGTGTTGTGGGTTCGATTCCCACACGAGACAACACTTTGTGTGTACCATAAATTGTTGTTTCGATTCTGGGTGTCAATTGTGTCCGTTAGTTGTATGTTTGTAAAGTCCCGAAAGTATATCTTCCTTAGTCGTCTCTCACGACATCCGCGAAAGGAAGTGGGGTAGAGACGCTACACACAGTCTTAATAAAATACATACATACACATATAGACTCACGCCTGTTTCCCCGAGGGGTAGACAGAGGCATATTAAACGCCCACTTTTCGCCAGTGTTTTGATCCCACGTAATAGGTGGCTCACCTATTGCCACTTATCGGGATATTTTGTTAGCCGTCGCCTCGTCCGTTGATCGGCAGGTGCACCACTTGCAGGTGAGGTTGGCTTGGGACCCTAAGTTCTTGGTTGGAAACCCCTATGCACCCTCTTAATAAAATATTTCATTATTTCTTGTTTCAGTCATCAAACACAACTAACACATACAACGGCTACTACTGTCTGCTGTGGAGACCTCAGCACTGGCTGCCTGACTAAGAGATCGCAAGCCCACGGCTGGACAAACTTGTCCAGTGCTGGACAAACTTGCCCACTCTTATACCAGTGGTCTCTATCATCTGGAGATCTTTCTAGACAAATTCTACGCCTTAAATGCTAAGCCCAATGCTGGACAAACTTGCCCAATGCTGGACATCACCGCCAAATATTGTACCAGCTGCTGCTATCGTCTAGGGATATTTTTAGACTTATTTTAGACATAAGGAACTAAGCCCAACGCTGGACAAACTTGCCAGACATGATACCAGTAAAATTATGCAATACATGTAAAACTAATTCTTCTACAAAAAGCTTGCTACCATGTAAAATTGCCAACAAATCGCCAACTTTGTACATTATGGGGCAGAATTTCCCATTTAAGAGTAAAATTTGGCAACTTTACTCAGAAAAATATTCTTGTCAAGCGCTTAGCAATACGCGACGACAAACTTTCAGAAAATCCTCGTTTACATTGCGTCATCTGCATCATCATCAGCCTTTAACAGTCCACTGCTGGACTAGGCCTCTCCTTTGAAAGGAGGAATTGACCTACTATACCACGCTGGCCAAACGGGTTGGTATAGGGTTTGTATTAAGTTTTCCTTCTCTTACAGTGCTGTTCTCTGCATAATATGCTCCCTCTGTCGGCTCTTACGACACCCATGGGATGATATGGGGTGGTGACAGTCCGTATTCTTAATCCGTCACCACGGATGAGAAAAGATGGATAGGAACAGGAATGGAATGGCTTCCAGGAAGATACCTGACTTTCTTTCCATTAGTATACAATGCAGTTCCGCCAAGTAACGCCAGATTCAATCAACTGTATCTTGCTATAGAATCTCTCCTTTTACAGTAATTATTGTGAGTGAGTACCTCTGAATAAACGGACACTAGTATGAACAATGGAATATCTTTATCCCTTTGGGTTATTGAAATTATGGAGGTCAGACATGCAGTCGCTCTGTGGAAAAGGACAATGGCAGATCTCCCTACATCAAAATGTCTGAAATTAAATTGAAGCGTACAGTAATAAAAAATATATCAAAAATTCGGCGTAAGTAAAAGAGTCTATAAATGATTCTATTTTCACTCGGGAAATCCGGAAAAAAACGATATCGGTGTTTTAATTTTTAGTTAAGACCGAAATAAAGTGAAAATATTAAAAATCGTAGAAAAAAAACAATTTGTTTTGTTCATATGAAGTTTAAGGTCGCCACAGCAAACCCAGACCAAATTCTGCCATTGTTCTTTAATATTCAGTCAAATCCTGTTATATGGTAACGCTTGGAGAATGATGGGAATCTTTCCCGCACCTTAAATACGGCACTGATCCCCACCAGAGCCGTATTTAGGGAGTTTTGACTTAATACTTCTGGAGTGGACATAAATTTAATGGCGGTACTTATTCCTTATATTGCTTAACTTGTTCAGGGGGCCAATTCTCCTATTTTTATATGACATTGATATTATATTTTGAATTGACTCAGAAGCGGTATTCCGATAACCTAATGTCATTATCGTATAATTTGAAATAAACAGTTCGTCGTTGACATATATTTTGACACTTGTTTCAATTTACGATCTCGTTACAACTTCGTTCAATTATCAGATAATTTAGAAGAATACGCTTTTTGTGACGTATGACACTGACATGATTTCGCGAATTGGGCCCCTGATATCAAATATAAATATTTCTCCAAAAATGCAATTGCTATATTGCCTTACGCATATAATGCTTGTAATATAAAACAAAATAGTGTAGCTATTTCAATTACGAAAGCTATAAAACCGGTAAATATTAAAAACCGTATTTACATCAAACGAAACACCATTTACGGTGTATTGTGTTTGAAATTTACTAATGTGTAGCTATTTCAATTACGATAACTAGAAAACCGGTATATTTCAAAAACCGTATTTATCTATACAACACCTTATATGGTGTTTGTTGTTTAAATTATTAAAAACAAGAACAAATTGTAAAATAATTATGAGGTATCTATGTTAGAAATACGTATAAAAAATAATAAATACGTAAATCTTGTTTTAAAATGATTTTCAAAACCGATAAAGTTCGGTTTTTTACTGCTTTCAGTGACAGCTACCTAAGGTATAGAAATCGATGGGTAACCGAACAAAAGACTTTTTTCTTTGTGATTTTATTTAATAGGTTGTGTGTTGGCTTGTGTCTTATTATTATTTTTATTTTATTTTATTTAACAAGCACTTATGATATTATTTGGATCTCACAGTGTATCTATAACAACTTAATATTAATTATAAATTGTAATAAGTAAAAACATAGAATAATTATAAATTAAATGCGTATACATAAAATGGCTCATCAAAGTTAGTGATGTTCCGAATATCCGTATACGTATCCGCGGATATCCGAGGAAGAAGAAAGATCCGTATCCGTTACTTTTCTCGCGGATCTTTTACGGATCCTTCACCTCATTAATTTTCAATTGATAGGATGGAACGCTATAGGTGGTTGGGTAGAATTAAAAATATATTAAATTCCATTCAGAGTATTTTTAATATAATTTCAATAGAAGTCGAAACATGATCTGTCTATTGTTCCGCCGGGCGTGCATGACGTCAACTATTGTTTCAAAATCGCGCGCACCGATATCGATTGAGTAAGAAAATACAGATCCGTATCCGCGGATCTTGACACCAAATATCCGTATTCCGATCCGTATCCGCAGATATACATTTTTAACTATCCGGCACATCACTAATCCAAGTTTGCAAAATGCGAAGAACACCAGTGCTCTGATATAAATGTCACAAGAAATGGTCACCCATCCAACTGGTGATCTCTGTGAATATTGCTTATCTATGGCCAATGAATACAGATTTACATAGAAGCGAAGTTCTTAAGGATTTCGTGTGCCGATTCCAAGTGGGGACTGTCTACAGTTTAGTTCGTAGTTGCCGTCATTCTCCGTCTCTCTTGCTCTCGTAGTTAAGATACACAGGAGAAATGTTCGTCTCTCTTGCTCTCGTAGAGACAGCTGTCACAGCGCGACTGCCACGCAGCCGAGCGGCAATTTGTGTCACAGAAAGTTTGTCTTCAGAGTGCCCATAAGAAATGCGCCTCTATGTAAATATCTGAGCTCTTTGAGGCAGCTAACATGTTTTAACATTGGAAAATAATATGTACGCGAACCTTTTTGTAAGTATTCTATGTTAAAATTAATCTTAACTTAATAGGACTGCTATTTAGATTTAGAGATGTTAAGAATGTATTCTGTAAGCCAGATTTTATGCACGATGTTACAAATTAAAATTAAATAAGAAAGGTAGATATACCTCGCCCTATTTTAAAGGTTATCATCAGCATCGACTGCCTCCGTGGTCCAGTGGATAGCGTATGCGACTGCTGATCGGAGGTCCCGGGTTCGATTCCCGGGTCGACCAAAGTGTTACTGGGTTTTTCCGAATTCTCAGTAGCAGCACGGAGTCTGGTGAAGTGCCCGGTAACGTCAATAGGCTCGCCCCCTATTACGTGGGACCTAAAAATTCATGGCGAAATGTGGGTGTAATGTTACACCTCTGCCTACCTCTTCGGCAATGAATACAGATTTACATAATAGAAGCGCATTTCTTAAGGATTTCGTGTACCGATTCCAACTAGCGTGTTGACGGTTGTCAGTGTAGTGCGTAGTTGGCGCCGTTTGCGGCGCTGGCGTCGTTCTCCGTCTCTCTTGCTCTCGTAGTTAAGATACACAGGAGAAACGTTCGTCTCTCTTGCTCTCGTAGTTAAGATACACAGGAGAAACTTTCGTCTCTCTTGCACTCGTAGAGTCAGCTGTCACAGCGCGACTGCCACGCCGCCAAGCGGCAATATGGGTCACACTGGTCACAGAAAGTTTGTCTACAGAGCGCTCATAAGAAATGTGCCTCTATTTAAATATCTTTCGCTCTATGCCTTCGTGGATACAGGCGTGAGTCTATAACAATTTTTTTTAAGGTAAAGCCAAGACCATAAGTGAGGGGGATATCTATCCCGGTGACGTAGCGGGAGTGCTGACTGCCACGCCAAAGGTCACCGGTTCGATTCCCGCTCAAGACAAACATTTGTGTGCGTGAACGTTTTGAAAATGTTTGTCTTGGTTTGAATGTTTCTATGTATAATATGTATGTATTTACATTAAAAAAAAATTGGGCAAGTGCGAGTCGGACTCGCGCACGAAAGGTTCCGTACCATCATCTATAAAAGAAAATCACGTTCGTTATATGTACTCGTATACCTACTTAATATTTTTTAAGTTTCTACCTGTTTATTAAGATCGAGTAACATTTTACTTAAGAATTACGTTTGTTGTATGGGAGCCCCCCTTTATTATTTACTTTTCTTTTATTTAATTATTTATTTTGAAAGTTAATAGACAACTACTTACATATTCTATGAGAATTTAAAGCGTCTACCAGTTACAGTAAGCAATTTTGAGCAAAAGATATGAATAAAAACACGTTTTTTGTTTTTAGTATTTTTTGTTATAGCGGCAACCGAAATACATAATTTGTGAAAATTTCAGCGTTCTAGCTATCATGGTTTATGAGATACAGCCTGGTGACAAACAGACAGACGGACAGACAGACAGCGGAGGCTTAGTAATAGGGTCCCGTTTTTTACCTTTTAGGTACGGAACCCTAAAAAGTATATACTAATCTATTGTCTAGTACCCATAGTACAAGCTCTGCTTAGTTTGGGACTAGATGGTGTTGTGTATATGTGGTAGAATCAATTTTCGTTTTCGTTTTTCGTGTGAGTGTGTGGCCAACTCTCGTGTCGGAGTTTTTCAGACCGCCCTTAGGCCTCCGACGTGGCCTAACGACTCTTATCCTAAGACAAGAACCGGGACCGACAGCTTTACGTGCCCTCCGAAGCACGGTAGCGCTCAGATGTAAATGCCACACTTGGTCACCCATCCAAGTGGCGACCTGTGCAAGCGTTGCTTAACTTTGCCGATCTGTTACGAACGACAAGCTAAGTCTCGCTATGAGCGCTACTCTCTAGAATCAATGACGTATTATAATAGACGCGCCATACTCCCACAAAGTGGCTCTTAAAAGCGGATACGATACCAAATAATATCTTGTATGAATAAAGAAAGAGAAAGTAAATAAATACTACTATAGAGGACACCTGTTGTTAGAAAGAGATAATTTTAGTTTTTTTTTTTAATTCTTACACACAAATTACCTATTAGTCTAAGATTAAGTTGGCACTAGTTATATTTATCAATTATTTTAATAGACAAATATTATATTTAAATTACCGCTACTCCACTGCGAACACGATGATATAGGGTTGCCTACGAGAAACCTGTCAGGAAAAGCAGTTGGCAATTTTTTTTTTTGCCTGGACCGGATTTTTTTTTGCTAACCAATTCGCGATATATATTTTGACATGCAAAATGTTATATAAAATACTTTTCAGCCAATAACCAGATCGGTGAAGGTCGCTCTTCTACGGATCTCGGACTATATTGTTACGGAGCGTCCTATCACAACACAGGTTCGCGCGTAACTAAACGGAATGGCGGCAATTGCTCCATTTCAGTTTGCCATTTCAGTGTACGGGCAACGCATCTATAGTTTTTATATATCTTTGAGTAGAATATTGTTATTATACCACGCTTATTTCTCAGATCAAGTAAAGGCAGCAAACACTTAAAATATAAAGTGAAGGCACTTTTTACATATGAATACAGTGTTGGCGTATGAATTTACTGGAGAATTTTCCTTTTTGACATCACTTTTAATATAGGGCGAGGCATAACTTGTATTTATTTAATCTAACCTTAGGACATTACAAATCATTTTTGAAAAAAATGTCTGCATGAAAGTTGGCTTCAGATCCTTCAGAATAATAACTATACCAGTTATAGTACGCATATCATCTAAGGACTATTAAAACTGGAAGTCTTTACAAAGAAAGCTTGTAAACTGATGGCTTGGTGAGGATGGGATAGCATAGTACTTCCTCAGTCGAGCCCGCCCATTCATATTGAAATCAGCAAGGCTCTACAACCTAAACAACAATGTGAATTGAAATAACTCTTTTATACTTAAAAATATATCCCTTGCATCTTACAGGAAAGATGAAGAGAATGCAAGATTTGTGTATGAATTTTACAAAGTAAAAAATATGCTACTTTTCTGTAACGAAGTAGAATATAGCACAAACCTTTGCTTATAGACAAGTTTATAATCAAAGGCACAAAGAAATATTTCAATACCGTCACATTCCAGCCCTTTGTAACATTTGTGTATCACATAACAATTTTACAAATAGTTAATTCTTGAGGTACTTTTTGGTATTGTACGAAAACATAAGTATTATGTAATCCTTGCACATCCTCTTTTACACCAAAAATAGAGTCAAAGTCAAAGTCAAAATCCTTTATTCATTTTGGTCACAATGTGACGCTTATGAACGTCAAAATAATGCATTTATAAAATAATTACTTAGACTCTAAATTTACATTTACTGCCACGTTCGCAAAGCAAAGGCGTAGAACCATGAGAAAGAACGGGCAATAACACACACGGTCACTCTTTTTCATCGCCAGGTTTTGCATAATACACATAATTTACATTTTGTAAGGTGCTGCAACTGTTACACCTTCTATATCACTAGTATATATTTACTGTACATAATAATACTCAAGCGTAATACTTAATTTTAATTTTGATGTTCATTTGGTTAGCCTCCTCAGAATAGACATGGTGAAACAGGAGCATCCACTTACATTATACATATATACCTAATGCGGTGATAGTAGGAGAGCTGGAAGCAATTTGGGTTGATTTAGCCCTGCTACTCACCAGCCAGGTCTGCAGTTCCGTGTTGGATTCTTGGTATAATAGGAGAGTTATGAGGCAAGTCTTCAGCTTGTATCAAATTTCAGCCTTTAACAGTCCACTGCTGGACTAGGCCTCTTCTTTGAAAGGAGGAACTGGCCTACTATACCATGTTGGCTAAACGGGTTGGTGTTGGGTTTGTATCAAGTTTTCCTTCTCTTACAGTGCTGTTCTCTGCATAATATGCTCCCTCTGTCGGCTCTTACGACACCCATGGGATGATATGTGGTGGTGACATTCCGTATTCTTAATCCGTCACCACACGGACGCTTGCCTCAAATACGTACTCAAAATTGATGCCAGCTCTCTCGGACTGTGAGGTTTAAATCCCATATCCCATCCTCTCTGGGCTAAGCTAGTGTAAATTCTCTATTAAATGTATTGGATTTACATTAATGGATGGCGTCCTTATTGTAAATTAAGTGTTTCAGGAAGCTAAACTTAAGTATGTATTATTGTATGAATAGCGAAGTTTTGCCAAACCAAAGATAAATAATAAAATTAATTATGAATTGATTTCTTTTTATTTTATTTTCAACCTACCTATTTGGGTTTCAGTATCTGATCCATGGATTGGCTATAAGAAATAGATATTTGACATAAGGTGATGGTGATGTCGGAAAAGGATCGTTACCGTATCGCCTTTCGCCTCGCCGTCAAACAGGCGTCAACCTGATGAAACCACGTAACGTAAGCGGATCAGAAGCTTCGGCACGGCGACTCGGCTACAGCTAAGCGACGCCCGCGCCGTGCTTACGGCTCGCCGGCCGCTGGTTGACGGCTAGGCGGCACTACTTCAATTATTTTGAATCCGAACGCAGACCGCGGGAAGGGCGTGGACGAAGAGACGTAAGCTAGGCTACGGGGAGCCATAAGCTAGGGTACGGAGAACCGTAAGCGCGGGAACTGCAAGTTGATCACGCACCGCACCGCGGTTCGTGAGCTTGTCCCGAGGCGAGGCGATTACGTTACGATTCCGATTAGTGTGCGTTGCAGTAGTGAGTTCTATACAAATAATACTGAACGGCTCCAATTGATACGGTGACGATCCCTTTCCGAGTTGATACGTGTGCTACGACCCTTAAGCGGTCGCCTCGCCGCTCGACACTGCGCCAATGAATACAGATTTACCTACATAGAAGCGCATTTCTTAAGGATTTCGTGTGCCGATTCCAAGTGGCGAGTTGGCGACTGTCGTCAGTGTAGTTCGTAGTTGGCGCCGTTGGCGGCGCTGGCGTCGTTCTCCGTCTCTCTTGCTCTGGTAGTTAAGATACACAGAAGAAACGTTCGTCTCTCTTGCACTCGTAGAGACAGCTGTCACAGCGCGACTGCCACGCTGCCAAGCGACAATTTGGGTTACAGAAAGTTTGCCTACAGAGCGCCCATAAGAAATGCGCCTCTATGTAAATATCTATGCTCTATGTCTGCGCCGAGTGTTGTGGGTTCGATTCCCACACGAGACAACACTTTGTGTAATCCATAACTTGTTGTTTCGAGTCTGTGTGATCATTGTGTCCGATGGTTGTATGTATGTAAAGCCCCCCGCGACACAGGATTTATTCCTAGTGCGGGAGTTGTTAAAAAATAGGTCCATTCAAAATCAAATAATTATGTAGAAATCTCTAGTACCTTCCCATGGATAGTTCGAATATAGAAACCGGTCGTTAGTTTGTTGTCTATCTCTATTTAAAGACTGCCTCTGTGGTGCGGTAGTGTAAGCGACTGCGGATCATGAGGTCTCGGGTTCGATTCCCGGGTCGTACAAAAAGTGATATTGGGTTTTTCTATTTATTTATTTATTTATTTATTTGGGACAAACAAACAGTAACACATTATATCTGCGCACATAATGTAAACAAAGATATTATTATAAATGTGAAACCCACACCGTTAGCCACAGCATATACTGTAGTGTGTAAGTACATATCCTATGTAATCTATCCTAATTATTCCATCATTTATTATGTACACGTGTAACCCCATTATTCGACAATACTTAAGCAATGTTTAATATGAATAAATGTTCAGTCTTAATCATGATTTCGTTGTTTTAATTCATCTCCCAATACACTCCGTACATGGCGACCCTGCCAACAGTCGACCACCCGCGCGAATTGGTTATTTGATACGACTTTACCTTAAAGAGAGTGGAACTTTTATTAGACTTTGTGCATAACGTAGTGGAAAAATAATCTACGTTATGATTATGGCGCAATTAGAACAAAGAAATCGATCTGACAAGTTGGACGTTGTTATTCGTGTATTCCGTAAATCTTCAAATAAGCGTGATGGGTAACCAAAAATCACAGGAGGTCGTTATCGCCCAGAACGCAGCGGATGGAAAAAACCAGGCCAGGGCAGACGAAATACAGCAGCATATGTCAACCACAAATTTACTGCTCATGGTCATATCTATAGGCATGCTTATGGGTGTGCTGTATTTTGCATATAAGCTATACAAGAAATGCCATATGCAATGGATATCGCGGCAAATCAATAGAGCTGCATTGAGAGCTTCTATTTTTCGGCGACCACCAGCAATCTCCGGGTGTCTTGAGGGCGAAACTCAGGCACAGGCTCCGAATAAACTCTATCCAGGTGTTGTGTAAAATCGGTTTGAAGTGCGTGGCTCGATATCGATAAGTGCTCGGAAATAATAAAAGTGCGTGTGTCGACAAGTGTTCGGTTAAATCTATCATATGCGTGCAGATTGTGCGTTACGGTACGGCTTTCGTAAAACGGTATATAACGAAATTAAAGGGTATATTTAATGGACTATTTAGTGGACTGTAGTTGTTATTATTATGATGCACTATAGTATAATAATGTGACGTAGGTATATAGTACATGCCTACATATGTAAGTACACGAATAATGTATAATCAACGTTTTGGTGGTAAGTTATGGCAATTTATTTACAGTCTTTATATAACGAATTAAAAGAAGTTAGATCTTATTTAATAAAGATAGGCCCTAAAAGAAGACAAGGTAATATTTTAGTAAATAAGTTAATTGAAGCTAATAAAATATATGTGCGATATAAAGACTGGCTTAATGAGTACAATTTAAAATTAAGCAAGTGTGATGATGATCCTCTAGTGCATAATTTTTGCAAACAGTTTTTAGCGTTATATAACGAGATAACTGATTTATGTCAAAGTGATACATCCAGCTCTGAAACTATTTTAACAATGAATACTTTTGATTTGAAAACTGCATTACATTTATTGCCCTGTATGACAGATACAGTGGCTAACACCAAGCAATTAATAGATAATATTGAATATTATAACTCGTTATTGGAGAAAGAAACATGTAAACAAAATTTAATTAATTTTATTTTAAAAAGTAGGTTGTCTCAAGCTGCAAAGTTACGATTGAATACTAGTTATTCAAATGTGAATGATTTGATTTTGGATATGAAAAGAGAACTTTTACCCCATAAGGCGGCAACCGCAATTTCGAGTAAATTAGAGAACATCAAACAAAATAATTTGTCTATTTCAGATTATGGCCAACAAATATCTGAATTGTTTGTGGACCTTACGATATCGCAAGCGAATGGAAATTCTGAAAATTATAAAATATTAAAACCATTAAATGAAAATATAGCCATTAAAAAATTCGCTGACGGTTTGCGAAATCGTAGGCTCAGTACGATCATAGCCGCTAGGAATTTTACCACTCTAAAGGACGCAATCCAAGGGGCTCTCGACGAGGAAGGCACCAGTACATCCGGGTCCGGCGAAATTTTAGGTATGAATAAAACTAATTATTTTAATTCTAATTATAGAGGTACGAGGCATCATTTTAGAGGTCAGCGTGGAAGATACAACAACCAGTCTCCGTTCTATAGGGGTCAAGGTCGAGGTTTTCGAGGCAACCAGCGAGGACAGAATCATCAGTTCGCTATCAGAGGTACTTCAATGCGTGGTCACCAGTTCCGAGGTCAGCAGAATGCAGGTATGTCTAGAGGAAACCGAAGGATAAGCCAACAACAAAATGTTCACATTATGTCCGAAAATCAGCCTGTAAATTCAGTAAATACAGAAACATTTTTTCGTGACTAATAAAATTGACCATACAATTTTATCTTGCCATAGTGACTTTTATATAAATTTTTCAGTAAATGGCACAACATTTCCGTTTTTATTAGATACAGGCGCATCTTTGTGTGCAATTAAATATAAACATGTCTTGGATTTGAATCTTACTGTATACAATGAAGATATAATTATCAATGGTCTCGGGGGCAAAGTCCAAGCAATAGGATACGTGTTTATACAATTGAGTTGCGATGATTTAATTATTAGTCACAAGTTTTATGTATTTGATACATTACCAATTAGGTGTAGTGGTATAATTGGTCGAGACTTTTTAAGAAGGTTCAATTCTGTTTTAGATTTCGATAAAAATATTTTGACAATGCGTGATAGTTCTAATATACCAATTAATTTACCGATTAGAAATACATTTAATAGTCATTTGGAAATATCGGCTAGATGCGAGTCTATTCACTATATTCAAACAGACTGCCAGGAAGATTGTGTAATTTTTTCAACTGAGATACAAGATGGTATTTATTTAGCTAGTTCAATTGCTACTCCTATAAATGGCGTTGTACCTATTAAAATACTAAATACAACGGAAAATAGTGTAATTTTACCAAAATTAAATTTTAATATACAAAAATTAAGTGATTATAATATATGTTCTTTTAATAAAGTAGAAAATAAAGCAGATAGGGTAAAACAGCTATTTTCTTATATGAATTTTTCGCATATGAATACTGAGGAAAAGACTTCTATCGAAAATTTATGCGCTAAGTATGCTGATATTTTTTATTTACCGGGTGATACATTAAAAACAACTAATATTTATACACACACCATAACTTTGAAACCAGAGACCACTCCAATATTTTCTAAGCAGTATAGGTTACCTCAAGCCCAGAAACATGAAATTAAACAACAGATAGATAAAATGGTTGAAGAAGGCATAGCAGAACCAAGTCAAAGCGATTGGTCTAGTCCTGTCTTATTAGTACCGAAAAAAATAGACTCAACGGGTGCTAAAAAATGGCGATTGGTTATTGACTATCGGAAGTTGAATAATTGTATAGTAGATGACAAGTACCCTTTACCGGATATCACTGAGATATTAGAGTCTTTGTCTGGGAGTGTTTATTTCAGTCATTTAGATTTACACCAAGGGTACTATAATGTAAATTTAGATGAAAATAGCCGAAAGTTAACTGCATTTGGCTCTGGTCAATATCAAATGACCAGAATGCCAATGGGTTTAAAAACAAGTCCTAGTTCCTTCTCTCGCATGATGAATATTGCCTTAGCGGGTCTTAATTACGAAAAATGCTTAATTTATTTAGATGATTTAGTCTGTTTTGGACGCTCTTTAAATATTCATAATAAAAATCTGCAGGACATTTTTGAAAGGTTGCGTAAAGTTAATTTGAAATTAAACCCTTCAAAATGTGATTTCCTAAAGAAAGAAATTTTGTACTTGGGACATGTAATATCTAATAATGGCATACAACCTGATCCGGCAAAAATTAATACAGTTAAAAATTACCCGTGTCCAAAAAATTGTGACGAAGTTAAGAGATTTGTAGCTTTTGTGAATTATTACCGAAAGTTTATACAAAATTTTGCAGAAATCGCACAGCCTTTAAATGCACTTTGTAGAAAAAATGTATCATTTCATTGGGATCAAAAGTGTCATGCATGCATTTGAAACACTTAGAGAGAAAATTATTTCTCCTCCCATTTTACAATATCCCGATTTTTCGGAACAAAATGAGTTTATTCTCGGGACTGATGCGTCTAATTATGCCATAGGATCCGTTTTAGCGAATAAAGATGGGCGTCCTGTTGCTTTTGCAAGTAGAACGCTAAACAAAGCTGAAAAGAACTACCCTGTAATTGAGAAGGAATTATTGGCAATAGTGTGGGCGGTCAAATATTTTCGTCCATATTTATATGGTAGACATTTTAAAATTCGTACCGATCATAGACCCTTAATTTACCTTTTTAATATGAAAGATCCATCAAGTCGGCTAATGAAATTCAGACTTGCTCTAGAAGAATATAATTTTACTGTAGAATATGTAAAAGGTTGTAATAATAGTGTAGCAGACGCTTTATCTCGAATTTCCTTAAACGAACTAAAAGAAATGCATGAGCATAACGTTAATGTTTTAACGCGTAGACAAGCCAAGAAACTTCAAGATTCTTCGGTTGATATAGCACCCTCAGATAATTGGCCTGATCAACCAAATGTCGTAGGGACTCATATTAAACCGAAAGAATCAGTTGAATTAGTATTCATCGATTTAAGAAATTATGAAAGAATTAAGAAAGAAGATATTATAAATCATGAAACTGAATTATTTTGTTACGTTAATAGTAAGCGAACAATTTTTATTAAATATTTAGAATCTCAATCGCGAAGTACACGAGGTGAATTCGTGAGAGAACTAGATAAATTATGTAAAGATATAAACGTTGAGGAAGTTTGTATAGTGAAAAATAAGGATAATACAGAATTTATTCGTAAATTGTTAGAAGAAATAAAGAAATTGAAAGATAGGTCCGGACCACGATTATGTATTATAAAAGATATAGAGCGAATAAATGATAAAGATGATAGACGCGTAATTTTGAACGACTTTCATCTCCTACCTAGTAGTGGCCATGCTGGTATGAGAAGAATGTCAAATAATATAAAAAAGTATTATTATTGGCCTGGGATTGATAAAGATGTAAAGGATTTTGTAAAACGTTGTGATAAGTGCCAACGACAAAAACATTCAATTCCACATAAAGAGCCTATGAGTATAACAACAACAGCCAATTCAGCATTTGAAAAAGTATTTTTAGATCTAGTTGGGCCCTTAGAAACTGATAATGATAACTTTTCTTATATACTGACTTTACAGTGTGAACTCAGTAAATACGTTGAAGCTTACCCTTTAGTTTCCAAAAGGACTGAAGATGTTGCAAGATCATTTGTCAATAATTTTATCCTTAGATATGGAGTTCCCAAGGAGATAGCTTCTGACAGAGGTAAGGAATTCATATCATCTACATTCCAAGAAGTTTGTAAATTATTGCAAATTAAACAATTAAATTCTACTGCCTATCATCATCAAAGCATAGGAGCATTAGAAGTATCTCATAAACATTTAAACTCTTTTCTTAGAATTCATACAGATAAGCACCCAGAGACTTGGAGCCACTGGCTTCCCTTTTGGTGCTTTGCATACAACACTTCGGTACATTCCGAAACGAAGTTTACGCCTTATGAATTAGTATTTGGTAAGAGATGTATACTACCAAGTAACTTGTGTAAAGACTTAGTGGAACCTATATATAATTATGAAAGTTATCCAAGTGAATTAAAATATCGTATACAGCTTTCACAGAAAGAAGCGAGAGATAATCTACTTAAAAGTAAATTGAACAGAAAAATAGATTATGATAAATATACCAAACCTGTTACATATAAGGAAAATGATTTAATATTAGTGAAAAATGAAGTAGGTAACAAACTAGACGATTTATATTCAGGTCCTTATAAAGTTATTAGGGACATACCACCAAACGTAGAAATTATGAAGAATAATAAGTTAGACATTATTCATAAAAATAGGACTAAGCTATATATTTCTTAATAAACATTATAATAGTTATTCGAATTAGCATAACATAGAATTACTATAAACGCAATTGTAATCTTTTGATATGTTATAAAAAAAAAACAAATGTACTTATGTTTTTTTTTCTATCAGAAGGGAGGTGTAGTGTGTAAGTACATATCCTATGTAATCTATCCTAATTATTCCATCATTTATTATGTACACGTGTAACCCCATTATTCGACAATACTTAAGCAATGTTTAATATGAATAAATGTTCAGTCTTAATCATGATTTCGTTGTTTTAATTCATCTCCCAATACACTCCGTACAATACAATTCATATGACCATATTATACTATACTATACTATACTATACTATACTATACTATACTATACTATACTATACTATACTATACCATACTATACTAATGAACAATCTGTGCGAGTAAACTACAAGAATGTTCGAATAACTATACATCGGAATCCTTAAGTTTATTTAACAAAGCAGAACGAAATCTATTTGCTGACACTGAGAATAAATCTAATTCTGTAGTTTCTGAACAAAAGTCGTTATAGTTTTTGCACAAGCGACGTAGAGGCGCCCGCAGACCAGCATTGGTGCGGCAATGGGACACAGCAAAAAGAGGACGTGCGCACATCTCTCGTCTAATAACAGTTCTTGGGACACAGTAGCATATTTTATTAGTGATCTCAGAACAGTTATACCTGTTATAGCATAAGTCGAAAAGAAACATAATTTCTAGATATAAACGTCTAGACTTCAGGCTCATTAGATTATAACTATCAAGAAGATTTTTATAGGTTGGGAAATTGGTTGGGAAATTGTGGCAGCACCTATAGTGCATCGATCTAAGGAATTTGCATTGCACTCTCTAGCATCTCAACGTATTTATTATAAAAAGGGTTCCACACCACCACCGCATATTCGAGTTGAGATCTAACTAGTGCTTTATAGAGATGACAATAAGTGCTTGCGTGTTTAAATTCAGTAGCTGATCTCATAACGAACCCGTACATACGATAAGCCTTTTTGATGATGTTGTCAATATGTTGATCAAGGTGAAGTTTGTTATCTAGCAGTACCCCTAGGTCTCGCACGGATAGAGCTTTCAATAGAGGTACATCGTTTAGATTATAATTATGATTTAATTATTAAGAATTATCCAATAGAAGTTCGGAGTCAGGGAGTTGGCGGTGTCACGTCCTCGTGCCTCGGAAAGCACGTTAAGCCGTTAGTCCTGCGCCCGCACTCTCTCCGGTCGTGTCGCATGTGGCGTCCCATCGGACTATGAGAGTGAGGGAATAGAGAGTGACTGCCTCGTTGGTCTCGCGGCATAAATGTGCGCGTGTGATTGGGAGGTCTCGGGTTCGAGTCCTGAGTCGGGCAAAGTGTTATTGGGTTTTTCCCTTAGGAAATTCTCAGTAGCAGCACGGAGTCTGGTAATGTGCCCGGTACGGCTATAGGCTCGCTAGGTACGTGGGACCTAAAAATTTATGGCGAAATGTGGGTGTTATATTACACCTCTGCCTACCCCTTCGGGGATACAGGCGTGAGACTATAAAAAAATAAAAATAAGAGTGCACTTGTGTATGCGCACACACTTGTGTACTTATAACAAGCCGCCGTGGCTGAAATCAGTCGGGAGGACATCATTTAAAGACATCATCTGGACAGCGCAACTCCTTCCTAAAATTAACCACCTGTAGAAAAAGACAAAATAAGTTAAAGGGTACAGTCATAAAGATCTTTGACAGTCGTTATAGGGAGTCGGTACCTCTGAAGAAACTAACATTTTGTTTTTAGCATACCAACAGACTGTCATGCAGAGGGTATCGGGTTCGAACCCACGGCGCGCACCAATGACTTTTCGAGTTATGTGCGTCATCATCATCATCATCAGCCTTTAACAGTCCACTGCTGGACTAGACCTCTCCTTTGAAAGGAGGAATTGGTCTACTACACCACGTTGGCTAAACGGGTTGGTATAGAGTTTGTATCAAGTTTTCCTTCTCTTACAGTGCTGTTCTCTGCATAATATGCTTCCTCTGTCGGCTCTTACGACACCCATGGGATGATATGGGGTGGTGACAATCCGTATTCTTAATCTAAATCGTATCAAATTGTTAATTATGGGTGAAAATCATTTAAAATGACCATTGTAACAAAAATGAAATTGTAACAAAATGAAACGCGTAACAAAAAATAACAAAAATGAAATATTAGGGCTCGGTTACAATGTATACACATTATTATCTGAATGTTATTTATTTTATTGATTTAGTTAAATTATGGTGTTTCTAAATAAAACACTGTATTTTATCATTGGTTTTATTAATTAAATATGAGAGATATATAAGGAAATTAGAATCTCCTAAATTTTTTTTTTACTTTGGCGACAATAAAATGATATCAACGCTATATTAGTTGCCTATCTTATTAGTTCAAAAATAGTCATATTCAGAACATTATTTTTAGATATAAAGTAATCAGTCTAAAAGAAATCAACAACATAAAAATAAATAGACATCCTTGTCAACAGTATTCATTAATAAACACTTGAAAAACTGCAAAATAGCTAAAACTTCAATATTTTCTAAAATCAATTGTACGCTGCATCATATTTTTTATAAAGTTTTTTCTGTGCCAGATAATCACTAAGTAGGTATTATAGATGTAGTAGTAGTTATTATACTTGTGGGTCATCAAAAATTAAAACTTAAAAAAAGTAGGTATGAAAACTCAAAACTTAATTACAGTAAGTTAAAAATATCCAGACATTATATCCTACTGTCATGAACACAATAAATATCACAATGTTTTTTAGAAAATAATAATGAATTTAACAATCAAAACGTTATCATAAAAAACGATGTTAGATATTACTCACTTTCACTTGAACTCGAAATAGAAAAAAATGATTTTTTCTTTAATGGTACATAATTAAAAGATGAACTACCAACAAATTCAGGGAAATCTGCTTTAAGAGTGAAAGAAGACACATTTTGTATCTTTGTGTTGCTTGTCATTTTCTTTAGATCACTGAGTGAATAATTTACACGAAAATTAGACAGAATAGTCACAGGTGCCACATTTTTATTTTTTATTTCATTCCGACGATCAACATTTTCTTTATTTGTCATGGCGGCCGCGGCATAGGTATGGTCTGCATCCACGGGGGTTTTAATTTGCGTTAGGTTGGTTTTCACTTTATCGTTGGATGATTCAGTGGTATCAACACTATGTGACAAATCAAAAATATCTAAAGAGTCTAAATCACCGTAACCAGTACTTAACGTATCTTCTTCAACATTGGGGTTTTTTGAAAATACCAGTATTGTTTCGCTTTCGCAATTAGTGATATCAGTCAATGTGTTCATATTATAGGTTTGTCTATCAAATGGTGCAGGCAGGCAGTCATCTGAATCGGATGTTAACCGACTTCGTTTTCTAGGGCGAGGTTTTATCAAGCAATGTCTTTTAATATCGAAACAGTCGCAGAAGCCTCTAATATTTGAGCTGTTACAAAAACAACTTAAAACTCGGTAGTTAATTTCATTAGTTGTTTTCTGGGTCGACTTGTATTTGGTGAACTCTCATGGTTTTAGGAACAGGCACGTAAACTTCGAGAGCTGATTGGTTTTTGTTTTTAACCTCGATGATATCAGACTCATCAACACAGAAGAGGTTAACTGTAGTGTCTTCTTTCAGTAGAGAGTACGCTACTGAAGTATTTAAAACATCCATTCCATGTGATACTCTAGCATCTAAAAGTCGCTTTATGGTACCTCCTACACCATCTCTGAAAAGGTCCAAGTCTCTCTTTCGAAATTCAAGTCTTCAAGATAGAATTTATACAGATAAAAATTATTTTTCTGCTTATATTGGGTGGCGGGGCCATCCGAAAACATGTGTACAATATTAATTTGCGGAAATTTTCTTTTGATATCAATCAGAATTGGTCTCAAATGTGCCCATATTGCTGGAGGTGAATGATCAGTTGAGTCAGATAGTGTGCAATATGCTTGAGGTTTCAAATCTTTAATGTATATGACGCTTGTATGTAAAGAAATTTGATTCTGTGACCCGAAGTGGGCAGATTGAATTTGCCGATGCATTTTACAATTGTAATTTTCGGAAAAGTCACAGTGAATCATTACCTCGTTTTGTAGAAGACTACTTTTGAGACTTCTATATACGTTATACTGGTGCCAAATATTAAAATAGTGCTCTTTAAACTTTGTAAGTTCGTGTTCAAAAAAACTTATAAGATTTTCCAGTTTTCCCGTTTTAAGTTCAGTTAATACTTTTTTAGTTTTCTTAGTCTCTTCATTTTTTTCATATTCAACATCTTTCGTGGTCCACTCTAACCAGGTAACGTGATCATGTTTTTTAGCTTTAGTAAAATTGTAGGTTGGAGACATCGTATTGCAAATATTACATTGAGAATACATGCATTCTTTCGATTTTGTATCACACACTATATCTTCCAATATATTTATTAAATTTGTACGTGATTCAAAGATCTTCATTTGTTTTAGCGCCATAAATTTAAACTCAATATTTTCATGAACTTTGCAAACACAAGTTTCACGATTGGACAGTTAAGGTTTCACCACATAAAAAGGTCGGTGCCTGCGAAAACTGGCAATGGACACATTAATACCAGTGTCTTCTCTAATTTTTTTACGTAAATTCGTCAAACTGTCAAGCAGATATCGTTTCTGACATTTTTGTTTTTTATAAGTCTTAGTTTCCTTTTTTCCCGCCGTAGCACGGCTTACATCATCGCGCAGGTAAAAGAGACGAATTTTTTTCGCCAATTCACTGTTTCTCTTTGAGCCCAATTTTGCATGATTACGGATTCTGCTTTTTAAACCGACCACCCATCTCAATCGCGTGTTCATTCTATACTTTTTAACAATTGAGGACGTTAAAATATTCCGTAACACCTTTTTTGCCTTTTTGTTGTTGACGTATTCCTGCCCCATTGCTTCAGTCAAAACGTAATTTTGTAGTAGGACTTTTTTAATTTTCATTTTACCTGGTTTGAGGGAGTAGTCATAGTTTTGATCAATAATTCTGATTTTGAATTTGGTGTTTGCGGCTCCTCATGTATTACGAGATTTGGTTCTGCTTGCTCTGAAACAGTCATCTGACATTTAAGCAGGATTTTTAGCCGATAGATTTTCTTTTTTAGCGCCTGTATTTGTTTTCTTTGTTTATTTATAGTGTTTTTTTGTTTTTCATTTTCTTTTCTTAGTCTTTTATAGTATCGTTGGTAATCTTTTGAACTTTTTATATTTTTTACTTGTGTTTTATATTTTTTATCTTGGTTTTTCTTAAGCTTTCTCCAGTTCCTTCTTCTTATCGACTTTTGGTTTTCTGTAAGTTCAGAAACTGGCACATATATCTTCTTAATTCTGGTTAAATTTTTCAATCGAATTTCTTCGTACTTCTCTGGATTTGATTATTTAAGGTGTTGCCTATATAGCCTTTGACGTTCAGCTGCTGTCATTGGCATCCTAAAATAAATATATATAGTAAGTATTGCCGTGTGGCTGACGGCATAGAATACAAGTGTCGCCACCCCATATATTCCCGTGGGTGTCGTAACAGGCGACTAAGGGATAACACGATGCAAATACCATCTTTAAGTAGAGACGGAAAACTCGACATCAAAATCGTTGGTTTCAGTAAGAATCTGCCACGACCCTGCTACACGCTTAAGCGGAAGAAGTCATAGGAGGATTTCGAGGGTCAAAAGAACCTTCGAGTATTTCCCTCAACTTTAAAAGATCTAACAATAAATAAATAATAAATTATACACAAAAATACAAAATCGATTTGAGAACCTCTCCATTTTGAAGTCAGGTCAAAGACATGTTCTAAGTAAACTACATAATCAATCTTTTCATCTCTTTTTATAAAATGTCACGAAGGTCAAATAAGAAATCTGAGGAAACCCACCTATATATTATGTCACACTGATAAAATCTTTAAATCATCAGTCACTGAAGCTACTTTTAGTTGCACGAGGCTCCGGACGTAGTTCCAGGGTCGATGGATTAAGGATGGAATAAGTTCACTTTCAGAGATCGTTTCTTCAGCGTACATGCAAGCTCTGAAAATGGTACCCATATTAATTTTATCAAAAATGTCCCGTCCACCATCTTAGATTCCCAAAATGTCCCGTCCGCCATCTTGAATTCCCAAATAGATGTCATTTTCCTGACCAGAATCCATAAGAACCCCGAAAATGATACCCATATTAATTTTATTAAAAATGTCCCGTCCGCCATCTTGGATTCCCAAATAGATGTCATTTTTGTCACCAGAATCCATAAAAACCCCGAAAATTATACCCATATTAATTTTATTAAAAATGTCCCGTCCACCATCTTGGATTCCCAAATAGATGTCATTTTAGTGATCAGAAAGCATGAACAGTCACGAGCATAAATATATTACTATGGGCAGATTAGCAAAAATATCTGTCCCAAGAATGAGTTCAATAATATCTGTCTGCACGTACGCAGCAAAAATATCGGATATTATCAGGCAGCATAATGAAGTGGCATCAAAATTATGTGGTGAAAATGTCGAAGCATAAATATCTGATGTGACAGGTGGCAAAATGTTATGATTCCTTTTGAAGAGCAAATATATGTAACGTTTTATATTTCTGTAATTTGCATTGATTCCGCCCTAAAAGCATAAATATGTATCACCAACTAGGAGGCAATAACATCTAACATACAATTTATAAACAATAAAATATTTGATATTATGTATAGCGCCGGTAAAATGTGCCAAAATGTTTTATTGTTTTGTATTTTTGTTTTTATTTGCCTAATATACTTAATAAAATAATGATTGTAAGCGAGTATTTATGTCACCGGAGAATGACAAGAACCGCAAATTTATAAATTTCCTAAGAAATGTATAAAATTTCGTAGGATTCTAAACGAGAGATAAATTGTATTATTTTACGCCTACCTTTCCGAAAATGGCTTAACTTACGAATTCATGCGTAAAATAATAAGTAAACAATTACCAAACGCCATGTGGACTTTGAATGAACTGGAACTAAAGCGATGTTTATGAGCCTAAGTTAACGGAACCCTGCTTCGTAAGGCTCCTATTTTTCTGTTCAGGGTCACAAGAAAACCTAACATAACTTATTAAGTTGAATTGATGCCGACCTTCATTATCACCGACCGACCAATCAGAGAGCAGTATGTTATTTGCCGTATTTTAAAGAAGCTTAAAATTAATGTGAAACTTCTGTGATTGGTTGAACCGTTTAGAAACTTACGAATAGAGGTAGCTTATAAATTTACCACGTGACATCGCAAATTGATAAATTTGCGAAAATATGGGCGTAAAATAATACAATTTATCTACCGTTTAGAATTTCCTAGTAAATTTATAAACTTGCGGATCTTGTTTTTTCCAGTGATATCTAATTAAACATAATTAATAAAAATCGAGTAAATCCACCATTTGCATCATTACGTCCTGTGGCCTCTCGTGCATTGTAGAACTATATTAGCACACACTTGAGAGCCTCGGAGTGACTCCTTAATGTCAAAGTTGTGACAACGTAGAAAATCATGGATTCCAGCCAGAGTTGGATCCTATTGTTGAAACATTGAACTCCACAGATTCTCAATGGAATTCAAATCAAGGCTCTCTGAAGGGAAATTGATTAACTTTAAGGTCTCTATAGTATTTTCTTGGATTTACGCGAATGTTTCACATTGAAAAGGCTTCTCTTTGAATATTAACTTTTAAACCACTCACGAGTTATTCGGGAGCAATTAATGGAATATGTGCATCGAATAGTATCCGTGTACGTCTTCATAAATGGATACTGTTCGATAACTCATCGTCAATCCAATGAAATCCAAAAAATAAGTAAGGTCTAGGTCGGTAAGGGAGCCTGGTGTATTACTTTAAAAACAATAAAGGATCGGACAGTATTAAAAATAAATTGCAAATTATCATTTATCAAAAACATTGTCTCAAATCACCACTATAAATATTCTTAAATTTTGATTTTGCTCTTACAGCAAATTTCTTATAAATAAAACCATAAAATAGTACAGCAGCGTTTCGACGGGTGACAAAAAGTTACTAATTTGACTAGGCAGTCCGATTCCCTATTCTTAAACTATTACTCGGCAGCCGTAGATAAAATTGATCTACCCACTACAATAATAAATAATTTAATTCGGTCGTAGTATTGGATATGTCCTCATATCATAAGACCCATTAACAAGCCGAAGTCTACTCGTTATGGACATCAAGCCAAGTCATACTAACCAAAAATAATACCTGGGAAACGATTTTGTTTTAAGGAGACTCATTTTTTAATCCGCAATTAATAGTGCGCGCGTGCAATTTTCGGAAACCCTACTTATCCATGGGTGCATCTATATCTATAGAATAGGTTGGCGGGGTAAATGCATCGATTTTGTATATCTCAATATCTCCTGAACCAGTAATTTCCCAGGTGTTGTGCCGAAGAAATTTTTTTTCGTAGTGATTGATACAGGGATTTCAGTTTTCGTTAAGGGTCTTTTTACACCCTGTATAGTATAAAACGACAGCCTATATTAAAACAATGTAAAATAACATTTGCTTTTTTTAACTATTTCGTATAAATTTTAAATTAAATTGAAGATAAAATAATGTCAGATATTATTGCCACCTAGTTGGTGTCACATATTTATGCTTTTAGGGCGGCATCAATGCAAATTACAGAAATATGAAACGTTACATAATTTTGCTCTCCACAAGGGATCATGACATTTTGCCACCTGTCACATCAGATATTTATGCTTCGACATTGTCATCACATAATTTTGATGCCACTTCATTATGCTGCCTGATAATATCAGATATTTTTGCTGCGTACATGCAGACAGATATTATTGAACACATTCTTGGGACAGATATTTTTGCTAATCTGTCCATAATAATATATTTATGCTCGTGACTGAACATGATGCTCGCTTTCTATAAGAGAGAGAGAGCGAGACAGACAGAGAAATATGCGCACGCCGCACGGCTTATAATAGCTTACTATAGCTAAAAGTGTCTTTACAACTTTTTGTCTTAATTTTTCCGTCTAGACCCCCTTTCGCAACGCGCGAAAAGGGACTTCGTTCCAAAAATACAGGCACATATTTTATACAACATTAAAATCACGCTCTATTAATAAAATTTCATCAGCAATGTGAATGCAACTTTATTTCATTTTTGTTATTTAATTTTTGTAACGTAACTAAAATCATAACAAAAATGAAAAACCGCTGTACTTTGAAAGTAACTTCAAATACGTGAAGCCAAACAGAAATCGCAATAAGTAACAACCACCTTGCATTTCAATAAATGTGAACAATAAAGTACTTAATTGATTAATTTAATCGTAAGGGTTCACTTACCTACGTTTTTAGAAACAAAACAAAACTGAGGAATTACGATTGGAATTTTGCTCGCTGACAAAAAAACACGCGTCATTCACTATTTTCACTCGAGGACAAAATGGCCGACTCATATTAGATTCCGGCATGTGATTGGCTCGTTATAGTTTGAGTGTTGCCATTTTACAAATTCTAAATAATACTAAATTGGCCGTTACAAAAATGAATAACAAAAATGAATAAAATTATGGACATTACTTTCTACCCAAAATTTAAATATTTTAAATAATAAATATTACTACTTTTGAACGTAATCAAGGGCCATCATTAACGTTTTGAAAAAAAAGTTCATCAATAAGTAAATACTGTAGCTAATTAATTTATTCAGATAACTTTTGTCACGCAGCCCGTGAAGAGGACACATTATTTTGTACGGATATTATCGGACTTTGATGAGAACGAAGAAATATAATTAATTAATTATGCGCAACAAATACAGATGTGTATGTTATATAGTCAGATAATATACATCAGAGTACTAATAGGTAGTTTTTACATGGTAAAAATAACTGAGTTCATTAAATATCGGGTGTGGACAAATGTTGCAATCAAAATGGTCATTTTAAATGATTTTCACCCTTATCGCTTACCCTGTGCCTCGGAGGGCACGTAACGCCTGGACTATCATGAGGATCTTTGACAATCATTACGGGGAAGTACTCTCAAATAAACTGATTGTTATCTAAACCAAAGAATATCGTTATCCCTTGGATTGCGGAGGTCAGACAGGCAGTCGCTCTGTGAAAACGCTAATATTAATATTCAGTAAAATCCAGTTAGACAAGTAAGCCGACGTCGGCTTACAGCTGGGATAACGCTAGGAGGATGATTGCTTGACCGCAGAGCACACTAAGAAGGGTCTTTTTAGTATTTGACCCCTAGGGGTGAAATAGGAGTGAAAGGTTAGGTTAGCAACACGCAGAAATAAAACAAAAACAGTTACCAACGCAGTTAAAAATGAAATATATAATAAAATAAAAACGTATGTCCGTGTGGTGACGGATTAATAATACGCAGTGTCACCACCCCATATCATCCCATGGGTGTCGTAAGAGCCGACAGAGGGACCATACTATGCAGAGAACAGCACTGTAAGAGAAGGAAAACTTGATACAAACCCTATACCAACCCGTTTGGCCAGCGTGGTATAGTAGCCCAATTCCTCCTTTCAAAGGAGAGGCCTAGTCCAGCAGTGATCTGTAAGGGGCTGATGATGATGATGTTGTCTCCAACTCAGTGACAAATTCATTCTCCCCCGCTGCTTGCGCATCGTCAACCTACAGGCGGACACTGTTGTTGCTCAATTTAGTATACACATAGGCACACACATTTCTTAGAGTTCCGTAGCTAAATGGCAAAAAGCTCAAGCGTGGTCGGTATTGAGTTCATCTTCTGTTAGCTTTTTGTGGCAGCTTACCCCTCTAGAGTATATGTCATTTCGTCACCAGTGTACCTAAATGCCGTTTTGTCTCACAGGCGTTAATTGCACTTCCGTTTTGTCGAGATCTCGTGTACCTCGGATCCAACCTAATGGAAGGAAAGAGGAACCCACCACGCACCCTCGGATTGATCACCCCAACTATTGCCGGTTGACAATACCGAACCTTTAGGTACCGTTGGTAAAAGGTTGGCAATACCGAACTCCTCTAACAGAATAAAGTATATAGGGTAGGAATGGGTTCCAGGAAGATACCTAACTTGCAGTATCCCGCAGTATGCGCAGACTATTCTTCGACACGTGTTTCGCCTCTGCACGAGGCATCCTCAACGATGAGCGATGGGCAACGACTGCTCAGTCGTTTCCCACCGCTCCACTGCAAGTCAGGTATCCTCCTGGAACCCATACCATTCCTATATCCCTTATTCTTTTAGAGGAGTTCGGTATTGTTAACCTTTTTCTATTGCAATAGTTGGGGTGGTCAATCCGAGGGTGCGTGGTGGGTTCCTCTTTCCTTCCATTAGGTTACAATGGAGTTCCGCCAAGTAACGCCTGATTCAATCAACTTTAATGCAGCAGAGAAGCGAAGACTAACTAAGCCCGCGGTTACACCCACTTTAAATTATTTATTGCGGTGCTTATGTTTCATATTCATATTCATTTATTACCTACCATTCCACAATGTTTCAGGTGTTATAAATATATACAATTTGGTTCATTATGGACCCTGTTTGGGCATAGCAAGAGTTACAATTATAAGGTAAATATATTCACTTAGGGTTATACAATTAAATTAAATAAGACATAGACTTATGGTATTTTTACATACTTACTTAGTACTCAGAAGAAATTTTATACACAGCTTTACCTATACATAAAAACAAAAATTTTACTCATCTCAGTTTAACAAAGTAAAGCAAACAAATAAATAAATAATTATTATACCTACTTATCATTTATCAGTAAAAAATTCGTCAATACTAAAAAATCCTTTATTAATAAGGTGTAGTTGGAGTGCGTTTTTAAATTTACTATCATATTCTATACTCCTTATTTCGTTTGGAATTTTGTTATATATTTTAACGCACATTGTAAATGGCCCAGAGTGAAACTTAGATATTGAGGAGCTAGGGAGAGCAAGTTTATTTTTAAAGCGCAGATTTCGTTGCTGAGGGCGTTGATCACATGCCAGTGCCACTTTTTTATGTATGTCGAAGGCGCCTGGAAATCATGGGATGCCCCAACTAGGATGAAACAAAAAGCACTTCTACCGGATTTGGACATTAGTGTACTCGCTGTAAATGCTTACTCTAAATAAAGCAATTTACTTCAAGCTTTATTTTATGGCGTATTCTGAGCATTCCTCATTTTAACCTACATTGTTTTAAGGAATTAAATACAATTACACGCAGCGATAGCCTAGTGGAGAGAACGACGGACTGCTACGCAGAGGGTCCGGGTTCGAATCCACGGCGCGCACCAATGACTTTTCGGAGTTAAGTGCGTATTAAATTGTTAATTATCGCTAGCTAAACGGTGAAGGAAAACATCGTGAGGAAACCTGCATGTCTGAGAGTTCTCCATAATGTTCTCGAAAGACATGTGAAGTCTGTCACGCACTTGGCCAGCGTGGTTGACTATGGCCTTACCCTTCTCATAATGGGAAGACGCCGAACGAATTAACATTTTAATAGGCACATAACTCCGAAAAGTCATTGGTGCGCACCGTGGATTCGAACCCGGACCCTCTGCGAAGCAGTCTGTCGGTTTCTCCACTAGGCTATCGCTGCCTATGATGCATGGAGACTGTTATAGACAAGTGTAAATAGAACAGGACAAAGGGGAAGACCTAGGCGGACGTTCTCGGACCAGATTGGAGACATTCTAAAAACAGGATAGTGTTGCGCGCCGTGGATTCGAACCCGATACCCTCGGCATGGCAGTCTGTTGGTATCTCCACTAGGCTATCGCTGCCTCAAATGAATAATACTTAGTTGAACTGTGCATTAGTTGTCCCTAGTAGTTTAATAGTCATAGGTGTCTATGCCACCGTGGTCCAGTGCAAAGCGTAAGCGTCTGCTGTTTTACGTCCCAGGTTTGATTCCCGGGTCGGGCAAAGTGTTACTGAAGTTTTCCGCATTCTCAGTAGCAGCACGAAGTCTGGCAATAGATCGCATCGAATAGGATCGCCCCCTATTACGTGGGACCTAAAATTCATAACATGGCGAAATAAGGAGGAATCTCATCGTCGTCAATCTTGAACGAGATCTCGTCATATTATGCATCGAGATTGATCCTAAAAAAATACACGGGATCTCGCGAGATCGGAATCCCGCGACATCGGGATTGAAATCCCTAGTAGGTATATTACACGTCTGTCGCCCGCTCTGCCGTCCTTTCACTAGAACCCCGTTAATCCTCAAATGGTCGATTTTGAGTTTTGAATGCAAAGTAATACAGTTTTAAATTCTCTATCTTTCTATTTAAGAACCATATCTCTATCACTTACGGTTATAGAGATATTAAAACATGATTTACCGTTAAATGACAAAATATGCAACAAATGCTTGACTAAAAAGTGACTATACCACGCTTCTTAGCTTAATGCACGTTAAAGGACCTTAGTTTCAAAATTCGCCTAATATTTCTTTCATTTTTTATAAGCTTAAACTACGTTAATTGAATATTCTTGACTACAAATACACTAAGAGCCTTTAAGTTGTTTATAGTTAAGGATCAATTTTGATAAAACAGGAATAAAAACAATGCTATAAACTATTTATGATGAAAACATTATCTTAATTCTGGTTAGACGACCATAACGGTATTTTTGCCAAGTAACCAATATTGCGATTTGCTAAAAACAATTCGTTAAAAAAGCGTTATTTACTTCTAACATGGAATTTGTTCAAAAAAATATTAGTAATTCTTAACTTAATAACGGCTAGCCCACGTTCCCTAACTAGAAACACGTTATCCGTTTCTCGCGCTTCGTTAATTCCGGGAGTTTGCGGGGATGCCATATGCGTGCGAGGATGGGATATGCGCGCAGGGAGGTTTGCCATTCCGCTCGGAGAGCTTATAGCGTGCAAGCGTGCGTCATCGCATCGTGTTCCCGCAAAAACTTAAATATGTCGGGAACATTAAGAGGTAAAATTCGAAAATTTTTGTGTAATACTTTATTAACATAATTTTCCTTAATATCTCCATCAAGTGTGAGGGAAGAATAGCAGACCAACGAATTAGTCATATTTATAAAATTATTATGACTGCCTTGTTGGTTTGCTGTTATCCCTCAGACTAACTAGGTGGAGTAACTAACCTTTGACGGGCAGGAACTGGCGGAAGATGGCGGTCAAACCGCTATGGCTATATAGGCAGCAGCATTAAGTATCAAAGACTTCCGCCACTACGATCGCCAATCCGTCTGCCAAGCGTGGCGAATTGGCGATCAAAGCAAAATCTCCCCGAAATGAGCCACACACGAAAAAAACGGCCTCAAATCCCTGACTAAGATAGTGGCCATGGTAACGGCGGGGCAAGGGGTGCGATAAAGCTCCGGCAGAGATTTGTCGCAATATTTCATTTCATTCATCACACTCCGATGAGGATGTAGAAGCTATCTATGAGGACATATCTCGGGCTATACATAGCTTCAAAACCCATTACACCGTTGTCATGGGAGATTTTAACGCGAAACTAGGCAAACGAGCGGTAATGAGCTGAGGGTGGAGCAATTTGGATATGGACACCGGAACTCGCGGGGCCACTTGCTGGCTAGCTTCATGGAGAAGGAAGGACTCTTCGTGATGACTTCCTTTTTCAAAAAGCTAGAATGCCGCAAGTGGACCTGGATAAATCCAGATGGTGCCACCAAAAATGAGATCAATTTCATCATGTCAATGAAGAGGTTAATATTTAATGATGTCTCTGTGATCAGTTCGCATAAAGCGGGCCGCAGTCACCAAACGGTAAAAGGCACATTGAATATTAGTCCCATCCCCGAACGGTCGAGATTGATGAAGTCTACGATGCCACCAGCGCCAGTTCAAATCTAAAACCCCGAGAGCTTTTAGCTTGAGCTGCAAAACCGCTTCGAATGCCTGGGAGAATGCGTAGATGTGGACGACTTTAGTGATAGGTTAGTGAATGCTATCCATACAACAGGCGTAAAGTTCTTAAAGCCCATGACGATTAAAAGAGCCCATAAAATCTCTGGTCCGATCCTCGAGCTTATACAGGAAAGGCGTAAGATGCTTCTGCATGCCTCCGACGATATGCCAAAGTATCGGCGGCTTAATAAACAGATCTCTAAGTCTCTGATTCGCGATCTTCGCCAATACAACACTTAGTGTGTTCAAGACGAATGGTGACAGAATTATAAGATAAAAACACTTTACTGTACACCATTAAATACACAATATTACAATGGATTACATCAAAACCTTAAAACTAGTGGTACAATGGCGGTCTTATCGCACATTGCGATTTCTTCCAGACAACCTAGTTCGGAAATATATATCTCGTATAATTATCTCTAATTATATATATTTATATATATATATATATATATATATATATATATATATATATATATATATATATATATCTCGTCGTATAATTCGACTAGACTTCAGTCTGGACGAGATAATTCTGTCACCTTTCGTCTTCAGCCTTGTCAGCTGACCTGCCCGATAGACAGATCTGTTTTAAACACTTGGAACCGTAATCTGCTCGATTGCTTCTTGAACATACTTAGTGTTGTATTGGCGGAGATCGCGAATCAGAGACTTAAAGGTCTGTTTATTAAGATGAGGCGGAGGAGCTGAGGCTCTTGGAAGAGATCAAACTGGACAGCTATACACGACTAGACGACCACCTGTTATCACTCCAGTCACTGACCCTAGAGATGGATTGACCCGACACTATACCGAACATATCCCGGACATAACATCCCGTCAGCATGCACGGGATAAGTGTGGCCCTAAATCAACTCAAAACCAACAAGGCACCGGGTGATGACGGAATTACTTCAGAGCTTTTGAAAGCTGTCGACGCACCTGCCGTGGAAAAACTTCGAAAGTTATTAAATTCTGTCATACTCGAGGGCAAAATGCCACAGGCATGGCACAGTGTGGTGGTGCTTTTCGTCAAGAAAGGCGATAAAACCCTTTTGAAGGACTACAGACCCATCTCACTCCTGAGTCAAGTCTATAATGCATCAGAACATTGCCAGCGTTCTATCGAAGCGGGAATTGCTGGAGATAACAATAAAAGACTTACAAGAGACAGGAAACGCTCCTGACGTTATATGCCTCTCTGAAATATTCGTAAAAAAGGATACGAAAATTATCTTAAAATCCACAGCTACAGTCTAGCTGCCAGCTATTGCAGGGATAAACAGAGAGGTGGAACTTGCATTCTGGTCAAAAGTGGTATGAATTTCAAAGAACTACTATTTGTTAAAAATCATGCTACTCAAAATACATTCGAAGCCTGTGGCATAGAAATAAGCTCCAATAAATTAATAATTATTTGCCTATATAGGACACCTCAATCTGACCCAACACAGTTTTTATCACGCCTAAATAATTTATTGGATGAAATAACAAACAAAAGTAAATTAAAACTACAATTAGTTATTACAGGAGACTTTAATATTAATACCTTAAAAAAAGGAACGATTACAAACGAATTACAAGATTTAGCATACAACTATAATTTGAAAATCCATATTGACGTGCCTACGCGAAAATTATCTTGTATTGATCAAGTATTGAGTAATATTCCAAATGCAACCGCAAAAGTACTACCACTTCACCTCTCAGACCATGACACAGCACAAATGCTGAGTTTTCCGCTAAAACGTAACCTAAAAACAGTCGCAACATACTACATCTATAAAAGAGACTATAATTTACAAAATATTAATAAGTTTAGAGAATGCTTACAACAACTATCATGGTCAGATGTGTATATTGAGAAGGATGCCAATATAGCATTCAATAACTTCCATGAAATTATATGTAAAGTCTTTCGACTGTGGGTTAAGGGATTTCTACTGCATTCTTTCCATTTTATCCTTCTACTATCGTTTGTTTCTTCAAAGGATGAGCGGGCGTAGATTTGCGGGCGAGGAGATGGTAAGTAAAACAGCATTTGTACATCACTTCAGTTATTATTGTAAATAGGTACTCACAATATAATCGAACATAGAAAACACATTACAATTTCTATCAAAAATTAGCGTCCACCGCGATCACGTGGCCACGAGCGCCTGTTCAGCTGTTTCCTCGTTGACTGCGATTTGAACAGTGATGCTCACCTCGCCAGAGCCCGGTGTTCGCTATTGGAATGTCGTTCTTCTTGGCGGCCTGTAACATTGTAGCAAACCTCATTGGTAACCACCAACGAGGTTAGCCTATACGGCCATTCTGACGAATCGCACGACCTCGTGCGCATGGTGTCCAGCATCTACAGGACGCAGCATTATTTCTCCAGACCTGTTCAATTAGAAAAGATGCACATTAACATTCGCTCGGCTTTTCCTGACCAGAATGAAATACATCGCTACTGCGTAGTATACCAACCATGGTACAGGCATAGTATGGATCATGGCACCCTCTTGGGGTACCAGGTCCTACTGACCGAATACCAAAATGCTACACAGGCTTATCAGGCTCAGCTGACTAGGCCCTTTCAACAAATGAGTGCGGACTCAAATCATGGACAGGGCATACAGAACCCTTCCGATCAACTCATGTCATGGACAGGGCATACTGGGCCCTTCCGATCGACTTAAACAACTTACTATACAACACACGTAAGTGCACACATACCTTTACTCAAGTCACAATTACTTAGCGAGTCATCCTACGGTGTGGACGCTGGCAGCAGTGATTTCTTCTCATCAGGAATGGACGCCGTCTCACCGTCGGTTTCTTAAGACTGTTCAATTTTGTTACCATTAATCGCTGGCACTTCATCCTCATCAAAGATCTTGGTTAGGGTAGTAAATATTTCTACCAGGTCTTCAAAATCCTGAAGCATACAAGTTTTAATGAGCCTAATTGTGAACAAGGTTAAAGCTATTGACGCTTTACTTTTATTCATAGAGATTTATCCAAAACTCTAGTTATGACGAGTTCCTCTATCTCGAACAAAGGAGGATGCGAAGACGAGATCAAGCGCCGTTCAGCTATCACCAGGACGGCAGTAGAGCGTCTGGGCAAGATATGGAGAGACAGCTGAATTACACGGAATACCAAAGTTCGTCTAATGAAGTGTCTGCTTTTTCCAATCTTTCTCTACAGGGCCGATACGTGGACACTAATGCTACAAGATCGCCGAAAAATCGATGCGTTGGAGATGTGGTATTGGAGACAGATATTGAAGATACCGTGGACAGCATTCCGCACCAATAACTCCATCCTCAAGGAGCTTCACATAAGGGATAGACTTTCGCCGATTGTGCAGTTATGAATACTGACATTCTTTGGGCATATCTCAAGAAACGAGGACTCGATGGAAACACTTGTGGTTAACGGTTGCGTTGAAGGCAAGAGAGCCCGCGGTCGATATCCGACTCGGTGGATCGATGTTATCACGCGGGCTACGTAATCGACCGCAGTACAATGTGCGCGAAACGCCAACAACCACCAGAAATGGAGAGATATCTCTCGGTATGCCGCAGCTTTGGAGGCAAACAATGGCGGCGCTCCATAGTCCTGTCCATCATCAACAGCCACGACCACCACCACCAACAGACATTCAAGTACATCTAAACCACCATTTGTGGGTTACACGCAGTGTTTCGTATGGAGATTGAACCCATAACACTTAGCTCAGTGTGAAGCGGTATTTGAGGACCACACAAAGTGTTGTCTCGTGTAGGAATGAACCTACAACACTCGGCACAGTGTGAAGTGGTGAGATGGTCGCTTTAACCACTACGCCAATCGTGCACTATTTGTGTAACGGACGAAGATGATACATAGGTAGTAGGTGACATATAGCGGATTGTTTTAAGCTACGCATGTGCCCACTTCACCTGACCGTTGAATCCAACGGAGGCTTATTCGTGCTAGGTTCTGAATATCGGGAGCCTGTTTCTGCTTTACCTGTAACCAATCAATCAGCCTACCGCATCAAGTCCAATCCAGCTAACTTTTTCAGGTCGTCGGTCCACCTAGCAGGAGGGGCCGGCCGTCCTTACGTTTACTGAGTCGCGTTCTCCACTCTGGACACGCTTGCTCCATCGCCCATCAGTCCTTGTAATGTGCAGATTTGACTAGCTCACTGACACTTAAGCTTACCTGAAATCAACTTTTGTTTAATTTGACATAATTTACCACCTTAACGAAAGTCTCTAGGGTTCAAAACTAAAGGAGTTTGAGATTAACTAACTCACAATTAAAGTTTCAGACTCTATAAGACAAGGGAGCTAAAGAGATTCTAGACAAAAGCTTGGCATATGCCATTTGACGTCTCACTATAGACTCACGCCTGTATCCCCGAAGGAGTAGGCAGAGCTATAATATTACACCCACATTTCGCCATGAATTGTTAAGTCCCACGTAATAGCGGACGAGCCTATTGCCTTTACCCGGCATATCATACTGAGAATTCGGAAAAACCTAATTACACTTTTGCCCGACCCGGGAATCGAACCCGTGACCGCCGATCAGCAGTCGTATACGCACGCTATCCACTGGACCACGGAGGCAGTCACGTCTCACTACATGACAGCAACATCATACTACATGACAGCAACATCATATTATGCTAAGAGAAACGGATGCAATCTATGAACATGTGACAAATTGTCTTAGCTTTAGACGCTTTCAAGGAATAGCAGCGAAATTATGTTAGTCTGAATAGTAAGATGTTGACCATCAAGATACTGACGAAAACTGACTAGTTGTGTCACTGATAGGGTTTTCAAAGCTCACAAGTGGTATTCAGACTCAATCTCGGTCGTGAGACACCATGAAATGTTCTTTCAAACAAGTGGTATTCAGACTCAATCTCGGTCGTGAGACACCATGAAATGTTCTTTCAAGCAGTAACAATACCATGCTATTATCACCATAAGTGTAGAACAACTCACCCTTCGCGGCTGTGCTTACGGAGGCTAAAAATAGACCAAAGCTAGGAATAGTCTTACGTTGTCTTACTTGTCTCACTGTAAAATTATATCACCTGAAAGACTGACTTACCAGTTAATGTCGATACCATACCATTTACTAGTTTCTGTTCACAAACTTTATCGTTTTTTTTCTAAACTCGGATATCTTTTGAAACCTGAAAAAAAAAGGCGATCTTCTCTCCAGCATTTTTATAACAGCGACACCCTCTTTAACTTTGCTTTACTGCCATTTTGTGCCTATGATGATCACGGTAGTGGCAGGATCCGTAAAATTATAGATAAGCAACTAAACACATTTCCTTCATCGTCATCACAGCGCGATATTTTTGCTCTCAAATTTTTCTCTTCAGCGATATTTTTCTAGGTGCACGACATTATTGTATTGAGCTGTCATCGTGTTGTCAAATTCGTATTTGCGGCCAGTCGCATTACAAAGTAGGTCGGTTATCCTGTTGAGGTTGCTAAAGAGATACCTCCTTGCTTACATGATGGTGTATATATTGGGTTCACAATCAATCCAGTAATGATCTCTTCAATTTGCCGAACCTTGCGAGTAGCAATTCCTTAAAATGCGGCCATCACATTTCATATTAACGCGGCGCGCCTCTTCAATATCTAACCGCTTAAGGTGATTCCAATAACGCAATTATGATGTTGGTGTTTCTTCACCATCTTGCAATATCAGCTTCAACATCGTCAGGAATGTAATTTCACGAGCAGAATCGGGTTACGTTGCTAGTAACGGCTTTGTCACAATCGCCTCGTTATTGATAAGAAAATCATGGGTACTCACTCGAGATCTGTCTTTCCATGATCGAATGCCATCTCCTGTTCATCTGCCCTTCGTAACCACTTCTGATAAAGTCTTTCGACTGTGGGTTAAGGGATTTCTACTGCATTCTTTCCATTTTATCCTTCTACTATCGTTTGTTTCTTCAAAGGATGAGCGGGCGTAGATTTGCGGGCGAGGAGATGGTAAGTAAAACAGCATTTGTACATCACTTCAGTTATTATTGTAAATAGGTACTCACAATATAATCGAACATAGAAAACACATTACAATTTCTATCAAAAATTAGCGTCCACCGCGATCACGTGGCCACGAGCGCCTGTTCAGCTGTTTCCTCGTTGACTGCGATTTGAACAGTGATGCTCACCTCGCCAGAGCCCGGTGTTCGCTATTGGAATGTCGTTCTTCTTGGCGGCCTGTAACATTGTAGCAAACCTCATTGGTAACCACCAACGAGGTTAGCCTATATATGCATGTTTTACCGTCTGTGTTTCCCCAAAAACAGAATAAAGATAAGTTTTAACAAAACTCAAAAACAAAATTGGATAAGCAAGGGCCTAAAACAGAGTTGAAAAACTAAACGTGTTTTACGGTACAACTATTATAAAGACAAAAGTATACAAAATAAAATTAAATATACTAGATACAACACACTCCTAAAAAAATGTATTTACAGAGCAAAAAAGAATTCTAACATTAAATTTATCAATAAAAATGAAAACAAATGTAAAGCGACATGGACTATAATAAAAAATGAAATAAATGCACCAAATATGACAAATAGTATTGAAAATATAAAAATTAAAAATGACATTATTACGGATCCCTTCGAAATAGCTTCATCCTTTAATAATCACTTCACCAATCTGAATCTCAACCCAAAGCACAAAAAGGCCAGCTATAGTCAAAATTCTTGTGTAAACTCTATGTTCATCACACCTATGTCTGAACGTGAGGTTAAACAAGAGATAATGTCACTAAAAAACACAAATTCTGAAGGATATGATGAAATCAGTACACGAATCATAAAAACATGCGCTACTGAAATAATTGAAGTTCTTACGCATTTAATCAACCAATCGTTTTTACTAGGAACTTTCCCAGAGGCACTAAAGTTGGCAATTATTAAACCTCTTTTTAAAAAGGGAGATAAATGTGACATGAATAACTATCGGCCAATAACGCTTGTACCTGTCATATCCAAAATATATGAAAAATTTATGCTTAAAAGATTGATTAGTTATTGCAATAAATTTAATATAATTAATAGAAATCAGTATGGCTTTCAAAAACATAAATCAACGACTTTAGCAATGTTTGCCTTGTTCAGAGCTATATTGACGGGCATCAATGAGAACAATTATACTACAGGCCTATTTTTTGATCTAACAAAAGCTTTTGATCTGGTTACGCACGACATCTTACTTGAAAAGCTTGAAAAACTAGGGATCAGGGGACTAGCACTACAATGGATATCCTCTTATCTAACTAATCGACAACAACGGGTTATCATTTCCAGATTAGATAAAAATAGAGATATGTCGCAGTACATATCAGAATACACAGGGATCAAACACGGTGTCCCACAAGGGAGCGTGTTAGGACCGGTTTTGTTTCTTCTATATTTAAATGACATAATTGACATAACGAATCATAAGTCTGTATTATTCGCAGATGATATTTCCATTATAGTGACATCAAATAAAAATAAATATAATATCCATAATCATGAAACTGACATAAACAATACCATTGACAAACTTACTGTCTGGCTCGACCTAAACAATTTGATAATTAATCTTGACAAATCATTTTATATCCAATTTAATAAATCTAATAATAGTATATATGACATTAAACTAAATATACCAAAGATAAAACAAGTAAGTCAAACAAAATTCCTAGGATTGATAATAGACGAAGACATGAACTGGAAGGCACAGCTTGACAATGTATCTGGTAGAATAAATAAATTTGTTTATGCTCTAAAGCAAATTAGAAACATAACTAATATCAAAACAGCACTGATATCTTACCATGCTTATATAGAATCAGTTCTACGTTATGGTCTTATTATGTGGGGCAATAGCACTGATATAAATAGAGGATTTGTGGCGCAAAAAAAATGTATTAGGGCTATGTACGGCATTAAGTCAGATCAATCTTGTCAACCAATATTTAAAAAACTTGGTTTGTTACCGCTGCCATCGCTTTATATTTATGAAATATGTGTCTTTGTACATAAGCATAAACATTGTTTTGTAACGGCCAACGATGTAAACCCTCGAAACCGTCGAGATCCAAATCGACTGGTGCTGAATGATATTCCCAGATCAACCAAATATAATAAGAGTTGCCTAGCTATGTGTGTTCGCATGTATAATAAAATACCTAGCCAAATTAAACTCAGTAATATTGCACTTGTTTAAAACTAAATTACACACATGGCTAGTTGAGCACAATTTTTATAGTGTTAAGGCATTTTTAGAGAAGAAATTGCAAAATGTTACCAAGTGTTAATGTATGATGTTTATAAATAAATTTTAATATTATTAATGCATGCTATAAAACCGTAGCAAAACATGTGATCTAAATGTATAATGTACCATCCTCGAATACCATGTTTTATGCAAATAAATATATGAATATGAATATAAGTTGTTTTCAGGGGTCGTCACAAATCATCTCGAGACCAAGCTAGACGACTTCCAGCCTCCCGAACAAGCGGGTTTCCGTAAAGGCTACAGTATTATAGACCACATGCATACGCTGCGGCAGGTTAAGTTTGAGGAGTATAACCAGCCTCTATACTTGGCGTTTGTGGACTATGAGCAAGCCTTCGATTCGATCGAAACCTGGGCGGTACTCGCCAACTGTGCCATCGACGACTATCGATACGTCGAAGTGCATGTCAGTCCGCCTCCAGGACTAGAGTTTAAAACCTATTCAACTATAGCGAGGGGTGAGGCAGGGAGATATTATATCTCCGAAACGTTCACCGCTGCACTGGAAGACATTTTCAAGGTTCTGGACTGTAAAGGACTTGGCATCAAATAAACGGCGACTACTTACACCTTCTATTTGCTGATTAAATCGTAGTGATGGCTCAGACCATGGAAGACCTCAGCACAATGCTCGATGGCCTCCGTAGAGTCTCCCAACAAGTAGGTCTTAAGATGAACATGGACAAGACGAAAATCACGTCTGACTTCCATGTCGTACCTGCTCCTATTCAGGTTGGGAACTCTACACTCAAAGTTGTCGACAAGTACGTACAACTGGGGAAATGATCCGATTGGGTAGGTCCAACTTCGAGAAAGAGGTCATTCGTCGAATCTAATACGGTTGTGAGGCGTTGGGAAGTCACGGAATATCTTCACGTCCGATATCCCGCAGTGTCTCAAGACAAAAGTCCTTGACCAGTGTATGTTGCAATTGATGATCTATGGAGCCGATACGTGGTCACTTACTTTGGGCCTTATCCGGAAGGTCCGGGTTTCTCAGAGGGCAATGGAAAGAGCTATGCTCGGTGTTTCCTTGCGAGATCGAAAAAGAAATGGGGAGATCCGCAGGAGAACCAAAGTCACCGACATAGCTCTCCGAATAGCCAGGCTAAAGTGGCAATGGGCAGGGCACATAGCTCGAAGAACCGATGGCCGTAGGGGCAGGAGGGTTCTGGAGTGGCGACCATGCACCGGACGACGCAGCAGGAGTAGGCCTCCCACAAGGTGGGCCGACGATCCGTATAAGATTGCAGGAAGCGGTTGGATGCGGGCGGCTCGAAATCGAGTCTGTGTGGAGAACCTTGGGGGAGACTTATGTCCAGCAGTGGACGGTTCTAGGCTGACATGATGATGACTACGTGATTGAAAATATTATTACTATCTATTATACGCAAATATAATATATGAAAAAGCCACTATGGAAATAGGGCCTTAAAATGTACTTTTTAGCTATTAATTGCTTAATAAGATTAGAAAAATAATCAAGGCTGTGTATATAAATTTTACAAATTGCTGTATATGTTGATGATAAGTGAAATATATATGTTGATGATAAGGAAATTTATTTAATCAAAACTTTTTAATTTAATTGATTCAATTTTCATACTTCATTTTATTTAATTATCCTGTTTTTTGATATGTGATGCTTAGCTATAAAGACGCTAGTAACAATTGAAGTAAGAAATACCTTTTTTTTAGCTTAGTAAGCAAGCATATGTTTTTTCATATCTTTTTTATTTTTCGCTAAAACTTAACTTAAAAGAGTCATAGGTACTTTAGCCTCTTTTTACGCAAGGTAGTAATGTATAAATATTAAGAAAGGTCTTAGTTACAAAATAGTTAATAGACTTAGCGCTTAGCGCGTTTATAGTTAAGCATTTTAGGGTACAATATAAAAAAAATGTGTATTGCTTAACTGAACCAAAAAATTCAGTTTTTTTATATAATTTTAAGTATATTTCTAAGCAGGAAATATCCTAAATGACGCTGGCAAATATTTCTTTAAATAATATTTAACAATCACTGATTTATGTATAATAGTTGTAGGGTTATTATATATTGTTGTGTGAAGGAATAAATAATCCGAAATAGGCAAAGATAAATATGCTTTACTGGTACCAGCTTAATATAAATACAGTGTACGACCTAACTAAATGCGGGCGGGAAGACGACTGCCGCGCTGCCCTTATACAATAGCGCGCCTTGTATATTTTGTAGCGTCAGCAGCCGCTACAATATTCCCCCCTTTATTAAAAAGAAAACTAAACATTTTACAATTTAAAAATACGTCGAGACAATATATTAATATTCGTTTACTGAAGTTCCTTGAGTTTTACTGAAGAAGTCCTTAACAACCTTCTGAGGAGTCAGTGGATTGTGGCGCAATAGAGAACACTCACCCATATAACGCCAAAGTGGTGACCTCCGTTTGTACATTAAAAGGACATTTGCGTATATTTGAAGACTTTCGTAATTCAGCATCATGATACCAGTAACGACGACCATGGCAGGAAGATGCGTGGTGACCGAGACGGCAGGAGGTAAAAAGGTTGTCACCACAGTACGTCACCACGATGCCCGACCATCTAGCTGCTATTACAGTAACATCGCGAATCCCGGAATTTTGGACGAACATGCCGAGACTTTGGTTCAGTCAATTTGAGAGTATTATGGCCCAACAGAAGCAAAGCGACGAGACAAAATACAACGTGGTAGTATCGAAGTTGAACATGGACGTTTTGCAACAAGTAAGCGACATCCTTCGTGATCCTCCGGCTACCGAGAAGTATTCGGCCTTGAAAGAGCGATTGATAGGTGTTTATGAAGAATCGGCTGAACAACAATTTCGAAAATTAGTGAGCGAGATCGAATTAGGAACCCAAAAGCCATCCCAATTGCTACGGCGAATGAGTGACCTAGGGAGAAACTCAGAGATATCCGGTCAAGCACTTTGCAATTTGTGGCTAGGAAAGTTGCCAGCAGCCGTTAGAGCAGGCTTAGCGGTAACCCAAGAGACAGACATACAGAAACTATCGAAAATCGCAGACAAAATTGTGGAAAATTTGAACGCAGATAACGTCGCAGTAGTACATTCGGAGAGCATACAGTTACCGTCGGCACCTTCGGGAAGCAGTCAAATATTCGCGGTTGGAGACCTGTTGACGCAGATAAACAAGCTGTCATTGGAAGTAGCGTCGTTAAAGAGCGAAGTCCAAGAGCACAGAAGGAACAGTTTTCGAGGACGCGGACAGTGGAATGGACGAGGACGAGCATATGGACGTTCCAGATCGAGATCGAGACCAAGAGGTACGCCGATGATGACCCCAGATGACCCCAATTGGCTTTGCAGACATCATTTCAAGTACCGTAGTCGCGCGCGTACCTGCGAGAAACCCTGCGCCTGGATTGAGAAGACGGAAAACTAGCTGCGGTACGTTCTGTGGCGGAGGAACATGTACCGGCAGCCAATAACCGCCTTTGCGTGACGGACTATCAAAACAAGATTCGATTTTTGGTGGATACCGGTGCGAACATTTCGGTCATTCCAGCAAAGTACAGAAAAAAGTGCAATGGTGAGTGTTCAAAATATAAATTATTTGCAGCCAACGGTAGTGAAATTAAAACATACGGTATTAGATCACTTGTGCTAAATTTAAACTTAAAACGTGCGTTTCGTTGGACCTTCGTTGTCGCGAACGTTACAGAGCCTATATTAGGAGCAGATTTTTTGAGGCATTATAAATTGTTAGTAGATTTAAGCTCTAGAAGATTAATTGACCAAGTTACGAATTTGAACATCCTTGCTTCAGTGGTACAGTATGATCAGGAATCTATCAATACAATTAGTAATAATCACCCTTACCATGGGGTCTCATTCCTTAGAACGTTTTCCGTCATTCTTAACTCTCTCAACAGATGGCTTTACTAGTATCGATTGTTATTGATGACTTTCATGCATAAATGATAAATAAGAAAATAAAGTTCTAAAATATGATATTGTTACGAGCTGGGGTTCGACGATAAATTATAACTCACTATGCCAGAAAACTGAACTTTATTTACTACACAAACACTAAGTATAACACTAGATACACACACTTAATTTTCACTTCACTAGTAAAACACACTATTCACACCACTAGAACAACACTAATAAAACACCACTAAACACTTCCGAATTACTTCCTTCGCTTGATGTTGATCGCTTTCCGTATTCAATTGTTACTGTCCTGTCTCGCGCGCTCTCGCTCTATTTATACTGGCCGGATAACATCACTAGGCTTTTCGAGACGACTCACGATATTTCTGGAAACGTGTAAGGTGTTTCTAGAATTGCGTAAATGTTCTATTTACTCCTACGCCATCTATTAGAGGATAGATGAAACAGCCTTAAACAACTGATACATCTAATCTCATGTAGTTCTCCCATTCACTGATAGATGGCGTTATTTTCAATTCGTAACACGGCCTCCCTCTTAAACGTGTTCGTCTCGAACATCGTTGGACCCATGGTAACGAGCCAACCGGTCCACATGAACGATCTTCGGTGCACCTCGCGACCCCTTCTGGATTCGATAGGTGACGTCGTTCATCCTGGTACTTATGCGATATGGCCCGTCCCATCTGGCTTGTAACGTAGGCGATTTGCCTTTGCTTCGTACTGGGCCATGAAGCCACACCAATGACCCCTCATCGAAGCCCTTGTTGTTCGCCCTCCGGTCGCAGCGAGTCCTCATCCTCCCAGACATCCGCCGTCGCGACTCCCATGGAGCTCCTACATTGCACACCTTGAATGCACCTCTGCTACGAGTATGTGGCCCCTTCACAGCCGCACAACTTGTGCATTTGCGGCACCAATCCTCGACGTCATTCCGACAGTGGAGCCAATAAAACCGCTCACGGACCTTAGTAAGCGTCTTCTTAACACCCATGTGACCTCCCGAAGCACCATTGTGATAGAGCCATAGTACTTCCGGCACCTTAGTCTTGGGCACTACCATTTGCTGATGGCATTGGTTACGTTTTCCCATTTGCGGCACAGAACTCCATCCTGGACAACCAAGCTTTCCCACTGTGCCCAATAACCTTTGGTGACAGGGCTCATTGCTGCGATATCACTCCATTTGGGCCTAGGAGCGCCTGATTTCTTCCATTTGAGAATCGGCTGTACGTCCTTGTCTTCTTGATGAGCACTCTGCAAAGCTTCTTTCCATCCGTCGCTCAGATCCGTCTTCAACATTCTCACTAGCGCTGCCGGCATCGCTTCCTGTCTTGCCCAGTGTTTGCATTGGTCGGGGTAAGGCCTACGCGTCAGAGCATCTGCGCTACGTGGCTCTCGCCGCCAGACAGGTACGTCAGGTGACCCTTTTGGTGGAGACAGGGTACCAACGTGCCGCTTACGCTTTGGGCAGCTCAAGCGGATATGGCCTCTTTCCCCGCAGTTGTAGCACCGTGGTGAAGAAACAACTTCCCTGATACGGTCAGTTCGATCGTCGTGACGCGCTGCTTCCACCACCAGAGCGTAGGCTAAGGCTTCCTTCAGGGACTTGAAGTGCCCAAGTCTTACCGCTGCTCTAACTTCCAGGTCCCGGATCCCATCCGTAAACGCTTGTACGAGGTTCCCGTCAATAAGCGCAGGCGACGACTGGTATGCCTTCCTGACCAGCCTTTCCACCTCTAGAGCCCACTGCTGCAGAGTTTCTCCGGTGCGTTGTGTCCTGTCCTTCAGCTGAGCACGATACACATGTTCTAGGTGTGCGTCACCGTATCTCGCCTCCAGCGCCTCCATCAGCTTTTCATAGGAGACGTCTTGCCCAAGCACCTCCAACACCGTCAAGGCCTGATCACGAAGGCCCAAGGTTAGGGCGGTGAAGGCCTGTTCTTTGTTCCACCCATTCGTTCGCATAACGGCCTCAAACTGTACCTTGTATGCATACCACGATGATGAGCCATCAAATGGTGGAACCTTAAACCAACGAGGTGAGGGCGCCACAGCTGCTGATGTCACTTCCAGCCCACGCAATTTCTTCTCCACTTCAGCATCACAGGTCTCGTGGTGGTCATGTACGCGCTTCTCTATGTCGCTGATACGGGCCTCATGCTGCTGAAGTTCCTCCTTGACCGCCTTCAAGTCCTTCCCTACAGCGGCGCTGAGGTCCTTCATAAGCACCACCTGCTCTTCTAGGCGGCGCGCGTGCTCCTCCTTGTCACGCTGGAGCTGTTGTTCTAGGCGGCGCGCGTGCTCCTCTTGACGGCGAGCCTGCTCCTCCTTGTCGCACTGAAGCTGTTCCTCCAGGCGGCGCGCATGCTCCTCCTGACGGCGCGCGTGCTCCTCTTGACGGCGAGCCTGCTCCTCCTTGTCGCGCTGAAGCTGTTCCTCCAGGCGGCGCGCGTGCTCCTCTTGACGGCGGGCCTGCTCCTCCTTGTCGCGCTGTCGCTGTTCTTCCATGCGGCGCGCCTGCTCCTGCATGAACGCCATCAGAGCCGCGATGTCGGGCACCGCCATGGAGTGTGCGCTTGCAGGCTCCACTGCAGCCGCGGAGTCGCCTGATCCACCAGACGATGGAGAAGGAACGTCTCCGAAGCGTCTCTGGTCCAGGTCTTGCTGGCGCTGGTTCCTGGTGCGCACTCCTTCAGTTTCTTCTTTCGGCATAACCGGCATAATTTATCCCTTTCTTCTGACACCAATTTGTTACGAGCTGGGGTTCGACGATAAATTATAACTCACTATGCCAGAAAACTGAACTTTATTTACTACACAAACACTAAGTATAACACTAGATACACACACTTAATTTTCACTTCACTAGTAAAACACACTATTCACACCACTAGAACAACACTAATAAAACACCACTAAACACTTCCGAATTACTTCCTTCGCTTGATGTTGATCGCTTTCCGTATTCAATTGTTACTGTCCTGTCTCGCGCGCTCTCGCTCTATTTATACTGGCCGGATAACATCACTAGGCTTTTCGAGACGACTCACGATATTTCTGGAAACGTGTAAGGTGTTTCTAGAATTGCGTAAATGTTCTATTTACTCCTACGCCATCTATTAGAGGATAGATGAAACAGCCTTAAACAACTGATACATCTAATCTCATGTAGTTCTCCCATTCACTGATAGATGGCGTTATTTTCAATTCGTAACAATATTTATTAATTAAAAAATCCCTTTATTACGATTAAATAAAAAAATGAAACATTTAATTGAATATGAATATTTTTGAAAAATATGATGTGCACTTCGTTGCTCTGGTGGCCAAAATACGTACTAGCTTGTAGTAAAACGTTACAATGAGTTAACTTTCACTCGGCATACATAGATGGCGCTTTTACGTATGTATATATTTATTTTTATTTAATTTGGTATTAATCTGTAGATGGTAAAATAAATAAATATTTATTAAATAAACATCAAATATTTGAAAAAGTAAGATATTATGTTAACCAATGAACGGCCATGAGCATTTATTTTAAAAAGTACCTGTATAGGTACCTATAGTCGTATTTTTAATTAGACGAAGTCAACTGACGTTTACTGTGTTGTCAGTTTATGATGAAATAAAAATAGTGTTGTGACAAAGTGAATGATTAAAAAAACTCTTGAATGAATGAAATTGCCTCGATTGTCTAGTGAATAGTTAGTGTGCCGAACGGCCGATATCGGGTACAGTGTTTGAATTTTAGGCGTGCTTTGTACATACCAACGAGTTTTCGAAGACTATGTTCCTATAGTATTTACCTATACTGAATACCGAGTGTTTTAAACATTAAGGAAAACATTGCGAGGAAACTTGTACACGCAGCTACTCCATTTTTCAGGAGTGATATGATGAAGACCTTTTTCAAAAAGTTTTTTCACTTCTGTCATTTTGAAGGTTTTGTTATTTCTTGCAACATATCCTTTAGCCTGCGCCCATACCAACTCAATGTGATTGAGCTCACAGTGGTATGGGGGCAGACGTCAAACAATTATCCTATGCTGCGCTGCCATCTCGTCCACAACATCCTTATCGCAATGTTCTTTTTTGTGCTGCCATACAATGTCTATAAGAGTAATTTTAACCATTCGAATGAAATATTTTTGCTCGTTAGCCACTCTTGTATTCTGGGTTTAGTCCAAGACATTGTAGGCAGCGATTCTAGTTTCCTGGAGTGGTAGGGGGCATTATCCATCACTACTACGGAATTTCATTTCATTTTACACACTCATTGTTCGTTCATCTGATTGAACGAGAACTAAACGCATCACTATTACTTTAAATATGGCACCATTATTTTACAAAGTGACATTAGCTACTGTCAGTTGGCTTCGTCTAATTAAAAATACGACTGTAGTCGAGCGATTGCGTTTTGTTTTTACATTTAAGTACGTAAAAGTAGTGGAATTTAAATTTTATACATAATAAAAACTTACTGTGTTTGTAGTAGTATTATATAATAAATTTTCATAAATTATGTTAATCAATATGCGTCTTACATTTATAGGTACCTACCTATAGTCTGTTCAAGATACGAAAAATAAAATGTAAACAAACCATAAAATGGTTCTTTTAATGTCGCCTTCGCAACAAAAGTAGATTTAAGTTAAATACTCCAAGCGAAAGATGCAGTTAGTTTTATAAAAATACGCCTGTCCCTTCAATTCATAAATGATACTGTATATTTTTTACCTTTTATTTTTTTCGTAGGTATCTTGAACAGACAATAGCAACTAATAAACAGTTGATGTTGAGTATGTTGTAAATCAAGCTAATGAAAAAAACAAAACGCATTTTTAAACTTTGATAGCCGACTTCTCTAGAAGTCTAGAACTCATTCGCTTGGTTCCCGATAGGTACCTATAGTATTAAATTTATCTATGCCGATAGTCATGACTTCATGAGTCGCACAATTGCAAAATCGCGTACCAAGTACACCAAGTGCGTCTCTATAAAAATACCAGGGTCGAAAACCAGGTATCAATATACTTGCAAGTTTTTGGGCACTCGAGTATAGAAAACTTCGTGTGACGCCCTAGTAATGCAAGTTTGTATTGAAAAATAAACCTTATCTTAATATGAGTAAGGATGTTTATCGCAAAATTTGGTAATGGACTTTTCTAAATACTTTCATGGAAATTTATTCCTTACTACCACATGTTTAAGGAACTTTGTCGCGCAAAACCTTGCAATTTTTATATTCCTGAGTACTCAAAATACTTTCAAGTATTTTAGTGTTTTGTGCGATAAAGTTCCGTAAATGTATGGCAGTAAGGAATATTATTTCATAAAAGTATCTGTAGGGTAAATACGCCATACGTGGCCCCTCCCCAAACTTCGGCCGTCGTCGGCACATTTTCGGCTTGCGTTCATTTAAAACGTATTGAAGTTACAAATTTGCCACTCGAATTACAATCTTAGTTCATAATCTATATGTACAACCGTTACTTTCCGATTACGTTACACACTCTTCGCACACTGAGCGTCAGTAGCGATTGCGCCGTCGAAGCGTCAATTTCATATTTAAAGTACCTTACTTGCTGCGAATAGTTTAATATCCACACTTCGGGGATTGATATTAGAACGGTCAGACATTCCTTTTTTATTGTTTTAAGCATTATTATTAGTAATTAGTGATTTTTACTATATTTTGAGATAGATTTTTCAATGTTTAACGTATTGTTTTAAGGGAAAATAGGAGGCCGCCAATAGAATACCAATTTTGAATTCAAACCGGATTCTCGGCCGTGGCCGACTAAAAGTAAATGCAGTCTGTTTTATAATTTCCAATTGTACTAATTCCATTGCCTTAATAAGAGAATTTGCAACGCATATAGGCAAATAAATCAATTTTACGTTTAATCGCCAAATACCGGCCGGGGTGATATTAGTTGAATCTCGAGAAATAATGTACACAAAATAAAGGCTGGCTTTAGAAACATTAAAGACCGTAATGTCGACCAGCCTCGAATTCGAGCCCAACTATACAGGCTGATTACTTTTCTTATTTTCTCAAAATTAAATATTTACTAGACCATACGGGATTTAGGGTGCATAGGGTTCCCACCAAGAACTTAGGGTCCCAAGCCAACCTCACCTGCAAGTGGTGCACCTGCCGATCAACGGACGAGGCTCCGGCAAACAAAATATCCCGATAAGCAAAAGTATAAAAACATGACACTGCTCCTGGAAGTGACGATGTATCCTTTTCCATGTTAAATTACTTACCCGAAAATGCAAAACTTATTCTTGTTACATTTTATAATTTATTTTTACAACACGGTTTTGTCCCGATTCAGTGGCGTAATATTAAGATATGTCCAATTCCTAAGCCCGGGCGAGATCTCAACTCAGTAAATTCTATTCGACCTATATCTCTGCTTTCGTGCTTGTGCAAAACCTTTCACTCTATACTTACTAAACGCTTGGAATGGTATCTAGAAAAAAATAATGTATTTTCTAATGGAATGGTCGGTTTTAGAAAAACACGTTCTTGTTTAGACAGCTTAAGCATATTGATCTCCGAAATTCAATCCGGTTTTTTGAATAATAAAATTACACTATCATGTTTTATTGATATAAACAATGCTTATAACAACATTGATATATATATATATTATTATGTACTCTCGATCAATTAGAATGTGGTTCTAAGATATGTATGTATTTATATAATTTCTTAAAAGAAAGGAGCTTGCAAATTGATATCGGCTCATCACATGTAAAAAGAACGACGGGTATAGGTTTAGCTCAGGGTGACCCCATATCACCATTATTGTTTAACGTTGCTACCTTTAATATTTGTAAACAAACACATCATAATGTAAAGATTCTGCAATATGCAGATGATATCGTTTTTTTTTGTAACAAAATTTTTTTTATCGGAAGCTGTGGCCGAAATCCAGTTGATTTTAAATAATACTAAGATTTTGTTAAATAATCTAGGTTTGGAAATATCACCTAGCAAAAGTAAGGTGTGTATATTTTCAAAGAGTCGTGCATGTAGTAATTGTTCTATAAGCATTAATAATATAAGTTTACCTGTAGTTGATACTGTTAAATATTTAGGGTTGTGGTTGGATCGTTCGTTGAAATGGGGGAAACATATTAATGAAATTTGCGAGAAAGCATCTAAATTCATAAATATCTTTAAAGTTTTGGCCGGCTCGGGATGGGGCATACATCAAAAACATTTGCGTCGATTATACATGACTATTATTCGGAGCCGATTGGATTATGCCTGTTTTCTATTTGATAATTCTTCCGCTAAATATCTAAAGAAATTGGATATAATACAAAACCAATGTATGCGGATCATTGGAGGATATATTAAAACGACGCCTATTCATGTAATGGAGTGCGACCTTAGCATCCCTCCTTTAAAAATTAGAAGGCTCTATTTAGCTAGCAAATTTTTTCTAAAAGAAAAATCCGTATCTACTAGTGATATTATACCTAGTTTAGAAAAATTACACTCACTCCATATCACACCCCAATTAAGTAACAAAAAGAAACCTCTTCTGGTAGAAATATACGAAAAGTTAAATTCATGCCCGATAAACACAAGTAGGCAATTAGAAATGTTTAGTTTTGATACTTGGATAGCCAATATAGACCTAACAAATGTACTAGAACCGAATTTAAAGGATATAAATAAATCAAAACGTAGTTACAATAGAACTGAATTAAAGCTAATAGTATCACGAACCTTATGTGAATATTCTGAATTTTATAAAATATATACTGATGGCTCTATAGAAAATAATCAAAAAGGTTGCGCAATTTACGATGAATGTATTGAAAGAAGTGTCAGGTTTAACATATCCTCCAATATGTCCATTATGCAGGTGGAACTGATAGCTATCGCAGAAGCAATGTCGTATATCGAGTCGGTAGACCATACTCATTTCGTTATTTTTACTGATTCTAAGAGCGCAATCCAACACTTGGCTCGGTGCACCTCGACTTTTCGAGGTAGACCAGTAGCCTATACAATTATTAAATCGATACAAAATTTAAAATCACTACATAAAACTATTAAGATTCAATGGATACCTTCTCATATCGGCATTGAAGGGAACGAAAAAGCTGACTCCCTAGCGAAACAGGCATGTTCCGATGGCATAGAATATTCTGTAATGTCCTATTATAGTGATTACTTGCCACTTGTGAAAACATCATGTTTAGAAAAATGGAAGGAATATTTTGATTTGCGGTCTCGTGAAAAAGGTATTTGGTTTAAGACGATCCAACCACATCCTCTGTATGTACCTTGGATTGATAAATGTCCGTATTCTAGAGAGGATTTAACCATTTTGCTACGCTTACGATCCGGTCACATACCTTTAAACAAATTTGCTCATTTAATGAATAAGAGATTGTCTCCAAAATGTGATATTTGTGATGAAGATGAGGATGTGTACCACATTTTAATGAGATGTGTGCGAAATGAAAACTTGAGAAATCAAATTGGCATATACAATATAAATTTGTCAAACCCGTTCTCGGACAACATACTTAGTATTGTTAAAATGGTTAAATCCGCTTTGAAATGTAGATACTGCTAGATATTACTTACCTACCTTATTATATTTTATAACTTTGTATTATATAACAGAGTGGCATATTCGCAATAGCGAATAAACTCTTTAAATAAAGAATAAAAAAAAAAAAAAAACCCGATAAGCGGCAATAGGCTCGCCACCTATTACGTGGGATCAAAACACTGGCGAAAAGTGGGCGTTTAATATGCCTCTGCCTACTCCTTCGGGGAAACAGGCGTGAGTCTATGTATATGTTAAATATTTATTATACGTTTATTTATTTATAATATAAAGAGTTAAGTTTAAATGTAGGAGTTGATATTATTGAAAACATTTATATTAGCTTATTATGGTATGGAAATATAAGATATAAATTGCTCTTTGGAACTTGCTACCTTAACCCATGTTAATTACGTAGCTTAAAAATATAAATATATTCAATAATGATACTCTGGGCCAAAAATGGTATGAATTATTTTTGAAAAGATATCCAGAACTAATTATAATTATTTTGATGTTTACTTTGTTATAAATTGTAATACTTACCTAACGTTATTTAAGTGCTAATAAAAAAATACTTTACCTACTATTAAACAAATACGATTAATAACGTATACTTAGTGAGACTCCTGCCAAAATAAATCATATTAATAATATTTATCCGTCTTAATTTAAAACATCCTATACCCGGCCGATATTTAGGAAAAACGCGACCGACCATGGCTCGTGAATGGCCGACTTTAGGGATTTTTCGTTCTCAACGCATATAAACCTTAGTACTTTTTCCTTGTAGTAGAAATGTCAACCTTATGCCCATAAACATGAAATAGATTTATCAAACTATCCAAAACCGCATCGGAAGCTATCCTTTCGTTGCAAATTGATGGTGCCAGACCGATTCCAAAACAGAAAAACCGTAAGGATGCCGACATTTAGCGTATTTACCCTACTACGTTACGGTCGGGAGTCGGTAATACGCGAAACGTGTTCGCGTACGTTCAAGTAAAAAATACTTTGAAAGTGTTGCAAATATTTTAGTGTTTTGCGCGACAAAGTTCCGTAAATGTATGGCGGTAAGGAATAATATCCCATGAAAGTAAAAGTACTCCGTTACGATCGTGGATCGGCAAAACGCGAGACGCGATCGCGTACGTTTAATTCAAGTAAGAAATACTTTGAAAGTGTTGCAAGTATTTAAAAAAAAATCCTTACAATCAGCTTCAAAATTACGAATCCTACAAAATAAATGATTTTATAATAGTAAATTTAGTTTTTTATCTAATTCTGTTTATCCACTTTAATGGAGGAATAAAAAACGACCTAATTTATAAATTTAAAAATATTAATTTGCCAAAATCTGGATTTGAGTTAATTATCTAAATAACTAACTTGCACGTTTGCATAACTTGCTTGTAAGGCCGAATTAATAAACCAATTGTAATGACTAGCTTTTGCGCGTGACTTCGTTCCCGTGAAAGTTGAAGAGAAAAAATTCCAACGTTTTTGCAAGATTTTTTGTTAGTTGACGAGGTATCATGGTTTCATAAATAAAAAAATAAAATGAACTGTTGTTTCATTTCTACATTTTAATAGTTACCTACCTTTTGCAATCTCGACGTTCGCTTCGCCAGGGGTTCGCCATTTAGGTTACATTAATTTCGCCTGAATACCAATTTAATTAAGAATATAATAATACAAATAAAGAATAACAATTTTCACGAAGCAGAACTCAAAGGAAAGCACCACCTAGTATAGTAATGTACCTATTATATTATCTGTAGCATGCACCACAGACCCTGGGACCACCGACCATCAGACCAAGGCAACCTCACAAGGTCATAGGTTTTGTCAAGTCTATTCAAACTAGCCCAAACACTACTAGTTTCTCATGTGTAGTTTAGGAGTTTCAGTGACCACCTGCCGAATTCATCATCAGACCAAGGCAACCTCACAAGGTCATAGGTTTTGTCAAGTCTTGTCAAACGAGCCCAAACACGACTAGTTTATCATGTGTAGTTTAGGAGTTCCTGTGACCACCTTCCGGCTTCATCATCAGACCAAGGCAACCTCACAAGGTCATAGGTTTTGTCAAGTTCATTCAAACGAGCCCAAACACTACTAGTTTATCATGTGTAGTTTAGGAGTTCCTGTGACCACCTTCCGGCTTCATCATCAGACCAGGCAACCTCACAAGGTCATAGGTTTTGTCAAATCTATTCAAACGAGCCGAAACACTACTAGTTTATCATGTGTAGTTTAGGAGTTCCTGTGACCACCTTCCGGCTTCATCATCAGACCAAGGCAACCACACAAGGTCATAGGTTTTGTCAAGTCTTGTCAAACGAGCCCAAACACGACTAGTTTATCATGTATTGTGTAGTTTAGGAGTTCCTGTGACCACCTTCCGGCTGCATCATCAGACCAAGGCAACCTCACAAGGTCATAGGTTTTGTCAAGTCTATTCAAACGAGCCCAAACACTACTAGTTTATCATGTGTAGTTTAGGAGTTCCTGTGACTACCTTCCGGTTTCATCATCAGACCAAGGCAACCTCACAAGGTCATAGGTTTTGTCAAGTCTATTAAAACGAGCCCAAACACTACTAGTTTATCACGTGTAGTTTAGGAGTTCCTGTGACCATCTTCCAGCTTCATCATCAGACCAAGGCAACCTCACAAGGTCATAGGTTTTGTCAAGTCAATTCAAACGAGCCCAAACACGAGTAGTTTATCATAATATGTAGTTTAGAAGTTCCTGTAACCATCTTCCCGGCTTCATCATCAGACCAAGGTGCATTCACAAGGTCATTCATCACTGCACCATTTCAATGTTACCGTAACATAGCCACCAAACTTACGTAAGTATGTCAAATATCAGCTTTATGGAACAGTGTACAAAGTGCATTCCAAATTTTGAACGGAAAGACACGAAGTCATAAAAATATCGCTATAGTCCGTTCACAGTTATTTTACCTCTAGCTGTTAGATTGGCCAACCTGGGCGTTGTGTTGCTATATTTGGTATATAATACTCCCATTTTAAATATACATTATTACTAAAAATGTACTTATTTTTTTATTGCCTGAGCGATCGTATTAAATATTTGGAAGTAATGTTTGTAACAAAACCTCTTGATATTGGCATGACTATATGCATGTACATTTATTTTTTTACGAAATAACTAATTTCCTGTGAAGATAAGTAGTTATAATAAAAATGTTGTCTATTTAATATATAAAGGTAAACGCATCATAATTACGCCAACGTGAGGTTCTAATTATCAAATACAAAAACTGCAAATTTAATTTTCATATTTATTTTGAATAAGAATGATGTGGGTATTACACCTCTGCCTACCCCTGCATGGAAACAGGAGTGAGTCTATAAGAATGATCCATGTGGACTGCCAATGTTATGATGATTCGTAACTGCTGTCATATTCTGTATCAGACTCAGAATTTAATTCTATTACGAACCTGTCCATTTCAGCATCCGTAGACACATCTGTTTCACGAAGCTTGTCTTCAATGTGGCGCTCATGTTTGCATTGTTTTTGTCAGTCTTCTGCAGTGATAGATTGAAAAGCTTCTTCAGCTAAATTCACAATGTTGGTTTCCTCTTGTCCTAAATTTTTGCTTGTGACTCGCCTGTTAATGATACTCCACATAAGTTCAATTGCGTTTAGCTCGCAGTGGTATGGCGGTAATCTAACTTTGCGGCCATGAGCTTCAAGCATTTGAATTTTTGAAGCATTTCCACTAATATTGGGTGAAATGTTATGCACGGGTAACCCTATGTTACATTCCTGTCATCACAGAGTACAATTCCAACATAAAGAAAATAAACTCCGACATCTGTCAGAGGTAAAATAACTGTGAATGGACTGTAGATGTTTTAACGCCACCGCGCACCGGCTAAGACTACAGATGGCCACCGGTACATACGTAAAATAGGTACCTACTAGATCGGTTGATTGTGTTATAACCTTGAAATGAGGCACACTTGGGTGACAAGGTGAAATATCATAATATTTCTACATTTTAGACGGAATGCTTTTTTATTATAGCGCCATCTCTTCTCTTTAATTTAAAATAACATTGCTTACAAAATGAGACGTAAGATGTCGCTACCATCGACTCCCATTTTTTTCGTCGCTAGCGCCATCTGTTGTATTATTTACGGTATTAACAAGTACTTATAAATATAAAGGTCTAATATTAAGGATCTAACGTGGCCAATTTTTATGGACGACTTGCGGCATCTGTACTGTAAAGTATTATATTTATCTATGCCCTTACTATGATTTGTTGTTGAAATATTCAGATATAACAAAGCCCGTTCTATTTATAGATTCGCCGTCGCACGCAGTTTTACATTACCACAGATTTATTAACATATAGTCTTAGTACATTACATTGAGACGACCGGTCCGCCTGTGTATGCGCGCTTTCTACAAACAACGATTCCCGCGTTTTTTACGTTTTTCTCCAAAATCACTTTTTGGGGTTAACGTGGTTTTAGTTAACGGACGGCAGCGCTGGAAAACAGCCGTGATTCTATCTATGAAAATAATATAAAAAAATTGGCCAAGTGCGAGTCGGACTCGCGCACGAAAGGTTCCGTACCATCATCTATAAAAGAAAATCATGTTTGTTGTATGTAAACTTAAATATATTTTGAGTTTCTGTCGAGTAAAACTTTGTTTAAAAATTACGTTTGTTGTATGAGAGATATTTACTTTTTTATATTTAATTATTTATTTTGAAAGGTAATAGGTATACCTACAACTACATATTCTGTGAAATTTTTAAGCGTCTACCTGTTACCGTTAGTAACATTGAGCAAAAAATACGAAAAAAAACACGTTTGTTGTATGGCACCTCCCCTTAATATTTTCATTTTTCTTGTTATTATAGCGCATAGCGGCAATAGAAATACTTACATACCTACTTAGTAAAAATTTCAGCTTTCTAGCTATCACGGTTTATAAGATGCAGCCTGGTGACAGACAGACAGACAGACCGCGGAGGTTTAGTAATAGGGTCCCGTTTTTACCTTTTAGGTACGGAACCCTAAATGATGGTCAACATTTCGCATAATTTACAATGTCAGCAAAACCTAACTCAGTCAAAACCTACAAAATGTCGAAACATACCTAAGTACTGACAACGTAAAAAAAAATCAAACAGTTTCGAAACCCCGTCTCGAGTAACAAAATACCAAGAAATAGGTACGCACAAGTTTTATTATACGGACCTTACGGCACCTAATTACGTAATCACTAATCAGGTACATTTCGCACACAAACTAAAAAATCCTTACTCTTCGAAACAACCTTCTGACATTCCTATTAACTTCTACTAAGACACACTTTAACATAAACATAATATTGGTATTATTGTATAAATAGTATACATTGCTCGTTTTGAGTTTAAGTATAAAACTATCTTCGTACAAAACGCGCAATGGATAAGAATTACGCGATATTGTAAGAGTGAGAGGTACCAAAGGCGCGGCAGGACCGGTTTCGCGCACAAGTCTGGCGGGAAAGGTATGCATGGAATGCGGTAACCGCCCGATGGTCCGAAGCGCGCTATAGGAGCTGGAACACAGATAACATATTATTATTTTTCATTCAAATGTCAAATGGAAATGACAGCTGTTGTTTTGTCTTCGTTAATGTTGCATTATTGCTTATATTTGTTTTTTTTTATAAACTCACGCCTCTATCCCCAAAGGGGTATGTAATATTACACCCACATTTCGCCATGAATTTTTAAGTCCCACGTAATAGGGGGCGAGCCTATTGCCGTTACCGGGCACATCACCAGACTCCAAGCTGCTACTGAGAATTTGGAAAAACCCAGTAACACTTTTGCCCGACCCGGGAATCGAACCCGGGACCGCCGACCAGTAGTCGCACACGCTATCCACTGGACCACGGAGGCAGTCAATAGCGAGGAGGCGGCTTATATTTGTCTCTTTTTTATAAAACATAATTATTCACTATGTAATTACACCTTACTCTGATCTGCATATTATGTACAGTAAAGTTAGAGAAAATAAATTAGTATTTCTCTTCTCTTTGAATAACAAAGCAAAAGCTGATACTGCAAAAAATTTGCTCTTAATCGTGAAGTGTGCTGTACATGTGGTGGATCAAGAACATAAAATGTGACTACTCCATTTTATTAAATGGATGTCGTAAGAAGCGACTAGGGAACATAGAAGGAGCAAATAATATGCTGCGGAGACGGAAAACTAGTCATTAAAGTCTGTACCAACCCGTCTAACCAGCGTGATATAACAGCCAATCCTTCTATCTGAACGTCTGAAATACGTAAAGTACGGTGGCTTTCTGAAGAGTCATCTCACCAACTTTGCCTAAATTGAAATGCCAAATAGGTACTCCAAAATCAGAATAACTATTTCTGCTAAACGCAACAGTTGGCGTTGCTGTCTCCATCACCTTTTCAATCATCTTGTAAACTTTTTCAAGTATGTATAGTATAGTCAGTGATTATGTTTCTAATCCCTAAGTCTGGTATAGCAATGAAAAAAGATCAAGAATAAGCAGACCCTGAGAATAAGTTATCTTCAATTCAATTTGTCACTTTTTATTTTCTCCATTGGATTTTACTAAAAATTATTAAAATATAGGCAACGTACCTGAGCAATGTTACTGTACGGTAGCCGCTACATTATAATTATCTATTTATAATTAGAACGTGATAAGTTTACTGTTTGATATCACGTAATTTTCAATAACTGTTTTAAGGTGGACGCACACCTATCCGAGCCGAACGCGTCGAACGAATCGAAGTCAAGGAGGCCTCGCACATTAGCAAGAATCGACCGCGCCGAAAGAATCGAGCGCATCGAACAAATGGTTTCCATTTCCTTTACGCCTGTCTGTCGCACTGTTATTACATGTGAATTGTGGTGGATCTTGACGAGGTTTTTATTTGTCAGTGCTTTATTAATGGAAGATGAAGAAACAATGCGGAAATAGTACTCGCGCGTTGCTCTGTCATACCCAACTGATAGAATACGATCGCATCGGTCGAATCGACCGCACAAGCCGCGCCGAATCTGATGACGTCATTCGAATTCGTCTAGGATTTCTGGGGTTCTTCCAGATTCGGACGATTCGACGCGGGGCGTGCGCGAGGTTTCATGAGATTTCATATAAAGAATTCTAAAATTCGTTTCGTTCGACTCTTTCGACGCGTTCGGCTCGGATAAGTGTGCGTTCACCATTATACTATTATGCCGATATCGCAAGTTGAGCAGCATTGGCAGATGGCACTGCAGCTCTCATACTACGAATCGGACTGTTTGGACGCGTTCACTATCGAAACGAATGAACATCGTCGTGAGCGAGAGGCTTCGACGTAAACTGTCAAACTAACTTTATTGAAACTTAAAATGCCGACTTATTTTCGTTAAAAATAAACTTTATTTACTTTAGAAACTTACATTTAGTGCCTTAAACAATATTCCTAAGTGTTACTTTACTGTTTAATGTGTTATATGTGTTGTAATTTGTGTTTTAAAGTTATGTTGTGAGTGGGTCAAAGTTTTGTGGATTTTACGTAGTTTACACGGATTTTTTTGGAGAGAAAGGCAAATTTCGCCCTTTATAAGGTAATTACTTTAGAGTTTTAAACTAGTTATGGCTTGTTTATATGCTTTACGGTATTTTAAGTCGTTTTAAGTTCTAACTGGATATGAAATGAAAGTAGAACAGACAGTCGCACACGCGGCAATTTTTTTTTTAACGCAAAGGTAAACAATGAGTTCCACGTTCAGTGTTGTGACCTTTTTACTGTTTTTAGCGGAAAATTGTTGACGGAGTATACAAATTATACGCGCTTGAGGATTTTAAATGCTTTTTAACTTAATTTTACCGCCTACGCAATTCACCGCGAACTTTGCCGGTTTTTTTATTGATGTTGTTGACCAAATATGCCGTGTACAGTTAGCTTACCGTCATATTTATTCCGTAACCATGTAGTCATCTTTATTTTAAACGGATGTTTACATTGCTAACATAACTTTATTTTTATAGGGTTGTCAAGTACCTACCAAGTTCCTTGCTCTCCTGAAGTCCAAGTCCAAGATCCCCAAATTCCCTATCCAAAAGCTTTATAGAAAATATCCTGAAGATGGAAACATACTTTTTTTTATCAGCTGCCATTTTTGCCTACCTTATCTTGATAATTTTTGTAATGTTATTACATAATGTAGTATTCTAGCACTAAAAGAAGTCATATTGGATCAAAATTAAAAAGGAAAATTAAATAATTTTAAAATGACAATTACTTTTTGATCTGGTATTTCTAAAACTAATGGATTAAGTATTTATAAATTCTAATAGGTCCTATGCCCTATGCCTTGAATAAGAAATAACTCCTTATTTAGGTTTGTGTATTTTGAAGTACTTTTTTCTAAGTAAAGTGCTGGTTTAATTTATTAGCCAGGTGTTACTTTAGCAGGTGCTGGTGCACCTGTTCTGTTGTTTGCAATTCCTTTTTGCTATAAGTGTATTACTTCCTTCCTATATGATTATAAATAGCACATTTTTAAGTAAAGCAATACAATGCAACTAAGTATATTTTTAATCTGTGTAAATTGACTGACTGTGCTACTTAAAAACTATAATATATGTAACAACTGACACATGTATGACCTAAACTGCTAAAGCCAAGAATGTGGAATAAGGAAAGTAGGTCCTGTTATGACATAAGAGCTTTTAGTTCTAAGATAGGATTTTTTTATATTTCTCCCCTAAGGAAGTCAAATAGAAGATTAAAGTATGAAAATTGCTAAGTTTACAACCATCCAGTGGCGTAGGAAGGTGGGGGGCGGCGGGGGTGGACCGCCTCAGGTGCCACCCTATTTGGGGTGCCACCCATCCAAAAAAAGGGGTGACACCCAAAACTCAACTTTAAGAACAATGTGCAAAAATATAAAACAACATAGGCACTAGCTCAGCACTACGAGAGTTAGCCGGTAATTGTTAGAGAACGACTAAAAAAAAATGGTCACCCACCAATTTCCTGCCCCGGGTGCCACCCAAGCTGGCTATGCCACTGCAACTATCCCTATGAAAATGTGTTTTACACCAAGATAATAATTATATTTTTATATAAAGAGCACATTAAAACTACCTTTTAAAGTTTTACTACATCAAAGAACAATAACATCGTTCATTAAAATAATTTCTTGATATTGTACAATCTAACTAATAAATTGTCCTTAGTAAACAAACCTCTTTGTTCCTGCGCCTCTATAAATATTTATTATCTGTTGACCTCATTACTTTCATATTATCTATGGTAAGAAAACAATATTATCGGCAATTGCAATATACCTTCAGCCTACTTGAGAAATGCGCATTTATTTTTTTAAATAAAGTTGTTGAAGTGTATTACTTTTATTTTTGAAGTGTTGTCTTAAACAATCTATTTCAAACAGTAACGGTCATATAAAAAGATGCTGCTACTGCTTTTTTGTCCGTGTGGTGACGGATTAAGAATACGGAATGTCACCACCCCATATCATCCCATGGGTGTCGTAAGAGCCGACAGAGGGAGCATATTATGCAGAGAACAGCACTGTAAGAGAAGGAAAACTTGATACAAACCCTATACCAACCCGTTTGGCCAGCGTGGTATAGTAGGCCAATTCCTCCTTACAAAGGAGAGGCCTAGTCCAGCAGTGGACTGTTAAAGGCTGATGATGATGATGATGATGACTGCTTTTAAACTTAAAGTTGTCTGATTACAGTAATTTTAGTCACAGAGATTGCATTCCTGTATAAAACTCTGCTCTTCAGAATCATAGTTCAGGTAAGCCTACCTGTTAGTTCTTATTTTCTTCTACTGGCAGTGATTGGGTTCGAAACATGGCACGCAGACTTTTCGGAATTATGTGTGTATATTAATTGTTAATTACCACATGCCATGCAAAGCATGCCATCCCTTCTATCATGAAGATTTCTGACTATTGTTATAGGAAGTCAGTACCTTGAAATAAACTGACACTAAACAGTAAACCATGGAATATTGTAATGCTTTTGTTTGGGTCGCGGAGGTCAGACAGGCAGTCCCTCTGCGGAACAATCAATAGTCAGTCAAATCCGGTTAGACTAGTAAGCGGACTCCGGGTAGCAACTAGGATAACGGTATGTAGATGGTGATTCTATTTAAAACACTGTTATTCCAATTCCGAAATTACATTTTGCTGCATTACCAAGCACCACTAGTACTGTCACCACATAGCAACCTTGTGGTATGCCAGCATCAACAAGTATTGTTTTGCTTTTGAATTAGCAATAGTTTATGTTCTTTGATAAAGCCTTGATCTGCCAATAGCTTCCAATCTATTAGCAGTCCCTTCTTTATTCCTTGGACCATAGATTAATTGTTTTGATAGTAGAAGTAGTCAGTGTTGGACTATCAAATGCCTGGGATATATCTCACTTTACTATCATAGTCATCACTCTCTAATATAACCAATGAATACAGGTTTACATAGAAGCGCAGTTCTTAAGGATTTCTTGTGTCGATTCCAAGTGGGGACTGTCTCCAGTTTAGTTCGTAGTAGGCGCCGTTGTCGGTGCTGGCGTCGTTCTCTGTCTCTCTTGCTCTCGTTGTTAAGGTACATAGGAGGAACGTTCGTCTCTCTTGCTCTCGTAGAGACAGCTGTCACAGTGCGCCTGCCACGCCGCCAAGTGACAATTTGGGTCACAGAAAGTTTGTCTTCAGAGCGCCCAAAGGAAATGCGCCTCTCTGTAAATATCTGAGTTCTTTGATATAACTAAAAGCTTACTAACAAAGCAACCATGAAAGAATTCTGGCATTCAACTGTCATCACGCCACTGTTTAGAAACTGCTCTACTGCTAGATAAGATTCTCTTCACATTAATCCAAGTGCGGGTTGTTGGACTTCACATGTCTTTCGAAAACATTATGGAGAATTCTCAGACATAAGATTTCCTCACGATGTTTTCCTCCACCGTTTAACGAAAGATAATGAGAAGCAAGCAATAGTTAACAATTTAACTTTTGTGTGTGCGCGACGGGGATTCCAACCTAAGACGCTCTGCCAAAGAGCTCAAATATTTACATAGAGGCGCATTTGATATGGGCGCTTTGAAGACAAACTTTCTGCGATTCAAATTGCCGCTTCGTGGCGTGGCAGTCGCGCTGCGGCAGCTGTGTCTCTCTCCTCCAGTGTATCTTAATTACGAGAGCGAGAGAGACGGAGAACGACGCCAGCGCCGCCAACGGCGCCAACTACGAACTAAACTGGAGACAGTCCCCACTTGGAATCGGCACACGAAATCCTTAAGAACTGCGCTTCTGTCTCTCTCTCCTCCAGTGTATCTTAACTACGAGAGCGAGAGAGACGGAGGACGACGCCAGCGCCGCCAACGGTGCCAACTACGAACCAAACTGGAGACAGTCCCCACTTGAAATCGGCACACGAAATCCTTAAAAACTGCGCTTCTATGTAAATCTGTATTAATTGGCTCTGCGTAGCGCGTAGCAGTCTGTCGGTCTGACCACTAGGATATCGCTGCCTCCTGTTTTAAGTTAATATTTGTACAAAAAATTGGTCTTCCAACTGCCGAAGAATGTCATAGGACTTTCGCAGTGGTGCCTCTCGAATAATTTATCACTTGTTTGTCCAAATAACAGTAACATTTTTCGTGACGTAAGCTTCGCGGCACTTTCCCATTCCCAGTACCTCGTTCATGGCCAGGTTAGCAAGTGGTTTAACAGTAAAATACTCCAAGCAATAAAGTCATCGGCGCGGCGTTGAATAAAATTCTGAGTGCATACATAATATTATCTATTTTTATGTTACATCTATAACCGCCGTCTTTGTCTCAATAGATAATATTACGGCAAAAAGTCACGTAATTGTCACTCCACCGCTGTCCATAAGTAAAAACACGAATGATTTAATATTATTACTAGAACTAAAGATAACCTTGAAATTTATTTACTTTTTAGGGTTCCGTACCTAAAAGGTAAAAAACGAGACCCTATTACTAAGCCTCCGCTGTCTGTCTGTCTGTCTGTCACCAGGCTGTATCTCATAAACCGTGATAGCTAGAAAGCTGAAATTTTCACAAATTATGTATTTCGGTTGCCGCTATAACAACAAATACTAAAAATTAAAAAATATTAAGGGGGGTCCTATACAATAAACGTTTTATTTTTCGTATTTTTTGCTCAAAACTACTAACGGTAACAGGTAGACGCTTAAAATGTTTACAGAATATGTAGTTGTATATAACCTTTGAAAATAAATAATTAATTAAATAAAAAAGTTAAATAAAGGGGGGGCCTCATACAACAAACGTGTTTTTTTCGTATTTTTTGCTAAAAATTACTAACGATAACAGGTATTTATTTTAGTTAGGCTAGAATACTTCTTTAGAAATATTTCGACCGCGATAGCCTCGCAGAGGCTCTCGTGTTCAAAATGAAATGTGTGCAATGTACCGCGTATAACTGACTTTTTGAAGTTCGCAGTCCACGGCTGGACTTATCCAATTTGCTTCACAGAATTACAGTGAATCAATAGGAGGATTATCCGTGTGGTGACGGATTAAGAATACGGAATGTCACCACCCCATATCATCCCATGGGTGTCGTAAGAGCCGACAGAGGGAGCATATTATGCAGAGAACAGCACTGTACGAGAAGGAAAACTTGATACAAACCCTATACCAACCCGTTTGGCCAGTGTGGTATAGTAGGCCAATTCCTCCTTTCAAAGGAGAGGCCTAGTCCAGCAGTGGACTGTTAAAGGCTGATGATGAATAGGAGGATTTGGCCTACTATTTACCTTGGTAACTGCCAATCCGTCTGACCAGCGTGGTATACGCTGGGCAGACAGTTTCATAGGGTATGGTGTCGAGTTTTCTATCTATTCGCAAATATATTTGCTTCCTCTATTTTCCTTACGACTTCAATGCTATGTGCTCATGATGGCTAGCCCTGTGCCTCGCAGCTTAAGCATAGAGCATAGATATTTACATAGAGGCGCATTTCTTATGCTTAAGCGTAAGCGTAAGGTAGGGCGGCCCCCGGCTAGGTGGACTGACGACCTGAAAAAGGCGGCTGGGGCAGACTGGATGCGGAAGGCTGAGGACCGTGTACTGTGGCGCGTGTTGGGAGAGGCCTATGTCCAGCAGTGGACTGCGATAGGCTGATTGATTGATTGTATTTCTTATGGGCACTCTGTAGACAAACTTTCTGTGACCCAAGTTGCCGCTTGGCAGCGTGGCAGTCGCGCTGTGACAGCTGTCTCTATGAGTGCAAGAGAGACGAACGTTCCTCCTCTGTATCTTAAATATAAGAGCAAGAGAGACGGAGAACGACGCCAGCGCCGCCAACGGCGCCAACTACGGACTACACTGACGACAGTCGCCAACTCGCCATTTGGAATCGGCACACGAAATCCTTAAGAAATGTGCTTCTATACGTAAATCTGTATTCATTGGCTTAAGCTATCAATTCCGACTTTCAAGAAGATCTTTGACAGTCGTAAAGGTGAGTCGGTACCTTTTAATATGCCTACTGATTAATTAAGCCATGAAATATCGCTATCCCTTTGACTCGCGAAGGTCAGGCGGCAGTCGCTCTATGGAAAAGCTTATATGCCGTCAGATCTGCTAAGGTTAATCGACCCCGGGGCTTCCTGGTCAAAAGTCTCGAACACAACCGGGATAACGCTAGGACAGTGTTTCCCAAACATTGTTCTGCCATGGCCCGGTAAACCCATTGAATACTTTTAAACTTAAGCTGGTTCCATTAAGGTTGAATAATACACATTTATTAATAGTAAAAATGTTTTTTATTAATACAAGGTACATTTAGTCACTAAACCATGCGTCGATCGATAGCAGGTATTATTTTTAAAACAAAGCGGGAATGTTGCGAGTTGCGACCCGGTAGTTTATTTTGACGGCCCGGTACCGGGTCGCGACCCGGCAAATGGGAAACGCTGCGCTAGGACGACGATGACAATGTACCTTATTATGTACTTCGGCGGCATTTCTTTGCAATGGCAGTCCTTATTGATTGCTAATTGGTTTAATCATGGGAAAGGCGAACGAAGTTTTTGATTGAGCCATTAATTTCGATGTTTTAATGAGCGCACGCACGTGTTCACATGTTTTGCTGTAATTAAGACTGCTTGTAATTCTGGTGTCTCCGGGTTCGATGACATATGTAGCAAATGGGTATTATTTTTCTCGTATACCTATATATTTTTTTTTATAGACTCACGCCTTTATCCCCGAAGGGGTAAGCAGAGGCGTAATATTACACCCTCTTTTCGCCATTAATTTTTTGGTCCCACGTAATAGGGGCGAGCCTATTGCCGTTACCGGGCACATTGCCAGACGCCGTATTGCTACTGAGTATCCGGTAAAACTCCGTAACATTTGCTTGACCCAGAAATCGACCTCCTGATCGGTAGACGCATGTACGCTATCTACTGGACCACGGATACGCAATTAATAATTCAACGCACTGTGTACACAACGAAACAATACCGAAGGTGTTAACACCTACCTACGTATCTTTTCAAGGAAAATTAAACAATTTATTCAATTGACCTGAATTGTCCTTCAAACTTTATCCCATGTATACGGACAGTATAATGTAAATTTTATAGTCGGTCGAATGTCGAGTCAAAACTAGGATGAGTCAAAAACAGTCCAAGAGTTCAAATGATTGAATGTAACTTGACATAGTCCATGTCAACATTTTCGCGCCAATTTTTACGAAAGCTAATGTCAAGTGTCAGAATCTATTCGATTTTTAAGACATCTTCAAAAAGAAGAAGGCTCAATTCTTTTTAATCTATTTTATGTTCGCACTCTTACTTATTATAACTCAAAGACGGCTAGATTTTTTTCTTTTTATTTAAAGAGGTACTTAACCCTTGAGGTGCGATCAAACTAAAGGCAAAGTGCCACAAGTGCAAAGGGTCACGTTGCTGCAAATTTTAATTGGCATAGGTTACCGGAAAAAAAATAATTATGACACCTTAATATAATTATATCACATAAATTGCATATCATTGTGTTGGTTATAAAATCAGCTATGATAATAATAACATAAATTAGTACTAAATACTCACCTTTCCGGCAAAACAAGCTTACAAACTTAGAGGTTTGTTATTTTTCACTCGTTCGCACAAACATTTCATCACATATTAATGAATTTCATTACTTGTTTGGTTCATAAACACAAAAACATTATCACATATACCTTTAGGTTTTCACACAATACATTATTTATTTGTAACAAATGAATCTAACGCCACTAAAAAAATTATAATCCGAACGCGTAACAAAAAGTTGGCCGTGCCGGGCCGCCATGTTACTGTAGTGAACACTGTGGCTGTGAATTATTTACCATTTGAAACACGATAACAGTGAAAACGTACAACAATACTAGTATTTAATTGCTAAAATATGTTTTCAGATAAATAATCTGGGTACTTTTATGTTTTTCATAACTATTACGAAAATAGCAAGTTTCAAGAGTAGAAATAGCCGTTCTTAAAAGTTTTTGCCTTTTATCACTGTATTCCTTGTCTTTGTCACAAATAATGTCACTTCACAATTAATATTTATTTATTTCTGAGTAAATCTATATAAGTATCTTTATAAAATATTCATCGGTTTCTTCCACAAGACAACTTTTATTATTAAGATCGCGGAACAAAACACAACAATGGCGGACGCTTTCGCAACTGAGACACAGATAATTATATTTCAATATTTTTTGGCACGTTTCGTTTCCCTCACCCTTCTAAAACGATTTAGTTGCATAGAATATGATCTATTCTAATAGTTACTAGTTTCGTTTCGTGGTTTAAATAAAACAAAACGTAAAAAATCCGCGTCCAATAGGACGACTTTTTTAGAGCACGACCATGCGTGCTGTAAACACATGGGACCACTTGAATTAGAGCACGACCGTGCGTGCTGTAATCACGTGGGGGGTTAAAGACCTCTCAGGTGGTCCCTTCACAGTGTCCGGATCTGATGATAGGATTACAGATAAATCGAAGGAGCTCTTTAAATTGCTTAAGCACATTTGATTATGTTTATTTTATTACAAACTAGAGGACGCCAGCAGCTACGCTTACATTTTTTTTATTTACCCGTTTTGGCCGATCCCGTGGGAATTTCGGGAAATCCCTTCTTAGTGCACCCATACGGTCCCCAAGGAACATACATGCCAAATTTCAGCTTCCTGCGCCCAATAGTTTCGGCTGTAGCGTGTCTGTTAGTCAGTAAGTAACGCAAGGATTTTATATATTAAGATGCCGATAGCCCAGTGGAGAAACCAACGACAGCTACCCAGGGAATCTCGGGTTCGAATTCACGGCGTGCACCATTAAACATTCCATGTCATGTGCGTATTACATTGCAAATTGACGATTTCTAAACGGTGAAGGAAAACATCGTAAATATTCCTGCATGTCTGAGAAGTCTACCCGCCCTTGGTCATCGTGGAGGAATCATAGCAAGAAAAGACCCGTGCCCAGCAGTGGGACAGGTTTATAAACAAGGATGATAAAACCAAAGGCCTTTGCGCCTTAATTTCAACAATAAAATTTTTGGTTAGTGCAGTTTTACTGCATTTTTAATTATAACCAAGCAAGAGTACTATTTCCATTCTGCCAAGGTGTTTTCTCGTTGCTGAATATTTAAGCAGCTAATACATGCCGGAGGGCGGATTATATCAGATATTTTTACGTAAGTAGACCGTGAAGCGCAGCCATACAATCTTACTCATCAATTAACACATGCGTACATAGACCTGTAAGCGTTGTTTTACACGGAAATACAAGTGTCATCACATGTTTTGCAACCAAAACTTGTTACATACATACATTCCTGGTGCAATATAAGTATCACATTTATCAAATACCATTGCAGATGGGCTCCTTAATAAAAAAATGCGTAGTATTTAATTAGGGTTTCTTTCGGGTGTTTTTTGTGCTGTAAAATATACCGCGACTAACTAGATTGAGTTCTAAGAGGTCGTCTTCGCCTTTGATTATTTTCTTACCGCCGGATTCAAGGTCCTATCTATTTGGATTATACCTATTTGGAGATTAGAGATGCATTTTTGACATAAGCTCCATTCCAAATATGTATCTCTTATCTCCAAATCATGGGTAGGTATATCATATAATGGAAGCAGAGTTTGGAAATGGCATTAATTTGACTGGATTTGGCTTAATTAATAAAAAATATGATACGGGCAGTATTGCTGAGTAAACAGTAAAAAAAGTAGAGAATATTCTATTTGGTCTACTTTTTTATACGATGTCTTGTCAACTGTCAAGTCTCAAGTGTCAACTCTTGACTTGTTTAAAACCTCAGCACTGCAAGGCAAAGGCATCATTACATTCAGCCTCTACTTTTTTCTATCGTTATTAAGCGTTTTATATAACGTTATAAGTGTTATAACGTTTGTAATGTCGTGCCGGCAGACGGTTTGTCTGAGTGCGTGCGACCGGTTTCTAACTGTACGGGCACCCGGCGGGTCACTGGGCAACCGGCTCAATCGTGATGGCGTTAGACGACACCTTTCGTACAGGTATTACTGTTTATTGGACGCTGATGTTTCTTACAGAACAGGTGTAATAAAATGTTGGCTGTATATTTATGACAAAGTAATCAAGTGAAGGTATTAATTTCCAAAACTGAGTGTCGCGTACATCACAAATTTGATGGAATTGTTTTGAGAAAGCATTGAACTCCGTGAAGAAAGGTTTAATCGAGCGTAACAGTATAAAAAGTAATTAGACTTTGGGAGAAACATGTATTTTCTTGAGTGTCTTAGCTCAGGTGATGTGCGTGATGTCCAATCTGTTTCAAAAACATAAACAGAATCTCATGTATACTAGGAATAAACAAGTAGCTATGCGCTTAAGACAATTATAGATAAATCATCGATCAATATCTGTCTGTATATATAAAACTTCCGTTACTGACTGGCTGTCATACAAACCACAGGCAAAACTACTGGACGCAAGAAGCTGGAAGGCATGTATGTTCCTTGGCGAGCGCGCTAAGAAGGAATTTCCCGAAATTCCCAGGGAATCGGGCCGAAACGTTTAAGGGGACTACAAGAGCTAAACGCGAGTTTTATAATGCTTTAAAGTATATGATTCAATGCAGTTAACACAATCAGAAAAATACATATATATGATATTCTTCAGGATATAATCTAGTTAAGTAGTGTGTTAAAACATAATACAACTAACTTTAATCGATAGAAAAAAATCACAAAGATACCTCTAAAAAAATATTTTAACGAATAAAAACCATATTAAAAAATATACAATCATTCTGATTTTTTGACAAATTATTCAATAAGCAACATACTAACGAAATACTGTCTTATTTTTTTAATCCAATCAATACATTTTCTGTAATTAATTTATTTTGTGGTTTTTAAAAAAACCCGACTGCGTAAAAAATAATAAAAACTAAAAAGAAAGAAACAAGGCCTGTAGTTTAGAATTCTAATGCAGAACAGAACGACTCACAGTCGGGGCCCATTCAAATTTTACCAATCAAATGTTCCCAAGGGGCCCCGACTGTGAGTCCTTCTGTTCTGCATTAGAATTCTAAACTACAGGCCTTGTTTCTTTCTTTTTAGTTTTTATTATTTTTTTACGCAGTCGGGTTTTTTGTTTTTCTTTAAATTATTTTTTATTTTATACTTTTTTGTTATACACTGTTTTTTTGTTTGTTTATCGTTTATACTTGAAGTATAACTTAAATCGATAAGTAACAACATTAGCGAGAATTATTGTTTTGTTAAACAACTTTAAATCGTTATATATCCTAAACTATTATTTAAAATGAAAAATGATAAAAGGAACCTAAAGATGATTTTAAAATACCTATTCAACGACACCCCACATGACATAGTTCATCGACATTTTATTTTTTCATTTTGACAATATGGCGTCTGGTTGAGGCTGTAGTGAATTTTGATTACTGTCATGTCTTTAGTGACACTCGCAAGGTTAAGACAAATCGATTGACGTAAGGGCGGTTTCAGATTAGCGTATTTTTCTGCGCGTACACGGTCGTTTCAGCATACGCGCTTACACGCGCGCTACATTACGCGCTTCAAAAAATCGAACGGGCATATTTCGGCGTGTTCGCTCGAAACGGTAGTGACATCTTGTCAGTGTCAACATGGATTCTGACGGCTTGCGGTTATACGAGCTTAGAAGCGCGTCAACGCTCGTACGAGTTGCGCGTGTGCCAAAAGGCGAGCCTATACGCACCTACATGCGCTTCCAAAAACGAGGTTATACGCGCGTATAAAACGCTAATCTGAAATCGCTCTAAGAATCATCAAAATCGGCCTACGCATTTGGTCTCTAGAACGCCACATAGAAACAAACATACATACATACATACATAGACTGATAAACACATTACCCTCCTTTGCGTCGCGCAGTCGGGTAAAAAGTTCTGAACGTCCAGTCGCCGTCGCGCTTCTCTTTCTTATGTATACAATCCGACAGTGACAGCAACAGCTCAACTCAATAGCAGTTGTCGGCGCCCTAAGATAAAGTATACTTAATGTGCGGACGTAGTATGTTACAAAGCGTTTTTAAACGTCTTTACAAAAGGTGACATCTATAAGCACCTTCCTATATTTTGCCGACTGGTATACAGTAGGTATAGTTATTATTTACTATTAGTTTAGCGTAACATATAAGGGAGATAGTGACATCATTTAAGTCAAGTTGCAGCCTTGCTTACAAGGTGTGATGACGCCGTGATGACCTAACTCTTTTGTACCGTAGCCAATATTTGCGAGAAATTATCCTGTAGTATGTTTGTTTGTTAATGTCTAAGACTATAGAATAAAAGGCAGACAGAGCGCGCGGAACACTTGCGTGAGGCCACTAAAGCAAATACAAAATTGAAAAGCGAATACAAACTCGACTCAGTGCGCTGCAAAGCATCGCACAGTTCACACGCCACGATCGATCCAGCTTTTAAATTCATAAAATGCCGTCTTGCGTTTTTAAACAATGTAAAAGTTGTTTCTAAAAGCAAATACGGGAAGATGGAATATATTCTTACAGATAACTATGGATTATTTGACCGTTTTATAATATTATTTCGATAAAATTCGTATATCTGCAGAAAATATGTAAGTGTTGCCAGTTTACGTCGACACCGTTTTCCCTGAATTAGGGAAAATGCACTTGTCAATTGATTATGTAGGTAATAATGATTGTCAAGTTAATGAAAAATACATTAACGTATTGTAAAAGTATATTGTAGATTATATTTTTTCTTATAAATATACTAATAGGATTTCCATTAGTATATACATTGTTTTGAGTTCGATCCCCAAACGATCCAAATATTCGTGTACACGCGGCTACCTGTCAAGCTATACACTTTGACCTTTGTACCGTTGTTAGACCTTTGTACCGTTCTTATGGCGTAGGGAATAAGTTTCAAAATCGTACTTCGACTATTTAGCTTGACTTGGCGCCGTGTGTACATTAAGTACAGAAACAGAAATTATTGATTGTAGCCATTATTTATTTTTAATTGCAATTTTTTTTGGTTACGATTTATGATTATGATATTCATAATTTATTGTATGCATGACAAAATGTTTTTAGCTAATTAATATTTATGACGGAAGCCTATCTATTTATTTCTCAATTTACGAATAAAATTAGTTAAAACTTAACTCGGCGCCTAAATTTTTTAAGAAATGTATTTATAAAAGCATACTTTAATGGTATCTTTTATTTGAATAATTTTCACAACAGCATTACATATTAAAAGCATTAATTAAATCTATGGTAAATTCTTCTAAACCACAAACGAATATAAAATATTACCTATGTAATATTTTTATATTCGTTTGCAAAAACTATATGCAAAATAGTGGGAGATTATTCATAATCTGGCAACTTTACACACACATAGACGCGCGTGTCCGTACAGTGCCAGTCGCCAAATGTCACGCACACATAGCTGTCAACGTGCCTCACTTAGTTGGACGAATACGCTACATCTGGTTCTTGTTTGTTAAATCTGTGGTTAATGTTATGATAACAACTAATGTTAACACGAACTGAGCATAGACAACACAGTAGAGCGAATTTTGAAAAAACCGTAGCTTATATTTCAATCAGACAATAAAGTAGTATTTTAACTAAACCAAATATTTTATAAACATGGAATGTAAATTTATACTTGAGGATAGTAAACTACAGGTGAATGCCATAATTTTATGAAGCTTTAGAAAATAGCCAAAATTGAAATTACCAGCCATAAGCAAAATAAAATCGTTTTTTTTATTTCCGACTTAAACCCACATATAAATTATAGAAAAAGCAAACCCTCAAACAAGACTGTTTACAAGTAAAATCTGACATCTCTGCGTCTGCTGAATACCTTTTCCTTGAGGTTTGGGTCAAAAGAGTCAAAATTGTTATAGGTGTTGTTTATTGTCCCCCCTCAGTAGATTACTTCTCCAGTATCGAATCGATACTGGAATCTTTAGGGTCGGAATACGCTCACCACATCATCATGGGCGATTTTAATACTAATCTCCTTGCTCCACAGTCCACTAGATCCTGCAAGCTCCTGCAAGTTGTCGAGTCATGTAATCTCCACATTCTACCATTGCAAGCTTCTCATCACAATGTCGATGGGGAGGATACATGGCTCGATCTAATTTGCACCTCTGCTCCTGACCTAGTCTCCAAACATGGTCAAATCCCTGCTCCAGGTTTCTCCCATCACGATCTTATCTTCCTCTCATACATCCTTAAGCCTCCCCGTCCTCCCCTTAAGGTTCTGCATGTTCGTTGCTTTGGACGCACGGATGTAAATAAGCTGGAAAAAGATGCAGCTACAATGAATTGGGATCACCTGACCGCTGCTGCAACTATGGATGAAAAGGTCGAGAGCTTTAACAACGCTGTTCTCGAGTTGTATAATGTTCATGCACCAGTTCGAAAAGTCAAACTAAAGCGTCCACCTGCCCCCTGGATTACGAAGGCGGTCAAAACCGCTATGAGACGCAGGGATTGTGCATTTCGTAAATATAAAAAGCACAAAACAGAAGACTTTTGGTCTCTATATAAAGTTGCAAGAAATCGGTGTAATCAGGTGATACGTAACGCTAAACGCCGCCATATTCTCAGCAATATTAACTCATCCTCCCCTGCCAGTATCTGGAAGTTCCTCGGGACTATAGGTATTGGCAAACAGCGCAGTTTTGATCTCCAGTGGACAATTGGTTTGGATGAAATCAATAAACATTTCTCCTCATTTAACTTTTTGGATCATTCTACTAAGTGTCACACTCTGAATTACTTGCGTAACCTTCCTCGTCTTGACATAGACCCCTTCAAATTTTCTTCAGTGACCCCCGGGGAGATCAAGAAGACTATCCTCTCCATCAAATCCAACGCTACTGGTTGCGATAATATTAGTCGTAAAATGATTGTTCCTATTGTTGATCAATTGTTACCAGCTATTACGCATATTATCAACTTTTCCCTCGACACAGGTGCGTTTCCGTTGCTATGGCGGAAAGCTTTAGTAACTCCTTTGCCTAAGATCCCTAATCCTTCTCTCCCCAGCCACTTCCGCCCCATATCAATCCTTCCTTTTCTCTCCAAGGTGATTGAAGCTTGTGTCCACAGACAACTTTCAAAATTTGTCATTCACAATAATCTATTGAACCGATTTCAATCCGGATTCAGACCTGGACACAGCACAGTGACCGCTTTGTTGAAGGTGACTGGAGATGTTAGGGCGGGAATGGAAGACACCAAAGTTACGGTGCTAGCTCTGGTCGATTTCACGAACGCCTTCAACACGGTCAATCACGAAATCCTACTATCCATCCTCTCCAGTCTTCAGATCTCTCCAGAGGCGCTCGAATGGTTCTCCAATTATCTCGTGGGACGTCAGCAGTCGGTTCGCCACGATGACTCTTCATCATTATGGTGTAACCTTCAGTCTGGCGTTCCTCAAGGTGGCATTCTCTCTCCATTATTATTTTCTATTTTTATAAATCTCCTGACTCAGAATCTTCAGTGTGCGTATCACCTGTATGCTGACGACTTGCAGCTATATACACATGCAGGAGTAGACAACATCGCTTCAGCTATCGGTGAGGTAAATCAAGCTCTGTCTATTATACTTGATTGGTCAGAACGATTTGGTGTTGCTGTGAATCCCGCAAAATGCCAGGCTATTATCATAGGCAGTCAACGCAACATGAGCAAAGTTGATCTTTCAGCGCTTCCATCAGTCAAGTATAACCAGACAACAATACCCTTCAGCACGGTTGTTAAAAATCTTGGCTTATACATAGATAGTCACCTCAACTGGCGGGCTCAAGTTACTTCTGTTAGTCAAAGAGTGACAGGATGCTTACGTTCGTTGTACCGCTTAAAGAACTTCCTCCCTTCTAGCACTAAAGTAATGCTCATGCAGACTTTAATCTTCCCTATTGTCGACTATGGTGATGTGTGCTATTTCGACCTGAATGCAGACCTCCTCAACAAATTAGACCGGCTTCTTAATAACTGCATTCGATTCGTTTACAACCTTCGAAAATATGACCATGTCTCCGAGTACCGCTCCCAACTCAAATGGCTAACTATTCGCCAACGCCGCAGTTTGCGTGCCCTTACTACTCTTTTCTCCTTTCTTAACTCTCCCACTGTTCCTTTCTACCTAAGTCCTTATCTACAATATTTATGCTCTATTCATGACAAACATTTACGTTCGTCTAATAATCGTCTCCTTTTACTCGTATGTCCTTCCCATAGTTCTGGGCTTGTTAACTCTTCCTTCTTCGTCCAATCTGCCCTATTATGGAACGCACTCCCTCTTGAAATCAGGATGGCTAACAATCGGTACACTTTTAAACAAAAGGCTCGAGAATTTTTACTGAGCAAAATGGCAGAATAAATGCATATTTACTGTATTATTAACTTATATCATTGACATTTTAGTACATATATATCGATGACTTATATATTATTATGTATATATTTATTTTATAATTATTGCAAGTAGTTATTCATATATAATATATGTATTTGTACTTATATATACTTTATACATGTATACATATAATATGTATATATTTAAATATATATCTATAGTTTAAGTAGTTATTATGTAATATAATTAGTAATTATTGTGTAAATAATTAAAATATAATAATCATCATGCACCTACCAACAATTATCTCTGCATCACCCTAGGTTGACTGGTAGAGAATGCCTAAGGCATTAAGTCCACCTATTGTACCACATTGTTTGTGTTGTGCAAAAAAGTTATATAAAAAAAAAATAAAAAAAAAAAAAAGAGAAAGGTATTGAAGTATTATACGCATAAAGTGTTTATAAAGTATTGGTTGATATAATAATACTTACATATTTATCTTAGGTACTTATTGCGAACATCGCAAACATGCTCTCATTTTCTACGCCATATACGCAATTGTTTTGTAATTTGTTCGATCTAGATTTTCAAGATTTTATTCGATATTATTGCTTCTAGCTGTTTATAGTGTAAATGCACACACACACACACACATACACATCGTCACGCCTTTTATCCCCGAAGGGGTAGGCAGAGGTGTATTTCTACACCCACTTTTCGTCAGATAAACTTTAGTCCCACGTAATAAGGGGCGAGCCTATTGCCGTACCGGGCACATTTCCAGACTCCGTACTGCGACTGAGAATTTCGTGACAGAACAACCAATAACACTGCCCGACCCAGGAATCGAACCCGGCACCTCCCGATCCCACGCGCACATTTATGCCGCGAGACCAACGAGGCAGTCGTATACTGCCTTATTACAAAAGATGGATTAAATCTAAATCAAGGTTTAGTACTAAACTTCCCTGCGTAAAATTGATTATACATGCACTATGGACACATTTTTGGAAAACTATTGTCACTCAAATGCGTTAGAACAAAACACGAATAAAAATAAATAACTAATTTCGTCAAAAAGTATTTTTAAACATTCTCCATTAAGGTCTAAACCTGGTATTGTATTTAGAACTTGTTTTGTAATAAGGCCCATAGGGTTTGATGTCGAGTTTGCCGTCTCTAACAATAAAATAATAAAAAAAAATGAAGATAGGTATGTCAAGATCGTATCAAATGGCGGTCCGTATTCTCTGACGCAAACTGAAATAAGAATTTCTCACCTGCATATTTTAACGTCTACACCGTTTTACAACCTCCTTTCCTTCGAAGAGGCAGTTTGCACAAAGATAATCTTATCTAAATCATTAATTATCTTAGTTTCTGCCATGTTTACGAATGAAAGTAAGACGACCTTTAAAGTATTTAAAACGATGCGCGCATCAGACATCCTTTGTGATATCTAGAGGCAAATATTTGTTTATTGTCAAGGACGCCATCTTAAAAATAATGTCAACGTCATTGCTAATATAACACTTGCTTACAGCTGTCAGTGCGTCATACCTTAGCCCATTGCGGCTTAATTATTTCGCATATATTCTGTGGAATCCGAAAGTTTTGGACGCAACCAGGATTACGCTTGACGGCCCAGTGGCGTAGCGGGCGTGTAAGCGACTGTTACGCCGAAGCTCGCAGGTTAGATTCTTTTTTTTTTTTATGGTAATAGGCGGCAAACGAGCAGAAGGATTGCCTGATGGTTAGCAATTACCGCCGCCCATGGACACAAGCAACACTACAGGAGTCACAAGTGCGTTGCCGCCCCTTGGGGTTAGGAAAAGGGATAGGATGAGGAGTGGGATGAGGGAGAAGGAATAGGGGATAGGGCCTCCGGCACTCTCACTCACCGAACGAAACGCAACAGTTTAGGTACTGTTACTTTACGTCGATTTTCTGTGAGAGGGTAGTACTTCCCCAGTCGAGCCGGCCCATTCATGCTGAAATCAGCAAAGCTCTACTACCTTATAATTCCCACTCAAGTGAAACATTTGTGTGCGTTTGACTGTATAGCTGCTAAACAAAATGCTTCTGAAATGACAAGGTATTTACAGGCGTTTATGGGTACTAGAGCCTTACTGATTTTAGCATGAAACGGCTCGTTCGGGGAAGTACTACCCCTCTCACATAATATGCATGTTAACTAACACTTAGCGTTTCTTTTGGTGACTCAGAGTCCTGGAGGCCTCATCTTCTTTTCCTTCTCTCTCATCCCACTCCCCATCCTATACAATGCAGGCGATAACGTACTTGTGACTCCTGTGGTGTTGCTTGTGTCCATGGGCGGCGGTAATTGCTTACCATCAGACGACCCGTCTGCCCTTTTGCCGCCTAAAACTTAAAAAGGCTAGTCACTTTACCTCCTAAAACACTACAGCATCAGATTGTCTTGCCAACAAAAAATCTTAAACACGTCAAACTAATATCCAGTATAACCTGACCTCCCTTAGTACCGACTTGTCATTCACACCTAGGCCAGCTTACACTGGACGGATTTTCATTGTAATATGTATGTATGGTTTTACTTATCAGCAAGGTTACGATTAGCTCCGCTCTATAGCAGTTGTACAACAACATAAGACATTATTTATATGTTTAAATATGTAGCAATTCCCTTGGAAGTAATATGAAGTGATTTTTCTACGTTTTGCAAGAAATGCCAATTGAATTCAAACGATTTGTGACGCGCGGTTTCCCCGCCGTTAACATTAATAATTTTATTTTCATACTGAAATTGTTTACTGAAACTGTTTTATTATCATACCTATACTTAATTACAAACATTTAAGGTATATTTATACAGGTCTCAATTTAGAAGAAGGAACTTTGAAAACTCCGACACCAGAGTTGGCTACACACTCAATGAAATAGAAAAAAGTTATACTTTTAGTTATTTTTAACAAAGTGTACAATTTATTTGAGCATCTTTCCATTTTTACCCACTATCTTGTACATAAAACTAATTTATCTAATATATTTTTACACAATGTCTTTGGAAACAATGCATCTGCGCAACGTCTGGTTTCTGCACGGAATCTGTGATAAATATCTGTGTCTTAAATAATTAGCAGTACCTAGGTACCTACTGCAGTATGGCGGGAATAATGAGGCCTATTTAAAATACGGTCACGACAAATATATATAATTATTATTTCTGCATTTTAGTTCTTTACAACACGTATACAATTCAAAACTCTATTCTAGAAGACGCTGGCTTTTCCTTGTTAAATGACTTCTTGAAAACAAGGCAACAAACTCAGGGCAATGAATACAGATTTAATAGAAGCGCAGTTCTTAAGGATTTCGTGTGCCGGTTCCAAGTTGGGACTGTCTCCAGTTTAGTTCGTATTTGGCGCCCGCGGCGCTGGCGTCGTTCTCCTTCTCTCTTGCTCTCGTAGAGACAGCTGTCACAGCGCGACTGTCACGCCGCCAAGCGGCAATTTGAGTCGCAGAAAGTCTTAAAAGCGCCCATATGAAATGCACCTCTATGTAAATATCTGAGCTCTTTGCTCAGGGTCATTGCTTTTTTATGTCATCATTTCGTTCTTATTGCTAAGACTGTCAAAGCATTGTTAAGGATCATTTGCACACAACCTCTTAATGCAGAACCGCCTATATGGGCTACGGGTTACATCGACAAAAAGTAGTTGTGGATTCGTTTCCCACAATGTACAATATTGTTCATAAACATATAAATAGCGGCGATAGCCCAGTGGTGTACGTAACGCACTGCCGAGCCACGGTCTCGGGTTCGATCCCCAGGTACCCCGGGCACACAACAATGACTTTTCGAAGTTATGTGTGCATTATAAATTAATTATCGCTCGCTTAATGATGTGCCCGGTTGATGGCAATAGGCTCGCCCCCCATTAGATTGGGACCGAAACATAACTGGCGACGTGTGGGTATGTAATACACCTCTGCCTGCCCCTTCGGGGATAAAAGGCGTGAAGTTATGTTATGTTAAACATATAAATAAATAAGAGAGATTAATTTATAAATAAAAAATCATGTCTCGACTGACTTTTGTGAACTTTTGTGACATAACATCGCAGAGGCAACTATTGAAGGTGTAAACTAGAATACGGTTGTTTCCAACTAGTCAAGCACTTTTAATGAAATGTCAAAAACGACCTTTGCCAAGGGTTTTGTATGAAATATGACGTAGTGACGTCATAGTGTTTTGCTGTCAAGTAGAATACTTATTATCAACAAATTGACGATAAAAAATGTTAAATAAAGTTTTAACATTAATTGACAAATGAAACTACTATTATTTTGACATGTTTCACTAGATAAAAATACTTGTATAATTTATTTCACTTGCAGGAAACTTCCCTATTACTGTGCTAGAACCATGGACAGTGCGTGTCTTCATAAGACGCAGGCACGCACTACCGAAGGAATTTGTGATATTTCGCCCTTTAGGAGGGAAAGTAGGGGTAGAAGGTTACTTTTACAAGTCAGTCATCTTGAAGCGCACAAACTACCTACTTGGAAGTTTTTGAAAACGGTACATATCTATAACTTGTCTCTGTCTATACTAATAAAACTGAATATTTTGATTGATTGTTTCACTGAATGCGCTAATCTCAGGAATGACTGGTGTTTCTAGATGGCTTTGAGATAATAAAGATAAACTAATATAATAGATAACTGTATTTTAGTACAATAAAAAGGCCGATATGCATATTTTTTATATTTGTGTAATATAGATTTATAAATAACTACCGTCTAAATTATTATTATCTGTGCAGAGGAGCAATAAGCAATAAATAAGGAAGGAAATAACACATTGCGTACCTACATAAGTGATATTCTTAATATTTCTTAATAATGAATATAATATGGACGTGTACGTTTTCCTTACTTAAGTACATTTTCCTGTTTTTGAATATGGGATAACAAGTTATTTTGAGTCAAACTCAAATATGTTTAGATTCATAAATTTTTTGGACACGGCAAAAAGTCATAAAAGTAATTTAAAAATAAAAGTAGGTACCTAAATGCTTACATCATTGAGCATTGAAAAAATGCCTGTCCAAAAAGTACTGAATGAAAAGAATCAGGCCAGGAACTCAGGGCCTCTCTTTTTACCGTCTTGTTTTAAAGTTCACTAGTCTAACAAAATTGGACAGAAATTTCGTTTTTACACCGTCTGCCGTCTGACCTCCGCAACCCAAAAGGATAACTATATTCCATGTGATTCCATGGTTTAAAGCATGTCAAGGATACTGAATTCTAGTAAGTAAGGATTGTCAAAGATCTTCATGACAGCCGGAACGGGACATGGCACGCTCGCCGATCGCCGAGGCACGGGGCAAGCGGTAATTAACAATTTAATACGCACATATCTTTGAAAAGTCAGTTGTGCGCGCCGTGGATTCGATCCCCACACCCTTTGCATGGCAGTCTGTTGTTATCTCGACTGGGCTAACATCCCTACTATATAATATTATAAATTCGAAAGTGTGTATGTATGTATGTTCCGTTTTCACGCGAAAACGGCTGAATCGATTTTGTTGAAATTTAATATAGAGATATATTGGACCACGGAGACGGACATAGGCTACCATAAGTTGTAAAAATATAACTGGGTCGAAAGTGTGTATGTATGTATGTATGTTCCGTTTTCACGCGAAAACGGCTGAATCGATTTTGTTGAAATTTAATATAGAGATATATTGGACCATGGAGACGGACATAGGCTACCATAAGTTGCAAAAATTAAACTGGGAGGGATTGTAGGGAGGGTAGAAGTTTGTACGGCACATATTTACCTCTTGAAAGTAAGAACGCATGCGCTAATAATTGAGTGCTGCGCATGTGCCATGGCATATCTGTCAGTACTGTCACGTCATACATAATGTCATATTGTGCACGTTGATTAAATTGTTCGCAAATATAAACTAATAATTACTTATATAATAAGCTGAAACGATTTTTCCTACTAATATTAACCTTTTAAGCGCTTGGCTAAATATCAATTGCCGTGCCCGTAGCGCGCGGCTACAAATCGATAAAATAATACCTACAATAAATAAGGAGGAGCAATCGTTGTATCGATAAAAAAGTCAAAAAGTTTTTTATGTTTTTATTTTAAATCAGCCTTATGGTTCCTACAAACAGGCGCGACACAAAGGAACCGCTCATGTCTTTGTGTCAAAATATTCATTGTCCTCATGATCATGAAATGACAAATTAAAATGTATTACGTTTATTATTTTTTATATTCATTAGGTCAAAATTACATTTCGTAAGAAATGGTAGGTAGGTATATATAACTTTAACAAAAAGGAACCTAAATTTAAAACGCCCCGCCGGAGCACAGTAAGGGCTAGTTCAGACACGGCGGGAACCGCGCGATTTCAGAATCGCATGGAAATCGCGCGAGTCTTATTTGTATGAGTTATTAAGTAATCGTTCAGACATAACCGCCAGAAAATAGAATCGCGCTGCTCCCGCGCGTTTCTATTACTACGGAGTCTTTACTTCGCGTTCGGTTGCGTTGCGGATATCGCGTGGTTCGCACGTCACAGCTCGTGAGTTAGTCATGGATGGTTTCGACACTGAACTATTTATTGATGAAGTGGAGAAGAGACCTGCAATATGGGATATTCAGTGTGAGGATTACTCAAATAAAGTTATCAAGAACCAAGCTTGGCAAGAGTTAGTGGAGATATTTGGAATTTTTTACAAGTCGGTCACTTAATATTGGATGCACCCAATACCGCCTTTTTCTTTTCTTTTTTGACAAGGAGCAACCACAGTAAACACACTTCTTCGTCGTCCTCCATTTTCAAACTGACATTATCCCCGCACGAATATCGCATAATAACCGCCTGTGTCTGAATAGCATCACCATTTTGCGGTTTCAAACCGGGCGATTCGTGAACGCGCGACTCCCGCATGTCTGAACTAGCTCTAAGAGACAACGCCATGTAGGACTCCGTTCGTTAAAAAGAGACAAACGCGAGAGCGACTGCCTGTCCGACTTGGTAGGTACTGTCACAGTACCTTATGGTATGGACAACATACTACATAATACATACATACCAAATTTGAACAATCAATAGATGTAGGTAAGTAGGTAATATAATAAGAGAATTACATCACAATATTTAAAATACTATTTCGGTTAATCAAGGAGTTACCTAAATCCAACGGAAGTCTTATTTATACCTAAACCTATACTTCTTCGTCGTCACCTTCTAATATTCTTATTATTTCCTCAGTAGTCGTCATTATTGAAATGTGACTATTTTATCGACAATGCGAAAATATCCACGAACAACATTAATGGAACTTTCAATTCGTTTGATGCGCTTGTGACGTAGGCAGCGGTCGTATTAATGTGACAGCCGCGTTAGACTAACTAGAGAAATATGTTGCAGGCATAGGCGTCTAGGGATGGGAACTAACGTTAAATGTTGGCATTATACAAAGATCCTCGGGGATATTTTTCTTATGAATAATAAGGAAAAGAATTAATAATACAAGGCAATATGTTAAATTTAACTTTATTTCGCATGACACTGTTTATTTTATGCTGAATGATGCACTATACCTAAATATTTAGCTGTGTGTTATTTCGTTTTTAAAATGCGCATTGCATTGTATCCCATCCCTATGGTCATATTTATGCGACACGCGCGATAGACAACGAAGAAAAGTCCAAGCTGCCGGTTACTGTTTTTGGTTTAAGTTTTTTCAACGCTTATAGCTATGACACATAATTTTAAGTATTTGTTATAAATAATAGCTCTATTTAATAACAGTTTTAGTTGTACCACGCAGTAAATAGGACGAAAATAGAACGAAAAAATCAAGCATGTTCTCTGTCGCAGAAATACGACACGAGCGGTAGGGACACGGAAATATGTGTCGCATATATGCGACACAAGCGGTTAAAGGGTTAAAAATGCAAAAATGTTTATAGAGATATATTGAACATGTATTAGAACATGGCTTTGACATTTGACTGTATGCAAGGTGATGTTACTATGTACCTTTAGGAAATAACGGTAGATACTGACATGGATACTGGCCGAGTTACTTTGTACCCTATAGAGTTTCTGAAGTCTTTAGCATAATCAGGTGTGTCTTCACACAACTTGAGACTGAAAGTAGATTTGTGTTACCCCGAATTTAACGCTCGCGAAGCGGCGGGCAAAAGCTAGTAATATTATAAATTCGAAAGTGTGTATGTATGTATGTTCCGTTTTCACGCGAAAACGGCTGAATCGATTTTGTTGAAATTTAATATAGAGATATATTGGACCATGGAGACGGACATAGTTAGGCTACCATAAGTTGTAAAAATGTAACTGGGTCGAAAGTGTGTATGTATGTATGTTCCGTTTTCACGCGAAAACGGCTGAATCGATTTTGTTGAAATTTAATATAGAGATATATTGGACCACGGAGACGGACATAGGCTACCATAAGTTGTAAAAATTTAACTGGGAGGAGGACTAGGGAGGATAGAAGTTTGTACGGCAGAAATTTTCCTCTTGGAAGTAAGAACGCATGCGCGAATAATTGAGTGCTGCGCATGTGCTATCTGTCAGTACTGTCACATCATACGTCGTGTCATATTGTGCACGGTGATTATATTGTTCGCATATCTAAACTAATAATTATATACTACGCTCAAACGGCTGAAACGATTTTCTCTACCTACTAAAATTATAAATGCGAAAGTGCTTAGAGATATATATTGGACATGTATTGAAACATGGCTTTGACATTTGTCATGGATACTGACCGAGCTACTTTGTACCCTATAGAGCTTCTGACTCTTTAGAATAATAAATTAGTAGTGGCTTCATGCAACTTGAGACTGAAAGTAGATATGTGTTACCCCGAATTTAACGCGCGCGAAGCCGCGGGCAAAAGCTAGTACAACATAAAATAAATTCATAAATAAGTGAAAACATTCAATTTCTCTGCGCGCATTCTGCATCGGTTAAGCCAGTGAGTACATCAATTCACTGCGTATATCGAAACGTGATAAAATGCGCGCGAAACTGTGTACGTGCGATAATCAAACATGGCGCTTGGCGGGCATTTAACTCACAGATTATGTAAAAATACGACATCGGGTTGGACCCAAGGTTGGACCAATGAGTCTGCCTCTTGGGCGTTATTTTTAGGGTTCCGTACCTCAAAGGTAAAAAACGGGACCCTATTATTACTAAGCCTCCGCTGTCTGTCTGTCCGTCTGTCTGTCTGTCTGTCTGTCACCAGGCTGTATCTCATAAACCGTGATAGCTAGAAAGCTGAAATTTTCACAAATTATGTATTTTGGTTGCCGCTATAACAACAAATACTAAACAGAAAAAAAAATATCCCATACAAAAAACGTGTTTTTTTTTCGTATATTTGCTCAAAATTATACTAACTGTAACAGGTAGACGCTTTAAATTTTCACAGAATATGTAGTTGTATAACTTTTAAAATAAATCATTAAATAAAATAAAAGTTAATAATAAAGGGGGGCTCCCGTACAACAAACGTAATTTTTAAGCAATTTGTTACTCGATCTTAATAAACAGGTAGAAACTTAAAAAGTATATAAGTATACATACAACGAACGTGATTTTCTTTTATCGATGATGGTACGGAACCCCTCGTGCGCGAGTCCGACTCGCACCTGCCCAATTTTGTTATCACGCGTTTGGAGTTACCCGTTAAATGTCAAACAGCCGGTATCAGTATCCAATTAATATCCTTGGATTTGGCTTAGAGGTACTGTCTGTCACTGTACTACGGTCTGTCAGATACATGTACATGTATCATGTCAGATACATGTACATGTATCTGACATGATTGTGTTCCTGGTTCCATACAAAGTATCAATGTAAGTTGATCTAGATTGAATAAATTCTATACCGTGTTTTTTAAGTCATCGTTTTCCTGAAAAGTGTGTACTCATACTAATGATTATGTAACGGGTCTGAATCGTGTTAATTAAACGAAAAGAAAAGAAAGATGAAATACCTCTCTATTTGTCCCGACGTTTCGGCATGGGTTACACCAGCCGTGGTCACGGGATGACTGATGTCCGTCAGCGCTGCCTCCGAGAAGTGCGGGTTTCTGAACCCACCCTCACTTGGTATTCACAATTATTGATATTTATATCATCAGTCATCCCGTGACCACTGACCACCTGGTGTAACCCATGCCGAAACGTCGGGACAAATAGCGAGGTATTTCATCTTTCTTTTCTTTTCGTTTAATTAACACGATTCAAACCCGTTACATAATCATTAGTATGTGTACAAATCGTGGTAGTTTAAAAGTAGTATGTACTCAGCCCATGATGGCCATGATATTGTAGAAGGTACCAGTAATATTTATTTTACAAAATAGATTAAAAAATATGTTTTTCTATTAAGTAAACATTTTCTTTAAAATCAGAATTTCATACGACTAAAATGTGTCGTGAACGAAGGGTAAGCTACTTTTTAGGTTATAAATAAAGTGCATTGACCTTCGCATCGATCGTCAAATGGCGAAAAAAAAATTCGGAAAAATTTTTTTTTTTACAAATTTTATAAAATAATATTATAGGATATCTTCCATATCAATAAAAGATAATTTCAGAGATATTAGCTGGCACAAACAGTTACACAAAAGAATAATTGATCTTCATTGTTTCGATCGACTGTCAAAGATCTTAATGACAGTGGAGACAGTATAACGTGCTCTCCAAGCACAGCTCCAAGGCACGGGACAAGCCGTAAAAAACTACGAATTAAATTTGAGATCTGTTTGCAATGTGTGCTGTTTGTGCTTAAACTATTTACCCATGAAATCCAAATTAATACCAAAAGCAATTTTCCTTGTAATTACTTAAAGCCCTATTTTTACAATCAATTTAATTCTCATTCCCGATTACCAATAAGACCGTTATCAATTTCATAGAACAAAAAAAATAATCAAGCGATTAATAATTTTCCGTACACCCATTGTATGAGATCACCTAACTACGGTCATAACGGACGCCAAGATAAAAATACCTTTGACAAACTTCGATTTATACGATTTTCAACCTTATCTCAAACCAATAAAGCGGTTATTTTATTCGTCGATGGCAAATATAAATTGGTATTATAACCAACACCAAGATAATAAACACCTGTTATAAACTTCGATTTGCACCATTTTCAACTTTATGTCAAAGTGATAGGGAGAATTTTTAATTAGCCGATAGTAATATAACTTTGTACGCAGAATTCGACGGTGACGTAATGCTAACAGCTTTTTGATTCCATTTTCAAAATACAGCGTGAATCCGAGACTCGTCCGTTCGTTGAACGGTTCGTTAAGGACGCGTTTACAAAATTAGTAGGTACAAAATCGCGTCACTACAGCGACACGGCGGCAACAGTACGTACTACGTACGTTAACTTGCGGAAATGTAGTTCAACTAAATAACTTTGACACTTAGAATTTTTTGTGATATGTATCTATGTGTTATAGGCCTGGCTGTGCGAATTACGTACAAATAAGTTTCTTATTTTTATATACTATACCTAAATAGACATTATTACTTTATTTTTTCCATTATGTTGATTCAGGATATATTTCGGTATTTAGATATTATTTTGTTTCTTGCGTTGAAATCTGGTAAGATTATGAGGACTGATGGTATACCATCCCATTCAAGTGTTGCGACTGGAACTCATAAAAGAGTAGACTTAGTTATGCCAGGTTGGGGCTCATTTTATTTGTTTTGGTGAGACCCTACCACTGGTACGAGTGAAGTAACCTTCCAAGGTTATTCGATAGGTCTTGCTGGTACCCATATGTGAGTAAAGCTAGGCATGCCGAGTTTGGCCTCACTTTGTTTGTACATAAGAGACCTTACCACTGGAACTTATGAAGTAACCTTCCAGGGTTATTAGATGACACTTGCTGGTACTCATATGTGAGTAGAGCTAGGCATGCCGAGTTTGGGCTCATTTTGTTTGTACATAAGAGACCCTACCACTGGAACTTATGAAGTAACCTTCCAGGGTTATTCAATGACTCTTGCTGGTACTCATGTGTGAGTAGAGCTAGGCATGCCGAGTTTGGGCTCATTTTGTTTGTACATAAGAGACCCTACCACTGGAACTTATAAAGTAACCTTCCAGGGTTATTCGATGACTCTTACTGGAACTCATATGTGAGTAGAGCTAGGCATGCCGAGTTTGGGCTCATTTTGTTTGTACATAAGAGACTCTACCACTGGAACTTATGAAGTAACCTTCCAGGGTTATTCAATGACTCTTGCTAGTACTCATGTGTGAGTAGAGCTAGGCATGCCGAGTTTGGGCTCATTTTGTTTGTACATAAGAGACCCTACCACTGGAACTTATGAAGTAACCTTCCAGGGTTATTCAATGACACTTGCTGGTACTTATATGTGAGTAGAGCTAGGCATGCCGAGTTTGGGCTCATTTTGTTTGTACATGAGAGACCCTACCACTGAAACTTATGAAGTAACCTTCCAGGGTTATAAGATGACTCTTGCTGGTACTCATATGTGAGTAGAGCTAGGCATGCCGAGTTTGGGCTCATTTTGTTTGTACATACGAGACCCAACCACTGCATCTTATGAAGTAACCTTTCAGGGTTATTCAATGACTCTTGCTGGTTCTCATATGTGAGTAGAGCTAGGCATGCTGAGTATGGGCTCATTTTGTTTGTACATAAGAGACCCTACCACTGGAACTTATGAACTTATGTAACCTTCCAGGGTTATTCGATGACTCTTACTGGTACTCATATGTGAGTAGAGCTAGGCATGCCGAGTTTGGGCTCATTTTGTTTGTACATAAGAGACCCTACCACTGGAACTTATTAAGTAACCTTCCAGGGTTATTCGATGACTCTTACTGGTACTCATATGTGAGTAGAGCTAGGCATGCCGAGTTTGGGCTCATTTTGTTTGTACATAAGAGACCCTACCACTGGAACTTATGAAGTAACCTTCCAGGGTTATTCAATGACACTTGCTGGTACTTATATGTGAGTAGAGCTAGGCATGCCGAGTTTGGGCTCATTTTGTTTGTACATGAGAGACCCTACCACTGAAACTTATGAAGTAACCTTCCAGGGTTATTCGATGACTATTGCTGGTTCTTATATGTGAGTAGAGCTAGGCATGCCGAGTTTGGGCTCATTTTGTTTGTACATAAGAGACCCAACAACTGCAACTTATGAAGTAACCTTCCAGGGTTATTCGATGACTCTTGCTGGTACTCATATGTGAGTAGAGCTAGGCATGCCGAGTTTGGGCTCATTTTGTTTGTACATAAGAGACCCTACCACTGAAACTTATGAAGTAACCTTCCAGGGTTATTCAATGACTCTTGCTGGTACTCATGTGTGAGTAGAGCTAGGCATGCCGAGTTTGGGCTCATTTTGTTTGTACATAAGAGACCCTACCACTGCATTTTATAAAGTAACCTTCCAGGGTTATTCAATGACTCTTACTGGTACTCATATGTCAGTAGAGCTAGGCATGCCGAGTTTGGGTTCATTTTGTTTGTACATAAGTAACCCTACCACTGGAACTTATGAAATAACCTTCCAGGGTTATTCGATGACTCTTGCTGGTACTCATATGTGAGTAGAGCTAGGCAGGCCGAGTTTGGGCTCATTTTGTTTGTACATACGAGACGCAACCACTGCAACTTATGAAGTAACCTTCCAGGGTTATTCGATGACTCTTACTGGTACTCATATGTCAGTAGAGCTAGGCATGCCGAGTTTGGTTTCATTTTGTTTGTACATAAGTAACCCTACCACTGGAACTTATGAAGTAACCTTCCAGGGTTATTCGATGACTCTTGCTGGTACTCATATGTGAGTAGAGCTAGGCATGCCGAGTTTGGGCTCATTTTGTTTGTACATGAGAGACCCTACCACTGAAACTTATGACGTAACCTTCCAGGGTTATTCAATGACTCTTGCTGGTACTCATGTGTGAGTAGAGCTAGGCATGCCGAGTTTGGGCTCATTTTGTTTGTACATAAGAGACCCTACCACTGCATTTTATAAAGTAACCTTCCAGGGTTATTCAATGACTCTTACTGGTACTCATATGTCAGTAGAGCTAGGCATGCCGAGTTTGGGTTCATTTTGTTTGTACATAAGTAACCCTACCACTGGAACTTATGAAGTAACCTTCCAGGGTTATTCGATGACTCTTGCTGGTACTCATATGTGAGTAGAGCTAGGCAGGCCGAGTTTGGGCTCATTTTGTTTGTTCATACGAGACGCAACCACTGCAACTTATGAAGTAACCTTCCAGGGTTATTCGATAACTCTTACTGGTACTCATATGTCAGTAGAGCTAGGCATGCTGAGTATGGGCTCATTTTGTTTGTACATAAGTGACCTTACCAATGGAACTTATGAAGTAACCTTCCAGGGTTATTCGATGACTCTTGCTGGTACACATATGGAAGTAAAGCTAGGCATGCCGAGTTTGGGCTCATTTTATTTGTACATAAGAGACCCTACCACTGGAACTTATGAAGTAACCTTCCAGGGTTATTCGATCACTCTTGCTGGTACTCATATGTGAGTAGAGCTAAGCATACCGAGTTTGGACTCATTTTGTATGAACATCAGAGACCCTACCACTGGAACATACCTAGCTCTACTCACATATGAGAACCACTAAGAGTCTTTGAATAAACCTGAAAAACCTGAAAGGTTACTTTATAAGTTCCAGTGGTAGGGTCTCTTATGTACAAACAAAATCAGCCCAAACTCGGCATGCCTAGCTCTACTCACATATGAGTACCAGCAAGAGTCATCGAATAACCCTGGAAGGTTACTTCATAAGTTCCAGTGGTAGGGTTACTTATGTACAAACAAAATGAACCCAAACTCGGCATGCCTAGCTCTACTGACATATGAGTACCAGTAAGAGTCATTGAATAACCCTGGAAGGTTACTTCATAAGTTCCAGTGGTAGGGTCTCTTATGTACAAACAAAATGAGCCCAAACTCGGCATGCCTAGCTCTACTCACATACGAGTACCAGCAAGAGTCATCGAATAACCCTGGAAGGTTACTTTATAAGTTCCAGTGGTAGGGTCACTTATGTACAAACAAAATGAACCCAAACTCGCCATGCCTAGCTGTACTGACATATGAGTACCAGTAAGAGTCATTGAATAACCCTGGAAGGTTACTTTATAAAATGCAGTGGTAGGGTCTCTTATGTACAAACAAAATGAGCCCAAACTCGGCATGCCTAGCTCTACTCACACATGAGTACTAGCAAGAGTCATTGAATAACCCTGGAAGGTTACTTCATAAGTTCCAGTGGTAGGGTCTCTTATGTACAAACAAAATGAGCCCAAACTCGGCATGCCTAGCTCTACTCACATATGAGTACCAGTAAGAGTCATCGAATAACCCTGGAAGGTTACTTCATAAGTTCCAGTGGTAGGGTCTCTTATGTACAAACAAAATGAGCCCAAACTCGGCATGCCTAACTCTACTCACATATGAGTACCAGCAAGAGTCATCGAATAACCCTGGAAGGTTACTTAATAAGTTCCAGTGGTAGGGTCTCTTATGTACAAACAAAATGAGCCCAAACTCGGCATGCCTAGCTCTACTCACATATGAGTACCAGTAAGAGTCATCGAATAACCCTGGAAGGTTACATAAGTTCATAAGTTCCAGTGGTAGGGTCTCTTATGTACAAACAAAATGAGCCCAAACTCGGCATGCGTAGCTTTACTCACATATGAGTACCAGCAAGACTCATCGAATAACCTTGGAAGGTTACTTCACTAGTACCAGTGGTAGGGTATCACCAAAACAAATAAAATGAGCCCCAACCTGGCATAACTAGGTCTACTCTTTTATGAGTTCCAGTCGCAACACTTGAACGGGATGGTATACCATCAGTCCAGATAATCTTACCAGATTTCAACGCAAGAAACAAAATAATATCTAAATACCGAAATATATCCTGACTCAACATAACGGAGAAAATAAAGTAATAATGTCCATTTATACAAAAGAAATTTACTTGTACGTAATTCGCACAGAATACGAGAAGTATCAAATTGATTTTAGCGAATATTTTGTATTCGTATATTGCTTTTTTCGTCTTCGGGCTGCAGCGACAAGCGACATAGAGTCCACTCCCGACGGCGCTCAAGCGCAGACTGAGATCTCATTAGTCATTGCAGAATTTGGATATATAAATCAAGAAAGTGGCTTAATAAAACGAACCTTATTGCCACACATTAAGACACACGTATGCGAGCAAAATAGAAGAAAAATGTAAGATGATTTTTTGCTTTTTTTGAGTCAATTTACAATATTTTGAAAAAAAAAATCAAATTGTTTTTGAGTTGACTATATTTACTATCCTATTCTATCTTTGAAAATATAAATAAATGTTAAAATAGAGAGAAAATTGTACCCAAAAATAGCAGTATATGCCTATTTTTGATTTAAGAGGCCGTTTCGAATCGATTTTACATTAATATTAATTAAATATTTTTTATTTATTTTCAAATTGATTTATAGATAAAAAAGTAATCAATTTATCGTAATCATTAGTTATTATCTAAAATTGTCGTAAAATGTACCGGAAATATGTGGTTTTTTGATACAAGCGTAAACGCGTCCTTAAGTTGCCAGATTAGAAATTTTAGTGTTCATTTGAAATTGGTTCGGTTTAACGCAAGGTTAGTTACAAACTTACAACTTGAGGCATTCATTGGCCTATGTTTTGGTTTCACTATGGCATAGACACATGAAGCAGCAATGTCTATCAAACTGGCAAATAATGATTACCACATTCATGCGAAAGTGATAATTTTTACGAAAAAAGACAGCATGCTTAACAATCGCTGTGCTGTCTCTCTCTGCAGAATGGTCCTTCTCGCAAGTTTATCTTGAGGTTTTAGGATATGTTCTGTATAATTATATAACCTAAGTATATAAAATAATTGCGTTACTATCTAACAGACAAGGAACAGCCAAAACTATTAGGCGCAAGACGGTGTAATTTGGTCAAAGAGGTTCACTAAGAAGGAATTTCCCGAAATTCCCTCAGGATGAGGCAAAAACGATTAAACTAAAGTAACATATGCGGCGTAGCAGCGGGAATCGCCTAGTTTAATAAGAGTACTTACGAGATCTATCGGTAGTGTTACTGTTAATATAATACATACATACATACATAGTCTCACGCCTATAACCCCGAAGAGGTAGGCAGATTCGAGATAATTATACATTTTTGAAATAGGTATTTTTAATGGAGCTTATGTCAAAAATGAAACCCAAATAACAAAATAAAAAATTCGTTAGATTGAATATTGAATTTAGCGGTAAGCAACACCTTTTACTTGTAGCTCGTAATATATCGGCAACGTTAAGCATCTGTCAAAGAGGACAGCACTTAAATGGATGACCGCTGGTGTGGGAGGTAGGTACATACATACATAGTCTCACGCCTATAGCCCCGAAGAGGTAGGCAGAGGTGTATTTCTACACCCACTTTTCGCCAGATATACTTTAGTCCCACGTAATAAGGGGCGAGCCTATTGCCGTACCGGGCACATTTGCAGACTCCGCGCTGCTACTGAGAATTTCGTGACAGAAAAACCCAATAACACTGCCCGGCCCAGGAATCGAACCCGGGACCGCCCGATCCCACGCGCACATTTATGCCGCGAGACCAACGAGGCAGTCGTATAGGGTTTGATGTCGAGTTTTCCGTCGCTACGCAAAGATGGTATTTGCATCGTGTTATCCCTTAGTCGCCTCTTACGACACCCACGCCACGGGAAGATAGGGGGTGGTGACACTTGTATTCGATGCCGTCAACCACACGGCTATTATAGTTAATACAATAGGTACTGAGAATTCCATGGCAGGAAAATGGATAACCCGAACTACATACTAGTTATCATACCATGGAATTTGCAGCTAGCGCGTTGTTAAAACTTAGTCAGATTTCTTATTGAATTTACACGTTTATGGCCAGAAGAAGCTTTTTTTTTATTTTTTTTTTATATTAAAAAGACAACTCCCGCTTTAGGACTAAATCCTGTGTCGCGGGGGACTTTACAAACATACATCTAACGAGGACAATTAACAATTATAATTATATTTATATTAATACTAGCTGTTTCCCGCGGTTTCACCCGCGTCCTGAGGGAACTACTTCGCGTGTTCGGTTAATTTATAGCCTAAGTTACTCCTTGGTACACCAGCTATCCGTTAGTGAAAGTGCCGTCAAATTCGGTCCAGCCGTTCCAGAGATTAGCGAGAACAAACAGACAGACAAAACTTGGAAAAAAAAATATCATATCGGTATATGTACCGTGTATACATCCATATGCATTAAGTAAAAAGCGGTTATTTTAATATTACAAATAGACACTCCAATTATATTTATGTGTATAGATGTATTTATGAGTGTGTGGCGATCTCTAGTACCTATCGGAGTTTTTAGTCTCTCCGAAAGCCTCCGACATCGCCTAAAGAGGCCTATCCCGAGGTGTACTCAAATATAAGGCGGTAATATGATCTAGCTCAGTTAACATTAGGTACGTCATAAATCTGCCAACTTAACCTCGACCTTTGACTACCAGTGACCTTTCAGCTTAACTACTTATGCTGCGGGCAATTTGGATTGTGATAATATGAATAGTTCATAGTGTTCATACTTGGTGCTTGGACTGCCTCCGTGGTCCAGTGGATAGCGTATGTGACAGCTGACTGGCCAGTCCCGGGTTTGATTCCCGGGTCGGGCAAAAGTGTTACTGGGTTTTTCCGAATTCTCAGTAGCAGCACGGAGTCTGGCCCGGTAACGGTAATAGGCTCGCCCCCTATTACGTGGGACCTAAAAATTCATGGCGAAATGTGGGTGTAATACTTACACCTCTGCCTACCCCTTCGGGGATACAGGCGTGAGTTCCTGAGTTTAGCGCGTTCAACCAAACGAAATCTTCAGTTTTATAATCTATACACATAAATAAAATTGGAGTGTCTGTTTGTAATATTAAAATAATCGCTTTTTACTAAATGCATATGGATGTATACAGTTACACGGTACATATACCAAAATGATATTTTTTTAAATTTTTGTCTGTCTGCCTGTCTGTTTGTTCTCGCTAATCTCTGGAACGGCTGGACGGATTTTGACGGCACTTTCACTGGCGGATAGCTGATGTACCAAGGAGTAACTTACTAAAATTAACCGGATACGCGAAGTAGTTACCTCAGGACGCGGGTGAAACCACGGGAAACAGCTAGTAATAATATAGATTTTGATTTTACTAAGACTTACTACCAAGTACGAAAGCGCCAATTAATAAGCAAGGGATGAATACCTTGCGTGTAAGTGGCGCCTCTATCGGTAGTACAGTTAAACGATTTGCGCGGGCAATAACCGCCATTATGACACTTAAATGTCAAAACGTGATGGATGACTCACTGAAGCGATTGATGTGTAACCCACTTTTGTTGCTGAATGGTCATTTACGGAGGAAATAAGATCTAGATATCTTATATTATCTGTATACCTATTATGTGTGTTATAGGATTGAGAATAAAGTGCCATTAGAAAATGATATAGGCGCCATGAGGAAAGTTATTGTAACTTTAATTTTGTATTACCTACGTGTGTTCTTTGAGTAAAATAGGTACGAATATTTTTTATTTAACTACATAGAAAATATTCACAGTTAGTACTATTGTTTTCTTTGATAAAATTAGAAAGAGATGAAAGCAAATGAGACCTGGGACACGACGTCATATAAAATAGAAGTTTATTGAATTTTTGCGAAGCTTCGAATTTTTTGAAAATCGATCGCTCTAAACTGGGCTCGGATTCTAGCCGCTTTGAAGCTGTTCATTATTGCTGTTCGTTTTTGTAGCGCATCGGGGATGTTCGCGGATGCACATATAAACTGCTTTTACGCTACAATGCGAACGAGATGTGCTTCTTTGGTGCGCAGGGTGCGGGCCAGCTCCAACAGTATCCTGAAAATGATAGCTAGCAGGCTGGATTGCACGTATGTGAACCACTGCAATGCCATCTCACATGGGATTATATAAATAAAATGTAAAATTAAAAAGAAAAACTAACATAGTTCATAAGGTTTTACTAACATATTGAGTCTCTGTTACTTGTCAAATAAACATTATTATTATTATTATTATTACCATGTCTACTTTCTGTTTCTTCCCGAACCATTGAGAATTTCTAGAGATTCTAGAGTACCTACTTCTACGCTCCCCAAGAAATTACATGCCAAATTTCAGCTGCCTGCGCTTAGAAGTTTTGGCTCTGCTTTGTCAGTCTGTGAGAAAGCTAGAATTTTAATACACAGAGAGTCACAGTATGAATTTTATACAGGGTGTCACAAGACCCATCACCAAGCCGAAGTCTACTCGTTGTGGACATTATGCCAAGTCATACTAAACAGAAGTAATACCTGGGAAACGTTTTTTTTTTAAGTTTTCACCTTTTTTAAACCATAATTAAAAGCGCGCGCTTGCAATGCTCGAAATACCTACTTATCCCTAGGGTTATAGTCATAGAGCATCTAAAGAACATAATGCCGAAAATGCATTGATTTTGTACCTAATAAGAAAAATTCCATACTAGCTTTGAGCCTCAATATCACCTGAACCGTAAAAGTAAAAAATGTTCGTAGTGATTGGTACAACATGGGCTTTCAGTTTTCGTTAAGGGTCTTTTTACACTCTGTATATGTAGGAACTTATAACGATATTTCTATAAATATGTATAGTAGACGTTATTTTGAAGTAACTTAGCCTCGTAAACACTGATTGGCTACCAGGAAGGTGTATTACCGTTTCACGAGTAACTATTAGGTCATGTCTAAATCTGCCTCAGTATACCTACATAACTTTGTAGTAAACTATTTTCCGCAATTACGGGGAAATATGGCGGCATATAGACTTAGAAGTACATGGTATTTGTAGACGTGAGCTGCGCGTGTGGTTTGCATTTTTGTACTGACCGAGAGGAGCTTAGGGCTTAAAGGCCCAACAAAAGTATCATAGTTCTCCCTTTACACAACTTCCACGACACTAATGACTTTTTAGGGTTTCGTAGGCAGACTACAGACAATAGTTTCATAAAACTATACCTACAATAAGATTTGATTTGCAATTAGGTACGTGTTTGAAAAAAAATTCGGGCAAGTGCGAGTCTGACCCGCGCACCGAGGGTTCCGTACGCATTTTACCTTATTTGAGGTTCGTGCTAATTACGCTAGTCTTACAGCACAAGTAAAGGAAACATTCCAAAAATTAAAAAAGTTGAAAATTAAGGTTAATTTTGGTAGTTACAAGTTGTCGCAAAAATCTAATTTTGACCATATCTTTTTATCGGGTTGACCCAGGACCCGTTGATTTTTGTACACCTAATAGAAACCATAGACCTCAGTATCTGGTATAAATTTCAATTTGCTAGGTCCACCCGTTCCTGAGAAAATCGGTGGTGACACACGGACAGACAGACAGACAGACAGATGGACAAGAAAGTGATCTTATAAGGGTTCCTTTTTTTACCTTGTGAGGTACGGAACACAAAAAATGCGCAAACACGTAAATGCAAAGTTATAGAATAATTTTCTATTAGGCATGTCGAGTAAGGTTTCGTAAGATAGTTCATTTCAATACACTAAGGGTTAAAGTGGCTTTACCCGTTATTTTCCAGAGTTTGTGAAATATATAGCAAAAACCACCAATAGCAAAGTGTCGTCTTGTGTCGTCGTCACAACCTGACGTCTTAGTGCTGCCACCTAGTGGGCGTCATTTCTGAAAACCCTTATTTAACCATTAAGAAACTAGGTATGGAATTATGGATCACGGGCCTCTACTCTTTAAAAGAAGAGTTAGGTAGGCCATAGTCCACCATGCTGATAATTATGGGTTGGCAGATATCACATTTTACACGAAATGAAGAATGATTTCGAGTAAAATGCGAAATAATAAAAAATGCGAATGTGTGATTTGTCTCGGACAGTGGACGGATGCAGTGGCTCAAGTTAGGTCAATATGGTGAGCTTTCAGAGGGGCCTTGATACAGCAGGGGACATCTACCGGCTAATAATTATGATGATGATGATGATGAATTATGAAATTATTTCATTTCAACGCTTTCGCAACTGCCTCCGTGGCCCAGTGGATAGCGCATGCGTCTGCTCAAGTCAAGTCAAAATCATTTATTCATCTAGGTCACAAAGTGACGCTTATGAACGTCAAAATTGAAGTTAATTACTGATTCTGCATTTACTGTCACGTTGCAATGCAATAGGTAGAACCACGAGAAAGTACGTGCAATAAAACTCATGGCCACTGTTTTCAATCGCCAATATAGGTAATAGTTTTAATCGATTTATACATATATTTTAGTTATACATAGCTGATCGGCAATCAATACATTCTTAAAATTTGATAGTCGTGTATGTAACATTGATCTATGAAACAACGTCTATATTTAACTGCTATCTCTAGCACAGTTTAACCAGTATATATATTATGATGATGATGATGATGAATTATGAAATTATTTCATTTCAACGCTTTCGCAACTGCCTCCGTGGCCCAGTGGATAGCGTATGCGTCTGCTCAAGTCAAGTCAAAATCATTTATTCATCTAGGTCACAAAGTGACGCTTATGAACGTCAAAATTGAAGTTAATTACTAAATTATTAATTCTACATTTAAATTCACTGCCACGTTCGTAAAGCAATAGGTAGAACCACGAGAAAGAACGGGCAATAAAACTCATGGCCACTCTTTTCAATCGCCAATATAATAGTTATAATCGATTAATACATTTTAGTTATACATTGCTGATTGGAAATCAATACATACATATGCTCACGCCTTTTTCCCGTCGGGGTAGGCAGAGACAACAGAACGCCACTTGCTTCTATCCTTGCAAACCTCACGCGCTTCCTCTACATTCATTACTCAATACTTTCTTAAAATTTGACATTCATCTATGTAACATTGATGAGAAACTATTTCTATTTTTAACTGCTATCTCTAGCACCATTTAACCTGGTATGTGGCCATTTATATGCCGATCGCGTTAAGCGCTTGATTGCTGACCACAGATAATTGTTCGGCTCACGATGTGATCTTGGATTGTTGAATAATTTACAAGACAGCTGACCTATGTTATAATGTACTAGAGGACGCCAGCAGCTACGCTTGTATTTTTTTAAATTTATCCGTTTTGGCCGATCCCGTGGGAATTTCGGGAAATCCCTTCTTAGTGCACCCCTACGGTCCCCAAGGAACATACATGCCAAATTTCATCTTCCTGCGCCCAATAGTTTTGGCCGTAGCGTGTCTGTCAGTCAGTCAGTAACGCAAGGATTTTATATATTAAGATTTAGGTGTAGAGGCCTTTCATCTGAAATGTTCTTTTTGTAGGTAGTTAGAGCCTTGCTGATGTCAGCAAGAATTTCCCGGCCCTCATCCCACTTCTTCTATTTCTTTTCCCAGCCCCAAGGGCGGCAACGTATTTGTGACTGCTCTGGACCTCTGTTACTTGTGTCCATGGGCGGCGGTAATTCCTTACCATCAGGCGATACGACTGTTCGTTTGCCGCCTATAACTAACATAATATAACTTCACGCCTTTTATCCCCCAAGGGGTAGGCAGAGGAGTATTACCTACACACCCGCCTATAACTATATAACCTATTATTAAAAATATGATATAAGTATGTAATTTTTTTTTTTATAGTCTCACGCCTGGATCCCTGAAGGGGTAGGCCGAGGTGTAAATATTACACCCACATTTCGCCAGATTTACTTTAGTCCCACGTAATAGGGGGCGAGCCTATTGCCGTACCGGGCACAGTACCAGACTCCCTGCTACTACTGAGAATTTCCTAGTGGAAAAACCCAATAACACTTCGCCCGACCCGGGAATCGAACCCGAGACCTCCCACGCGCACATTTATGCCGCGAGACCAACGAGGCAGTCGTCAGATATGTATATGTTAAAAAAAAGTATATATTATATATCTATATAATGTGGTAGAATATTATTATTTTGTTAATTAATTAGATCTTCACGATGCAATGGAAACCCAAATTAGGAGTTTATATTCCGCTCTCTAGTCTTCTTGTCAGGTATCCAGGACCACTTCAACAACCGTGGTATACGTTGACGTGTCGTAGCCGCAAGGATCAGCCCGCCGTCGTTTTACATACTCAGCATTACTGCCTAGCATACGGAAACGATGACTTGGTCTAGTGTAGTTGTAGTCCATCCACCAGGACTTTTATGAGCATGATTATTTATTGGGTGTTCTGTGTGTACCTACGCTAACATTTGTCATACCTACCTAAAACTTCGCACCGGTTCCTATAGGGTTCGAGAATATATATCAATGTATATATATCAAGATATATATCCGATATATATCCGATATATATCAACCTCGATTCGACGATATATATCAAATGTTTTTTGTGATATATTGCAATACAAAAATGGTTTAAAAAGAATATTATTTTTGCGTTTGTTACTGTTTTTCTACTTTCCAAATGTAGATGGCGTGGGAGTAGAGTTAAATCATAATCCCTAATGGTAAGTTTTAATCTAAAAATGGCAACACTTCTGCCGGTATTAATGGCGTCAGTCCGTCAGTGGTGTCAGAAAAAACTCGAATTAATAAAACATTTAAAACATTTCAGTTTTTTATTTTTTGATCATTTTAGTATGTTTATGAAACACATATGCAAATAGTATTCATAAATAATACAATGAAATAATAATATGTCTTTCATACAAAATTGATATATATCAAACTTGATATATATCCGATATATATCGTAAATATCCGATATTTTGATATTTATAATAAATATCGAATATTTTCTAACCCTGGTTCCTATGCTGGGTTCTGTCTTAAAATTATTTATCACCACTAATCCTACTTACTATTGCCTTTTACTCTTTTTATAAGGGCAACGCAAGCTAATATTCTGTCAAATATAGCAGGGGCGTCGCCAGCCGATTGACTAGGAGGAGAGGGGGTCGCAAGTTGATATGGAAAATGAGAAAAGTACTTTGTTTCTTTGTCGTGTGAGTGTGTGGGCAGACGGCAAGGCCTCCGACATGGTCTAACGATTTTTATCTTGAGACAAGAACCGGGACCGACAGCTTTACGTGCCCTCCGAAGCACGGTAACGCTCAGATGTAAATGCCACCCGCGGTCACCCATCCAAGTGGTGAACTGTGCAAGCGTTGCTTAACTTTGCCGATCTGTTACGAACGACAAGCCAAGTCTCGCTATGAGCGCTACAGGAAAGTACTGAGAAAAGTATAAATTGTAGGGTTTTTCAGTCTCTAGAGGGGGGAGACCTGCCCCCTCTTGGCGACGCCCTTGAAATCTAGTGATATTAGTAAGCGGACCTCGTAAAGTTAGTCTTAGACGCAACCGGGATAGTGCTAAGATGCTAATAATGAATACAAAAATGTACAGCTAGGTCTGTGATTCCTAAACACAGATTTTACAAAAATGCTGATCATCATAAACTATGTAGCTATCAGGTATCCCACAAGCTTCCAATCAATAACAAATAAAAATATAAAATACATAACCCTTCATGAGAAAATCGCGCGAACCAGAATTACATTTTTACCTCATTGTCAACAATAATTCTCATAGCAAAATAAAAGACAAAGTAATACAGATCTCAGATAATATATTGTGTCTACAAATAAAATAAAGTTAATTGTTATAAACAATTGTGTTTATTTAGAAAGGCATAAAATTGTGGCTTTGTGTTTTAATTTCAATGTAAGACGATACCGTAGAGGAAGTGAGTGTTTTCGGCTGTTATTGTTGCCAAGTGAAAAAATATAGCCAAAGACGATGTAAAAGTAAACTATTGTCTTTGGTGTTTTGTTTGTTATCATAGACATAATACACTGCTACCTACCGTCTTATTTTAAAACAAGGATGAAACATTGTCTGTAACCCTTAGATCTGTGTAAAATTTATTACGTTTCGATACTATTTTATAACTCTTCTGTATCTTAAATCCATCCATCCATCCATCCATCCATATCGTCACGCCTTTAATCCCCGAAGGGGTAGGCGGAGGTGTATTTCTACACCCACTTTTCGCCAGATATACTTTAGTCCCACGTAATAAGGGGCGAGTCTATTGCCGTACCGGGCACATTTCCAGACTCCGTGCTGCTTGTATCTTAAATCTGCCAAGAATATAAAAATAAAATATTTACCGACGCCCCATCATTAACATAAATATTCTTGCGTTATTGACAGACAAGGCACAGACAAAATTATTAGTCGCAAGAAGCCAAAATTTGGCATATTAGATTATGTCCCTTGAAAAATGTAGAGAAGGACATTTTTTGGAAATTGGAAAGGGGTAAAAATGTCCCACGCTTGTGCTATTAATAAATATGAGCCATAAGAAAGAAAGAAAGAAAGAAAAGAAACTATAAGAACACTGAGGCCTAGGCTTTGAATCCTGATATTACTAATTTAGTTTGTGCGAATATTGTAGTGGTTTTAATTGCCTACCGCGCCATTTAGCACTGTGTCAAATATCGTGGTTTCGATCCAAATACAGAGCAATACATGTATACAGATTATAGTATTTTTTTTAATGTAATAGGCGGCAAATGAGCAGATCGATCGCCCGATGGTAAGCAATTACCGCCGCCCATGGACACACACCATCATAGCAACACCACAGGAGTCACAAGTGCGTTGCCGCCCCTTGGGGTTGGGAAAAGGGATAGGATAAGAAGTGGGATGAGGGAGAAGGAATAGGAGATAGGGCCCCCGGTAGGTACTCTCACTCACCGAACGAAACGCAACAGTTCAGGTACTGTTACTTTACGTGGATTTTCTGTGAGAGGGTAGTACTTCCCCGGTCGAGCCGGCACATTCATGCTGAAATCAGCAAGGCGCTACTACCTTGGAAAGTTGTGAGTTTGTGGTTTGTGTGTGTACTTTGTGTCCGTTACTTTAATGTTTTTAAAACCTCCCACTCCAGGTTTTTTTTTTTTTTTTCTGCCGAACAAATTGACTCCATGCTGCCTGATGTTAAGCAGTCAGTGAAGTCCCATAGTGATGAACATCATCCCAGCAGCCAGCATGGCATTATGGCATGATGGCCCTCACCTTGACGGTCTTGAGTAAAGCTTTTTCACGCCCCGCTTAAAGGACCCGGGATCATAGGTGGAGAGAAACACGTGGACTGGTAAAGAGTTCCACATCTTAATGGTACGGCAGAGATAAGAGACGCCGAACCGTTTGGTGCGTGACGGTATCTGTTCTACCGTGTAAGAGTGGCACCTCAACCCAGCACCTGTGGTTCGGGATAGGAAAGGAGAGGGTGGGATTAGTTGAAAGAGCTCTTCGGAGCACTCACCGTGATAGATGCGGTAGAAGACAGCCATTGAGGCCACGTCTCTGCGTAATTGCAGTGACTCAAGAGTCTTAGTGGCCTCTAGATCCCCGATGATACGGACAGCACGCCGCTGCAACCTATCGAGGGCGTCCAATAAGTACTGAGCGGAGCCATTCCAAAGGTGAGAGCGGTATTCCACGCAGGAGCGAACCTGGGTCTTGTATAACAGACACAACTGCTCCGGCGTGAAAAACCTCCTCACCTTGTTCAGGACTCCGAGTTTCCGAGATGCCGATTTGATGACACCCTCAATGTATCATACAATATTATTTAGCGGGTCTTAGTCGCGATAATTTATTTATTTCAAGGTATAAATACCTCTGTTATTCTCCTACGTTTCTACCGGCTTGCAACGGTTGTGGTCGCGGAGGGACTGATGTCAGCTCAGCGCCGTCCTTGTGAAGCGCGGGTTTCGGCAGCTACCCTCACTTGTTTTGTATTTTTGATATTTTGAGTTCTATCCGCACTGTCGGTACTTCGACACACTACACTTATGACGTCTACACACTGATGAGTTGTGTTACTGCGGCGTTGTTTGCATTTGTTGATAACTGGGTTCCAAGTGGTCGATAGTCTGTATCCGTCCTCCCGGTTGAAATTTCTGTTTTTTGATTTCAACCGCTTCACGTACTATCCTGGAGTAATAGTGGCGATCGGTGGATAAGACTTGTGGTTGATGTAATTCTATCCAGTGGTTTGGTCCAGATTCCAGCAAATGCTCAGCTATGGCAGATTTATTAATTTGTCGATTTTTGACAGCTGTGATATGTTCTTTGACCCTTTCAGCGATCGTTCGTTTGGTCTGTCCGATATAGGAACTACCACAACTGCAATCAACCTTGTAGACGCCTGGTGTTTGTAGAGGAATTACGTCCTTTGGGGTACGCAGATTGTGTGCTACCTTGGAGAGGGGACTATATACAGTCTTGATGGAGTATTTCTGTAGTACTGTTCCAACTTTGTCCGTCACTCCCTTGATATAAGGCATGTAAGCCGGCACTCTGCTTACTTCAGACTTGCGGTCCTTCCTCTTCCGACGGGGTATCTCCTTTTTGTATCCGTTGCGCCTTAGTACCTCCTGAACATGTGATAATTCACTGTTTAAGTGTTTAGGGTCACAGAGGTCATAGGCTCTGTTCACTAACGAGGTCGCTACGGATTCCAAATGTCGCGGGTGATGATGCGAGCAGGCGTTGAGATACCTGTCGGTGTGTGTCGGTTTTCTGTATACAGTGTGTCCAAGTGTACCATTAGCTCTCACCGTCACTTTGACGTCGAGAAAGGGTAGCGATCCGTCTACCTCCATTTCAAATGTAAACCGGATGTTCGGATGTATGGAGTTCAATTTGTCTGCGAAACGTTCTATGTCTTGCTTGTTGCCCTTCATGATGCAGAATACATCGTCGACATACCTCTTCCATAGAATCCATAGACATGCAGGCTTCAAATGTAAACATTTGAAGCCTGCATGTCTATGGATTCTTCGAAATGTTCCATCCAGATATTGGCCATCACCGGTGCTACTGGGCTACCCATTGCCACTCCGTCGATCTGGAGGTAATGTTGTCCACGATATATGAAGTAGTTACCCTCCAAGTAATTCTTCAATAGAACGGCGTATTCGTTAGACAGACCGCTATCCCTTAATTTTCTCTCAACGACCTCAAGGCAATCCTGAACTGGAACATTGGAGAATAGTGACTCCACGTCAAAACTTACCATCACTTCGTCTGGTTCCTTTGTCACGCTCTTGATGATGTCGATAAAATGGCGAGAGTCCTTCACGAAAGATGCCGTCTTACCTACTAACGGTTGCAGTACCTTGCTGATGTGTTTCGCCAAACCATAAGTCGGTGAATTTATTTGACTCACTATCGGCCGCAATGGTACATTTGTCTTGTGGACTTTAGGCAAACCGTAAATCTTGGGTGGCTACACGATTTGGGGTTTGTGTAGACGTTCAAAGTCATCTTCCGCGAACACGCTTCTATGGTCCTTTATCAAAGCTCGAATGCGTTTCGTTACTCTGGCTGTCGGGTTATAAGACACAGGTTTATATATTAGTGTGTCACTTAACAAATTCCGTATTTTGCTGTCATAGTCACTAGAATTCATCACCACAGTGGCGTTCCCCTTGTCGGCCTTCAGCACTAAAATATTCGTGTTATCACGCAGCGTTCTTAATGCCTGACGCTCTTCTGTGGAGACATTGGGTTTCGGCGGCTTTGACTTACGTAAAATAACGGCAACATCCTGTTTAAGTGTATCCGCATCGTTAGACGGTAACTTGTTGCGCGTTATAACCTCCTCGATGCTGCTTATGACATTCTCGTACGGAATTCGTTTAGGTGTTAACGCATAATTTAACCCTTTAGCTAGTACGCTTTGTGTCGCATTATCAATAATATGATCCGATAAATTAATTACCGTTTGTTGATTTTTGACAGCTGTGATATGTTCTTTGACCCTTTCAGCGATCGTTCGTTTGGTCTGTCCGATATAGGAACTACCACAACTGCAATCAACCTTGTAGACGCCTGGTGTTTGTAGAGGAATTACGTCCTTTGGGGTACGCAGATTGTGTGCTACCTTGGAGAGGGGACTATATACAGTCTTGATGGAGTATTTCTGTAGTACTGTTCCACCGGGAGGACGGATACAGACTATCGACCACTTGGAACCCAGTTATCAACAAATGCAAACAACGCCGCAGTAACACAACTCATCAGTGTGTAGACGTCATAAGTGTAGTGTGTCGAAGTACCGACAGTGCGGATAGAACTCAAAATATCAAAAATACAAAACAAGTGAGGGTAGCTGCCGAAACCCGCGCTTCACAAGGACGGCGCTGAGCTGACATCAGTCCCTCCGCGACCACAACCGTTGCAAGCCGGTAGAAACGTAGGAGAATAACAGAGGTATTTATACCTTGAAATAAATAAACTATCGCGACTAAGACCCGCTAAATAATATTGTATGATGTATACCAATCGCGAAAGTTTAAAATCGATTACCCTCAATGTAGTTCTTCTGGTTGAGATTTCTGCGTATGTCCCAGGATATCTGATATTATAGAGGTGTAAATATTACACCCACATTTCAAATTCAAATAGTTTATTTGCCAATATGGGTATTATTTCGCCATGAACTTTTAGGTCCCACGTAATAGTGTACATATTATATATATATTTTTTAAATTTATTTTTACGGAGTTTAGTCAAGCACGACTATAATACTCCATTGGACATTCATATCTTAGCTACTACATAAACACAGTACAATACTCAATTACTGACAGCGACGACGCATACCAAGTTTAACAATTTCATATAGGTACATGGCTTGCTCTGAGAGCGGAAAAGCCAAAACGGAATTACAAACACCTACCTGGTTAAAATCTATGGACTGATTTATTATAGTATTGGTTCTGATATCCTCGTTCCGAACGCATTCCATCATAATATGCAGGACATCTTCTATTACTCCACACTCTGTACAGAGAGGAGAGGTAACTTTTTTCATAAGAAATGCGCATTTATTTAATGGAATGTGTCCCGAACGAAGTCTAAAAGCAATAATTAATATATTCCGAGACAATTTGCTGTTCTCAAACCACGGAGATTTCCAAGGTTCATTCTGTATGGTTTTATACCAAATTCCTTTCTCCAAAGATCTCTCGTCAAAATGTACCCTCCACAAATCGTGGCAATGCTTTTTAATTAAATAGACGCAATCTGTGTAGTAAGGTCTAATATCTATTTGTAAGCCATCACTTGACGCTTCTTTAGCAGCCCTATCAACAAGTTCATTCTCAACTAGCCCAATGTGTGAAGGGATCCACTGAAGGATGACTTCGACTGATTTATTTTTTAATTTGGAAATTGCATTAATAATGCTATAGGCTATCGGAGTTCCTCTTAGGCAAGAGGTACACCGAGCCAAATGCTGTAGAGAGCTTCTTGAATCGGTTAGGACAACGAATTTGTCACTGAGTTCGATAGATTCTATATAAGCTAGGGCTTCTAAGATGGCAATTAATTCTATATACATGATTGACATATTGTGACCAATTTTGAATTTAATGGTTTGACAAATTTGTGGGTCAAATACTGCTAAATCTATACTAGAGTTACTGTCCTTAGAGCCGTCGGTAAATATTTTGTAAAATGATGCATACTCTTTTTCTAAATACCTATTGTGTGCATTTGTTTCTCAGGATTGAAATCTCGTATTCTTTTTTCCCTTTAGTTAGATCTTCTATCCGGTATTTTAGAACACTATTTAGGTCATATCTATTCATCCAAAAATCTAATCTAAACATATCTAAATTTTCCTTTGTGTCTATGTTAACATCTTTAACCTTTTCACCGCCCAGCCATACTAAACGCGATGTGTCGCTGTACGCCAACGTATAAATGTATAACAATTATATAGTACGAAAGCAGGGATGGCGGTAACGTCATATCGATAATGAAAAAAACAATGTGTAAATTTAAATTGTTACTCAAATTTACAATTAAAAATACACATTGTTACATTATAATGGTAATTTGTTTTATTTCATGAGCATATATAGTAAGAAAAATGGGTATCCACTGTCGGAGACAAAGATACATGCATAGACTTGCTAGAGATAATAATATAATAGGCACAACACTATTCATTTAAAAACGTAGTCCATTTACTCCATATCAAGTCGTTGGCGTTCGTAGCACGATAAATTTCATTAGAAATAGGGTTGTCTATTGTTTTCTTTCTGTGTATAGATTATTGTTAGTCTATACTAAAAACGCTTGAATGTTTTTAGTTTATATTTGAAATCTAACATGAACAGTCAGTCAGGAACATTGTTTGAAGTGATCACAAGTGGCAAAATAAGTGTAGTTTCGGAAAGGGATGGTAAGTGACTTTTTAATACTGATGTGCTAAATCTTTTCAGTTTATTTTTTATTCCATGCAAATGAAAAACTGGCTAGTTTGATTAAGGATATACGAATACCTAAATTCATAAAAACGTAATTAAACTTAGCTATTCAAAAATATTATTGCCAGTATCAAATCAAAATCAGAAACATTACACTCCTTTTTTTGGGCAGTCATGTAAAAAGGTAAAAATATATAGGTGCGCGCGTCGCCCGGCACTATGACACAATGACCTTGACACCTATGCGCTTACGACGTCACAGGTTTACTTCTATTGGAGTTGTCCGCGCTAGTGACACTAAAATCTTGCCATTACGTAGAGATGGGTGTAGCAATATCGAAAACCCTCGGTACGTTTAATTAATTTTAATAAAGTGATTTGATACGTGCATCAATTTTAAAACGTATTATGTAATATGTTTTCTACTGACCGGAATTACTTTTTAATCACAGAATTTAAGAAAGATTGAATGGAAAAAGACAAATAAATATAAAAGATTCTAATGAATGCAACTTTCGCGTCACATCACTGGCCTACTTGATATGAAGTCGTTGGCGTGTGGGACATAAAAATATTTGAGGCCTTATATGTTTTTATCCATTTTAACACAGAAAAAGCCTGTTTTGCCTGAGAAAATAATAAATAGGGCTTCATTCGTGTCCATCTACACAATTACAAAAGAAACAAAAGTGTTTATGTATCGTAAATGTATTTTTTTTATAGTGAACTTCTATAGAAGTCGTGGCGTGGACGGCACGAAAATCCTGAACTTCTATAGAAGTTGTTGGCGGTGAAAAGGTTAAATTTTAAATACATTTGAACCATGCTAGGTATCTTTTTGCGCCTCCAATATCTACTAGAAATATGTAGCGACAATTCTTTAATAGCATCTACCGTGGTGTTGTTAGATTGTGACATCAATTTAAACCAAAGCTTTCCAGCAAGATAACTCCGACGTATTTGTAAGGGTTGTAACACCAGTTCACATTCCATCACGTGGATGGGAGTGCTTTTCACGAAACCGCCAATGATACGCATTGCTTCATTTTGGACCTTATCTAATTTATACATATTATATTTAAATGAATTAATCCTTATGTAGGTATTATTCATATTACGTCTTAAAAAACAATAATTATTTGACAGAGATAGACTAACTAGCATTTAATATATTGTTTATGGTTATATAATGATAGTATTGATAGTTTAGTGAATATTCTATGAATCATTAGATATTTAGGTCAATATTAATTCCAATTAAATAGAAATTAATTTATGATTGATAAATACGTTTATCATCATCCGTGTGGTGGTGACGGATTAAGATAACTAAGTTGTTTTGTTTTTCGTGTGAGCGTGTGGCCAACTCTGGTGTCGGAGTTTTCAGACCGCCCGAAGGCCTCCGACATGGCCTAACGATCCTTATCCTTGGACAAGAACCGGGACCGACAGCTTTACGTGCCCTCCGAAGCACGGTAGCGCTCAGATGTAAATGCCACACACGGTCACCCATCCAAGTGGTAACCTGTGCAAGCGTTGCTTAACTTTGCCGATCTGTTACGAACGGCAAGCCAAGTCTCGCTACGAGCGCTACTATAACTAAGTGTCATCGGCCTATTTTATTCCGTGGACGCCATTGTTGTAAGAGGCCATTGAATACAGATTTACATATAGAAGCGCATTTCTTAAGGATTTCGTGTGCCAATTCCAAGTGGCGAGTTGGCGACTGTCGTCAGTGTAGTACGTAGTTGGCGGCGCTGACGTCGTTCTCCGTCTCTCTCGTAGTAAAGATACACAGGAGGAACGTTCGTCTCTCTTGCTCTCGTAGAGACATCTGTCACAGCGCGACTGCCACGCCGCCAAGCGGCAATTTGACTCACAGAAAGTTTGTCTACAGAGCGCCCATAAGAAATGCTCCTCTATGTAAATATCTATGCTCTATGTCTTAACGTACCTACTCTCCGAGGCAAGGCGCAAGCGATAATAGACGACTCAATATCTCCGAAAAGACAGTGTCGTGTTCCGTGGATTCGAACCCGGTACACTATGCATGGCAGTGTCTTGGTATCTTCACTAGGCTGTTGCTGCATTTTTAACATAGACACTGGCATAATGCCGGTTGTCGTGTGCTCTAGTATTATTATAATTATAACACATTGCGTCAAAGAGATAAGGACGCCCGGAAGACCGCCATTTTGTTCCATTGTAAACTATTTACGTATGTATATTCTTGTGGAACAATAAATAGCTTGTTACATTTATTACACGACTTTGTCCTGTTCGAATCCAACGTAATATTTGGCCTACCTATGATACTATAAACCAGAATTGATGAATTTAAGTATTTGTCTGAACGCGCAAATCTTAGGAACTACTGCTTCGATTTGAATAATTATTTTTCTGAGATACCTAGCATTTATCAAGGAAGGCTTCATATCGTAACGCTAAGAGCCACGAGTGCAGCGATAGCCGAGTGGAGATACCAACAGAGTACCATGCAGAGGGTATCGGGTTCGAAACCACGGCATGCACCACTGACATTTCGCAGTTATGTGCGTATTGAATTGAATTGTTAATTATCGCTTGTCCCGTGCCTCGGAGAGCACGTTAAGCAGTCGGTCCCGGTTGTCATGAAGATCTTTGACAGTCGTTATAGGGCGTCAGTACCTCTAAGTCTGACACTAGTCTAAACCATGGAATATGCGCATAGTAGACTCGGCTCGTAGGTATTTCATATCAGTAAAGGAAATAAGTTAAATCTTTTTATACAAAGCTTATTCCTTAAACCAAAACTTGTTAGTAAAAATACCCAAGTAAAGTTTATTAAACTGTCAAATATAATTAATTATATTTAAACAATGAGCTCACTGAAACCGCTAAATATTTTAAATCAATATTTTTGAACAACTCTCGTTCATTTTGGCAGAATATTAAGTGTAGGTATAATATTATTTGTTTTTCTCTTTTACCAGCCTTGCTTTATTATCCTGAAACCTGCATGTCTGAGAGTTCTCCATAATGTTCTCGAAAGACATGTGAAGTCCGTCACGCTTTGGTCAGCGTGGTGGACTATGGCCTTACCCTTCTCATAGTAAGAAGAGGCCCGTGCCTATAGAGGGACAGTTTGTATAGAGAGCTGATGATGATAATGAGGCTCTTAGCTGCTCTTCATGTGACTTAGTGGCCAGCTGTGATATCGAAGTTTTCAGACCGCCTGATGTCTCCGACATGACCGAACGATTAGAAAGAAAGAAAGAAAACATATTTATTCTGCTTCCCAATACATTAACAAAATAAACAAAACATAAAAAAAATAGAAGAAATACTAAGGAATACAGAATTGGATCCTAACTCAGCATTGAGCCATCTTGCTGGTTTGCGAGATGGCACTGATATTCTGTTAGGTCTAAAAAGTATATAAAATACAAAAAAAATTCTAAAAATATTTTTGTGTCCACGGTGGGGTAACATTTCTTTATTGCAACACAATTAAGAAGAAGGAAACAAAATATTTTAAATATAAACAACAAATAAGTTCCTTCTTCTTTAAACAAGAACTAAAAATAGAAAAATAAAATATATAAAAATTACAAGCAATTTAAGATTTTACTGCCATATCTACAATTTTTTCAGATATTGCAACCCTATTAATACTACATCAGTGATGTGAGTCATCGATTGTAAAAATACTATGGAAAATATTTATTCTTATCCTGAAACAAGAACCGGGACTGACGGTCCCACGTGCCCTAAACAAACCAGCGCTTTGATGTAACCATACGAACGGTCACCCATCCATACGACGACCTGTACAAACGTTACTTAACTTAACCTACCTACGAATTAACTCACGCTATATAAGTGTTACCAGTTTTAAATCAGCAATAACTTAAAATCTAAAAATAACTTCAACATTCTTACGCCGCAGGGGGGCCTTCCGGCGCATAGACAAGTACTCTATGGGTAGAGTAACACCGGGTGTGTAGCACGTGGTCTATGCCACATGTGTTTAGCATGTGTCTGTCTGTTTGTTTGTGTAAGCCAAGCGAGGAATATACATCTAGTTTTAAGTCGACGTCGCTCGGCATTTCTTGCTTTCAAGTTTGAAATCTTAATGGAGCCTGATCAAAGTTGGTTCGAATAAGCAATAAGTATGGATACATCTTTGTACGTAGGTATTACTATTTTGTAATTTTCGTGTTTTAAAATCAAAATACCTGCTTAGTAAGTTAATCTTCGTAATCTTAATCACTAAGAAATGTATTTCAGCCGCTGTTGCAAGAATTTGAGATTAATTTTATCTAAATCATTATTTATCAGGTATTAATAAATCATGTGGTATAAAATATAATTATAAAATGTCTGTTGACAAGTGTGACATAATGTGATCTTTGCTTTATGTTTCTTGTTTAAATGGGCGGCAAGTGCGGATACGTCCTTGTGACTCCTGTGGTGTTGCTTGTGTCACTGGGCGGCGGTGATTGCTTACCATCAGGCGATCCATTTGCTCGTTTGCCGCCAATAACATTAAGAAAAACTATAGTCAAAGTCAAAATTATTTATTAATTTTGATCGCAATGTGACGCTTATGAACGTCATGATTTAAAATTAATAATTATACAATAGGTATCTACATTATTCATTTAGTGCCTCGTTCGCAAAGAAATGGCGTAGCACTACGAGAAAGAACTGGCAGTAAAACTCATAGCCACTCTTTTCTAACGCCAACGAGTTTATGTTGTAAGCTGCTGCAACTGTTTCAAATTGTCCTTAGTATTATCTTCTTATAATAGACTACATAATCAAATTAACAATTTATTAATAATCTTATATCTTATACTAATAATATATAAAGCTGAAGAGTTTGTTTGTTTGGTTGAACGCGCTAATCTCAGGAGCTACCGGTCCGATTTGAAAAATCCTTTCAGTGTTAGATAGACTATTTATCGAGGAAGGCTATAGGCTATGTAACATCACGCTATGAGCGACGGGAGCAGAGCAGTAGCCTTAAATAACGCGGGTGTAACCGCGGGCATCCTCTAGTAATATATAAGGCAACACATTAATAATAATAAATTGTATAATTGATACAAAATAATAAAACTTACATTTTTCCGGGAAATCGTATGCGAATAGTATATTTATCATTAACAAAACAAGGAAAGGACACTTCTATTTGTGTCACTCAATTAATATTTAACGCACCTAAATAATTATTTTGTTAAATATTACAACATATACAGGATAATTTGGATTTAATAAAATTTATTAAATTATTTTTCTATGGTACTTATTTGGTTAGACTAGCCAAATGCAAATGTATCTAGCGGCCGCCATCTTGGAAAAATAATAGTTTTTATGGTATAACTGTCACAGAAAAATTTATACGTTTTCTTTGTAAATTAGTCTTTACAACTTTTGTCTTGTAACTTATAGTCTTAGAGCCTAAAATGATAGTATCAATAGATATTTGAACAAGTTTTCTCTAAAAACTATTTTTTAAGCAAAAACAAGAGAAATTCTATAAACATTTTTCTATCCAAAAATAGCACAGATGATATCTAATATTCTAACTGGCAACTAGTTAGCGAGCGTCCATATTCGTCCTCGGTCATTCAAAGTCGCCTTGAATACAAAAAAGGTTTTTATTAATCTAAACACAATGCCTTATGCCCCAAGTAGGACAGTTTCTCTGGTTAGACCAGTCGAAAGTTAAGGCGCCTATACTCATTCGGCATTTTACTGGCCTGTATATAAACTATATATCCCACTGCTGTGCGCATGCCTTTTCTTATGAGAAGGTTAAGGCCATAGTCCACCACGCTGCAAAAGTGCGGGTTGGCAGACTTCACATGTCGTTCGAGAATATTATGTAGAAGTCATAGACATGCAGGTTGCCTCACTATGTTTTCCTTCATATTTTTGCTTAGCACATTATATTCTTGAAATGTAAGAATTGCAGCAATTTATTTAAACCATTTTCTTTTTCGGGTGGGTTTGATGTTATTCTTTTAGTTTGAGTTTGGTTGGTAAGAATATCAAGAGAATAAAGGAGCCTACTGCTACACAGAGGGTCTTGGGTTTGACTCCACGCACCAATGACTTTTGCAATTTCCAAGTTATGTGCGTATTAAAGTGTTACTTTTCGCTAGCTAAACGGTAAGGGACAACATCGCAAAGATACCTGCCATGTTATGGCGCTTACAGCCGCTATTGAGTTAAGCTGCTGCCGTCACTGTCGGATTGTATACATAATAAAGAGAAGCGCGACGACGACGGGACGTTCAGAACTCTTTACAAACCATAAAATAAATTAATTACAGAAAATGTATTGATGGGATTAGAAAATAAAACAGTATTTCGTTAGTATGTTGCCTTTTGAATAATATTATCTGCTTCTCTTGGTCTATGACCATGAGTGTGAACATTTGAAAGAAGAGGAAGTTAATAATAAATTAATGCATTTGACAACGGAATTGCTTTTGACAGAGTAATAGACATACTCCTTTGCTGTTATATTTCAAGGAAGTAGAATAGTTTGGTTGACTTTTGAAAGTGTTTTAAAGTGTGGCGCTAACGTAGTTGGCAGAATGAAGAGCTGTATACATTTATTTTTATAGGGTTCCGTACTTAGTAAAATAAAACGGAACCCTTACAGAATCACTTTGTAATCAGTCTGTATGTCAATCTGTTTTGATAGATTCACGCCTATATTCCTGTAGGGCTAGACAGAGATGCAATATTACACCCATTTTTCAACATGTTATGCATTCGTAGGACCCAGGTTTTCTTTTTAAGAAACAGGCGGCAAATGTGCCTTGCTGATCACCAGATTGTAAGCGATAAGCGTTGGTTAAAAACACAAGCAACACCGAAGTGCGTTACCGCCCTTTTCGATGGGCAAAGGATTAAGAGAAGGAGTGGGTTGAGTGATAAGGAAAAGGGGTTGTAGCCTCCGGCACTCTCACTCACCGAACGAAACGCAACAGTTTAAATACTGTTACTTTACGTCGATAATCTATTTACAGTATTGCTCATCTTGTTATATAGAATATCTACAGCTAAGTTAACATTCAATAAGTCTGACCAATCTATTTCAGCAACCTTTTCATACAAGGCATGGAAATCCGCTTTACGAAAATTCCACTCGGTGGAATAGTTTGATGTCTATGTGAGGGTAGTATCAAAGAGCTGAGATATTTACATAGAGGCGAAACTTTCTGCGTCTCAAATTGCCGCTTGGCGGCGTGGCGCTCGCGCTGCGGCAGCTGTCTCTCTCTCCTCCAGTGTATCTTAACTACGAGAGCGATAGAGACGACGCCAACGGCGCCAACTACGAACTAAACTGGAGTCCCCACTTGGAATCGGCACACGAAATTCTTAAGAACTGCGCTTCTATGTAAATCTGTATTCATTGACGTAATACTTCCTCGGCGATCTGTCTACTCGTTTGCAGCATATAACATAGTAAAGAACTACACCTAAAGTTCATTCAATAGGTTCGTGCATAACCTTGTGTCCCAATTCTCTTGATTGAGTGATAATTGTAACAAGCACAGTTGTTTCTTAACTTCCATAACGGCAAGGTTTCATTAAAATCACATAAATTCACGCGATCTAATCTCAACTGAATAAACCATCGGTTTATTTTATTGAATAAAATTGTTGCTTTTTAATAGTTTTGTTTGTGGCTCTAGGCAGACAAATAAGGTCTTCGAAAGCAGGACTTATAGTAGCGTACTTAGTAGATTGAAGAAGAGTTTTTGTTCCATTGTACTAGGCGGCAAACGAGCAGACGGATCGCCTGATGGTTAGCAGTTACCTCCGCCCATGGACACAAGCAACACCACAGGAGTCGCAAGTGCGTTGCCGCCCCTTGGGGTTGGGAAAAGGGATAGGATGAGGAGTGGGATGAGGGAGAAGGAATAGGGGATAGGGCCTCCGGCCCTCTCACTCACCGAACGAACTATTACTTTACGTCGATTTTCTGTGAGAGGGTAGTACTTCCCCGATCGAGCCGGCCCATTCATGCTGAAATCAACAAGGCTCTACTACCGTAAACTTTTACGTACTTTAGACTAACGTGCTCTCTGAGGCACGAGGCAAGCGATAACAAATTACTTAACAATTTAATATGCACATACACCATGCAATATTGCTCTATCCCTTTGTGTTGCGGAGGTCAGACAGGCAGTCGCTCCGTGGAAAAGCTAATATTCAGCCAAATCCGGTTAGACTAGTAGGTGGACCCTGGGTGCTAAGTGGGATAATGCTAGAAGTATGATCACGCACATAATTATTTAAACTAATTAAGAACAGAACGAAACAAACGAACCTCTTTCAGCATTTAAAACTTTCCACGGACCTCTACTTAGATACATATGTTGCGGTCAAAACTCTTAACCAGTCAAAAGTACTATTGACTAGTAAAATCAGTCAAAAGTACTTTTGACCGTATGCTTTAGGCAATAATACTTTTGACTAAAATAACAGTTAAAAGTACTTTTGCCCAATGGAACTAGTTAAAAGTACTTTTGACTAACCTACCTACTTATTATGAACAGTTCTGTCGCCCAATAAGCTCAGTAGACGGAGCCCTGCTTCGCAGGGCTCCTTTTTTCGAGTGCGGTGTCACAAGAGAGCCTAACATAACCTATTAGGTATTATGAAAAGTTCTCGTCCGCCCCGGATACTTAGTTATGTGTTGGTACTTACCAATCCACATCTTACGAGTTAATAGTGCTTTTGACTGATGCTTTATTGCAGTAAAAACTACTTTTGACGAAGAGCGTCAGTCAAAAGTACTTTTAACTGCAAATTTGCAGTCAAAAGTACCTACTTATAACCAATAATTTTCAGTCAAAACCACTTTTGACAAACCTGTTCATTCAAAAGTACTTTTGACTGATTTTGCTAGTCAATAGTACTTTTGACTGGTTAAGAGTTTTGACTGCAACACATACATACATACATAGACTCACGCCTGTTTCCCGGAGGGGTAGGCAGAGACTACGGAACGCCATTTGCAACGATCCTGACATATCTCTCTTGCTTCATTCACTCCCATCAGATTCCTCATGCATGCTCTTCTGTTAAGGGTACTTCTAACCTTTCCTGTTTTAAGGATGTCTCCAATCTGGTCAGAGAACGTCCGTCCAGGTCTTCCCCTTCGTCCTGTCCCATTCACTCTTACCTTAAATATCTGCTTGGTCAGTCTTTCGTCATCCATCCTCTCCATGTGTCCAAAACACCTTAGCATACCTTTCTCGATGCTTGTCACTACATCTTCCTTTACACCACGACACTCTCTTATCACACAATTCTTAACTCTGTCATTCAAAGACACGCCACACATACTTGTCAGTGGTCAGTGCACTCATTTCTACAGCTAACCCTATTAACAAATAACTAAAAGTAAAAAAAAGATAACAAATCTTATTTATATTTAAAATCGTATTTATATATTATAAAATCTTATTTATATTTAAAATTACTTTCGCTGCCCATGTGAGCTAAAATGAAATATGTTGAGTATCTAATAACTGACCCACTGCGGACCCCTGTTACTCGTGCTACGGACCCCACTTTAAGAAACCCTGTCTTAGAGGGGAGAGTGGTTTCAATATTTGACCTATTTTGTGTGGAGCTAAGTCAAAAAGTATCTGAATTAGTCAAATCCATGGGACTCGATGAATAGGGTAAGCCGTTGTTTCCAACTAGTCAAATCAAGCACTTTTAATGAAATGTCAAAAACGGCCTTTGCCAAGCGTTTTGTATGCTTTAGTTATTCTTCTGTGGTTTTGTATGAAATATGACGTAGTGACCTCATAGTGTTTTGCTGTCAAGTAAAATACTTATTATCAATAAATTGACGATAAAAATTTTAAATAAAGTTTTAACATTAATTGATGATGAAACTACTACCTATTATTTTGACATGTTTCACTAGATAAATATACTTGTATAATTTATTTCACTTGCAGGAAACATCCCAATTCTAGGGTCTAACTAAAAATACAAAATATACATGTCATGTAACTTAAATATTTATTTATTGACCAAACTATACAAGAACAGATTAAATATTAAACCTAAAAGTAGGTTTAATAATAAATTACTTCTTTTCTTTTTTATACTCTCCATATTATTCAATTTATAATCTTAATATATAAAATCCTTGCGTTACTGACTGACTGACAGACACGCTACAGCCGAAACTATTGGGCGCAGGAAGCTGAAATTTGGCATGTATGTTCCTTGGGGACCGTAAGGGCGCACTAAGAAGGGATTTCCCGAAATTCCCACGGGTTCGGCCAAAACGGGTAAATTTAAAAAATATGCAGGCGTAGCTGCGGGCATCATCTAGTTACTAATAAAATGCTTTTTAGCGGGAATCGTGCGTACAGAGCCAGCGAACCTACGTTGTAGGTTGTAGGTTATATTTTTATTTATTATATTTATATTTAGACTCTCGCCTGTAATCCCCGAAGGGGTAGTCAGAGGTGTTATACACACATTACGCTATGAATTTTTAGGTCCCACGTAATAGGGGGCGAGCCTATTGCCGACTTGCCGTTACCGGGCACATCACCAGACTCCGTGCTGCTACTGAGAATTCGGAAACACGCAGTAACACTTTTGCCCGACTCGGGAATCGAACCCGGGACCTTCGATCAGCAGTCGCATACGCTATCTACTGGATCACGGAGGCAGTGTAGGTTATAAATAAGAAAATATAATCTTAACCTAACAAACTGCGATAAAAAAGCACCAAGTGTAATATTATCAAAGTAAACTAATATTTAAGTATTTCTCATCGTCTACGGGCCCCTAAACAGATATGCGATAATTTGCTCGCGTCAGTCACCAACAAGCACTCGTCGCGCGCGCGCGTCGCGTTATTTTTTTTCTGTAGCCCGAAGTCGTGCGGAAACCGTGCTATTATTCAAATATTATTACTTAACGCCTTTTTATTTTTAAAGGTGTGTTTTACGGAGTGTTTTTATTATTATTGTGGCAAATAGTGTTCATAATTACGCAGTTGTGTGTGGTATTTGTTTTCGTGTCGTGTGTGCATCCGAGGCGGCATTTTTGCAGCTTTCACTTGGATTGATGAGTGCAGTGCAAATTTCCTTTTTGGATGGCTGGCCTTTTTTGTTGGATTCGTGTTTAGTTTTTTTATTAGTCTGCAAGTTTCTATACAGTTATACGATGACTTCGTTATGTTAGATAGATTATTAGACTGGACATTGACGATGCAATATCTAAGATAGCTACGTTCTAGTAGACAGAAACATGAGCTACAATTTCGTCCTCTATCAATATGTCTGTTAAATCAAAGAGATGTGTCTAGATTGACATTATCGCAGAGTCATTACTGAAGCTAAATAAATTAAATTTGGACAAAGGATACCGTCTTTGACATAGCTAGGATATATTTAGATATTACAGTCCATAAGGGTAAAATCATCGTTGAAAGATTGTTTAAATATCCGCTTTTTTAAAACTAGCACTTAAAATGGCTATAGATAGTTACTAAAATTAAATTGATAAAAATGTTCGATAAGGTTTTGGTAGATCAGTAGATAATTGACGAAATTTTGACCTCAAATAAACAAATTAGGTACAGGATATTCAAGGTTACTAAACGAATTTTTAACTGCCAAATAGTTTGACATGTACATATTTTTTTAAGTTTTAAATTGTCTATAGAATTAAAATAGTATGCCATACATATGTTCCGATGACGGCATGTAATTAAAATCGTTAAATTCTTTAATAATAACATCACCGCCGAGTTTAGCACATGTATGGGTATTATTAACAGCGTAGAACGTAACAAAAAGTGTTATAAAACCTCTTTAGATGTATATTCATATATTTTTGACGTTTAAATTAGTATCTATTACAATATTTAGAAGGAAAACTTATTACGGCGCGGCGTTATGTTTTGTAAGAGACGGTCAGAGATCGTAGTTATGGAAAAAAAGCATATAATTCTTCTTGATTCTAATCTTATCTTAATATATAAAATCCTTGCGTTACTGACTGACTGACAGACACGCTACAGCCGAAACTATTGGGCGCAGGAAGCTGAAATTTGGCATGTATGTTCCTTGGGGACCGTAGGGGTGCACTAAGAAGGGATTTCCCGAAATTACCACGGGATCGGCCAAAACGGGTAAATTAAAAAAAAATGCAGGCGTAGCTGTTGGCGTCCTCTAGTAACATATTAAATGTAGTTTGTAACACTGACGTTTAAATAATATCAGTTCTGTTTATAAAATTTCCCACTGTTGGATACGTAAGTCTTCCCACTTTGAGAAGTCTTAGTCAATATTCCACTACCCTGCACTAATGTAGAAAACACTATGGAGAACTCTCAGACAGTACTTGGTTATCGTTGCCTCACCCTAGGTCATAATCATAGAAGTGTGTTAACAAAAAACGTTCCGCAACAAAAGTAAAGGTGAAAATATTTTGTTAGATTTTACTATTGAAGCATTCAAACAAAGATACTCGTTTCACACCCTTTTCCTACATTCTATCTATCGATTCATTTACGGCCATTTTCAATATTCGATCCATACATGGATTTTGAGATCCGCGATTCGTGTTTGACATATTTTGTGTGGAGCTTATGTCAAAAACGAATCTAAAATCTACAGATCTATCTATAGATCGATTATTGAATTCCGTTGTTAGCTACTAGAGATATACCTAGTAGATATTTTATTAACTTCTAATAATAATAAAAATAATAATCCATTTATTTGCAAAGAATATAGGTACATACATTAGATGACACAATTAATAGTGATCTGCTATATTCTGCCTTCAGCAAGCATGCAAATTATGAGTATAAATCTAGTTTTATTACCCGTTCTTTCTCGTAGTTCTGCCTATTGCTTTGCGAACGAAGCAGTCAGTGTAAATGTAGATTCATTATGTAATTAACTTTGAAAATTGACAATCATAAGCCTCACCTTCTGACATAGATGAATAAATGATTTTGACTTTGAGATAGTTTCAATTCCTACGCAGGACAAATCTTTGTTATGAGTAGGTACAATAGGGTTGTTTCCAACTAGTTAAATCAAGCACTTTTAATGAAATGTCAAAAACGACCTTTGCTACGGTTTTTTGTATGAAATATGACGCAGTGACGTCATAGTGTTTTGCTGTCAAATAGAATACGTATTATCAAGAAATTGACGATATAAAATGTTAAATAAAGTTTTAAAATTAATTGATGAATGAAACTACTATTATTTTGACATGTTTCACTAGATAAAAATACTTGTATAATTTATTTCACTTGCAGGAAACTTCCCTATTGATTTTCTCTGTGTTTGGGTGGAGTTTATCTATAACATGTCTGTTTTTCTGTTGGCTGGTTGTCATAGTACAGACAATGTACAGTTTGGTAGCAGATGACCATGTGTAAGAGTCCATTTACACTAGAAGTTTTCGCGGCGTTTTCTCTGCAGTTTACTGAAAGGCTAAGCTAGAGAAACGCTAGTGTAAATGGGCTGTTAATTTTGCATTAAGTCAAATATAAAGTAATATAAACTAATATTTTTGCCTTTACGTCATATTATACGTAATTACGTATGCGTTTATTTCTAGAAATACTTATGATTAGACTATATTGCTTGCTAAGGATGACTAAGTATACTGCAGTGATGTTTCAATATATCGTCGTCATCAGCCTTTAACAGTCCACTGCTGGACTAGGCCTCTCCTATGAAAGGAGGAATCGGCCTACTCTACCACGCTGGCCAAACGAGTTGGTATAGGGTTTGTATCAAGTTTTCCTTCTCTTACAGTGCTGTTCTCTGCATAATATGCTCCTTCTGTCGGCTCTTACGACACCCATTGGATGATATGGGGTGGTGACATTCCGTATTTTTAATCCGTCACCACACGGACTATTCGTTTCAATATATGTATAAATAATATTAATTCATTGAACGCGCTAATCTCAGGAACTACTGGTCCGATTTGAAAAATTATTTCAGTGTTAGATAGCCCATTTATCGCGGAAGGCTATAGCGTATAACATCACGCCATGAGCGACGGGGGCGGAGCAGTAGCCTTAAATAACGCGGGTGTAACCGCGAGCATCCTCCTAGTATTTCAATATACCGATTTAATAATGATTGATTCAATCGTCCTGACGAGTCATTAAGATTGCGCCATGATTTTATTGGTAGGTACTTACGCTTTGCATTGATAAAATAATGAATTATAGATAATAGTTGTTTTAAAATTCCTCGACTTGTAGGTAATATGTTATTTGACTAAGTACCTCATCGAAATAAATCACCTGACCTCTTTATACAATTTTATTAAAACGAGTCTTTACTCGCGATATCTTAATATATAAAATCCTTGCGTTACTGACTGACTGACAGACACGCTACAGCCGAAACTATTGGGTACAGGAAGCTGAAATTTGGCATGCACGTTCCTTGGGGACCGTAGGGGTGCACTAAGAAGGGATTTCCCGAAATTCCCACGGGATCGGCCAAAACGGGTAAATTAAAAAAAATGCAGGCGTAGCTGCTGGCGTCCTCTAGTCTATTATAAGAGGAGTCGGTAAAACAGAGGTATAAATACCTTTGTTTTACCGACGTTTCGGCCGTCTTACAACGGCCGTGGTCAGGGCGGAACACCTGACACCTGACCCCTCTCTAGTACTAACACCAAATCCGTACAAAGAGGTTGTTTTTGACATTTCATTAAAAGTGTCTGAATAGAGTTGTTTTCAACTAGTCAAATCAAACACTTTTAATGAAATGTCAAAAACGACCTTTGCTACGGCGTTTGTATGAAATAAGACCTAGTGACGTGATAGTGTTTTGCTGTCGAGTTGAATACTTATTATCATTTAACTAGTCGACGCCAGCGGCTTCGCACGCACATATTTTAAAATTTCCCGTTTTGCCCGATCCCGTGGGATTTTCGAGAAATCCCGACTTAGTGCACCCCTACGGTCCCCAAGGAACATACATGCTAAATTTCAGCTTCCTGCGCCCAATAGTTTCGGCTGTAGCTTGTCTGTCAGTCAGTCAGTAACGCAAGGATTTTATATATACAGATTGAAGATAAAAAATGTTAAATAAATTTTCACATTAATTGATGAATGAAACTACTATTATTTTGACATGTTTCACTAGATAAAAATACTTGTATAATTTCTTTAACTTGCAGGAAACTTCCCTATTGGCTAGATGGAAACATAATCACTGTAAAATGAAAATAAAAACATATAGCTGAATTTTGTTGTTAACGTGTAAAATGATTGGTCTTAAAATATTTTACAGAATTGAGATATGTTTCTTTTGACGAAAATTTAGACCAAATTATTGTCTAAGTGTTTGCTTCGTGCAAACAACATAGTTTTTATCTAAGCTTAAATTGAGATACCTTGGTCTAAAGTGCACAAAAAACGAAATCGTTTTTCAATGTCGATCGCAATTCAAACATCTGAGTCAGTATTACCTACTTATCGGCCGTAGTAACCTATAATAATCTTAATATATAAAATCCTTGCGTTACTGACTGACTGACAGACACGCTACACCCGAAACTATTGGGCGCAGGAAGCTGAAATTTAGCATGTATGTTTTGGGGACCGTAGGGGTGCACTAAGAAGGGATTTCCCGAAATTCCCACGGGATCGGCCAAAAAGGGGTAAATTAAAAAAAAAATGCAGGCGTAGCTGCTGGCGTCCTCTAGTATCTTATAATATTCTGAGGAGAACTGACACACAGTCAATTGATCCTAAATTTGATCCTAAATACTTACAGCCTACTGACTAAACATACTAACTGATATATTATTTTTATAGACTCACGCCTGTATCCCCGAAGGGGTAGGCAGAGGTGTAATATTATGAATTTTGAAGGTCCCACGTAATAAGGGGCGAGCCTATTGCCGTACCGGGCACATCACCAGACTCCGTGCTGCTACTGAGAATTTCCTCACCTGACTAGACATACTAACTGATAAACATACTTTATCCTTAAATACATCAATAAATAAATTTGCATAATATTTAAATTAAACTGAGAAACTACATTATTAATGCATTTCGATCCGACGTTTCGATTTCTTTACAGGAATCGTGGTCTCGGCAGACTGAGGTGACATTTGTCTTTGTCTTAAATGTATCAGTTATCTTAAAATACCCGATCATTGTTCAACTATTTGCCTTATTATTTACGTACGTCTTCTGGTTTTTATCCTTTTCTCCAGCTTGGGACTCTATCATCAGGCTAAACGTGACTATGCGAAATTTCACCTTTATGCCGCCACTAGTATTGTTTGTGCGTTGTCTATTAGTCAGTCAGCAATAGAATTTTTTTATATAATATACAGATAAACCGACATAATGGCTACCAGAATTTAATTTTTAGTCGATTACGTAATCGTAAACACATGTAATATAAATTAGGTAGTTCTTCTATCAGTGATAACGAAATACCTTGCCCGAGATAGTCGGCTTATCCATACATTTTAAATGACGTCACCTTTTTATCTTCTCTCCAAAAATAGTTAAAACTTATCACGTACGCCAGTGGCCTTTGTAAGAATTTTATGAAAAAAAAAGATACTAATTGTTTTGTTTATCTGTGATCAATGGCGGGAACGCGCCGAACGCGGGAATTTCTGTTTATTATATTTCCGATTGCTTTGTAGTGAAAGTACAGTCGTTTTTTACTATATTATGTTTGCATGATAGGATTATTATGATAAATTAAATAATAACATTATTTTAAGGAAACCTTAAGTGTCTGAGAGTATTGTATAATTTTCTCGAAAACCATTTGTGGCATTCATGGTGGACTTTGGTTTGGCCTCACTTTCTAATAAGAAGAGAAGAGGCATTTGCCCAACAGTGGGACTGATTAGAAACAAGGCATAGGTTTTCTGCATCTCCTAATCACCAATCAACAATTTTATTATTCTGACGCAAGTCTCAATCAGCGATTTTAATTTATCACAAAATTGCTGCGTTCACTTTATTACAATTGCATGTCATATGACAATAAATAAAAAGAAACCACCAGACGTAGCATAAAACGCTAAAAGCATGACTGCGAATTTCTACTTTATTCTCGATGTAGTGCGAAAATGTACACTTTTAAGTTAAATTATTACTTTCAATTGAAGTGTTACAACCGATTTTGATGCGACCATGACAGATTTGTGTTTTAAAATTATAATGAGGTTCGGCCTGGACGAAAAATGCATCAGTGTTTTTCGTCAACTTATTAATTAAGTTGTAATAGGGTGATGTAATTTTTCAGTAATACAGCATAAACATCCGAAAGATACATAGGTATACTGCCGATTGGCCTAGGAGAATTTGGCGTACTATACCACGCTGGCCAAACGGATTGGTATAGGTAGGATTTGATGCTGAGTTCTCCGCCTCATCGCAAATATATTGCTTACTTCGTGTATATTTCTTAGTCACCTCTTAAGACAACTCCAGTATCAAATAGGGCATTGACACTTTGTATTTTTTTACGGTAGCTACTAGGTATTATTTTACGTCAATATCCTGTGAGAGAATACTACTTCCTCGACCAACCCAATTAGACAGCTGAAATCAGCAAGGCTACCTGAGTTATTATTCTTTAGCCGTCACAACACGGATGGCCTGCAACTTGCAAGCCAAAATATACTTAAAATCAAAATAACCATCTACAGATAATTTATTCCAAGAATAATTAGCACTTTGACACTCGAAGCGGTGACCATCTGCGCTTTCCCATAAACGGAGTTATGAAACTATTTCCAAGAATCTGTTGAAAGACTGTCCCTGTGTGGTCTGTGTCCGACTAAGAATAGACAATGCTGTCACATCCTGTGCCCCTCTATACCCTATGGTAAGATGACGCATACACTATACGCGGGAAAATATTAATATTATCTGGTAATTCATACATGGTAATCTGGTACAAAAGTAAGTAGAGCTTGTAATATACCAACTTGACAGCTGATAAACATACTTATAATAACATTCTTAAAAATAAACGTATACCTACGTAATAGGGAAGTTTCTTGCAATTGAAATAAATTGTAAAAGTATTTTTATCTAGTGAAACATGTCAAAATAATAGTGGTTTCATTCATCAATTAGGTACTTAATGTAAAAACGTAATTTAACATTTTTATCGTCAATTTATTTATAATAAGTATTCTACGTGCCAGCAAAACACTATGACGTCACTACGTCACATTTCATACAAAACCCCTAAGGGTTGAAATGGTCAAAGGTCGTTTTTGATATTTTATTAAAAGTGCTTGATTTGACTAGTTCGAAACAAACCTATTTTAATGAATTACACCCAGATGAAACAAATAATCCAAATGTCATCACACGATTATTGTTTGGAGTCCGTTGGTTTCACAGAACAGTGTGGTTGGTTTTATGTTTGTAAAATCCTTCGCGAACCATTAGTGAAGGAGTTGATAAAAAAAAGAAAATATCCTATGATGAAATATCCTATCTAAATGTCCTGGATGGCAATCGAATATCTCCGGCTTATCCTGACCCGACCAACAGACCTGTCATTCTGTCAAATTTATTTGACACTGACAGCTCTGTCACAGATAATGTCGAAACATAAACGATTTCAAACAAAGTGCATTATCCTTGCACCTTGAAATATCCTTAGCGGTAATTAGTCTGAGAATTCCAATTGTATACATATCTCTTTGTTTAGATAACTAATGTCGTGTTAAGTACGAACGCAATCTGTATTATCTCATGCTCGCTTCTTTGGCCACGGTTGAGCCTTTATAACTTAACTTTGTAGTAGGTAGTAGAGCCTTACTGATTTCAGCATGAATGGGCCGGCTCGACCGGGGAAGTACTACCTTCTCACAGAAAATCGACGTAAAGTAACAGTACCTGAACTGTTGCGTTTCGTTCGGTGAGTGAGAGTGCCGGAGGCCCCATCCGTATTCCTTCTCCCTCATCCCACTCCTCATCCTATCTCTTTTACCAAGGGGCGGCAACTCACTTGTGACTCCTGTGGTGTTGCTTGTGTCCATGGGCGGCGGTAATTGCTTACCATCAGGCGATCCGTCTGCTCCTTTGCTGCCTATAAATATAAAAATTCCTCAATGGTCTCCAAGGACAAACATGCCAAGTTTTTGCTTCTTGCGCCTTATAGTTGTGGCTGTGTTGTCTGGGCATCCCCTAGAATCTTAGGTAGGTATAATTTACTAGTACCTACTGATAAAAGTCATGAGAGCGACTGTTTACAAAGAGAACATATTACCTATTAAGATTCTTAGTTTGTACGAAAAAACACATGAAGAGTATTATTTCTTTGATAGCTGTTAAAATTAAATAATTATATACAAAAACCAAGGCAAAAAAAATCTGGCAACCCTGATAAGTTATTATATTATAGGTCTCTTTCTTACAAGATATTGAAAGTCGTAGAACAAAAGAGAGTAAAGAGACCTTTGTCTATTTCCATGTCAAAACCTTACTATGTCATCCATTATTATTATCTCAGAATTCTCACAGCTTGTATTATACGTAATACTGTCGAGAATGCAGTCGTCCTTATTCGCATCCTTTGCTTCTCGTACGAGAGATTGTTACATTTTTAACATGCATTTAACCTTAGAAGTTATGTACTTAGGTGACTACATAATTATTATTATATTTAAGTAACAGTGCTTACTTTTAATTTTTATCGAAATCATAGACTTACTCACGGTCATCAGATTCTTGACTATTAGACATACGTAGAAATACTGGTGCTTTTGTTTAAATATTTGTGCCGGACGGGAATCGAACTGACGACTACCAGCTTAGCAGGATCGATAATCACAAATCAATATTCAATACACCAAAATATTCCAATAACTCTGGGCATTTCATGTCAAAGAAAACCTCACATTATTATTGTTTACTCTGCTTTACACAGAATTAGCCAAGGATTGATCCTTTACAGCTTAAAGCTACTTTATTGTAAAAAAAATACTTCAAGTACCTATTTAATTTTGTCCTATTGAACCTACGGTACCTACTTAATATACGTAATTCAGAATCTATCTATTATCTAATTTCTAGATGCGCAAAATTAATATCTGCGTATCGTGGCAACGTAAGCAGCCATTTTATTAAGTCATGTTCTAAATTCAAACAAACCAGTTTCGCTAGCCAGACTTGAATGGCGGGAAAACATTAAGTATTCCGATCATTCAAGATGGCAGGCAAAAAAAAAATCAAAATTTGCATACAGCCAAATAAAACTGGTTTTAAATGTCTCGTTATTTTTTGACAAAGATATGCGAAGAAAGGGTGAAAAGGTTAAGAATTTAATAATAGTTTTTGTCTAGTGTTGTATTTGTGTGTATTAATATTTGGGAATATTATTTAGCGCCAGTATTTGGGCTGTAGTAACCAGCAAATAATCGGATTTTATGACTTATCTGTGTAGTGCAAACTTTTATGAGGAGATTTTATTCTTTATTATTAACAAGTTTTTTTGGAAATTTGATAAAATAATAGCCTATATGAAGCCCTATAAAGTCCTCTATATTCCCGAAGTCTTATTAATGTTATTTTTAAGCCATTCCAGTGATTACCTCGGATAATGAAGAAGAAATAGACTAAAACTTTACATAATTTTTTGTTCTGATAAAGACCAAAAGATCTATGCTTTACCCTATTGTTAACTATCTAAGCTCTATTAGATTCTGGCGGGAACCTTAAAAAAGCGCGGATAAGAAATTTTTTCAATTTTAATTTTCTACTGAATATTTGGTGGTTTTTGCTTAAAAGTTGATCCAAAACAATAGTGATAGGTGTGCAAACCCGTGGAAATGGTGGGTAATGAGGGGGGCGGGGATAACCCGCCCACCTCACATAAACGTCCTCGGCCTGAGGCTGGAGACGGCGGGACAGAGAAGGACTGTGGTAATGGCGGCGGCGGTGAGCATTATGATTATAAACCTTACACAAAACCAGACTATAAAAGACTTTACCCAGAAAATGCAACTTGTGCAGATTTTAAAGTATTCATAGAAGCTACAAACAACAAAGATAGAATAGGCAATAAGAGCCCTATCTATCTCAATCACATATTTTCAAGTGAGATAAAAGGAGTGACGGCTATACAGAGAATCAACGGAAATAAAATAGCAGTCATATTTAAACAGTATAATACGGCCAATAACTTTATCAACAACAGTGCTTTTCATAACAAACATGGCTTGAAAGCATTTATTCCGGCTGCGCAAATAGAAAAAACAGGCATAATTAGATTTGTACCAGCAAACATTTCGAACAAAGAACTATACACAAAATTATCATCAATTTATGAAATAATAGCTATAAGAAGATTCACAAAGAAGGTAGGACAAGAGCGAGTACCATTACAAACAGTTAGCATTACTTTTCTATCGAATATTCTCCCAGACAATGTACAATACGATTTGTTTTCATACCGAGTTTTCGAATATATACCCCCATTACAGCAATGTTTCCGATGCTTTAAATTTAACCACTCCGCTAGGATATGTAATGGCAAACAAAGATGTTCCATTTGTGGAGGTGAGCATTTATATAAAGAATGTGATAGACCAACAGAGATCTGCTGTTGCAATTGCAGCGGGCCTCATCTTGCAATTTCTAGATTATGTCCAATTAAGTTAAATAAAATATTAGAAAAGAAAAATAAGATAACATATGCAAGTGCTACAATCACAAAACAACACTCAAGTGATAACATTGAATTTCCACCCTTGCCACCTCCAAAAATGAAACCAATTAACACTGTAAATAAATCTGTAAATAAGTCTGTACATACATCTGTAAATAAGTCTGTAAATACATCTGTAAATAATACTGTACATAGTGTAAATAACTCTAGAGATGTCTCTCCTAAAGTAGACATCAAAGCCCAAATAGTTGCCAACAACGATGTACTTAAGGCCCTGGTACAGACGTTGGTGGAACTGGGTAATAAGGGCGATAATACGCCTACCACTGTAAATACCATTAGAGAAACACTTATTAAAAACCTCAAGTAATGGATCCAAGTCATACAATGTCTAAGCTACGTATTGCTCAATATAACATTCAAAGTGCTAAAAATAAAAAACCCTTACTGATTCAATTCTTACAAAAACAAAATATTGACATTTGCTTACTTAACGAAACATGGTTTAAAGACAATAGTTTTAGAATACCTGGATATAATATTTATAATAAAAATTCTAAAAATACTCATAATGGTGTAGCAATACTAATTAAGCCATATTTAAAGTACAAAGTTTTAAACACTAGATTTTATGAAGAAATTCAAACTGTAGCTCTGTCCTTATCTACGGTGCATGGTAGCTTGACTATTCTTTGTGTATACTGTCCTCCTTCTAGTAGACATATACGGATCAATAGATTACGTAATATTATCAATGATCTTCCAAAGCCTATATTTGTCAGTGGTGACTTTAATGCACACCACATCGCTTTTGGTTGTCTATCCACTAAGAGCAGAGGTCAGGATTTATTTAATATCATTGATGACTTGGATTTATGTATATTAAATGATGGTAGTTTTACAACTGTTAACAACCCGAGACGAAATCCGTCTGCAATTGATGTAAGCTTTATTAGTGCTAACCTCGCATCAATATGCGAGTGGTCTGTACATGATGATGCCATGGGCAGCTATCACTACCCAACAATAACAGAGATTTCACTGCATATAGATAAATATTATATTAATCCTCCTGTTGATAGGTTTATATATAACAAAGCAGATTGGAAAAAGTTTAAAACTATTTCTAAAACAATATTTAATGATTTAGTTCTAAAATTATATGATCCTATTCCAACCTATAATGATTTTTGTTCTCGATTGGATAATTTAAAAGTTATGACAATTCCTAAACTTAATAAACCAAATAATTTCAAATGTAGACCTCCAGCTCCTTGGTGGAATGACATTTGTGAAAAAAGTGTTATTGCCTCTTACAATGCATTGAAACTATATAGAAGTGATCCTACTATGGAGAACTATTTAGATTATAAAAGAAAGGATGCACTTAAAAAAAGAACCATATCAGAACAAAAGAGAATATGTTGGAATAGCTTATGTAACACTTTTAATAGAACTACTCCTATAAGTAAGATTTGGAATCTTCTAAAAATGTTCAAAGGTATAAGAGCTGGTAATAAATCATATAAAGATGAGTTTATTTCTCAATTTCTAGATAAATTATCTGACAATAGCAATCTAAATAATATTAATAGTTTAGGCAATATTTTCGAATTAAATAATGATAATCCAAATTCAAAATTTTTGCTAGATGCTTTTACATGGTCTGAATTTAAAATGAGTTTGTTATCTCGGAAAGACACTACACCTGGTTTAGATGATTTCCCCTATTGTACTATTAAAAATTTAGATGAATCAGCACAAAAAATATTCCTTAATATTCTTAATTTACTTTGGCATTGTAAATGTATTCCACAATCATGGAAAACACAATGTGTCATTCCGATACTCAAACCAGATAAACCTCTCGAGCTTGCCAGCTCTTATAGACCAATATCACTGTCTTCATGTCTAGGTAAACTATTTGAAAACATGATTAAAAATCGTTTGGATTGGTATATGGAATCTAACGGCATCATTCCGCATGTACAATATGGATTTCGTCGAGGGCGAAGTTGTGCAGACAGCTTCACTTCCTTAATTTCAGACCTGAAACATGCAAAAGATAATAAGTTAAACACTGTTTGTGTATTTTTAGATGTTCAGGGTGCTTTTGACAGTCTAGATCCGGCTATACTTGTACAAGTTATGTCTAGGTTAGGTGTGCCTGGTCAACTATGTAAATGGATATATAATTTTTTGGATAGTAGAACACTTTTTGTAAGGCATAATAATACATTGCATGGTCCAAAATGTGCATCTAAAGGTACAATGCAGGGTGCTACACTATCTCCTTTGTTGTACAATATATATACAAGTGAAATCTGTAAATTTGTAAATAGTAATGTAGATATTTTGCAGTTTGCTGATGATATTGTTTTGTACAGTAGTAATTATAATGTAGAAATTGCAATAGACAATATTAACAGAGCATTGCCCCAAATATTTCACTATTACAATGATGTGTTACATTTAAAAATTAATTCCTCCAAAAGTAGTGCCATGATATTTGGAAATGAGAACACATATTCAAAAGTAATATATAACGGAGAATTTATAAATCCAGTGAATGTTAAGAAATTTTTAGGCATAGTATTAGATAAAAAATTAACCTTTGAGGAACATATTAAAACCATATCAAAAAATGCTCTTAAAGGATTAAATATAATAAAATGTCTTGCAGGCGTTACATGGGGAGCTGACCCGAAAATATTGTCAACTTTGTATAAAAGTATAGTTAGAAGCCATTTTGATTATAGCTCATTAGTGTATATAAATAGTACTCATGTAAATAAACTAGATCTATTGCAGAACAGGGCTTTGAGAACAATTTCTGGTGCAATGTGCTCTACTCCCATAAGGGCCATGGAAGTGGAGACTAAAATAATGCCCCTAATTTTGAGACGCATTCTACTTGCAGAGAGATTCTGTCTTAAATTAATTGCTGCAGATAACAAGAAAATAATAAACAAAATAGTACCTTCTGTATGTAGAAATCCTGGACCTCTAACAACAGGCGAGATTCTCTTAAATGGTAAATCCCCAACATTGTCCAAAATATTGCTGGAAACAGAAAACAGTTTTACTGATATTAGAAAACAATGCCCATGGCCATGTTACTCCTTCTCTTATCAGTGTATCACACATCCTGTCAAAGAATTGCAAAATCCCATCAATAACAATTTAGATATGTTACAGTTTATGGCAGATAATAAGAATTATTATGTTATTTACACTGATGGCAGTAAAGGAAGTGATTATGTGCGTGCTGCTATATATGATCCACAAATTCAATTCTCTCAAAGCTTTGTTCTACACAATACATGCACCATATTCACTGCAGAGGCATATGCGGTTTATCAGGCATTAAAACATATTCGCCAAATTAACAATAGCAAATACTTTTTGATTGTTTCTGATTCACTGAGTTTGATTAAAGCCTAGTTAGTTAGAGTTTGAGTAAGGTTAGTTAAAACCTTACAGTTTCTTTTAAGACAAATTATATTCTATATTTCATCAAAGAAATAATTTATCAATATTACCTCAAGCACAAAAGCATTGCTTTTCTGTGGGTACCTTCACACCGAGGTATCTATGGCAATGAAATAGTTGATAAAACCGCATATGAAGGTAGTAATGCTATTGATGTTAGAAATGCAATGGACATTCCTATGACTGACTTCTTGCAATGTATTAATGAAAATGTTTGTAACTTATGGTTAGAATTGTGGAAGAAAGACCAAGACACTAAAGGAAAATTTTACGGCCGTATACAAGAAGAATTACCTGTTAGACCCTGGTACAATAGATTGAAGGAAGCCAGCCGAGACTTTATCACTACGATAAATAGATTGCGCTTTGGCCATAATACTGCTCCGTCACACCTTGCTAGACTTGGCATTATTACAAGCAATACATGCCCACATTGTGAATCTCAAGAAGGAACTCAAGGAACCGTTGCACATCTTATCTTTGACTGTCAAAACTTCCTGCTTGACAGATTAGTGTTGGCTAGTGAACTCAGTGAAGTGAACATAAAGTGCGATTCTTTCTCCCGCCCGCCGCCACTCGAAGAGTTATTGAAAGACAAAAATACTTACAAACCGATATATAAATACATTAAAAATACTGTTAAAACAATTTAAAAATTAAGTGAATGTGCAGTGTCCGTTAAAATAAAATAAGATTTGACCTAAAGGTCCAGTTACCAGGTCATAAAATCCCAAAAAAAAAAATAAGCTCTATTAGTATCCAAATGAAGATTTAGGTCATAGTTCAATCACGTCAGCTCTTGATAATATTACAAGGGTTAAAAAAATTCAACATTTTTGCCGTGCAGCATTACTTACTATTCTTACTAAACAAACTTATACTATTGTTATAATCACAGCCTTTTTTTAAATATTCAAATAATATCGTACGATTAGTATCCGCACCCAAGCCATAGATACTCCCGCCATCGCAAAAAAATACCATAGATAAAAAAACTAATGTTATTCTATCCGCGTTCGCCATTTTTACAACCGGCGTCTTAGGGCTAGTACATATGTTATGAATAATTCTAACGAGTAATTTATTCTTTGAATAAATATCTAATTATAGGTATAGAAGCTGACAGCTGCGAAATACCTATGATGTAAAATGGTTTTTACTAAAAATACAAATTGGAAAGAAATATATCGTAACAAAATTCTGCATATTTTGATTATATTTTGTCTACATTTTATTGAAAAATGTTTATTATAGTCAAGTAACAGCGGCGATAGCCGAGTGGTGTACGTAACGGACTGCCGCGGCCAAGACGATGGTCTCTGGTTCGATCCCCAGTTACCCCGGGCACACACTGACTGATTTTTGATGTTATGTGTATATTAAAAACGTTAATTATTTTAAAGTTAATTCTCTCGCTTAATAATGTGCCCGGTAGATGGCAATAGGGTCGCCCTCTATTACATTCGGACTGAAACATAACTGGCGATGTTTTGATATGTAATACACGGCGTGAAGTTATGTTTTGTTATAGTCTAGTATAGACGCCGGCAAACTTCTTGAGCACTACCATAGATCAAAAGAGCTGCGCAGTAGCAATTTTACGTACAAAAATGTCGCCTGCGCATCTTATTTGTCTATGGTAGTGCCCAAGAAGTTTGCCGGCAGTTATATCATGCTATACTAAGTAGTGGACAACAGGGTAATTTTACTGTCATACGGACTCCTTATTAACTCATCATCATCGACCTTTAACAGTCCACTGCTGGACTAGGCCTCTCCTTTGAAAGGAGGCATTGGCCTACTTTACCATGCTGGCCAAACGGGTTGGTATAGGGTTTGTATCAAGTTTTCGTTCTCTTACAGTGCTGTTCTCTGCATAATATGCTCCCTCTGTCGGCTCTTACGACACCCATGGGATGATATGGGGTGGTGACATTCCGTATTCTTAATCCGTCACCACACGGACAATTATTCTTATATATTATTAATCACGGATAATTAACTCAGTAGGCTTTAATTTATTTTTGTTATTATATTGAAACTTGAAACGTTATGTTATGTTAAGCTTTGTTGAACTCGAGCCAGGGTTTTATGAGCCTCACACAAGAGCCACTTTAGGGTCCATGGATCCCAGATTAAAAATCCCTAATCAAGTTAAAATTACGTCTTTGAAGTCAATCGTAATAACAAGTATATTTTATAATTTATAAACTACAATTGAAAGGCAGTCTGACCTCAATGCAAAAACTGATGATGAGAGAAAATTTGTATTAACAAACGCTAAGTAAAATAGCTGAGTTCACAGTTACACCCGATGAATGCAGATGCATTCAAATTGTATTTTTACTTAATACTTATATTTATTTATAGGCTCAGGCCTGTGTCCGCGAAGGGGTAGGCAGAAGAAAATAAGCTCGCCCCCTAGGTATTACGTGGGACCTATAAATTCATAGCGAAATGTGGGTGTAACATTACACCTCTGCCTACCCCTTCGGGGATACATGTGTGAGTCTATAAAAAATAAATAAATAAAACATAAAAACTACACTGTATACAGGTAGCAAAATATTAAAAGTACTCCTAATAAGGTTCAATTATTGTAAGTTCTCTATGACTTACCACAATTTTCGTGTCATAAGTTAATAACTTTAATAGTACTATTCTTATTATATAATTGCCATCTATAATAGATAATAACAGGGATTATCACCGGTGTAACAGTAACACCAAGATGAAAATATAATGATAGATACAGTTATAGCTCCTATTGGCTTTCCCAGAATCGATGCGGTTCTTCGAAGAGAAATCGCTCTAGAGCAGGGGGTCTAGTACGAGTTTGCACTCGATCGTCACGGTGGACGATAGCCTAGTCGTCGGGAACAATTTCCATACAATTTCTAAAAGCGCAGAGTAACGATCAATAGAGTCCGCTAGGGGGCGCATTTAGAAATTGTATGGAAATTGTTCCCGTCGACTAGGCTATCGTCCACCGTGACGATCGAGTGCAAACTCGTACTAGACCCTCAGTGGTGCCCAAAGTTTTCTGAGCTCCGACCCATCAAACTAATAGTCCAATCTTGACACCCACTGTCTAGCTATTTTTGAAAAAAAGGGAGTTTTAATGGGAGCCTATAGGCATAAAGAGGAGGAAAATCAGAGTGAAAGTCAAAGTCAAAATAATTTATTCATCTAGGTCACAAGGTGACGCTTATGAACGTAATTTTTAAAGCTCCTACATTTACGTTTTACTGCCTAGAAAACTTCGGTCAGTCGTTGTCGTCTTTTGTGGATCGCAACCAATAGCACCAAGCATTACGAAGTAACTATTTACTAATCTGTGCCAATAATTTGGGAAATGGTGCTCTAGTCTTCAGCCCAGCGTCTCTCGAGCAGATAGGGCAAATGCTAATGTATCGGTTGAAAGTGTTTTATAACAAATTAAAATACCATCAGCGCGTCGACTGGTCAATTAATTTGCGCGAATACTTCGTGTTTAAGGAGCGTTACTTGCTTTAAGTTATGTAAGGAAAGTGTGGTGTAATGATTGTAATATCAACGATGTTTTTTTTTTTCTACCATATTGTATGGTAGAAAAAAATACATACTCTGCTCAGTTTGAGACTGGATGGCGTTGTGCATACTATGCACAACGCCATCTAGTCTCAAACTGAGCAGAGCTTGTACTATGGGTTTTTTTTATAGACTCAAGCCTGTATCCCAGAAGTGGTAAGCAGAGGTGTAATATTACACCCACATCTCGCATTGAATTTTTAGGTCTCACGTAATAGAGGGTGAGTCTATAGCCGTACCGGGCACATTACCAGACTCCGTGCTGCTACTGAAAATTTCCTAACGGAAAGACCCAATAACACTTTGCCCGACCCGGGAATCGAACCCGAGACCTCCCAATCCCACGCGCACATTTATGCCGCGAGACCAACGAGGCAGTCAATAGAAAATAAATGTTTATAGAAAAAAAGGTCTTTGATAACTAGAGTTGCACAGTCGGATCCCGAAACGCTGTGATGACCTTAAATAGTTTATTGTCTATTGTCAACTACTAACGGGCCAGTCTCACTCTCAACTGTGAACTAATCCTAACCGGCTCGCTCGTTATCTCGCAGCGTCCGCGAGAGTTTACAATTCGCTCGTGACCTTGTAATAATAATTGTATCCATTGTGGTCGCTCTCGCTCATATACAACTATAAACTAACCTAATTCGGTAACATTATTACAATTTCGTGTTTACCCGCCAAAACGGGTCTATGGCACAACATACTTACATAACTTAACGCCTTTATCCCAGAAGGGGTAGGCGGAGGTGTATTACACATCCACACTTGGCCAAAGATATATAAAAACTATATATGCGTTGCCCGCACACTGAAATGGCAAACTTACTGAAATGAAGGCAATTGCCGCCATTCCGTTTAGTTAGTTACGCGTGAACCTGTGTTGTGATAGTACCTACGCCCCGTAACGATAATTTGTGTGTAACTCTCTCTCACAACAGGTGTCCCCTATAGTAATATTTATTTACTTTCTCTTTCTTTATTCATACGAGATATTATTTGGTATTTGTAGCCGTTTTTCAGAGCCGCTTTGTGGGAGTATGGCGCGTCTATATTATAAAATACGTCATATCACTTGGCTAGTTATGTTTCGGTCCCAATGTAATAGGGATTAGGGGGCGAGCCTATTGCCATCTACCGCGCACATTATTAGGCGAGCGATAATTAACATTTTTAATATACAATTGACTTCAAAAAGTCACACCACTGGGCTATCGCCGCTTCTAAACTTCGTTCGTGGCCTTGTATTAATAATTGTATCCATTGTGGTCGCTCTCGCTCTTAAACAACTATGAACCTAATATGGTAACATTATTACAATTTCGTGTTTACGCGCCAAAACGGGTCTGGCATTTTGAAATTGTACACGCGTCGCATGTGTTTTGTTTATAAAAAAGTTGTCGTTCTAAATTTAAATGCACACGTGGCGCCGCGCGCTGGTTTGTTGAATTCCGTTTATGAAACAAAAAGTAGAGCTCTTTTTTAAATCTTTTTAAAGTTTTATGACTGTTTATGCGCCTTTGCCCTTTTGAAGGTTAGTTATCCGGACAAATTATGAACTACTCCTTGTGTTATTCTGATGTATCTTAATATTATTATTTATGAGAAGATTTGCAAGGATAGATGGGTTTGCCACTCTTTAACGCAATAACTACCGAATGGTTTTAAGGCGAAACTGGAACTTGCAAGTGATTTAGTTTATCCCTTCCGAGTCTTCCGACAAAGTGGATCGTACCCCTTACGGGTGGAACGGGAACAGCAAGAGTTTTCCGTAACCGCGGTTTCTGTAAAGTAACCGAATCGTCGGATACTTAATGTAGTTTCTAGATCGTTTTAAATGTAATATCTGTAAAAATCGAGATAAAATGTCGATTTTCAAGCCAGATTTACTCCTACAAAATCTATTCAAATAAAACTTTTAATCTGTATAGAATGATTCGATGTCATATTTGCTGACAATGACAGCACTGTAGGTACGACCTCTGACGCTGACATCAGCTGATGATGTGATGACCAACTATATAAATGAATAGTTAGTCACGTTTTAACTATGTTGATTCTGCTTATACATATGACACATGTATGCTTGATGACGTGTGGTTATTATAGCTCATTGTCGCTGTTAAGTGAGTAGGTTCAGTATCCGGACAAAAACATATTAAGTATCAATATGAAATAAAGAAGAGAAAAAGAAAGAAAAACTTTTTATTTGTCAGGGGCGACAGAAAAAGTATAACCGGGGCCCAATTCCTAAATACATACAGTTTCGATATGATGTCAGTGTCATACTTAGGTACGTCACAAAAAGCGTATTCTTCTAAATTATCTGATATTTGAATGAAATTGTAACGAGATCGTATGTGTCAGCGACGAACTGTTTATTTCAAATTATGTATACGATAATGACATTAGGTTATCAGAATACCGCTTCTGACTAAATTCAAAATATAATTTCAATGTCATATTTAAATTACGAGAGGCCTCAGATAAAAAATTCGCAAAGCATAGCATTTAGTAATATCATCAGCCTTGTTACTACCTAATCTGTCCACTACTGAGTACAGAGCTCTCCTCCTCACTATGAGAACGGTAAGGCTAAACTGGCCAAACGACGAAAGACAATTCCGCACTTGCATTAAATCCTGTGTCCGGTCTTTACAAACATCCAACCAACGGACAGCTCGAAACAACAAAAATTTGTGGATCACACAGTGTTGTCTCGTGTGGGAATCGAATCCACAACACTCAGCGCATTGTCAAGAGGCGAGACGGCCGCTTATACCACTACGCCAACAGTGCAGAACTGTTATTTGGTGCGGTTTACCCATCAGGCTAAAGTTATCATAACACATACATAACTTCACGCCTTATATCCCCGAAGGGGTAGGCAGAGGTGTATTACACGCCCACTTTTCGCCAGTTATGTTTCGGTTCCAATGTAATAGGGGGCGAGCCTATTGCCATCTACCGGGCACATTATTCAGCGAGCGATAATTAACATTTAATAATACACACATAACTTCGAAAAGTCAGAGGTGTGTGTCGGGGTAACTGGGGATCGAACCCGAGACCTTCGTCTCGGCAGTCTTATTCAGCCTTGTATAAAATCTGTACCACTGCTAAGCATAGAACTCTTTCCATTGTAGAAGGGTTACGCCATAGTCCACCACGCTGTTCAAGTGCGGGTTGGCAGACTTCACATGCATTTTGAGAACATTATGGAGAACTCTGTTATGCAGAGTACCCATAGAGTACCCTATGATATTTTCCTAATAAGCAAATTAATGTGTAAAAAGTCTGAGTTGCACGCCGCGGGATTTGAACCCGAGAAACTGCGCATTTTTCTGTTAGTCTCTTCATCAGGTTATCCTTGTCAGCGCCGGCAATAAAAATAACAAAGTAAACACTTCACTTTCTCCACCTTTCCCGCTAGACAGTAAACACTAAACAATTTCCGCAATTCTAACGATCTAAAATAACTATAACTTACACAAACACTAAGTTTAACCATCAGACAATGCAGGCTATTCTCACACGCACTTTCTCCGGCAAACATGTGCATAGTGAGTGTACTGCTTTATATGCGGCTAACGTCATACTTGACAAGTCAGTTGACGGGAATAATTTAAGGTTATTTTTGTTATTTATAGATTTACTGGAGTTTTTACCTTGCATTAATATATTCGCAAGGTGTAAGCAGATGTAAATGTAAATTATAAATGCAAAAATCTCTCTGCCTGTATATTACAATTTCACCACTAAACCTTTGAAGTGATTTTATTGAATGTAGCAAAGAGGTAGATCAATACCCGGAGTCAAACGTAGATATTTTTTTAATATAAGTAAGTAGATCTAGTCTAGTCTTCAATACACAAGGCCAGTCAATGTGATGGTCAAAATAATTTATTCCCTTTGGCAATGAATACAGATTTACATAGAAGCGCGGATTTCGTGTGCCGTTTCCAAGTGGAGACTGTCTCCAGTTTAGTTCGTAGTTGGCGCCGTTAGTGGCGCTGGCGTCGTTATCCGTCTCTCTTGCTCTCGTAGTTAAGATACACAGGAGGAACGTTCGTATCTCTTGCACTCGTAGAGACAGCTGTCACAGCGCGACTGCCACACAATTTGGGTCACAGAAAGTTTGTCTTCACAGCGCCCATAGGAAATGCGCCATTTACATAGGTAAATATCTGAGCTCTTTGCCTTAGGTCACAATGTGACACTTATGATGAACGTCAAAGATGCAAGCGTATAGTACCATGAGAAAGAACGAACAATAAAATTCACTGTCATTCTTTTTAATCGCTAGGTTTATTACTTACTTACACATTTCAATATTGTAGGGAGCTGCATCAGTAACACTTTCAAAACAATATGAATTGCTACTATTTGTAGATATTATCGCTTAATATCTTATCACAATATCAAAGGTATTCCCAAGGTTGACAATTGATTTTAAAACACTAGTATACACTGCAGTTACCTACCTGTATTATTTACAATGAGGTCTGATAATATTAATTGAAATAATAAAATACTTGAATTCATTAAGTAGATATTTGTAACTTCCATGTTTACTCTTCTATCTTAATACTAGAGACAATGAATACAGATTTACATAGAAGCGCAGTTCTTGAGGATTTCGTGTGCCGATTCCAAGTGGGGACTGTGTCCAGTTTAGTTCGTAGTTGGCTCCGTTGGCGGCGCTGGCGTTGTTCTCCGTCTCTCTTGCTGTCGTAGATAAGATACACAGGAGAAACGTTTGTCTCTCTTGCTCTCGTAGAAACAGCTGTCGCAGCGCGACTGCCACGCCGCCAAGAGGCAATTTGAGTCCCAGAAAGTTTGTCTTCAAAGCGCCCAGATGAAATGCGCCTCTATGTAAATATCTGAGCTCTTTGGCTGAGCCTAAACTTCTCATGCCAGAAACATGTAATTTAGACCGTGGGCTTCTTTTATAACGTAAGCACCGACTAAGCAACTAATTTATATTCCTATCCCCGAAGAGATAGGCAGAGACTGCAGACCGCCATTTGCTACCATCCCGTATCTCTCTTGCTTCATTGACTTTCATCAAAATTTTTCATACATTATCTTCAGTGTATGCCATACAATGTATGAAGAATTACCATACACTGTATGGTAATTCTAACCTCTGTTTTTTTATGATGTCTCCAATGTGATCAAATTTAAAACCCCTTTAATACTTAGCACTACTTATAAATAAAACAGTTACGTATATAAACTGTCCCACTGCTGGGCACGGGCCTCTTCTCACTATGAGAAGGGTAAGGCCATAGTCCACCACGCTGGCCTAGTGCGTCACAGACTTCACATGTCTTTCGAGAACATTATGGAGAACTCTCAGACATGCAGGTTTCCTCACGATGTTTTCCTTCACCGTTTAGCTAGCAACTTACCTATATTCATAATATTTAAACGTCAAAATACGGTAAAATATGTTCACGATATAGTGATAAATATATTTATCTTTCAGATAAGGACACTGATAAATAAATAAGTAGGTGGGCGCTCCTCAAAGATTGATATGTAAACACTAACTATATGAGTAAAGGTTTCTTTGAATGTAAAATTTTCCTGTAGAACACATTGTAAAACGTAGGGGATAGAATGACCATTGGTATATCGTTATGAGGAAAATAAAAATGGCGACTGTTCAATCATTTTTTTTATATTCATTGTCTCATAGAGTCATAGCCTCACGCATTTATCCCAAAGGGGTAGACAGAGGTGTAGTCACAACCACATTTCGCCAGGAATTTTAAAAACTAACATTTTTTTCCCGACCCCGGAATCGTACCCGATCAGCAGTTGCATACGCTATCCACTTGACCACAGAGGCAGTCTTTTCAAATTCAAACCATCTTTATTGTTTAAATATGGATAATATTACTAATTACTTTGGAACCACCAATTTACCTTAAAGTAAATTGTACGTACTTACTAAATTTTTTGGATGTGGATTAAGTCCGTGTGGTGACGGATTAAGAATACGCATTGTCACCACCCCATATCATCCCATGGGTGTCGTAAGAGCCGACAGAGGGAGCATATTGTGCAGAGAACACCACTGTAAGAGAAGGAAAACTTGATACAAACCCTATACCAACCCGTTTGGCCAGCGTGGTATAGTAGGTCAATTTCTCCTTTCAAAGGAGAGGCCTAGTCCAGCAGTGGACTGTTAAAGGCTGATGATGAAAGGTAGAAACATGAGATTTTGACGGTTGATGCCTCTTGCAATAGTAGCCTTCCACAAAAATTATTTTTTAATATTTCACCCCTAAGGGTGTAAAAGAAAGGTCGAAAGTTTAAAACAGACGGAGCCGCAGGCGACTGCTAGTAAGATATATCACATAATAGGGAAGTTTCCTGCAAGTGAAATAAATTATACAAGTATTTTTATATAGTGAAACATGTCAAAATAATAGTACTTAGTTTCATTTTTTATCGTCAATTTATTGATAATAAGTATTCTACTTGACAACAAAACACAATGACGTCACTACGTCATATTCATACAAAACCCTTGGCAAAGGTCGTTTTTGACATTTCATTAAAAGTGCTTGATTTGACTACTTGGAAACAACCCTATTGAATGATATCATTCAAACTCGTGATCTTTTAACAGTTTGGAGGTCAGAGAGCAAAGAGTGCACATCAGAGGTCTAATATTAATCAATCAATTGACACACACTTGACCCTTTCATGAACATTCAGAACATTAGTCATCGCCACAGATTAATTTATAAACGCCTCTTTCTCTTAATGAACTTACTAACGGTTTCAATATTCAGCTAATCTGAGATTCAGGGTGTCACAAGACCCATCACCAAGCCGAAGTCTACTCGTTGTGGACATCATGCCATGTCATACTAACCAAAAATAATACCTGAGAAACGATATTATTTTTGAGCTTTCACGTTTTTTAAACCGCAATTAAAAGCGCGCGCGAGCAATCCTCAAAATATCTACTTATCCATGGGGTTATGGGGCATCTAAAGAGGTTTACTATTGTTTGACAAAAAACGTATGACAAAAGATCATTTTACAAACAAAGTTTGAAAAACTAATCATTTGACAAACTTTCATTTCGCAAACATATTACTTTAAAAACAATAATTTGACATTATACAGGCTTCGCAAATGTTTTACTTGGAAAATAATTAAAATGTTAAATATTTATTTAAAAAATTATCATTTGACTAAATAATTCGTTTGCCAAATTGGTGATTGTACAAAAAGCTAGAAGATAAATTATTAGTTTTTAAAAATAACTAATTTCTTACCAATACTTACGCGAAATTTGAAAATATTTAATTGCATGGTTGCAATTTACATCTTGGACAGATTATTTATAGGCAAGTAATAATTTTGTATAAATACTAATTCCAAAGAAACTTAGTCTTTAATAAAAAAATACACACTACCTGAATTAAGCGAAATAAGTAGAATTCGGTTCTGGCACTCGCCGGCCGCTGCCGCGGCACGCTCGCTTCGCTCGCTCGGCTCGTGCGTTGTGGTCACAGTTCTAACTAGAGGATTCGGTCCCGGGATCCCGAAGATCGGGATCCCGGGATCCTGATCATATTTTAGTCCCGAAATTTTCGGGATTAAATTCAATGAATCCCGGGATTTTCGGGACTAATATATTTTTTATATAAGTCAATAAAAATGTGCGTGAAACGAAACGCACTTACTTTCATTTGATGTTAAACGTCAAAATTTGCCGGCCATCTTTTTTACACAGCTGATTGCGTTTGTTTCTGGTAACGACCGGGGTCGGGTTAAGTATGTGTGTAAAATAGTGTAAAATTTACGCTTCAGATCGTGTAAGTATTGATAATTATATTGTTATTTTTTTATTTATGTTTTTTTATAGACTCACGCCTGTATGCCCGAAGAGGTAGGCAGAGGTGTAATATTACACTCACATTTCGCCGTGAATTTTTAGGTCCCACGTAATAGGGGGCGAGCCCATTGCCGTACCCGGCACATTACCATACTCCGTGCTGCTACTGAGAATTTCCTAGCGGAAAAACCCAATAACACTTTGCCCGACTCGGTAATCGAAACCTAGACCTCGCAATCCCACGCGCACATTTATGCCGCGAGCCCAACGATTTATATTTTTATAAATGATTGGTAATATAATATTCAAAATAATATTCAGCCAAATCCGGTTAGACTAGTAAGCGGACCCCAGATTGAAACTGGGATAACACTAAGAGAAAGCAGGAGAAAGATTGGTGATAAACAATAAATTTATTAAAAAAACAATAATGCATTAATGTGTATGAGTATATATAGATGGAAAACAGCGAATATTTTTTCTGTTGATCTAAGAGGTTATGTTTATGTTGTACATATATTTAAAGGTTCTGTTCTTTTTTGTTTAGGTTTAAGAAGTAAACAATGTCTCTCTCCAAGGAAAGTTTTAATGTCAAACATAAAAAAATAAGATGTAAACTAAGCAATAATTTTTTTAACTATTTTATAAGGGCCTAGTTTGTTAATTTTATTAGAAGAAATTATAATTCTGTTTTGTTTTTGAAGATTTAAGTAAAGATTTAAAATAAAAGGTTGATTTTGATATGTTTTACTTTCTTTTTGCTACCACTTTCTATTACCAATACAATCCCGGGACTATCCCGGTATTAACTGTTGATAATCTCGAAATCCCGGGACTAGAAAAATCGACCGGGATCGAATCCTCTAGTTCTAACCTAACCTAACCAGCCATTCTTTCAGTTGACCCTACACAAAGATTGTTGTTTTAACGTAGATTTTGGTTACTAAAATATTTACCAAGCAAGGCATTTTGTCAAATGTTATTTATGCTTTACTTACGTTGTTTTTCCAAATAACATGTTTAAAAAAATAATCAATTTGTAAATTAATGTTTTAGCATAATAACGTTTTTTAGTAAATTTATTGTCTAATGAGTAGTTTATTAAACAATAGTTTGTAAAATAATAAATTTATCAAGTATAATTTTGTCAAACGTTATTTGTCAAATGAAAATTTTTCATTTGTTTTTTGTCAAATGATCGGACACCATCTAAAGAACATATTGGCGGGGTAAATGCATCGATTTTGTACCTCATTAGAAAAATTCCATACTAACTTTGATCTGCAATATCTCCTGAACCAGTCATTTCGCAGGTATGGTGCCGAAGTAAAACATGTTCGTAGTGATTGGCACAACATGGGATTTCAGTTTTCTTTAAGGGTCTTTTTACACACTGTATATAATTATATAATCTATCCACGGTTTTGGAGATTCGAGATTATACATGTTTGAAGTATTCTTTATGGAGCTTATGTCAAAACTGAAACCCAAATAACAAAATAAAAAATTCGGTATGTATAATATTCGATATATTGAATTTAGCGGTAAGCAATATCTTTTACTTGTAGCTTTTATTAGATCGGCAAAGTTAAGCAACGGTCAGAGAGGTCAGCACTTAAATGGATGACCGCTGGTGTGGGAGGTAGGTACATACATACATACATAGTCTCACGCCTATAGCCCCGAAGAGGTAGGCAGAGGTGTATTTCTACACCCACTTTTTGCCAGATATACTTTAGTCCCACGTAATAAGGGGCAAGCCTATTGCCGTACCGGGCACATTTCCAGACTCCGTGCTGCTACTGAGAATTTCGTGACAGATAGACCCAATAACACTGCCCGACCCAGGAATCGAACCCGGGACCTCCCGATCCCACGTGCACATTTATGCCGCGAGACCAACGAGGCAGTCGTATAGGGTTTGATGTCGAGTTTTCCGTCTCTACGCAAAGATGGTATTTGCATCGTGTCTTTTATGTAGGTACCTAGGTACCTACATAAAAGCACCAACGTGCCTCTGAGGGCACGTCAGTCCCGGTTCTTGTCTCATAAACTGAATCGTTAGGCCAGCAGAGTTGGCCACACACACACACCAAATAAAAAATAATGTTTTTATTTACGTTATCATCATCATCATCAGCCTTTAACAGTCCACTGCTGGACTAGGCCTCTCCTTTGAAAGGAGGAATTGGCCTACTATACCACGCTGGCCAAACGGGTTGGTATAGGGTTTGTATCAAGTTTTCCTTCTCTTACAGTGCTGTTCTCTGCATAATATGCTCCCTCTGTCGGCTCTTACGACACCCATGGGATGATAGGTGGTGACATTCTGTATTCTTAATCCGTCACCACACGGACACATTATTTACGTTAATAAAATAAAATACTATTAACAATATTAATAGTATTTATTTGCATAAGTTGATAATAATTGTTCTATAATTATTATTAATTTGTACATCTGACAATCTCAGTTCAGTAACCCGAGCGAAGATAAAACGCAGTGCAGTTGAGAAACAAAACAATATGTTTACTATCGGCCGGTTTAAATATTCGATCTATCCATTGATCCATCTACTAGAGATACTTAATTGACATAATAAGCTCCATACAAAGAACGTAATATACATATGTATCTACTAGCTGTTTCCCGCGGTTTCATCCGCGTCCTGAGGGAACTACTTCGCGTACATGGTTAATTTATAGCCTAAGTTACTCCTGGTACATCAGCTATCCGCCAGTGAAAGTACCGTCAAAATCGGTCCAGCCGTTCCAGAGACTAGCGGGAACTAACAGACGACAAAAATTTTAAAATTTACATTTCGGTTTATGTACCGTGTATACATCCATATGCATTTAGTAAAAAGCGGTTATTTTAATATTACAAATAGACACTCCAATTTTATTTATGTGTATAGATTCCACTAGTGTCAGTTTATGCAGAGGTACTGACAGTAATATAACCAATGAATACAGATTTACATCTAGAAGCGCGTTTCTCAAGGATTTCGTGTGCCGATTCCAAGTGGCGACTGTCGCCAGTGTAGTTCGTAGTTGGCGCCGTTGGCGGCGCTGGCGTCGTTTTCCATCTCTCTTGCTCTCGTAGTTAAGATACACAAGAGGAAAGTTCGTCTCTCTTGCACTCATAGAGACAGCTGTCACAGCGCGACTGCCACGCCGCCAAGCGGCAATTTGTGTCACAGAAAGTTTGTCTTCAGAGCGCCCATAAGAATTGCGCCTCTATGTAAATATCTGAGCTTTTTACTGTAGTATAACGAATGTCAAAGATCTTCACGACAGCCGAAACCGACGAATAACGACCAAATACATAACAAAACATTGTCCGTGTGGTGACGGATTAAGAATACGGATTGTCACCACCCCGTATCATCCCATGGGTGTCGTAAGAGCCGACAGAGGGAGCATATTATGCAGAGAACAGCACTGTAAGAGAAGGAAAACTTGATACAAACCCTATACCAACCCGTTTGGCCAGCGTTGTATAGTAGGCCAATTCCACCTTTCAAAGGAGACGCCTAGTCCAGCGGTGGACTGTTAAAGGCTGATGATGACATAACAAAATACCATAAATACATGTGTTATAATTACACAAGCCATATTGTGTCCATACAGTGCTGGTCAGTGCCCGCACAGCGAACCGTGACAGTGCGGTATCCAAATTGTTACTTTACATATAACAGTACTTGATATATACTGTGGTTCTGTAATTAAAAAGTTACGTAATACACCGCGGTGTTGCCAACTTCTTTTGCCGATGAAAAAGAGTGACTTGAGTTTTATTGCATGTTCTTTCTCATAGTTCTACGCCCTTACTTTGCGAACCTAGTAATAAATTTAATGTAGAATCTTTAAGCAATTATTTTTAAATTTAATAATTAATTGAATAAAGCATATTAACTTTTAACTTTTCGCGGTCTCAGTAACGCATACCACTTATATTGATTACTAGAGGACGCCAGCAGCTACACCTGCAACTTTTTTAAATTTACCCGTTTTGGCCGATCCCGTGTGAATTTCGGGAAATCCCTTCTTAGTGCACCCCTACGGTCCCCAAGGAACATACATGCCAAATTTCAGCTTCCTGCGCCCAATAGTTTCGGCTGTAGCATGTCTGTCAGTCAGTAAGTAACGCAAGGATTTTATATGTATATTAAGATAATTTCTTAAATTGCGTATTTATTCCACGTTTATAGATAAGCCAAAATTCAATATTTTATAAGCAAAGCTAACCGCTAAAAGTGTCAGGTTACAACTAATTGATATCGACACCTTCTTTTCATATGTTACTGAAATTATAAAGTTATCCATTCCATAACTTTCTTCAACATCTGTCGCCAAATCGCCAATAACTCAAAATGTCAAACACCTAATACTGAGATCATTAAGTTACTTTGTATCAGAAGCGGAGCTGTTTGGGCGGTCGAATCTAAAAATATCCACCCCAGCGGAAACAAATATGAAGGAACAAAAAATAGTGAAAGAGAAAAGGTACAAGGGTGCCGCGAAATGTGGCTTTGTGCAAGGCCAGAGACTGAATTTGAGTTCGATTAAGAGTTTTAAAAGAGTGGAGATACCTTCAGAGTGCTCCCTTAGGGGATACAGGTGTGAGTCTATAAATAAATAAAAAAACAATTTACGATAAAAGGTAAAGATACATCTCTGACCGATTGACCGAATTATGTCCCGTTAGCTCGGGTAACTTAAGAAATGATGTTAGATTGCCTTGTAACTATCCAACCAAAAATACATGTATACGTTACATACATACATAGACTCACGCCTGTTTCCCGGAGGGATAGGCAGAGACTACGGAACGCCATTTGCAACGATCCTGACATACCTCTCTTGCTTCATGCACTCCCATCAAATTCCTCATGCATGCTCTTCTGTTTAGGGTACTTCTAACCTTTCCTGTTTTAAGGACGTCTCCAATCTGGGGGCCGATTCAGAATCTTTCGATATCTCATTTGACATTCGATTCCGTTAATTGTCAAACGGGCTACCTAATTTTTTGTCAAAACTATCGCATTTCCTATCAATTTTATGCATTCAGTATGAGGTAAATTAATAAATAAACCGAATTTAGTGAATATTTGTTCAAAATATCTCTGGTAGGCGGCTAAAATACGAGGACAATAATTTGACATATCGTACGATTAGAACTCGTGATATGCTGAACAGGTCAGAGAACGTTTATAGAGACAACTTGCAATTCCTGCAAAGCAGGGCACTGTCAACTTAGCTTATTAAACTTATAAGGCGACAATATTTTAAGGCAGCGATACCTCGTAGAGATTCACAACACTAGGCTTTGTATTAGCGGATTCGTTTTAAAGAGAGAAAGATAACCCTATTTAAAAAAAAAACAGACAGCCGCCATGACAGGAACTGGGTAATTACTGTCAATTTGTTAATGACATACGTTGGAGCATTATCAACAGTTTAGTCAGAGTGCGGAATGTCACTATAACGGTTTCAATATTCGGTTAATCCATGAATTCGGATTCTAGAGATACATATTTGACATAAGCTCTGTACAAAATATGTCAAACTAGAGGATGCCCGCGGTTACACCCGCGTTTTTAAGGCTCCGCTCCCGTCGCTCATAGCGCGATGTTATATAGCCTATAGCCTTCCTCGATAAATGGGCTATCTAACACTGAAAGATTTTTTCAAATCCGACCTGAGATTAGCGCGTTCAATCAAACAAACTCTTCAGCTTTATATATTAGTGCTAGTTAATGATGTATTTCTAGTAGCCAAATACATGATGGGTGAATTATTCGACGACCGGTTGGCGCAGCGGGAGTGTAAGCGACTGCTACGCCGAAGGTCGCGGGTTCAATTCCCGCTCAAGTCAAACATTTGTGTGCAGGAACATGGACGTTTGTCTTGGTCTGGGTGTTTCTATGTGTAATAATATGTATGTATTTAGAAAAAAAAAAATTAAGTATGTTTATCCATTATCTGGTACCCATTGAACAAACTCTGCTTAGTTTGGGACTAGATGGTGATGTGTGTATTGGTTAGAATATTATACCCCTCTAGCCCTGTCCCCCGGGGTGACAGCTGGGAATTGTCTTCCCAGTTGTCACCGAGAGATCGAACATTGAAACCGGGCGTTAATCATCCACTGCTGGGCACTGGCCTCTTCTCACCATGAGAAGGTGTAGACAATGAATACAGATTTACATAGAAGCGCATTTCTTAAGGATTTCGTGTACCGATTCCAAGTGGCGAGTTGGCGACAGTCGTCAGTGTAGTTCGTAGTTGGCGCCGTAGGCTGCGCTGGCGTCGTTCTCCATCTCTCTTGCTCTCGTAGTTAAGATACACACTAGGAACGTTCGTCTCTCTTGCTCTCGTAGAGACAGCTGTCACAGCGCGACTGCCACGCCGCCAAGCGGCAATTTGTGTCACAGAAAGTTTGTCTTCAGAGCGCCCATAGGAAATGCGCCTTTATGTAAATATCTGAGCATTTTGCTATTAGTGCAAGGAAGCTGAAATTTGGCATGTATGTTCCTTGGGGACCGTAGGGGTGCACTAAGAAGGGATTTCCCTAAATGCACACCGGATCGGGCAAAAAAGGTTGAATAACAAATGTACAGGCTTCTGTAGTTGTAAATAAATGCGTATAGATGGTAATGAACAGTTCCACACAGCTGAATATACCTGCGTATCCACCTTGTTCATTCAGCATGACCGTGAACCAGCCATTGACTCTATACACTATGATCACCGTGTAGCCAACAGTGCTTTTAATAGCACGTATAGACCACTTATCAAATGATAATTGACAATAGAAATACTACTTTGAATTAATTATCAGTCCGTACTGGGCACGGGCCTCTTCTCACTATCTATACTAATATAATAAAGCGGAAGAGTTTGTTTGTTTGTTTGAACGCGCTAATCTCAGGAACTACCGGTTGGATCTGAAAAATTATTTTTGTATACGATAGCCCAATTATTCCGGAAGGCTATAGGCTATATAACATAACGCTTCGACCCTTTGGGGCCGGGCAAAAGGCTTAAAAGGCTAAAAGATAATGTCGGCTAATCTCAGGAACTAGCAGTCGGATTTTAAAAATTGTTATTGCCTATGATAGCCCAATTATTCCGAAAGGCTATAGGCTATATAAAATTACGCCACAACTTTTAGGGGCTAGACAAAATTAATAAAATCGTCACACGAGAAGGGGGAGGGTTGGGTCAAAGGCAAAAAAAGGCTAAACGAATAGGATACAATCTATATGGGTATCGTTTTCGAGATTTTCGGGACGCTGATTAATAATATGAAATTTATTTAGTGATCTAAGATGGTGGACGGGAAATCAAAGATGGCGGATGAGAAAATTTAAAAAATCATTTTGGGTATCGCCTTCGATATTTTAAGGGGTGGGGAATCCAAATACAACATCTATTTGGTGATCAAAGATGGCAGATGGGAAATCAAAGATGGCGGCTGGGAAAATTAAAAAAAATCATTATTGGTATCGTCTGCGATGTTAAAAGGGATGGGGAATCCAAATACAACATCTGTTTCGTGATTCAAGATGGTGGATGGGAAATCTAAGATGGCGAATGGGAAAAATGAAAAAAATCAATGTGGGTATCGTCTCTGATGATTTAAGGGATGGATAATCCAAATACAACGTCTATTTCGTGATCAAAGATGGCGGGTAGGAAATCAAAGATGGCGGACGGGATTTTTTTTAAAGTCGATATGGGTATCGTCTCCGATATTTTAAGGAATAGGGAATTCAAAAACACCATCTATTTCGTGATCAAAGATGGCGGATGGGAAATCAAAGATGGTGGATGGGAAAATTAAAAAAAATCAATATTGGTAGCGTCCGCGATGTTAAAAGGGATGGGGAATCCAAATACAACATCTGTTACGTGATTCAAGATGGTGGATGGGAAATCAAAGATGGTGGATGGGAAAAATTAAAAAAATCAATATGGGTATCGTCTCTGATGATTTAAGGGATGGAGAATCCAAATACAACATCTATTTCGTGATCAAAGATGGCGAATAGGAAACCAAATATGGCGGACGGGATTTTTTTTAAAGTCGATATGGGTATCGTCTCCGATAATTTAAGGAATCGGGAATTCAAAAACACCATCTATTTCGTGATCAAAGATGGCGGACGGGAAATCAAAGATGGCGGATAGGAAAATTTAAAAAAGTCGATATTGGTATCGTCTGCAATGTTAAAAGGGATGGGGAATCCAAACACAACATCTGTTACGTGATTGAAGATGGTGGATGGAAAATCAAAGATGGTGGATGTGAAAAATTAAAAAAATCAATATGAGTATCGTCTCTGATGATTTAAGGGATGGAGAATCCAAATACAACACCTATTTCGTGATCAAAGATGGCGGATAGGAAATCAAAGATGGCGGACGGGATTTTTTTTAAAGTCGATATGAGTATCGTCTCCGATATTTTAAGGAATAGGGAAATCAAAAACACCATCTATTTTGTGATCAAAGATGGCGGATGGGATTATTTTTAAAATCTAAATGGTTATCGTCTCCGATGTTTAAAGGGATGGGGAATCTAAATACAACTCTATTTCTTGGTCAAAGAGGGCGGATAGGAAATCAAAGATGGCAGACGGGATTTTTTTGTAAAGTCGACGTGGGTATCGTCTCCGATATTTTAAGGAATGGGGAATTCAATATTAATATATTATACCTATAAAAATCTATGTTTGTTTGTTCATCATTTATAGACTCTGAAACGATAAGAGATTAAGCGAGTTAAGTCAATGGTAACTTTGGAAAAGGGGCTTGGAAAAAAGGGAATTAAATAAAAACTCTTAAAAAGGCGATACGGAGTTCGCTGGGTCAGCTAGTGAGAAAGATAAGGCCATAGTCCACCACGCTGGCCAAGTGCGTGACAGACTTCACATGTCTTTCGAGAACATTATGGAGAACTCTCAGACATGCAGGTTTCCTTATAATGTATGTTTTCCTTCACCGTTAATCAAGCGTTAATTTATAATAATTTATTACGCACGTAATACATTTTGGTGCGCACCGTGGATCGAACCCGATCCCCCCTGCATAACTACGGAATTCAATATTGGAACTATAGATAGATCTGTAGATTTTTGATTCGTTTTTGACATAAGCTCCACACAAAATATGTCAAACATAAATCTCGAATCTCAAAATCCATGTATGGATCGAATATTGAAAATGGCCGCTTGACTAAGCTATCAGCTTTACTTTTGTATAATGGTCTACAATAAAAAAACAATGTATCTAACTTTAAAGATAGCAAACCTGATGTTAAAATTTAAACGTCTAACTTAAGAGAAAATATGATAAAAACCGTAATAGAAAGCAAAGCTAATTCTAAATTATTCTGCAAAGTATTTGCCAGTGTACCTAATGGGCGCGAACACACCGTTAATGTCATTATGAATTGACATTTAAAAATATAACTTAAAAAAACATGGCGGATTTTGTTAGTGTTTTCACACGGTATTTGGGATAAGCAGAGATTTAACATATTATATGTATGTGCCTACGTGGTGCCTACACAAAATTGGCGCCAAACTTTTACATAACACCTACCTATTTAATAATTTAATTTTGCTCTGATGTTCCCTACTTACGCTTTATATGTAAACTAGCTGTTTACCGCATTCACCCGCGTCCAGCCATTCCAGAGATTAGCGAGAACAAACAGACAGACAGACAGACTAAAATAGTAAAAAATTACATTTCGGTATAATACTTATGTAATTATGTACCGTGTATACTTACATCCATAGGCATTTAGTAAAAAGCGGTTACTTTAATATTACAAAACAGACACTCCTATTTTATTTATGTGTATAGAATACTTATTTATACGGATTGTCCACATGACCTTGAATGGTATACAATGAAAATATGCACAATTGCACTATATTTGGCTGCGTTTGCGTCCAAAGTCCAAAATATGTTAGTTACTAGTCGACCAAGCCAACTAGACGAATGTCAACGTGACAAAATTCAACATAATTCAATAATTATAATCCAGAAATTCCTAGTACCGATTGCAGGCGCATTGTACGTTCACACGCCGCGTTCGCACGTTACGATAAATAATTTCTGGATTATAATTGTTGAATTATGTTGAATTTTGTCACGTTGACATTCGTCTAGTTGGCTTGGTCGACTAGTACTTATCTAATTTCTAACTACCTATACCAGCTAGCTTTGTAATTATAAGAAACTCGGCGAAGTTAAATTTCTTTTAAAACGAATTACTTTACAATACCTAAAGCAATATTTAACCCGATATTTTAAACAATCGAGTCCAACAAAAAAGGTCAACAACTAAACGTCAAATTTTCCCGCCAGCCGCCATTCCGCATAGATTATAAATCGTCAACACCTGGCGCTCAGTGTTGCCAAATGAGACTTTTGTACTGAGTGTTGCCGCGTTACAAATATGCAGCGGCAACTGAGCAACGTTAGTGTATACTCGTACCAGGATTACCAGCCTGCGAGGAAATATGGTAAGTGTTAGTAATTTCATATCCAGTGAAGAACAGAAATCATTATGTATTTTTATAGGGTCAAACTATGTGTTTTGTCTAGTTGTACATAGGTAAGGCCTTGCTAATTTCATTCATCTATTCCTCTTCCTATCCGTGGAAGGAAAGCACTTGTGACTCCTGTGGTGTTGCTTGTGTCCATGGGCGGCGGTAATTCTTACCATGAGGCGTCCGCACGTTTCCCCCTCATTACAAAAACAAGAGAGCGATTTGAGATCAAAGAAAGAGCCTCTCTAGAATGAAAAATCAGAACCAGATAACGTGCCCATTATCGTATTTACCTTGCCCGCAGTACAAGCGAAGCAAGGTTGGTAACAATCTTCTAATGTTCTTTCCCTCGTCCTCAAGACCTCGGTATTGGCCTTCCCAGGATATCGACGCCCTTCAGATAACATTCCACCTATCTCGTACGGTCATGGGAACAAACTTATAAATGTGATATCGACGGTGTCCAGCTAATTTTTCTCTCCTCTTCGTCTTCCTTTCTTCCTCCAGGGCCGCAGTCCGAGAAAGACCACGCCAGGAAAATGCAAACTACGAGTAACTTATGCTCCAATTCCCGCGCTCCAAATTCCATAGTAAAAGTCACCCAAAAATATAGACGATGACCAGATTTCTATCATCTTTTCTTCCACTCACAGAGCCGCAATAATACAGCCCATGTAAGGACGAAGATGCCTTCCAATGTTCCTATTTTCACCTCCCATGGCTGCAGTACAAGTCACCCCAGGATTTCGATAAATCCACCTATAATGCTCTCCACTTTTTTTGCCTTCCTTATTCATAGCCTCAGTATAAGCCGCCCTATGTTGATTATGAACAGGCTAGTTGACAAAAAAAAATTTATAAGTCCGTCCTTTAGATTATTCAAAAATAAGCGATACGTATTTTTTTATTTGTAAATTAAACCAAAATTGACCAAGATATAGCTCATTAAAGTTACGTATAACGTCACGCCGTGCTGCATTTTTTCGCACTAGATGACGTCACACCGGTCACACGTAACTTTAATGGGCTATATCTTTGTTATTTTTTATTTAATCGAAAAAAGAAAAAATACGTGTCCAATATTTTTGTATAATCTAAAATACGGACTAAATAAAATGTTATTATTTTGACCCTGGAAACTACCCTACTCTAACTAATATGGACAATCTCCCATCTCCGAGCCTGCAGAACTAGTAAAGCAAGGATGATAATTTAATGTTTCTTCTTTCGCCTCCAGGGCCCCAGTAAGAGCGTCTACGATAATATTAACAAACTATGTAGGTACTGTTTCTATTCTTTCGGATGATGATTGTACAATGAATGTTTCTTCTCTCGCCCCCAGCGCCCCAGTACAACACAAGTCAGAAAGATGATGAGAACCAGCTATTATGCCTATTTTTTCACAATCCATACAAGGACGATAATGTTCTAATGTTTCTTCTTTCGCCCCCAGGGCCCCAGTATGAGCCGGGCGGGTACGCGACGGCCGTGCAGCAACGTACCAACATGACGCAGCGAGAGGACGCGCTCAAGTTCGAGCAGGGGCGCATTAAAGCGCTCCAGGAGGAACGACTACATATACAGAAGAAGACTTTCACGAAATGGATCAACTCGTTTCTGCAGAAGGTTGGTAGCATTTTAATAGTTCTCAGTTTAATAAGGGGATAGGCCTTATCTATCTATCTTTATCGTCACGCCTGTCTCCCATCGGGGTAGGCAGAGACTGTGGAACGCCACATGCTCCGGTTCAAACAAACCTCTTTTGCTTCATCGACATTCATTAACCGCATCATTAAAAAAGTACTCATAACCGACGCGCCTTATCTTCCAGATAAGTTCAACGTGGTGACGGATTAAGAATACGAATTGTCACCACCCCATATCATCCCATGGGTGTCGTAAGAGCCGACAGAGGGAGCATATTATGCAGAGAACACCACTGTAAGAGAAGGAAAACTTGATACAAATCCTATACCAACCCGCTTAGCCAGCGTGGTATAGTAGGCCAATTCCTCCTTTCAAAGGAGAGGCCTAGTCCAGCAGTGGACTATTAAAGGCTGTTGATGATGAAGTTCAAAATAAGGTCGGTAGTCGTATGATTTAAATTATTGTTTTTTTACGGACTTACGCCTGTATTCGCCAAGACATAGGCAGAGGTGTAAATATTACACCCAGGGCCGTCTTGCAGCGCGACTGTGGCGCTCCTGAACAGACCATGAGTCACAGATGTTCGGTGGCCGATCTATCTCAAGCCACCGACAATGCTGTTGCCGTGGCCACATACTGGGCTGGCGCCATTTGATATCAGTTCTGTACTAACGACTCGAGAAGAAGAAGAAGAAGGGCCATGTTAAGTTAGGCGGGGGCCCTTGTGGGAGCAGAAGAAAAGAATATCTAGGCCCGGATATCGTGCCGGTGAAGGAGAAGTGAGTGTAGAGTGAATCCCGGGGAATTACCAAAGGCTCTTCCATGCTGCATGTCAGCCGTAAGGTACTAATTATATATTCTGTGATGTCAGCTCCTCACACAACTTAGTAATACGTCTATCTTTGGGTTCCACATAAACCTCACTCATTCTCATCCCTAACTTTCGTAAATAAAATAGCGTGAATAAAAAACTAATAGCAAATACACGGTACGTCCCTGGGCATGGACTCTGAGTGTCCTTATGGTAAAGACGGTACTGATTACACCCATTCGCAATGTTATGAATTTTCAAACCTATTGCCGTCGCATGGTACTTAGCTAGACTTGAGTTGCTACTGAGAATTCGGAAAAACTTAGTACCACTCTTGCCCGACTCGGGAATTGAACCCGGGATCTCCAGATCTGCAGACGCATACACTATCCATTGGTCAGTGAATCAGACGGTCATAGAGAATGATTTAAAATAAACCTGATCCCCTATCGTATTAGTTTTAATTGATCCGAACTGAATAACCGGCAATTGGCGCTTGAAATAGTCCACAAACCGTAACAATATACTTTATCATCAGCCTTTAACAATCCACTGCTGGACTAGGCCTCTCCTTTGAAAGGAGGAATTGGCCTACTACACGCTGGCCAAACGGGTTGGTATAGGGTTTGTATCAAGTTTTCCTTCTCTTACAGTGCTGTTCTCTGCATAATATGGTCCCTCTGTCGGCTCTTACGACACCCATGGGATGATATGGGGTGGTGACTTTCCGTATTCTTAATCCGTCACCACACGGACTTAACATTTAACAGGAAATAATTCTTAATTTCTATACTAATATTATAAGAAGAGTTTGGTTGAATGCGCTAATCTAAGGAACTTCTGGTCCGATTTGAATAATTATTGTTGAGTTAGATAGCCCATTTACCGAGGAAGGATATAGGCTATATAACATCACGCTATGTGCCACGGGAGCGGAGCTGTAGCCCTAAATTTCGCGGTAAAGCGTCCTCAAACTATAACAATATAACAGGAAATAAGTCATACACCTATATGTGTTAGTTAATAACACATTGTTCGCTCATTGCAATACAATTATCACTTATGTGCGCGTATGAGGTCACGTCTATTTATAATTTACAGATAATATATGTAAAGGAGAGTGCACATGTTAAGGGCCACAAGTAATATTATACTAATATATAGGTACAGCTGAAGAGTTTGTTAGTTTGGTTGAACGCGCTAATCTCAGGAACTACTGGACCGATTTAAAAATTATTTCAGTGTTAGATAGCCCATTTATCGAGGAAGGCAATAGGCTATAACATCATGCTATGAGCGACGGGAGCAGAGCAGTAGCCTCAAATAAAGCGGATGTAACCGCGGGCATCGTCTAGTACTTAAATAAACAGATTGTTTTAAACCAGCAACCCCACTTTTCCCATATCAGTAAAATAAGAAAATATCTTAATTAGCCTTTCTCCCATGCTTAGGCAAACTGCTAAATGTCTCTTCCAATGTACACTATCAACAGCGGCTATAGCCTAGTGGTGTACGTAACGGACTGCCGAGACGATGGTCTCGGGTTCGATCCCCAGGTACCCCGGGCACACACCTATGACTTTTCGAAGTTATGTGTGTATTAAAAATGTTAATTATCGCTAGCTTAACAATGAGCCCGGTAGATGGCAATAGGTTCGCCCTCTATTACATTGGGACCGAAACATAACTGGCGAAATGTGGGTGTGTAATACACCTCTGCCTACCCCTTCGGGGATAAAAGGCGTGAAGTTATGTTATGTGTTACGTATACTATCATCATCCTCCAAGCGTTTTCTCAGTTGCAGCTGGGGTCCGCTTACTAGTTTAACCGGATTTGGCTCAATATTAGCTTTTTCACAGAGCGACTGCCGGTCTGACCTCCGCAACTCAGAGGGATAGCATATTCCATGGTTTAGATTAATGTCAGTTTATTCAAAGGGTTGCGGACGTCAGACAGATAGTCGCTCTGTGGAAAAGCTAATACTTATTCAGCCAAACCCGGTCAAATCATTGTGATCTAACCACACAAGCGATTACCCATCCAACTGGCGACCTTTATAAACGTTGCCTAATTTCGCCATACTATTACGAACATCCAACGCAATGAGCAATACATACATACATACATATCGTCACGCCTTTTATCCCCGAAGGGGTAGGCAGATGTGTATTTCTACACTCACTTTTTGCCAGATATACTATAGTGCCACGTAATAAGGGGCGAGCCTATTGCCGTACCGGGCACATTTCCAGACTCCGTGCTGCTACTGAGAATTTCGTGACAGAAAAACCCAATAACACTGCCCGACCCAGGGATCGAACCCGGGACCTCCCGATCCCACGCGCACATTTATGCCGCGAGACCAACGAGGCAGTCAATGAGCAATACTATTTTCTTTAAATAATTATGCTGTGCTTAAGTACAACGTGACAGCATCCCAATAATACGAACCTATGTAACGAGATGAGTAATCATTGAAACACATAACAGAAGATTGTCACGTGTCTATGTGTTTGTCACGAGCGCTTTAAACATTTATATGTGTAAATAAAAGTAGAGTACAGGAAAACACATTTATGGTCGTGTTTTTGAGTAAAACTTACTTAAAATCGTTGTGATTTCTTTTCAATAAAGATTTTCAGAGCAGAATAAGGGTTCCAAAGTGTTCCAGAGGGATCTGTCTGTTGGGCAGAGTCAGCTGACAAAGCTGAAGACGGAAGATGGCAGAATCGTATCGTCCAAGCCTGAGCTCTTGGAGGAGATCAAAAGGTTCTATGGACAGCTATACACGACAACGCAACAACCCGCAAGCACTCCAGCGTCAGACCCTAGAGCTGGATTGACCCGACACTATACCGAAGATATCCCGGACGTCAGCATGCACGAGATTAGTGTGGCTCTCAAACAGCTCAAAAACAACAAGGCGCCGGGTGATGACGGAATTACGAGCGAGCTTCTGAAGGCCGGCGGTGCACCCGCTAGAGAAGCCCTCCGGAAGCTATTTAATTCCGTCATTCTCGAGGGTAAAACGCCACAGGCGTGGCACAGAGGTGTGGTGGTGCTTTTCTTTAAGAAAGGGGATAAAACCCTCTTAAAGAACTACAGACCCATCACATTTCTGAGCCACGTCTACAAGCTGTTTTCGAGGGTCATCACGAATCGTCTCGAGAGCAAGCTAGACGACGACTTCCAGCCTCCCGAACAAGCCGGTTTCCGTAAAGGCTATAATACCATAGACCACATACATACGCTGAGGCAGGTTATACAGAAGTCCGAGGAGTATAACCAGTCCCTATGCTTGGCGTTTGTGGACTATGAGAAAGCCTTCGATTCGATCGAAACCTGGGCGATGCTACAGTCTCTCCAACGGTGCCGGATTGACTACCGATATATCGAAGTGCTGAAGTGTTTGTATGAAAACGCCACTATGTCAGTCCGCCTCCAGGACCAGAGTTCGAAACCTATTCAACTCCAGCGAGTGGTGAGACAGGGGGATGTCATATCCCCGAAACTGTTTACCACTGCGCTGGAGGATGTTTTCAAGCTTCTGGACTGGAATGGACTCGGCATCAACATCAACGGCGAGTACATCACTCACCTTCGATTCGCAGACGATATCGTAGTCATGGCTGAGACCATGGAAGACCTAGGCACAATGCTCGGGGCCTCTGTAGAGTCTCCCAACAAGTAGGTCTTAAGATGAACATGGACAAGACGAAAATCATGTCGAACGTCCATGTTGTACCTGCTCCTATTCAGGTTGGGAACTCTACGCTCGAAGTTGTCGACAAGTATACCTACCTGGGACAAGTAGTCCAATTAGGTAGGTCCAATTTCGAGAAGGAGGTCAATCGTCGAATCCAACTCGGTTGGGCAGCGTTCGGGAAGCTACGACATATCTTCTCGTCCGATATCCCGCAGTGTCTCAAGACGAAAGTCTTTGACCAGTGTGTGTTGCCAGTGATGACTTACGGATCAGAGACGTGGTTGCTCACTATGGGCCTTATCAGAAGGCTCAAGGTCACTCAGAGGGCGATGGAGAGAGCTATGCTTGGAGTTTCCCTGCGAGATCGAATCAGAAATGAGGAGATCCGCAGTAGAACCAAAGTCGCCGACATAGCTCCCCGGATAGCCAAGCTGAAGTGGCAGTGGGCAGGGCACATAGCTCGAAGAACCGATGGCCGTTGGGGCAGAAAGGTTCTGGAGTGGCGGCCACGTACAGGACGACGCAGCAGAGGTAGGCCCCCCGCAAGGTGGACCGACGACCTCGTCAAGATCGCGGGAGGCGGTTGGATGCGGGCGGCTCAAGACCGGTCTGTGTGGAGAACCTTGGGGGAGGCCTATGTCCAGCAGTGGACGTCGTTTGGCTGATATGATGAAAGATTTTTAATAGCATCTTCTGTATATGTATATAAAATTCTTGCGTTACTGACTGACAGACAACCTACAGCCAATGAATACAGATTTACATAGAAGAGCAGTGTACCTAAACTGTTGCGTTTCGTTCGGTGAGTGAGAGTGCCGGAGGCCCTATCCTCTATCCCTTCTCCCTGATCCCACTCCTCATTCTATCCCTTTTCCCAATCCCAAGGGGCGGCAACGCACTTGTGACACCTGTGGTGTTGCTTGTGTCTATGGGCGGCGGTAATTGTGCACCATCAGGCAATCTGCCTGCTCGTTTGCCGTCTATTACCATAAAAAAAAAACCTGTTACAGCGCGACTGTCACGCTCCCATGCGCCAATTTGGGTCACAGAAAGTTTGTCTTGTCGTTTGAAAACTATTGGGCACAAGAAGCTGGAATGTTGCGTGTACATATATGTTACTTGGGGAACCGCAGGGGTGCACTAAGAAGGAATTTCCCGAATTGCCCACGGAATTGGGCAGGGGGTAAAAAAATGTGCGTGTGGTGGCGTGACGTTTTTTTAGAAACTAGCTATACATGTTCAAAACACTAGAACGATGACGAAGAATATCTGTTTGTCATATACATACATATACATATAATCCTTGCGTTACTGACTGACTGACAGTCACGCTACAGCCGAAACTATTGGGCGCAGGAAGCTGAAATTGGGCATGTATGTTCCTTGGGGACCGTAGGGGTGCACTAAGAAGGGATTTCCCGAAATCCCCACGGGATCGGCCAAAATAGTTAAATTAAAAAAAATGCAGACGTAGCTGCTGGCGTCCTCTCATCATCATCAGCCTTTAACAGTCCACTACTGGACTAGGCCTCTCCTTTGGGAGGAAGAATTGGCCTACTATACCACGCTGGCTAAACGGGTTGGTATAGGGTTTGCATCAAGTTTTCCTTCTCTTACAGTGCTGTTTTCTGCATAATATGGTCCCTCTGTCGGCTCTTACGACACCCATGGGATGATATGGGGTGGTGACAATCCGTATTCTTAATCCGTCACCACACGGACGTGTGGCGTCCTCTAGTATACTATATAATCGTTATGTTACTTACTGACTGACAGACACGCTACAGCCGAAACTATTGGGAGCAGGAAGCTGAAATTTGGCATGTATGTTCCTTGGGGACCGTAGGGTTGCACTAAGAAGGGATTGCCCGAAATTCCCACGGGATCGGCCAAAACGGGTAAATTTAAAAAAAATTCAGGCGTAGCTGCTGGCGTCCTATAGTAAATAATCTTAATATATAAAATCCTTGCGTTACTGATTGACTGACAGACATGCTACAGCCGAAACTATTGGGCGCAGGAAGCTGAAATTTGGCACGTATGTTCCTTGGAGACCGTAGGGGTGCACTAAGAAGGGTTTTCCCGAAATTCCCACGGGATCGGCCAAAACCAGGTAAATTAAAAAAAATAAAGTCCCCTTTTCTGTCTTTTTCACGCTTCAACTCATGAAAATGAAAAACAATCGTACTTATTCCTGTTTCTACAGTTTTCACCCATAGAAAGGATGATTTCTGAAAATTAACGCGGGCAAAGTTCAGTTATTTATACATATTTTCGTAGATATACCGCCTTGAATTATCTATTAATTATCTTGAATATTCTATTGTATATTAATGTTATCTTATATCATCGAAAGTGAATCGTTAGATAAATAAACTAGCATCATTTACAGATGATGTCATCTAAGAAGGCTGATCTAGAGGTCAAATGTTAACATCGTTATAAACTATTAATACAACATTCGTCATTATGCATTTATCTAAATACATTATTATTGATTACCTATTTGCTGAGCTGACAAACGTTGTTTTGCCTTTAAATTGGCATAAGATGTACGTACACAATTTGATTGACCACGGAGGCAGTCAAAGTGTTTGTAATTAACTTTAAAACTACTAAACTGATTTATATGTAGTTAACCGATGAAGTTTTCAGCAATAGATAGAACGATTTGTGAGGTCGGCTAAAGTTTTGTGTATATGTATTATACGCACATTTTACATAATTTATTTTACTAGACTGCCTCCATGGTCCAGTGGATAGCGTATGCGACTACTGAACGGAGGTCCCGTATTCGATTCCCGGGTCGGGCAAAAGTGTTACTGGGTTTTCCGAATACTCAGTAGCAGCCCGGAGTCTGGTGATGTGCCCGGTAATGGCAATAGGCTCGCCCCCTATTACGTGGGACCTAAAAAATCTTGGCGAAATGTGGGTGTAATATTACACCTCTGCCTACCCCTTCGGGGATACAGGCGTGAGACTATAAATAAATAAATAAACATGCACAAAACTTTAGCCGACCTCACAAATCGCTCTATCTACTGCTGAAAACTTCATATAGGTAAAACCGTTTTTAGTAATTTTGACTTTGTTAAAATATAGTAATATTCTATAATACTTAATAATATTCCACTACATTCACACAACACCATCTATTCTTAAACTAAGCAGAGCTTGTACTATGGCTACTAGATAATGGATAAACATACATATACAGGGTGTCACAAGACCAATCACCAAGCCGAAGTCTACTCGCTGTGGACATCATGCCAAGTCATACTAACCAAAAATAATACCTAGGAAACGAATTTGTTTTTGAATTTACACAATTTTTAAATTGCAATTAGGTAAAAGCGCGCGCGTGCAATGCTCGACATACCTACTTATCCATGGGGTTATAGGGCATCAAAAGAACATATTGGCGGGGTAAATGCATCGATTTTGTACCTAATTAGGAAAAATCCTTACTAATTTTGAGCCTTAATATCTCCTGAACCAGTAATTGCCCAGGTATGGTGCCGAAGTAAAAAATGCTCATAGTGATTGGTACAACATGGGATTTCAGTTTTCGTTAAGAGTCTTTTTACAGCCTGTATACTTACTATTTTTTTAAATACATACATATTATACATAGAAACACCCAGACCAAGACAAACATCCATGTTCACGCACACAAATGTTTGACTTGAGCGGGAATCGAACCCGCGACCTTCGACGTAGCAGTCGCTTGTTTACACTCCCGCTGCGCCAACCGGCCGTCAAATAGTGATTATATCCGACAAATTCTCTAAATACTATTCAGAGGACATCTTGTCCTTACTTCGTGAGTTATACGACCTTCGTACGTCATCAGATGTGTTGATGACATCAGCAGTTGACTCACTTTCGTGAGTAAGGAAGCTGGGCAGCCGTTATTTTACAAGGTCTTTGTGTACGTGCAGGCAATATGGAGGATGTAAATGATTTGATTGATGGTTTAGATTTTTATGACAAAGTTGATTGAATCAGGCGTTACTTGGCGGAACTCCATTGTAACCTAATGGAAGGAAAGAGGAACCCACCACGCACCCTCGGATTGACCACCCCAACTATTGCAATAGAAAAAGGTCGAACTAAACTCCTTCTAAAAGGATAAGGGATATAGGGTAGGTATGGGTTCCAGGAAGATACCTGACTTGCAGTATCCCGCTGTATGCGCCGACTATTCTTCGACACGTGTTTCGCCGCTCGAGGCATCTGAGGGAGCTATAGGCAACGACTGAGTCGTTGTTATGTAGTTGTTGCAATAGTTGGGGTGGTCAATCCGAGGGTGCGTGGTGGGTTCCTCTTTCCTTCCATTAGGTTATTTTTCTGACAGTAGTAGCAGGAGTAGTGTCTCATCACCTCATCATCAACCTTTGATAGTCCACTGCTGGACTAGGCCTCTCCTTTGAAAGGAGGAATTGGCCTACTACACCACGCTGGCCAAGCGGGTTGGTATAGGGTTTGTATCAAGTTTTCCTTCTCTTACAGTGCTGTTCTCTGCATAATATGCTCCCTCTGTCGGCTCTTACGACACCCATGGGATGATATGGGGTGGTGACAATTCGTTTTCTTAATCCGTCACCACACGGACAGGAGTAGTGTAGCGCTTAATTAATATCCTACGTCGCGGGATTCTCTACAAACATTTAATCAAGGGACATAAAATACAACATAACATAACTTCACGCCTTTTATTATTTTATTTTTTATTTTTTTTATTTATTAGCTTTATACACTTAACGTATATAGGTGGACTTAATGCATTAGGCATTTTCTGCCAGTCTACCTTAGAGTGGTGCAGAGATTAATAGTAGGTGTATTCTAAAAGGTTGTTTGACTATATATATATATTTATTTATTTAATAGACATTATGGACACATATTACATACAATTAGATCACAGTAATGATGCATATATACATATATATACCTACATACACATACATATTATATGTACATATATCAATAAATATATACCCAAGTAATAAATATATACCAATACATAAAATATATAATTATAAATGTTACGATAGTTCTGCTAACTTAGCCAATAATAGCTGCTTTACCCTTCTCTTAAAACAATACTTATTAGTGGCCGTCCTGATTTCGAGAGGAAGGTCATTCCAGAGAAGAATAGCTTGGGTAGGAAAAGAAGAGTGGATGAAAGAAGATCTGTGAGAAGGACAAAGAAGGAGAAGGTTATTAGATGAGCGAAGGTCACGATTGTGGTTGCTGCTTAAGTACTGGAAGTAAGAACTTAAATATTCAGGAGTATTGGGAGACATGAGGATAGAATAGAGAGTAGTGAGAGCACGCAGACTGCGTCTTTGACGAATAGGAAGCCACTTCAACTGGGAACGATAAGTAGACACGTGGTCATACTTGCGAAGATTGAAAATAAATCGAATGCAGTTATTGAGAAGACGGTCAAGTTTGTTAAGAAGATCTGCATTCAGGTCATAGTAACATACATCACCATAGTCGATCAGGGGAAATACCAAAGTTCGCACAAGCATTGTCTTGGTTTTGGGTGGAAGGAAGTTTCTTAATCGATTGATAGCACGTAGAGTACCAGTAACCTTTTTGCTGGTTTCAGTGACTTAGTTTCGCCAGCTTAACGTGCAGTCTAAGTGTACGCCAAGGTTTTTGACAACTGGGCACATTTCTATTATGTTGCTGTCATAGACTAATGATGGTAAAGTTGAGAGGTCTAATCTTTTAATAGCCCATTGACTACCAATTAAGATTGCTTGGCATTTGCTGGGGTTTACGGACAAACCAAACTTGTGTGACCAGTTCTTTATGGCGCTTAGATCCCTGTTAACCTCGTGAATTGCTGTTGAGACATCCTCGACAGATGCCTGAGAGTATATCTGCAAGTCATCGGCGTACAGATGATAAGCGCATTGAAGATTGTGAGTTAGGAGATTAATAAACATAGAAAATAATAAAGGAGAAAGAATACCGCCTTGCGGAACACCAGAGCCATTGTCACGCCACTTCGATGATAAGTCGTCGAGGCGGGCAGACTGCTGGCGTCCTCGAAGATAACTTGAGAACCAATCCAGAGCTTCGGATGAGATCATAAGGTGGGTTTTATCTCCGAAGGATAAGCAGAGGTGTATTACACACCCACTTCGCCAGTTATGTTTCGGTACCAATGTAATAAAGGGCGAGCCTATTGCTATCTACCGGGCACATTATTAAGCGAGCGATAATTAACATTTTAGTACACACATAACTTTGAAAAGTCAGAGGTGTGCGCCCGGGGTACCTGGGGATCGAACCAGAGACCATCGTCTGAAAGTGTTACTTACTGCTTTTATAACTTGTGCTGCAGAATAGGGTTGTTTCCAACTATTCAAATCAAGCACTTTTAATGAAATGTCGAAAACGACCTTTGCTAAGGGTTTTGTATGAAATATGACGTAGTGACGTCATAGTGTTTTGCTGTCAAGTAGAATACTTATCATCATCTTAATATATAAAATCCTTGCGTCACTGACTGACTGACAGACATGCTACAGCCGAAACTATTGGGCGCAGGAAGCTGAAATTTGGCATGTATGTTCCTTGGGGACCGTAGGGGTGCACTAAGAAGGGATTTCCTGAAATTCCCATGGGATCGGACAAAACGGGTAAATTTAAAACAATTGCTGGCGTAGCTGCTGGCGTCCTCTAGTTATTAATAAATTGAGGATAAAAATGTTAAATAACGTTTTAACATTAATTAATGAATGAAACTACTATTATTTTGACATGTTTCACTAGATAAAAATACTTGTATAATTTATTTCACTTGCAGGAAATTTCCCTATTAATCCTAAACTAACTTTTATTTGTTCTTCCAGGCTCGCATGGAGGTAGACGATTTATTCGTCGACCTGGCGGACGGCAGACGTCTCCTGAAGCTGCTGGAGATCATCAGTGGGGAACGGTTACCCAGGCCCAACAGTGGACGCATGCGGGTGCACAAGATCGAAAACGTCAACAAGAGTTTGAGCTTCTTGCATACTAAAGTAAGTAGTATTTGTTTCGACCGCAGTTGGTTTATCATCATCATTATGCCAGGCTAAAGACTTGCACAGCTGGACATAGGCCTCCCATAAGGTTCCCCACACAGAGCGATTTTGAGCCGCCCGCATCCAACCGCTTCCCGCGATCTTGACGAGATCGTCGGTCCATCTTGCGGGAGGCCTACCCCTGCTGCGTCGTCCGGTACGTGGTCGCCACTCTAGAACCCGCCTGCCACAACAGCCATCGGTTCTGCGAGCTATGTGCCCTGCCCATTGCCATTTCAGCCTGGCTATTCGGAGAGCTATGTCGGTGACTTTGGTTCTCCTGCGGATCTCCTCATTTCTGATTGATCTCGCAGGGAAACTCCAAGCATAGTTCTCTCCATCGCCCTCTGAGTGACCCTGAGTTTTCGGATGAAGCCCATAGTTAGCGACCACGTCTCAGCGCCGTAGATCATCACTGGCAACATACACTGGTCAAAGACTTTCGTCTTGAGACACTGCGGGATATCGGACGTGAAGATATGCCGTAACTTCCCGAACGCCGCCCAACCGAGTTGTATCTTAGACTACCTACTATTAATTCTTAGTCCGTGTGGTGACGGATTAAGAATACGGATGTCACCACCCCATATCATCCCATGGGTGTCGTAAAAGCCGACAGAGGGAGCATATTATGCAGAGAACAGCACTGTAAGAGAAGGAAAACTTGATACAAACCCTATAACAACCCGTTTGGCCAGCGTGGTATAGTAGGCCAATTCCTCCTTTCAAAGGAGAGGCCTAGTCCAGCAGTGGACTGTTAAAGGTTGATGATGAATTCTTAGGCACATAAGAATTGTATCTTCAAGGACATTAGCTGTTCATGATACGAGTAGTAATCGTCCCGATAGCGATACCGGTGTTGACTGTGTCTTATGTTATAGATAAGATACAGATACAGCTGACTGTTTACGCAATACTAGTAAGGCGCACGCAATCAAACAGCCAAAGATCCGCTTGGAAATATATTATCTGTGTATAGAAAATCCTTGCGTTACTGACTGACTGACAGACACGCTACAGCCGAATCTATTGGGCGCAGAAAGCTGAAATTTGGTATGTATGTTCCTTGGGGACCGTAGGGGTGCACTAAGAAGGGATTTCCCGAAATTCCCACGGGATCGGTAAAAACGGGTAAATTAAAAAAAAATTCAGGCGTAGCTGCTGGCGTCCTCTAGTAATTATCTAAAGGATAAGACTTTTTCAGAGAGCTGAAACTTGTTTTTACACTCTGTAAAGTTGTCATAGATTTCATCTGAGCATAATAAAAAGATTTCTGACTTACATAACGCTGGTGTTACTGTGAAGCCGTTCAATTGCGCAAACCTGTATGTAATCGTGTTTGCGGGCTTCAGTCTGAACAATGTTATGTAACCACTTATATCATACAGTGCTATTTGTATTAGAATGAGTTTGTATATTTAGGTAAGTTGTTTACAAGAGATGGTAAGAATGTAGAAGATATTGAAAGAGTTTTTTTAAAATATCTTCTGAGTGAATGGAGCTCTGAAGGCTTGTATGAACAGTCAAAACGTGTCCAAAAAGGCACGTTTGGCTGTGCATAGAGGGGTGTTAGTACCTACTCTTATGTATGGTAGTGAAAGTTGGGTATGGTAGAAGAGTCATGAAAGTAGAATAAATGCGTTAGAAATGAGAGCACTGAGAAGTATGTGTGGTGTTTCTTTAACTGACAGAGTAAAGTATTGTATGATAAGAGAGTGTTGTGGGGTAAAAGAAGATGTAGTGACGAGCATCGAGAAAGGTATGCCAAGGTGGTTTGGGCACATGGAGAGGATGGATGACGAAAGACTGACCAAGCAGATATATAAAGCAAGTTAGAATGGGACAGGACGAAAGGGAAGACTTAGGCGGACGTTCTCTGACCAGATAGGAAGCATCCTAAAAACAGGACAGGTAAGAAGTACCCTGAACAGAAGAGCATGCATGAGAAATCTAATGGGAGTGAATGAAGCAAAAGAGATATGTAAGGATCGTTGCAAATGGCGTTCCGTAGTCTCTGCCTACCCCTACGGGAAACAGGCGTGAGTCTATGTATGTATGTATGTATTTGTATTAGACATGTACATGTCTAGTTTTAAAATAGCAAAGGAATTTTATCTCACCTTGACTGAGTCCGCGCGACGGAAACACCCGCGTTATTTAAGATTCAACTACTACTTCTGCTCCGCATTCGTGGCTCATAGCGTGATGTTATATAGCCTATACTTAACCTTCCACGTTAAACTATCCAAAACAAAAATGTTTTCGATTCGAACTAATGTATACTAAGATTTGTGCGTTTAACCACACTAACTCTTCAGATGTATATATTTAGTATAGACTAGCTGTTTCCCGCGGTTTCACCCGCGTCCTGAGGTAACTACTTCGCGTACCTTACAGCCTAAGTTACTCCTTGGTATGTCAGCTATCCGCCAATGAAAGTCCCGTCAAAATCGGTCCAGCCGTTCCAGAGAGCGAGAACAAACAGACAGACAGACAGACAAAAATTGTAAAAAAAATCATTTCGGTATATGTACCGTGTATACATCCATATGCATTAGGTAAGTAAAAAGCGGTTATTTTAATATTACAAACATACCCTCCAATTTTATTTATGTGTATAGATTAGAGCTCGCACATTCTTTTTAATTTAACTGTTTCTTCTCCATGACGTGGGTATTTCGGGCAAATCCCTTCTTAGTGCACCCCTACGGTCCCCAAGGAACATACATGCCAAATTTCAGCTTTCTACGCCCAATAGTATTGGCTGTAGCGTGTCTGTCAGTCAGTCAGTAACGCAAGGATTTTATACAGATTCTGATAAGTTTAAAGCTTGGAGTATTGCTGTCCTTTTGTATTGAAGGGGAGACGGCAGTCAGTATGCCGCTTCAAAGTCATGAATGTAACCAATGAGGCTAAGAAGATGATAATTTCCATCATATCAACCGAAAGAAGTCCTATGCTGGACCTAGGCCTCCCCCAAGGCTCTTTAGTACTGATCTGGAGCCACCCGCGTCCATCCGCTGTTCCAACAAGATCGTCAATCCACCTTGCGGAAGGCTTACCTCTGCTGCAACGTATTCTTGTATCATCATCCCACTAGCGTTATCCAAGTTTCAACCTTAAAACTTAAGCTCGATACAGGTAGTAGAGCCTTGCTGATTTCAGCATGAATGGGGCCGGCTCGACCGGGGAAGTACTACCCTCTCACAGAAAATGGACGTAAAGTAACAGTACCTAAACTGTTGTGATTCGTTCGGTGAGTGAGAGTGCCGGAGGCCCCATCCCCTATTTCTTCTCCCTTATCCCACTCCTGATCCTATCCCTTTTCCCAACCCCAAAAGGCGGCAACGCACTTGTGATTCCTGTGGTGTTGCTTGTGTCCATGGGCGGCGGTAATTACTTACCATCAGGCAATCCGTCTGCTCGTTTGCCGCCTATTACTATAAAAAAAAGGCAGTCGATCTGTGGAAAAGCTAAATATTAGCTTTTTCACAGATCGACTGCCGTCTGACCTTCGCAACCCGTTGCATAGCGATATTCCATGGTTTAGACTAGTGACCGTTTATTTCAAGGTACCTACACCCTATAACCACTAACAAAGATCTTCAAGACAACCGGGACCGACGGCTTAACGTGCTTCGAGGCACGGGACAAGCGATAATTAACAATTCAATACGCACATAACTCTGAAAAGTCATTGGTGCGCACCGTGGATTCGAACCCGATACCCTTTGCATGGCAGTCTGTTGTTATCTCCACTAGGCTATCGCTGCCTTGTTCTTGTGTACTAACTTATATTTGTAATTTTCCAGGTCCGCTTGGAGTCCATCGGTGCCGAGGACATCGTGGATGGCAACCCTCGCCTCATCCTCGGTCTCATCTGGACCATCATCCTGCGGTTCCAGATTCAGGAGATTGAGATCGATGTCGTGAGTATCAGCCTTATTTATAAACTGTCCCACTGCTGGGCACGGGCCTCTTCTCACTATGAGAAGGGTAAAACCATAGTCATTCTTAGCTTAGTGCAAATCTCCTAAGGAGTCATTTATCTCGTTTAGCCCATTAATTTTCTGGCCCATTGCTGAAATCAAGAAAAAATATCAGCTGTTCCATACGTTCAATGACGACCCGGTGGTGTTTCGGGTGTGCAAACAACTGCCACAACGAATATCGCGGGTTCGATTCCCTCTCAATCATCAATGAATTAGCGATTACGGCGGAGGGATGTCATATAGCCGTAACAACATTATTTTTGGAAGCGCAATACAACTTTTTATATGTAGTATTTTTATTTTAATATAGACTCAGACGTGAGTCTGAGTCTATGTTAAAATAAAAATACTTCCATCTTCATGCGGATCCACTCGAGTAGTGCGCAGACAAGCTTGGAGTACGGCCGTCGCAGTCCATCATTTGGCCGATAATCTGGAGAGAGTCTTTTAGACATTAATTACCAGTTTTTTTATAGGCTCCTTGTATCCCCGAGGGGGTAGGCAGAGGCGTAATATTACACCCACATTTTCCATGAATGTTTAGGTCCCACGTAATAGGGGGCGAGCCTATTGCCGTTACCGGTACATCACCAGACTCCGTGCTGCTACTGAGAATTTCCTAACGGAAAAACCCAATAACACTGCTCGACCCGGGAATCGAACCCGAGACCTCCCAATCCCACGCGCACATTTATACCGCGAGACCAACGAGGCAGCCTATATATTTTTATAATTCTTTCATATTTTTTTGAAATTTTACTTTTAGGTATATTTGGATTCATTCATTTTGAAAAATGTTTTTTCTTCTTTGCTTTGTAAACCATTTAAGGTGTGTGCTGTAAATCCTGAAAGGCAGTATAAATCTACCCTTAAAATGTTCTATCCCTTTCCCCAGGACGAAGAAAACGAATCATCGGAGAAGAAATCCGCGAAGGACGCGTTGCTGCTGTGGTGTCAACGTAAGACCAGCGGCTACCATGGAGTTCATATACACAACTTCACCGATTCCTGGCGGTCCGGTCTTGGGTTTAACGCGCTCATACATGCACACAGGTGAGGGAATATAACTATTTGAAAAAAAATTCATCATCATCAGCCTTTAACAGTCCACTGCTGGACTAGGTCTCTCCTTTGAAAGGAGGAATTGGCCTACTATACCACGCTGGCCAAACGGGTTGATATAGGGTTTGTATCAAGTTTTCCTTCTCTTACAGTGCTGTTCTCTGCATAATATGCTCCCTCTGTCGGCTCTTACGACACCCATGGGATGATATGGGGTGGTGACATTCCGTATTCTTAATACGTCGCCACACGGACAGGATGTGCTTATACCAAATAAAATAAGAAGCAATTAAAAGAAAAATAATACAGCGGTAGCCTAGTGGAGATACCAACATACTGCCATGCAGAGGGTATCGGGTTCGAATCCACGGCGCGCACCAATGACTTTTCGAAGTTATCAGAGGGACTGTAGCTATTTGCTAGAGGATAAAAGTGTGTCACTATCATCATCATCATCAGCCTGCAAGAGTCCACTGCTGAATATAGGCGTCTCCAATGGCGCGCTTCTGAGCCCGATTGCCAGTTTTTCGAGTCCAGCCGCTGTGCGACTATATTTAAAAAAAATACTACTAAAGTATTTAAAATTACGTGGTCCAGTGGATAGCGTATGCGGCTGCTTATCGGATGTCCCGGGTTCGATTCCCGGGCCGAACGAAAGTGTTAGAGTTTTTCCGAATTCTCAGTAGCAGCACGGAGTCTGGTGATGTCGGGTACATCGTAACGGCAATAGGCTCGGTCTTTATTAAGTGGGACTTACAAATCTTACAATACATAAGATGGCGAAATGTGGGTGTAATATTACTCCTCTGCCTACCCCTTCGGGGATAGTAGATAGTATAGTGTATATAAAAAAATAAAAAGAACAAAAGGGAAGTTAACAATAACAAAGGGTGGTAAAATAATAATTAATCCGCCACCGAGGCGACAAAAAATTTAAGTAAATCACTGTTTACATAACATAACTTATCGTCTTTATCTCTGAAGGGGTGGCAGAGGTGTATTACACACCCACACTCGCCAGTTGTGTTTCGGTCCCAATGTAATAGGGGGCGAGCCTATTGCCATCTACCGGGCACATTGTTAAACGAGCGACAATTAACATTTTTAATGCACACATAACTTCGAAAAGTCAGAGGTGTGTGCTGGTGTAACTGGGGATCGAACCCTAGTTCATCGTCGTGGCAGTCCGTTACGTACACCACTGGACTTTCGGCGCTAATCACTTTTTATTAATTACTTTCTCTTCTCCAGACCCGACCTGTTCCGCTGGTCGGAGGTGCCAGCTAAGGACCACGTGGAGACCCTCAACCATGCCTTCGACGTCGCGCATAACCATCTGGGTATACCACGCCTGCTGGATGCTGAAGGTAAGATCTTAGAGCTGAAGTTGCAGCTATTTGTAAAGGTTTTGTTTAAGTTTCATATTCTACTAGAGGATGCCCGCGGTTATACCCGCTTAATTTAAGGCTCCTGCTCTGCTCCCGTCGCTCATAGCGTGATGTTATATAGCCTATAGCCTTCCTCGATAAATGGGCTATCTAACACTGAAAGAATTTTTCAAATCGCACCAGTAGTTCCTGAGATTAGCGCGTTCAACCAAACAAACAAACTCTTCAGCTTTATATATTAGTATAATATATAAGATAAGGATGTATGGGACCAGCTGTAACAAGAACCCCCGTTCTTTAAAAATATGAAAATCGAGTGACATAGTTTATCAACTAACAAAAAAAAAATTACTTCATACATAAAGGTAGACTTACTTTCTCCCAGTGCACCTTAGAGTCTATTAACAGACCATTTTCATTAATCAATATATTTTTTTTTGCCCAGACGTGGACACGAGCCGTCCCGACGAGAAGTCGGTGATGACGTACGTTGCGAGCTACTACCACACCTTCGCTCGCATGAAGAACGAACAGAAGAGTGGACGCAGGATTGCCAACGTAAGTACTACCGTTTATTACAAGCCATTCTTTATCTTGAGAACAGCGCTACCTACCGGGTCAATAGGACTTTGCAGGGCTACATTTAAGCTTACTATATGTAGCTCTGCAAAGTCCATCTTCCAGTGAAAGTATCATTAAAATCGGTTTAGCCGTTCTAGAAACTACCCCAGACAAACAGACAGGCAGACAAAATTATGGCTGTTATGAGGATCTTTGGCAGTCGATAGAGGGTGTCACTGCCTCGGAATACACTGACACTAGTCTAAATTATGGAATATCGCTATCCCTTCGGGTTGCGCAGCTCAGACAGGCAGTCGCTCTGTGGAAAAGCTAATATTACATCGTCTGATCTCCACATTCCAAATGGTTTAGACCAGCGTTTCCCATTTGCCGGGTCGCGACCCGATACCGGGCCGTCAAAATAAACTATCGGGTCGCAACATTCCCGCCTTGTTTTAAAATTAATACCTACTATCGATCGACGTATGGTTTGACTAAATAGGTGATACCAAAATATTATAATTAAGTACCTTGTATTAATAAAAAGCATTTCAACTAATAATAAATGTGTATTATTTAACCTTAATGGAACCAGCTTAGGTTTAAAAGTATTCAATGGGTCACGAAGGGGCAATGTGAAAATTACCGGGCCATGACAGAATAATGTTTGGGAAACACTGGTTTAGACCATGCACTGTCCCAGAAATATCTTTAAAAAAATATATCAATAGATTTGAATTGCTACAGTTTAGATTTTAAACTTTATTGAGGCTGAAATCTCCTTAATATTTTAGAATATATCTATCAAGATTTAGACCCACTTTTGACACCTCCAGATAGGCCTTACAGATAAATAAAAAATTTGAACCTAAATTGTATAACTTACCTGATAAATTAACTTAAGGCGCTGACAACCGAGCGCGGCTGTCACTGTCGGATTGTATACATAAGAAAGAGATGCACGACGACTACGGGACGTTCACATCTTTTTACAAACCATAAAATAAATTAATTATTTAAAAATTAGTTGAGTAGTGACAAATAAAAAACAACCAAGTTCTGTGTTTAAATATGATACATTATTGTTATAAATTTTACCAACATTCGCTGATAAGTAATACATATATTTTTGTTGGAAGATAATTTTAAGAGGTTACTTTACTATTTTTTTGTATCGAGAAAACTTTTCGAAAACGTGTTTTGAATACAACAGGGTTCTCAGAAATATGTTCAAGATTAACATACATTTTTTCCGCCGTCACAAACTTTATAGATTTAGCAAAAAAAATTGTTTGAGACAAGCCTTTTTTGCCATTTGGCTGTTGTCAGCGTCTTAACAGAAACCTATCAAACACCGTTGAAAGTCATCATTAATATCATAATTCTCGTCTCTTATTAAAATAATCGGTCAAATATTGGCATTTAATGACTAACATCTTATTTTCCCCAGATAATCGGCCAAATGATGGACTGCGATGGCCGTAAGGGCGAGTACTCCAAGCTTGTCTGCGCACTACTCGAGTGGATCCGGATGAAGATACAAGAGTTAAACGGGAGGGAGTTCCCTAACTCGCTGGACGGGATACAGCGTCTCTTGCTGTCGTTTAAACAGTATAGAACTGTGGAGAAACCGCCTAAGTAAGTACCTATTCTTATTTTTTGTTGGATGTTTGACTTGGTCTGGGTGTTACTATGTGTATAATATGTACGTATTTACAAAAAGAAGCATATTATATGTATGTTTATCCATTACCTAGTACCCATAGTACAAGCTCTGCTTAGTTTGGGACTTGACGGTGTTGTGTGTATGTGGTAGAGTATTTTATAGTCTCACGCCTGTTTTCCCGAAGGGGTAGGCAGAGGTGTAAAATTACACCCAAGAAAAAATACGAAATAATAATAATATAAAACATAAAGTAAAATATGAGTTTCTGCTCACTGGCGACACCAGGCCTCCCGGATGATCAATTGGAGCCGATTAGCCGATTTAGGCCTACTGATCCGCACACAGAACTCATAGCATGATGTTAAATGCTTCCTCGATAAATAAGCTATCCAACAAAATAAAAATTATTAATATGGGACCAGTAGTTCCTGAGATTAGTGCGTTCAAATTAACAAACTTTTCAGCTTTAATATATTAGTATAGTTTTAATAACAAAGTAGTTGTGGTATCTCCATATATTGATCCCAAATTTTGCTTTACAAAAAAAATGCCCAGTTTGAACTTAACATTTTGTCCAAATAAATCTGAAACCACTGAATCCGTAAACCGTTTGATTTGACTGTTTAACATTAGCGTAAACCCAAGAAAAGTTTATATACATCTTAAGATTGCTTTTTAATAATACACCACTATCTACCACTTCCAGAATTAGTGCATAAAACTCTGTTCAATTCTCTGTTCTCCATAATGTTCTCGAAAGACATGTGAAGGCTGTCTGCACTTGGTCAGCGTGGTGGACTATGGCCTTACCCTTCTCATAGTGAGAAGAGGCCCGTGCCTAGCATACATACATAGACTCACGCCTGTTTCCCGGAGGTGTAGACAGAGAAAACGGAACGCCATTTGCAACGATCCTGACATATCTCTCTTGCTTCATTCACTCTAATCAAATTTCTCATGCGTACCCAGCCGTGGGACAGTATGATGATGAGTAATTCTCCGTCTCTTTCAGATACAAGGAGCGCTCAGAGATCGAAGCCCTATACTTCGACATCAACACCATGCAGAAGAGTCTAGTCGGCGAGCCCTGGTCTCCGCTGGAGGGACAACTGCCTCAAGACCTGGAGAGGGCTTGGCAGCAGTTGGAACAGGTATGAAGACTGGTTAACTATGACTTTTAAAGCATTTTCTGGGGTTTTTATTCACAGCCTTCTTGATTTTAACTTTAGATTCTTTTCGTTAGGCTATTAGTAACGCTACACTATCCTATCAATAAGCCGAAGTGTACTCGTTTTGCACATCATGCCAAGTCATACTAAGCAAAATTAATACCTGGGAAACGAAACAATGTAGGCTTCAAAAAGTAGACACATTTTTTAAGGTGAGATACACATGTTCCATACATGTCCTATGCGCCCATGGCTATCCATGGGTGCAGACGACATGTATAGGACAAATTGATGCGACATTTTGTAATAATTAGAAAAAACATATGGTAACTTTGAGCCTCAATATCTCCTGAACCAGTAATTTCCCAGGTATGGGGTCTAAGTAAAAAGAAATGAAGAAGAAGAATAAGAAGATTTGTAGGGAATGCTTTGTAAAATAAAGTGAAAATATCGTCACTTCAGAATAGGGTAGTTTCCAGGGTCAAAATAATTACATTTTATTTAGTCCGTATTTAAGATTATAAAAAAATATTGAACACGTCTTTTTTCTTTTTTCGATTGAATAAAAAATAACAAAGATATAGCCCTTTAAAGTTACGTGTGACGTCATCTAGTGCGAAACAATGCAGCATGGTGTGACGTTATACGTAACTTTAATGAGCTATATCTTGGTCATTTTTGGTTTAATTTACAAATAAAAAAATACGTATCGCTTATTTTTGAATAATCTAAAGGACGGACTTATAATTTCTTTTTTGTCAACTAGCCTATTGTTTCTATAAGAGATATGTTCTGTATACTCGTATTTATTATTTTGTTTTTTATTAGGCTGAGCATGCTCGAGAGATCGCTTTGAGGACCGAATTGCTTCGTCAACAGAGACTAGAGCAACTCAACTACAAGTTTAACACCAAAGTAAGTATCACTATTAAAATAAGTGCCATGTCATGTCTGATGCTAGAAAATATCTGTAATAGACAAAATATGTGTGCTAAATAAGAGTTGGTATTTTATTTAGCTCTGTTTGTTATCTTTTAACGCATGGTTTAGAAGTTTAAACGGCTGCCTTACCGGTTATCACTGTGACGTGTTCTGGGTTCGCTCCCCAAATAAACAATACTCAGTCTTCAACATCCACAAATCGTTGCTTCGAGTTCGAGTCTGGCTTTACTTTATGTCTTTAATTCAGCATAAACAATTTAAGTTTCACTTCAACATTTGAATCCGCACTTTGCCTGTGGTGGACTAAGGCCTTATGGAAAAGTTTATCAACATCATATCAGCCTAAAGACGTCCACTGCTGGACATAGACCTCCCCAAAGGCTCTCCACATAGACCGATAGATCCCGCGACCTTAACAAGATCGTCGGTCCTCCTTGCGGGAGGCCTACCTCTGCTACGACGTCTTGTGCGTTGCCGCCACTCCAGAACCTTTCTGCTTCAACGGCCATTGGTTCTTCTGGCTATGTGCCCTGCCCACTGCCACTTCAGCCTGACTATTCGGAGAGTTATGTCGGTGACTTTGGTTCTCCTGCGGATCTCCTCATTTCTGATTCGATCTCGCAGGGAAACTCCGAGCATAGCTCTGTCCATCGCCCTCTGAGTGACCCTGAGCTTCCGGATAAGGCCCATAGTTAGCGATAATGAATAAAGATTTGAACATGCACTAACATATCCACGTTGTCCACAGTCGGTCCTCCGCAAGGGCTACCTCAAGGAGATGATCCAGGTACTCTCGGACCCTCGGTACGGGTCCAACCTGGCGCAAGTCGACGCCACTGTCAAAAAACATGAAGCTATCTCTGCTGATATACTGGCCAGGTAAGACTAACGCGCAACAATACTTTTTTTAGTATAAGGCGGCAAACGAGCAGACAGATCGCCTGATGATAAGCAATTACCGCCACCCATGGGCACAAGCAACACCACAGTAGTCACAAGTGCGTTGTCGCCCCTTGGGGTTGGGAAAAGGGATAGGATGAGGGAGAAGGAATAGGGGATAGGGCCTCCGGCACTCTCACTCACCGAACGAAACGCAACAGTTTAGGTACTGTTACTTTACGTCGATTTTCTGTGAGAGGGTAGTACTTCCCCGGTCGAGCCGGCCCATTCATGCTGAAATCAGCAAGGCTCTACTACCGTGTAAAAGTAAAAGTAAAAAAAAATAAAGTAGGTAATGAACTAATAGTCTCAGATCCGTAGACCAAAGACTCAACCATCTTCTTAATGGATCAAAAGCACGGTAATATAATGTAACAGTATTGTAACTCGGCCGTCTTCGTGAGTTATATACCTACCAGACGCGCCGCATGCGAGCTGCGGCACGATAGCGGCTGTGGGTACTGTAGGTACAGTCCGCCCAGTCTAATGGGTACTCTGCTCGAGGCGCGTAGGTATAACTCGAGTTTCGTGCGTTTGTATGGAGTTACAATACTGTTAGATATTATTACCGTGTCAAAAGTATTTTATATCAAAATCTGCATTTTAAAAAGTATATTGTTTTGGATGCAACCTAGATTACCTACGATTTTTATCTTTCTTACTAATCTACATTTTCTTTTTTCCACAGAACTGAACGTTTCGAAGACCTCTCCGCTATGGCAGCAGAACTGGTCCGCGAGAACTACCACGGGGCAGAAGCAGTATCCCGCACCGAGCAGGCCGTGCTAGCGAGGTGGAGGGAACTCCTGGAGTTGCTGGAGAGGCACAGGGCTTCACTGGCACAGTTGGCACACCTCATGGCTCTACTCAGAGAGGCTGATGCTGTGCTCATGCATACTCTCGAGGAGATGAAGGTAACTGATTATTATAGAGAGGTGAACCTTCAACTAAAGGAATGGATGACTGCACGGTTGGCGTAGTGGTTTAAGCGGCCGCCTCGCCGCTTGACACTGCGCAAGTGTTGTGGGTTCGATCCCCAGACGAGACAACACTGTGTGATCCATCAATTATTGTTTCGAGTCTGGGTGTTCATTGTGTCCGTTAGTTGTATGTTTGTAAAGTCCCCCGCGACACAGGATTCATTCATAGTGCGGGAGTTCTAAAAAAAAGGGAGGTACTCCTGATCAGACTGAGTGATCGTGCCTGGTGGATTGCAATCCCATGGCAGTATCTGCGAGCTTGTATATACACGGTGTCCGAAGACCCATCACCAAGCCGAAGTCTACTGGTTTTACACTTAATGTCAAGCCATTTTTTTTTATTAGCCTATATTGTCCCACTGCTGAGCAAAGGCCTCTCTCTTGGATTTCCACAAATCTCTGTGGTTTGCGATCTCTGGCCCGTCGCCCTCAAAAGCGTCTAGGTCATCCCGTCATCTCAAGCCATACTAAGCTCAAGCATACTAAAAAATATTATCTGAGAAACGATGTTTTAGTAGACACATTTTTAAGCCGCAGTTTAAAAGGCGCGCTTGCAATCTATATATCTACTAATCCAAGGTGCATAGGACATTTAAAGAATAAATTAGCGCAGTAAATGCATTAATTATGTGTCTAATTAATAAAAAATATTATGGTGACTTTGAGCCTCAATATTTTCTGAACCAGTAATTTCCCAGGTACCGATGTAAAAAATGATCGTAATGATTGGTACAATATAGGGTTTAAATTTTTATCAAGGAAGTGGCAAGTGTGGAAGGGGAAGACCTAGGCGGACGTTTTTTGACCAGATTGGAGACATCCTAAAAGCCGGATAGGTTAGAAGTACCCTAAACAGAAGAGCATGCATGAGGAATCTGATGGGAGTGAATGAAGCAAGAGAGATATGTCAGGATCGTTGCAAATGACGTTCCGTAGTCTCTGCCTACCCCTCCGGGAAACAGGCGTGAGTCTATGTCTGTATGTATGTATGATTGGTACAATGTGGGGTTTAAATTTTTATCAAGGACCTTTTTACACTGTGTATAATAATAATGTATTGTTCAGTAACTAAATCGTTTGTCACTAGCCTTGACAGGATTCTCAATTGGAATTTAAATTTTCGCTTACGGTCTTTTTACACCCTGTATAATAATATAATTGTTCAGTAACCAAAAATTTTTGGCAACTGACCTTCAGACGATGATTTCCTATGTTATGAAAGCTAGTTTCCTTCGATCATCATTCATCATCAGCCTTTAACTGGAGGCCTCTCCTTTGAAAGGAGGAATTGGCCTACTATAACACGCTGGCCAAACGGGTAGGGTTGGTATCAAGTTTTCCTTCTCTTACAGTGCTGTTCTCTGCATAATATGCTCCCTCTGTCGGCTCTTACGACACCCATGGGATGATATGGGGTGGTGACATTCCGTATTCTTAATCCGTCACCACACGAAGGTAAATTATTAGTCGGTACTCATTTTATTATATTCTCCACAGGCGCAATTCCAATCAGAAGACGTAGGCCGTCACTTGGTAGACGTCGAACGTCTCCTCCAAGCGCACGCTCTCCAGGAACTGCAGCTAGGCGCAGTGGATGAAAGTATCAGACGTCTGGTGCGACATGGGAGTGCGGCTGAGGGTCCCGCGCAACCTAAGCAGCAATTGACTCAGAAGTTGACGCAGTTGGAGGACGCTTATGATAGGTGAGACTTCATGCATTAGTGCTGATTCAGTTTTATGTCATCATTATCAGTCTGCCATAGGCTGCATGAGTATTACATAAATGACACACCATCGACATATGCACGGTTGGCGTAGTGGTTTAAGCGGCCGACTGAACGCTTGACGCTGCGCTGAGTGTTGTGGGTTCGATCCCCACACGAGACAACACTTTGTGTGATCCATAAATTGTTGTTTCGAGTCTGGGTGTTCATTGTGTCCGTTAGTTGTTTGTTTGTAAAGTCACACGCGACACAAGATTTAGTCTTAATGCGGGAGTTGTCTTTAAAAAAAAAGATGTATGAGTTCGATAGACTTATCAGTGAGACTTAAGTCACGGCATATTTCCCGTCGATAAATGAAGAAATGTAAATGAATGTGTGGGTGAATGGATAGATAAATGTATGGATTAATTAATTAGTTCAGGCATGGATGAATAAAGATGTTTCTTGCAAAATAAATAAATTATATATTACATTTACCAAGTAAAACATAACAAATAAATTCAAATAATGGCACTTTCATTCATCAATTAATGTCAAAACTCTATTTTACTTCAATCACCTAGTCTGGTCAGACGATCCTTATTGTAATTGAAAGGACAGTCAAACAAGGTTCCCCCACAGAATTATTTAAAAATTGAATCAATGAAAGCTGTGACGGCGACGGATGGATGAAAAGTATTTTTAATGAAGTGATGAATAAATGAATGGATGAATAAATAATCTTAATATATAAAATCCTTGCGTTACTGACTGACTGACAGACGCGCTACAGCCGAAACTATTGGGCGCAGGAAGCTGAAATTTGGCATGTATGAACATGTTGGTGCGCTAAGAAGGGATTTCCCGAAATTCCCACGGGATCGGCCAAAACGGGTCAATTTAAAAAAATTGCAGGCGTAGCTGCTGGCGTCGTCTAATTAAATATATGGTTGGACCTATCAAATAATCGCTTACAACTTAGCAACAATAAATGAATTGATGGATGAATGGATAAATGACAAATTACTTCTTAGTCTCAAACTTCATTACTTGTCCACAGCTTGGTGGCCGCTGCTAAAGACCGCAAGGCTCGTCTAGAAGATGCCAGGAACCTCTATCAGTTCCTGGAAGATCATGATGAGGAAGAAGGTATGGAAATATCATTTTCAATTACAGAATTAGAGTATTATTAGGTCCAATTGATGCAGTTACAAATTAGATTTATTCTGCCTAGAGTTGCTACTAGTGTTTTTGGTAAGAGATGAAAACGTACTAAGACTGCCTACGTGGTCCAGTGGATAGCGTATGCGACTGCTGATCGGAGGTGCCGGGTTCGATTCCCGGGTCGGGCAAAAGTATTACTGGTTTTTCCAAATTCTGAGTCTGGTGATGTGCCCGGTAATGGCAATAGGTTCGCCCCCTATCACGTGGGACCTAAAAATTTATGGACGTGGGTGTAATATTACACCTCTGCCTACCCCTTCGGGGATACAGGCGTGAGTCTATAAAAATAAAATAATAATAAATTAAGTGTGTGTAAAATAAAGTACAATTTAAGTGGCATAGTGATTTTCATTTATCGCTGAACCCCAGTTCGTAACAGTAGGTTTATCAGTTGTCTAGTACGTACTCTGCTTAATTTGGGACCTGGACCTGGGAGATGACCGTTCTGAATTGTCCTACTAATATATTTCTCTTCTCATAGTGACCGTGCCCAGCAGTGCACCGTAAATAATTAAATATGGGGTGTAAAGAGACCTATAACGAAAACTGAAATCCCATATTGTACCAATCATTACGAACATTTTTTACGTCGGCACCATACCTGGGAAATTACTAGTTCTCGAGATATTGACGCTCAAAGCCGCAATTCAATTTTTCTAATTAGGTGCAAAATCGGTGTAATTACACGCCAATTTGATTCATAGATGTCCTATGCACCCATGGATAAATGGGTAATTCGGGAATTGCACGCGCGCAATTTTAATTGCAGTTTAAAAACATGTCTACTTAACAAAAAAACATCGTTTCCCAGGTTTTATTTTTGCTTAGTATGACTGGGCATGATGTCCAAAACGAGTAGATTTCGGATTGGTGATCGGTCTTGTGACACCCTGTATAGGGTTGTTAATGATATTTTTTTTTGTCTGCAGGCTGGGTAACCGAGAAACAGCGCATATGCCGCGCGGACGTAGCTGCTAAAGAACTCCGAGCCGTACTTGCGCTGCGACAGAAGCACACTGCTCTGCTGCACGAGCTCAGGGCGCGGGACCATGTGGCGCAGCGGCACAGGGCTAAAGGACAGAGGTGAGGATTTCGAAATTTTTGGGGTGTTACCCACCCCGTGGGACGTATGTAACCCCAAAGGGTGCGTGTGACCCCGAGGGGTGTATGTAACGCCGTGGGGTGTGTGTCATCCCAAGGAGTGTAGGTAACCTCACGGCGGTGAGTGTAACCCCAAGTCGTCACCCTGTGCTGACTCCAATTTGATGGGTGGTTGTTAACACCTTTTATTGTATTTTATGTGGGTACATATTGAACATGTTGATGAGCACCCCATTTACCGATATAGTATTCTGTCACCGTAGGTTAAAAACCCATTGCCTGAATATCCAATTAACTGAAGAAGGGTTGATCATAGCTTTAGTTTTAAACAAGTTTTATTTTACAGCCTAATCGACGCGAAACACCCGAAGAGCATGGAGATAGAACGCCGTCTCACGTCTTTGAACAAACAGTGGCAGATACTGCGGGAACTCGCCGCCGCCAGAGAGAAACAGCTAGCTGACGCCGCTGAGGCACATCAGGTGAGGAATAAGAGATGATTCGACTGGGGTTGGACATACCCCAAATTAAATTCTGTTGAAAAATGTTCTTGTTGATAGTAGTATGGTTTCCAACTATAAATAACTCTTTAAATTTTCAACGTTAGGTTAAATTTGGGGTAGAATAAGAATTCAAGTTAGAACAGTATTATACATTACCCCAGATTAGATTTGGTCTTAAATGATTTCAGAGGAGACTGGGGTCGAAAATTATCCCTGATCAGTTTAAGGTAGTTAAAGAATTAATTAAGTAAGAATGGGTGAAAATCATTGCACTAAAACATTTTTTGTAACTTAAATTTTACGGAGATGCCAACAACTTTCAGTTTTACTTTAAATTCTTTTTAAGAGTTTCATTAGCGTAAAAACATAATATTTAAATTAGAAAAATATGTTTTTGATATTTACTTTTAGCGTTTCTTGTTGTAGGTTGTAGTTATGGATGTATTTCTGTAACACGTTAACTCATTAATTATTTTTCTGTTTCCCAGTTCTACGGCGACGCGAACGAGTCCGAGTCGTGGATGAAGGAGAAGCGCCCTCTAGTGGCGACGGACGACTGCGGCCGCGACGCGCCCTCTGCCGGCGCCCTCCTCGCGCGACACCGGGCCCTCCATGAGGAGATCACTGCCTACAGCGCCGAGCTGGACACGCTCAGTGCCAGCGCCGCCAGGCTTAATGCTGCCGGGATCACTTGCCTACAGGTATAGTATTATTTTTTTGTTCTGTTTAAGCACGATTTTTGTATTTTGATAATAGAGCCATCTATCATATTAATAATAGGTCCTGTGAGAATATCAGTGTCGCAGTTCAACTGCAACAAGAGCTGACACAGGTTCCTTATTTGGTCCCCACGAATCGACTGTCTGTATGTTATTGTTATATACTTAACTGTATTGTTTTGGAGAAACGAATAAAAATATTTTCTTTCTTTCTTCTTTCTTTGTTTCTACCGGGTCAAATTATAACCTATACATACAAAGATATGTATCTTACAGTGAAATTCCACTAAAATTCCCATTTAAATTTTTACTGCCAGTACAGAGATTGCCCCAGCAAAACAGAAAGACAGACAAAAAAATAATTGTAATTCATTTGTTTACCACTTGGATGTATCATCATCATCATCAGCCTTTAACAGTCCACTGCTGGACTAGGCCACCCCTTTGAAAGGAGGAATTGGCCTACTATACCACGCTGGCCAAACGGGTTAGTATAGGGTTTGTATCAAGTTTTCCTTCTCTCTTGGTTGTATATTTATTTCGAAATTACAAACAGATAATTCAGTTTTATCTGTATGTGTAAATACAGTATTAATTGTATATTTGCAGACGTCGTTTATTTTTTTTAAAGATAGACATTTGTCTTATAGGTAACAATACATAATAAAATTTCTATACTCGATTATTAATATAAGTAGTACCTAAGCTACCTAAGAGGCAGCGATAGCCGAGTGGATATACCAACAGACTGCCATGCAGAGGGTATCAGGTTCGAGTCCACGGCGCGCACCAATGACTTTTCGGAGTTATGTGCGTATTGAATTGTTAATTATCGCTTGTCCCGTGCCTCGAAGAGCACGTTAAGCCGTCGGTCCCGGTTGTCATGAAGATCTTTGACAATCGTTACAGGGCGTCAGTACCTTCTAAAATAAACTGACACTAGTCTAAACCATGGAATATTGCTATCCCTTCGGGTTGCGGAGGTCAGACAGGCAGTCGCTCCGTGGAAAAGCTAATATTCAGCCAAATCCGGTTAGACTAGAAAGCGGACCCCAGACTGAAACTGGGATAACGCTAAGAGAAAGAAGAGTACCTAAGCTATTCATGGTCTTACAGTAGTTCAAATTTCCAAATACCTATTCCACAAGCATTCTTTAAACCGACTAACTTTCCAATTTGCCCACAGATACTAATAGAAATAGGCTTGTGACCATTTATTTCATTCCCACATATATATTTTTTAACACTACTTAACATAATCAATACCTACGTAGGAATTTAAACTTTCGTGGTCACCAAATTACTTTTACATTTTTCTTACAAGAATGTTAAATGCTATACCTAAACCTACCAATATATTTTTCAAATCAACTAACTACAATTCTTCTCTCGCCCCTAGCTCCCAACAGAAGTAGAGTCCACGCCCACGATAGAGGAAGAGGAGTGGGTGAACGAGTCCCGTCTCGTCCCCACGGAGGTGTGGGAAGAGGAGCCGGTCGAGAGACTAGAGCACAGGACCGTCACCGAGGAGAGGAGCGTACCGCAGGTATGGGGGTTGGATGGACTTTTATAAGGTTGCTGAACCCAGACTTAGTGTCTAAACAAGCTATGCCAAAGTTACGCCATTGAACTTCCAGGGCCGAGTTTACTTTATGACGTATTCGGCTAATATGACACACCATAAATGCCGAACTTACGCTCGTGCGCTACTACTAGAAAAATTGCCGCCGAACTTACGCCCGACCGAAGTTACGCTGTATGCTATAACGCAACGTAATTTCGGTATAGTGTGTCGTTAGTAATTTAAATAGCATTGCAGGCGTAATCATGCTGAACTTCGGTCGCGTAACTTCGGCATAGGGTGGTTAGTTACATATTGAAACCAAACTACGGTTCACGGATTCTATCACGATATATTGGTTTTCGATAATTATATTACATTTAAACGGTTCCTGTAAAGAAACTGAAACGTTGGCTAGTAATAATAAAAATGTAGTTTCTAGATTATTCGGTGTAAATATATTTAAAATCAATATATCACGATAGAACCCGTAACCTGTAGTTTGATTTCAAAATATCCTTTACAAGAGGATGCCCGCGGTTACACCTCCGTTATTTAAGGCTACTGCTCCGTTCCCGTCGCTCATAGCGTGATGTTATATAGCCTATAGAATCCTCGATAAATGGGCTATCTAACACTGAAAGAATTTTTCAAATCGGACCAGTAGTTCCTGAGATTAGCGCGTTTAACCAAACAAACTAACTCTTCAGCTTTATATACTAGTATAAGATTAAAATAAATCTTCGTAGGAGGCTGTAAAACTTTCATGATACTTCTAAAATTAATATTCTAATTTATTTCCCCCCCTCAGGTCAAAGCCCTGTACCCTTTCACCGGCCAAGGCATCTCCATGCAGAAGGGCGAGGTGATGTTCCTGATCAACAAGACGAACCCGGACTGGTGGTCCGTCCGCAAGGCTGACAGGACTGATGGGTTCGTGCCCGCTAACTACGTGCGAGAGATTGAGCCTCGAGTTGTGCCGGTTAGTTGGATGAGCATTTATTTTGGTTGATAATTATGGACTTAATAGAGAAGTTTCCTGCAAGTGAAATAAATTATACAAGTATTTTTATCTAGTGAAACATGTCAAAATAATAGTAGTTTCATTCATCAATTAATGTTAAAACTTTATTTAACATTTTTTATCGTCAATTTATTGATAATAAGTATTCTACTTGACAGCCAAACACTATGACGTCACTACTTCATATTTCATACAAAACTTGGCAAAGGTCGTTTTTGAAATTTCATTAAAAGTGCTTTATTTGACTAGTTAGAAACAACCCTATTGTATAGTTGTTATGATGTTGCAATTATTGAAAATGTGGACGATAACAACATGTCTTTTTTTTTTAATGATTAATGTAGAACCATGATTTAGACGGGTGCCAGCGAATTTTAGTTAGATAATTATGAGAATACAGTATTGACGTACTCTTTTTAGGGTTCCGTACCTCAAGATAAAAAAAGGAACCCTTATAAGATCACTTTCTTGTCCGTCTGTCTGTCTGTCTGTCTGTCCGTGTGTCACCACCGATTTTCTCAGCAACGGGTGGACCTAGCAAATTGAAATTTATACCAGATATTGAGGTCTATGGTTGCTATTAGGTGTATGAAAATCAGGGTCCTGGGTCAACCCAATAAAAAGATATGGTCAAAATTAGATTTTTGCGAAATATTGTAAGTACCAAAATTAACCTTAATTTTCAACTTTTTTTAATTTTCGGAATTTTCCTTTACTTGTGCTGTATGACCTTGGTTTTGCCCAAAATTGACAATTCTAGGTCAGCCGTAAGTACCCTATAGGTTTTGGGTCGAAAACCTATATGGTAGTTCCCGTTAAACTAGAATCACGAAATTTGGCCAAAAGCAGGGTCTTACAGCACAAATAAAGGAAAAATTACAAAAAATAAAAAAAGTGGAAAATTTATGGTTGTCCCCATACATACATATTAGACTCCATTTAAGATACTCCTCTAAGTTGTATGGGCGCTCATACAGATTTAGAGGACTAGCGTAATTCAACCTCAAATAAGGTAAAATGCGTACGGAACCCTCGGTGCGCGAGTCAGACTCGCACTTGCCCGAATTTTTTTGTACATAAAAGAAGTTTTGAACAAAGTAACTTAAATTAAATCCTCCCTTTATTAAGTCGGTTGGAAAGAAGCAGAAAAGTGAGGTTTTAAATATTTTGCTTATAACAATCTTCTGTTTTGTTTGTAATAGAGCTATGACCTCTAATACAAACAGCTCTATCATAATATATTTCTGAAATAAGGCCCAACAATATTTGAAGCTATCATAGCAAATGATGAATAATCAATTTATAAATTTTGTACTAATATATCTGGAAATGCTTAACTCTTTTTCCAACACCATAATATAAGTACTCACTTGCTTTTTGGTACTTTATTTAGTTAGTATTAGTTTAGTTCAATAATTAGTTTTATTTAGTTGTATATACGTAATTCCAATAGGTAAATTTTAAACTAATAATACATAAAATTACAAAAAAAGCACTTAAACCCAAACCCCAACAGGTGCAAGTCCGCCGCCCCGAGAAAGTCCGGTCAGTCCAACGAGTCAAGAAGACCGTGCTGGTGAAGCAGGTGGTCCCGGTGAAGCGACACAAGCCGGCGGCGAGGCGAGCCTCCCGCGCCACTGCGCCACAGCAGAAAACTGCCAGCGTCGAGACTAGGATCTCGGAGATACAGAAGGATTATGGTGAGGAGTAATTTATTTTTATAAATATCGTTACGCCTGTATCCCTAGAGGGGTAGTCAGAGGCGTAATATTACACACATATTTCGCCTTATGAATGTTATGTACCACGTAATAGGGGGCGAGCCTATTGCCACCCGGGCACATTATTAGGCGAGCGATAATTAACATTTTTAATATACACATAGCTTCGAAAAGTTATGTGTATATTAAAAATGGTAACTGTAAGCACTAGAGTCACTACCATCTTAATTACAAAATAAATTGAATTATTAATTTAATGTGTCTATACTCTTTCTCTTGCCTGCAAACTCATAACACTACTTCCATCTCTTTCAGACGAACTGCTAACCCTCTCAGCGGCGCGTCGCGCTCAACTGGAAGACGCCATCAAGTTGTACAGCTTCTTCGCAGAGTGCGATGACTTCGACAAGTGGATCAAGGACAAGGAGAAGATGTTGAGGGCTGATGATGCGGAGGATAGCGTGGATACTGCCAAGAGGAAGTATGAGGTTCGTGGCTTTGAGGAAGCTGATTTTGAGGATAATTACTTTAAAAAAGCGGCTAAGTGCGAATCGGACTCGCTTACCGAGAGTTTAGTTACTAGAGAGTATTTGTTCTCAAAAATGACACGAAAATCACTGCACTCATGGTAGCAACTGGCACAAAATCTTGAATACGATTATTGCTTTGAAATTCTGTTTAGACGGACACAATCAATATTCCTTGCGAGGCAATTGTCGCCAAAGTGAAGTAGCGCGAAGTGTGTATGTTTAGACGAAGAAACTTTTTTATATTCTTTCGATAATCGCATCTTCGAGTCGAGAAACTCTCTCCGTCTAAATGGGCCTTAAGACAAGGGAGACTGTATTTAACATTTCTTTGATGAATTATTAGAATTGTGATGTGGCTTTGAATACACCCCGCGTAGGTTTAGGTGCAAAACGTTCCATTTGCAAAAGTCCCACATTATAAAATGTCGCATTCGCAAAACTTCCTATTCGCATATTGTGCCACAGTAAATAATGCTCCATTCGCAAAATGCAACGTCCTATTAGCAAATTATAGGAATAAGCTTTCTATTCGCTATTTCCACTGCTTAAAGTTAGAAATAGGGTATTACACCATTTTTTGAAAAGTGTCTCAAGATGATCCTATGACTATAAGAAAGTAGTAGAAAAATTACAAAAAATATATTCAGTTGATAAGTATTTTTTAAACAACTTCTAAATTTACATTTTAAATGTTCGCGGTTTATCAGACAAAAACGTTGGAAGCCTTCTTGCTTACGCAACATATTAGTAAACAACGTAGTTACTTGTTGATGCTTGCTTTTTTGACAGTCACGTGGTTTAGTTGTTTAAAATTCTACTAAGTTTATGACGTCATGTGACGTTAATGACATTCGTCATGGCGGCTGCCGTTTTGCGTAATTAAATCACAGATAATAAAACGGAATTCTTTAACATGGTTTTAAAATTCTATTTATTCATTTTATGACCTGTAACTGATATATTCCGTATGTTTTCCGGTAATACTATCTTAAATATACGTTACTAGAGGACGCCAGCAGCTACGCCTGCATTTTTTTAAATTTACCCGTTTTGGCCGATCCCGTGGGAATTTCGGGAAACCCCTTCTTAGTGCACCTCTACGGTCCGCGGGGAACATACATGCCAAATTTCAGCTTCCTGCGCCCAATAGTTTCGGCTGTAGCGTGTCTGTCAGTCAGTCAGTAACGCAAGGATTTTATATATTAAGATTATATTCTTTTCATATGGGGTAAAATACCCCATTATAATTTTCTTAATTCCTCTTTTACTTCCAATCTATCCTTCTGTGATGGCTTGGAATAAGAACACTTTCAAGTTCAAGGTGAAGGAACTTCTATTGAAGTTCAGGACGCACATCTTGTCGGTTGAAATTTACATGATTTTTATTCCAACTCCTTCCCGTGCTGTTTTCAATAAATTACACAATATAGAGTCGTTAAATAAGCATAAGTTAAATGTACGAAGATCATTCCATGTCCTAAAATTTATTTAATAATAACGATAATAAGGCCCTTAAATGATTACATGTTGTATTGCAATTTGCTTTAGATTATTTAAGTATGACTTTCTTTTCTTTCTTTTTTTATAATACAACTCCCGCATTAGGACTAAATCCTGTGTCGCGGGGGACTATACAAACATACAACTAACGGACACAATGAACACCCAGACTCGAAACAACAATTTATGGATGACACAAAGTGTTGTCTCGTGTGGGGATCGAACCCACAGCATTCGGCGTAGTACCAAGCGGCGAAGTATCAATGGCTGAAACCATTTTTTGCTGGAAGCCTGACATCATATTTTCTCTATAAGCCTCTCGTGATCGACAAGGTCAAATTCCTTCTAAAATGTCATCTTCATCCTTCTGTTCCCCTTCTAGAAATTCGTGACGGACCTGTCGGCGGCATCCAAACGCCTGGAGCACATCGACGCGGCGGCTGAAGAGCTGGTGGCCGCTCAGCACAGCCAGGCAGCACGAGCCACCGCCAGGAGACAGCAGCTGCGCCAGCAGTGGGACCGGCTGCTGAGGCTCAAGCAGCAGAAGGAGAAGAGCCTGGAGGGAGCTTCAAGGTAACGTGTATTGACTGTCGCCGCTGCTCAGCTGATCGCCACAAGCTCGCAAATTCAAATTCAAACTCATTTATTCATATAGGTTACAAAAGCTACACTTATGAACGTCAATTATTTTTTTACAACCAGGTTCGGGATGGTAGGGCTATGAGAAGAGCCTGGGAGAAACTCATGCCACTCTTTTTTAAATCAGAATCTTAATCTTACAATTTGTGGTACCATGATTGCTGACACAGACAGCCAAAACACTTCGCGACACTGATTAGAATTAAATAGATATAAAAAAATTTAATAGTAGAAAAACAAAACACTATAGCGACAGCAGTATAGATGTATCAGCAACCAATAGATTAATGAATTTTGTAAAGGTGACAAGTGAACAATGATTATGGATAAAAACTGATATACTAGATGCAACAAATCATAAAAAATATACAAACACTGCAAACATCATGAGTGTTCACAAGGCACCTCCACTTTACATGTTACTAATTAAGAAGAGAGTATTTTACACAGTCATAAAAAGAACAATAATGGTGAATTTAAAAAAAACAACTAGACCCTCTCTCAAGCAGCTAATTTCTCGCATTTCAAGTACCTACCTAACACACACAAGCACACGTACTATCAAACAATTCGACGGTGGATGAGTTTGAAAAAAATATCCCTTGTCTCGCTCATAAAGTCGAGGCACACTAGAAACTGGTTATGTATACGAATGTCAATGTGTGTGTAAAGTAGCACTGGAAGCGGGAGTCTTGCTGAGCGATTCTCGCCCTTATGGTGGTCTAGCGGGAAGTTGTTCGACTGTACCTACTGTGCACTCTTATTCTGCAACCCTCAACGGTTTATTCTCATTTACTATCTAAGTAACACTTAATTAAAGTAGGGTCTTACATCAATCATATATTCTGTCACGACATTCTCAGTAGCAGCACGGAGTCTGGAAATGTGCCCGGTACGGCAATAGGCTCGCCCCTTATTACGTGGGACTAAAGTATATCTGGCGAAAAGTGGGTGTAGAAATACACCTTTGCCTACCCCTTCGGGGATAAAAGGCGTGACGTTATGTATATATTATTATGTATATCATCGTACACTGTTTGAAATAATTTTAGTCGAATAAGTATACTGTCTTTATTGTATTATGAAAATATTCTGCAAGTGCAAATCAACACATTGTATACAGATCGATTTTCTAATAATGAGGAAAAAAATATGTTGGCTTTGAGCCTCAATATCTCCAACAGTAATTTCCCAAGTATGGTGCAGAGGTAAACATTTTTGTGATGATTAGTACCAATGGGATTTTAATTTTCGTTAAGTTTCTTTTTTACACCGTGTATATCGTCAATTTCCAATTCGTTTCAAAAGTATACAATAATGCAAATATGTTAAAAAAGGAATTAAAGAAGTGGCTCTCGGATAAGTCCTTTTATAGTGTAGATGAATTTTTAAATAATAGCAACTGATTCGATGTGTATAATGGATTTTGTAATGTATAATAGGGAAAATTACGCAAAGCTCGACGCAGATGGCAGCACGAGCAACTACAGTAAACAAACTTTCGTAGCGCGCTTTTCAAATATTGTCATCAACAAGACAACAATATATCTATACTTATTTATATAGACAAAACAGTTCTCATATATGTAATTATCAATAACAATAAAAATGGTACAATTTTTCTGTTTTAGTGACTTGTTTGAGATGAGGTAATGAGATCGCGCATCCAAAGTTTGAAGTCTAAACGAGTTGTCAAGTTGTCACTCAAATGTCATACTTGCCAAAATTCATTGTTTACTGTAGTCGGTGATACCGCCATCTGGTGGTTAAACTTGGCAGTAATCTTCCCTATTGACTTAGTTCCGAAATACGACTTGATACAATTTATGACATGTAATATTTAAGTTAATAAAATTGTATATTTATTGTATTTATGTATTATGTATTTTTCAACATAAATCATGTTTTTTTTATGAAATAAAGATAATATATTATTTTATCCCCAGCGTGGAACTGTTCTCCCGCACGTGCGACGAGGCGCTCGACTGGATGTCTGAGAAGGAGCAGCAACTTGCCGCGGGTTCGGCGCCGGCGCAGGACCTCCGCACCGTGAGGGCGCTGCAGCGGAGGCATGCGCAGCTGGAGAGGGAACTCGAGCCGCTGAGGGACAAGGTTCATACCATCGGCCTGTTGGCGGACTCGTGAGTAAAAAATATTTTTATATTGACATGGAAACTCTTTGTGAGCCCCTACTAATGTTTATGTCGCGTAATTATTTGAAAATATAGGTGAAATACCTTATATTTTCTCAATGTTTCGACACGGGTTACACCAATCGTGGTCACGAGATGAAAATGTAGTAATGTATAATATAACGTGTACAATAAGCAGTTAATTGTACAAAGATCGGAATCAGGGAGCTAACATTGTCAGAAGAATGGATATGCCTAATTTATAAATGTGTTTCCGGAACTAGATTCTGGAAAATTTCGGCTTTTTAATGAAGGTGTTTTAAACTGTTGAAAAAACCTTCATTAAAAATCCATAATTTTTTAAATGTATAATATTCAGCTGCAGGCGAATTCGTGAGTAATATTTTATTATGATATAAGAGACTTTTTATTGCTGACAATTGACTCAAGTGTATGGTTAGAAATGGACGTCTTAGGGTTGAGCTACACCTATCAGCACCGCATCGCACTTTGCTATGCTTCTATCCTTTTCTGTCACTTAGGACCGTCATTTACTAGAGCGAGAAAGAGAGAGGGAATGCTTCAGCACGCCGCGGAATCGAAAAGGCGATCGTGTTCCCTCTCTCTTTCTCGCTCTAGTAAATGACGGTCCAAAGTGACAGAAAAGGATAGAAGCATTGGAAAATGCGATGAATGTGCTGAAATCTAATAAACGGTATAGTTTGCCACAGACTGTAATGTATTTTTTGTTTTACACGCAGCCTAATAACTTGGTACAAAGTTAATATGTAAGCATATTACATTACATATTTTTAATGTGTAAAAATCTGCTTGACGAGATATCTACTTGAATTACCTACCCTTGACCAAAGAGCTCAGATATTTACATAGACGCGCATTTCCTATGGGCGATCTGAAGACAAACTTTCTGTGACCCAAATTGCCGCTTGGCGGCGTGGCAGTCGCGCTGTGACAGCTGTCTCTACGAGAGAAAGAGAGACGAACGTTCCTCCTGTGTATCTTAACTACGAGAGCAAGAGAGGCGAACGTTCCTCCTGTGTATCTTAACTACTAGACCAAGAGAGACGGAGAACGACGCCAGCGCCGCCAACAGCGCCAACTACGAACTAAACTGGAGACAGTCCCCACTTGGAATCGGCACACGAAACCCTTAAGACCTGCGCTTCTATGTAAATCTGTATTCATTGCTTTGACTGATAGATGACGGTATCAAACATAAAAAATTACCTTCTTTCTTGTCATGTTGTAAATTCACTTGTCATTATCTGTTATTATCCCTTTCCTCACTCACTTTTACTACCTATCCTTAACCAGTAGATGGCAGCATCAAACATTAAAAATACATTTATTGCCTTGTCACCTACCTAATGATAATTATTTACTTGCCCCATCAAACATTAAAAATAACTTCCCTTGTTGCCTAGTTATTATTTACTTGGCTTACTACCCCTTACCAATAGATGGCGCCACCAAACATTATAAATAATATTTTTACTTCCCATTTTCTTAATCCACTTGCCCTTTGCACTTGTCACATGCTAAAGATATCCTCTTAATTGTTTTTCAGCCCATTACTATCATGTAAAAAATTTTAACGATATCTTTGACTTATCAGAATTTCTTTCCCATTCTTTCTTTGTTGCAAGTTTAAATTATTTATTAAATTTTACTCGAGGCACTGACACTAGTCTCAACCATGGAATATTGTTATCCCTTCGGGTTGCGGAGGTCAGACAGGCAGTCACTCTGTGGAAAAGCTAATATTCAGCCAAATTCGGTTAGACTAGTAAGCGGACCCCAGATTGAAACTGGGATAACGCTAGGCGAATGATAATATAATTTTCCTCGTCACGATTTCTTTCCCCTGCTTTCTTTTCGTGTTGCAAACTTTAATGGTATATTTTCCGTCACCAGGGTGAAGTCCCAGTACCCCACCGAGCGCGCGAACGTAGAAGGTCGTCAGCGCGAGATCCAGCAGATGTGGGAGCGTTGCCAGGCGCAGGCCGCCGAGAGGAGGTCCCGCCTCGAGTCCGCCGTGGGACACCAGATCTTTGGCTCCAGCTCGGCACAGCTGCAGGACTGGGCACAGGTCAGTAGATAACAGACGTCCACTGCTGGACATAGGCCTCCCCCAAGGTTCTCCACACAGACCGATGTTGAGCCGCCCGCATCCAACCGCTTCCCACAATCTTAACCAAATCGTCAGTAAACCTTGTGGGAGGTCCTGCGTCGTCCGGTACGTGATCGCCACTCCAGAACCCTCCTGCCCCAGCGGCCATCGATTATTCGAGCTATGTGCCCTGGCCATTGCCACTTCAACCTGGCTAGTATGTATAATACTATACTCAAAATTGTCTTGCTTAATTTTCTTATTTCTTTTACATTTCCACCGGGATATAAAAAATGTATCAGAGTTTTGAGTAACCGATATTTCGGCACTGTTGTAAGCGCCATGTTCAAGGATGTACATCCGTTCTTTTACTCGAAACAAAGGTACGTGGTATAATTATAGCCCGTAGGAAAATGTAAAAGTAATATTACTTTTATTATTAAAAAGGTTTTTATTTTTGTGGTCACGCGAATGGTACATATTGAAGTCGGTTACCTTGTAATAACTTCTACAGTCAAGAAGACACAGTAAAATCAATATATCGCGATAAATCCGTAAACCGTAGTTTAATTTAAACGTGTAACATGAATATCCCACCAAAACATTCTGTAAAAAATAGCCAAGTCTCGATGCAGCTGTTTGTTTATCTCTAAAAAGTAATAAAATCTCTAGACAACGTTAAGCCAAGTCTAAGGTTCCTTACTGTAATTTCTTTATTATTATATTTAATGTTCTGTGACGTTAAGGGGTACAGCTCTACAGGCACGTGTACCCACTAAAGTGTAAAAAAATTACAACGGTTGAACATTTTTAATGCTGTACATATTGAAAAAAAATGCGCTCAATATTTGAACGCTTCTCAGTACACATTACAACGGCCAAGTCACATAACATTCAATATAATAATAAAGAAATTGCCGTATAGCTTACTAGATGACGAAAATTTCAGCGTTCTAGTCACAGCCAGAGGTTCTGAAATAGGGGCCTGAAACTGCGGCGAAATGGTTCCAGAAAAGGATGGTACGGCAGTGTTGCTTTGCGCTGTACTTGGCGGACGCACTGCCGTGCCTCCAGATACTAAACAAACTCTTCAGCTTTATACACATTTTCAACCCTCTAAAATAAAGTTTATTGTTGCAGTTCTAAAACGTTTATATGTTTGTTATACAGAAAGTCCGCGAGCAATTATCTCAAGAGGCGACGGCTAAGGACGTCGCGACGGCCGAGGCGTTACACAAACAACACCAGGAACTGTTGGACGATATTAAGGCGCATGATGATGAGTAAGTACATCAAGTTATTTATATTTTATCTGATGATCGACGCTAGGAATGGATTATGTATTGTCGGGTATTTTAGAAATAACGAAATAAAATATGAGAGATAATTATGCTAATCTATCTAATATCTTAAAACGAACCATTCTGGTATACCTATATGTACTTATAATCTGAATCTAAGTAAGCATACATTTTAATTTGCGAGGGCGATAAATCGATCTAGCTAGGATTCCTCTTAGAAAATACGATTTCATCATCATCATCAGCCTTTAACAGTCCACTGCTGGACTAGGCCTCTCCTTTGAAAGGAGGAATTGGCCTACTATACCACGCTGGCCAAACAGGTTGGTATAGGGTTTGTATCAAGTTTTCCTTCTCTTACAGCGCTGTTCTCTGCATAATATGCTCCCTCTGTCGGCTCTTACGACACCCATGGGATGATATGGGGTGGTGACATTCCGTATTCTTACTCCGTCACCACACGGATATATATAAATACGATTTACCATAGATAAATACCTAGGAAACTCGGCCATTCAGGTATCATTCGCAAGAAATCGCAATAAAATAAATCAGTTGTTCCATACAAACTAAACTGTGACCGTTTGGGCCCAAAAAAGTGTCACAGCATATATTTCTGCACGATTTCGGCAATAGGTCTATAATATTATACTTCCAGTCTTTAGTTTCACTTTCACCGAGTTTCTTGTTTTTTGGTGTGTGTGTCTGTAGTTTATTGTTTTCTGTTTTTGGGTTTGATCGGTTTTGAAAGAGTATTAGTAAAAAATTGTTGTGTGTCTTCTCTCTTGTGTATGCGTGTATCTGTGTGTATCGGGTTCTGTCTTCAGGCTCAGGAATAAAATTCAAAAATACGATATGATATTTATTAACGTCACACATGAATTCACTACAAAGGCTATGGATCGGCTGGTTACACAATAATTAATATCGATTACAGTGTAGTACATACGCTAGATACAGAAGACAAAATGTGCTGTAGGCACAAAATAATCAATTAAAACTAATTGAATAAAAATGTAGGCGTAAAAACAAGAAACTCTCCTAATTTTTTCAGTCGTTTATATAGTGATATTAATGATCTATATATTTGTCCTCCAGGTTCAAAGAGGTGATAGGCCTTGGCAAGCAGCTGTTAGCCAACAACCCCTCGCTCACAGACGTCGCAGACAAGATCAAAAACTTGGAAAATGAGCACAAGGCAGTTGCTAAAGGTAATTGTGAAGTTTCTTTACTTTTTGTTTTTATTATGGATGAATGAAGTATTAAACTGTTGACTTAAAGGCAAAAGAAAGCTTTGTCAGCTTTCTTGTATTGACTTTAAGCAATTTTAGTAATCACAAGAGTTTTAACAAATTAATTTGTCAGATAACTCATACAAATTTTGTTTCAATTTTGAACTTATCCCCGGCCCTGGCTGGTATAAGGCCTGTCCAGGGGCGGAAATACTGAGCCTAAGTATTTTTTTAGTATGGTATCACCAAATAATGTTATTATATTTTTATATTATGGTATTATATTCTTCGCAATGGCCCCTTTTTATCTTTTTTACAATAATATTACTTCACATATTCAATGTCATCATTTTATTGAACTAATTAACATAATTATTGTATCTTTTCACAATAATATTATTAACCTCCCTTTACAACTTTTATCGAAATAATTATTGTCCACAGAATGGCAAGACAAAGACGCGTACTTGGTCCAATTAGTCCAACTGGCGAGCTTCAACCGAGAATGTGACCAACTAGACGCGACGAGTGGGGCGCACGAGGCGTATCTAGAGTACCAACACTATGGGGTATGTATACCTCACTCATTTCATCTTATACAATACTAGAGGACGCCAGCAGCTACGCCTGCATTTTTTTTTAATTTACCTGTTTTGGCCGATCCCGTGGGAATTTCGGGAAACCCCTTCTTAGTGCACCCCTACGGTCCCCAAGGACCATACATGCCAAATTTCAGCTTCCTGCGCCCAATAGTTTCGGCTGTAGCGTGTCTGTCAGTCAGTCAGTCAGTCAGTAACGCAAGGATTTTATAAAGATAACATTATAGGGCATGTATACCTCACTTGTCCATGTGGTGACGGATTAAGAATACGGAATGTCACCACCCCATATCATCCCATGGGTGTCGTAAGAGCCGACAGAGGGAGCATATTATGCAGAGAACAGCACTGTAAGAGAAGGAAAACTTGATACAAACCCTATACCAACCCGTTTGGCCAGCGTGGTATAGTAGGCCAATTCCTCCTTTCAACGGAGAGGCCTAGTCCAGCAGTGGACTGTTAAAGGATGTGATGTGATACCTCACTCATCTTACCTTATACATAATATAAAAGCAAAGACATATTTATTTCTGCATTTTAGTTGTTTACAACACTTATACAAGTCAAAACCCTATTCTAGATGATGCCGGCTTTTCCTAGCTAAATGACGAAAAGCGGAAACAAACTCAGTCATAATTTATTTTCTGTCATTTCAATTTCTTAATGTTTTAAAGGCCAGGCAAAATGGGTTTAGTATGCGAGTACAATGCAGGATGTCATCTGACTCTTTTTTATGTAATTCAGCCCGCTGATGGCCTGCATTCAACAGCCATCGTACGACTCGACCATGACTGAGGGAGGACTCTCAGATATGTTCCCATGGTTTCCTTCGCTGTTAAGCAAGCGATTTAAAAAAATAATAGATACTAGTAATTTTTTTTATGGTAATAGGCGGCAAACGAGCAGACGGATTGTCTGATGGTAAGCAATTACCGCCGCCCATGGACACAAGCAACATTTTAGTAGTCACAAGTGCGTTGCCGTCCATTCAGGTTGGGAAAAGGGATAGGATGAGGAGTGGGATGAAGGAGAAGGAATAGGGGATAGGGCCTCCGGCACTCTCACTCACCGAACGAAACGCAACAGTTTAGGTACTGTTACTTTACGTCGATTTTCTGTGAGAGGGTAGTACTTCCCCGGTCGAGCCGGCCCATTCATGTTGAAATCAGCAAGGCTCTACTACCTTGTAAAATTTGTTTTATTATTATTATAAAATATGTTTATTTACAGTCATCTGTGGACGAAGCAGAAGCCCTGGTCAAACGCCATGAAGAATTGGAAGCGCGTTTGGCGGCTCAGGACGAAAGACTTGCAGCCTTCGTGCAAAGAGCTCAGGCGCTTGAGAACTTACCGCACTACGCTAAGGAACAGTGAGTCTTATTACTGTTACTATAGAGTAGTATTTAGAATGAATAACGACACTTATTTACGGTCCTACGCTAAGGAACAGTGAGTTTTATTTTCTATACAATAGAGTAGCTTTTAGAATGAATAACGACACTTCGGCCTTACGCTAAGGAACAGTAAGTCTTATTCTTTACAATAGAGTAGCTATTCTCTGATAGCTGACTGCCTCGTTGGTCTCGCGTCATAAATGTGCACGTGGGTCTGAAAGGTCTTGGGTTCGATTCCCGGGTCGGGCAAAGTGTTACCTATTGGGTTTTTCCGTTAGAAAATTCACAGTAGCAGCACGGAGTCTGGTAATGTGCCCGGTAACGGCAATAGGCTCGCCGCCTATTACGTGGGACCTAAAAATTAATGGCGAAATGTGTGTGTAATATTTACACCTCTGCCTATCCCTTCGGGGATACAGGCGTGAGACTATAAATTAAAAAAATAAATAAATTAAACTAATAATTTACAAAAGCTAAGGTTTTGCGTATTTCTATTAGTTGTATAAAACCCAGCTGTACTTCTGCCTGCTCCAGTGGATTGTCAGCCTTAGATAAAGTTTTATATAGGTAAACATTTTACGGCCACGTACGTTGAATTAGATGAGCCCGCGGTTACACCCGCGTTATTTAAGGTTACTGTTCTGCTCCCGTCGTTCATAGCGTGATGTTAGCGTATAGCCTTCTTCGATAAATGGTCTATCTAACACTAAAAGAATTTTTAAAATCAGACCAGTAGTTCCTGAGATTAGTGCGTTCAACCAAACAAACAAACTCTTCAGCTTTATACATACATACATACATAGACTCACGCCTGTTTCCCCGAAGGGGTAGGCAGAGGCATATTAAACGCCCACTTTTCGCCAGTGTTTTGATCCCACGTAATAGGTGGCAAGCCTATTGACGCTTGTCGGGATATTTTCAGCTTTATATATTAGTATAAGATTACAAAACTGGTGTTGTGGGTTTGTGTCGTCTATACTGAAATTGTCAATCTCGTTCTAGATATTTTGAAACTAATATGGCTTTACAGATGTATATATTTAACTGTATTGTAGTAACATTAGTATGTATTATAGTATATGTATACTTACCCCATATGTTTCGTGGCAGTATCGCGTCCCGTCGGTCGGCGGTGGTGTCCCGGCGCGACGCCGTCAGACGCGCGGCCGCCGAGAGACGACGGGCGCTGCTCGCTAGTCTCGCTCATCAACAGGTTTGTTACTACTCTATAACAGTTTACTCATTTTGTATACTGCTTTGATAGACTAATACAAGGTATACACGTTTTCGAAGAATACTTACCTAATTACAGAAGAATATTAAGTTTATTTTCAATACTTCAATTCAAGTTAAACAATTAATACATTCCTCATACACTTGGTATTTTAACTATCCATATCTATCATTTATAGACTATCTATTACATTTATAAAACAAGATTACAATAAGATGTATCTCAAATTTCATACATACTTTAATTTCCTTTCTTGTTTTTGCGAGATTTTAATTTTGAATGTAGATTTTTTGTTATTCTTGTATAAAGAAAGTCTTGATTGTTTTTCACTGCTAAAAAGATAAGTAAATCTATTTTTTAAATTTAACACGGTGATGTTTGATGTCTCGTGAACTTCAAAAATAAAGAAAACATTTGACTGAAAACTCACGGAAAACGCGGCCAAGAGGTTTAAATAGGGAATGAATAAATATTTGCACTCACCCATTTGCTATAATATTTTACAAAATTAAATGGTATATTTTTATTGTCATCAAAGGAGAAACAAAATATTTTTCTTTCTTTCTTTCTTTCATCAAACTTAGATGGATCCAAATAAGGTGTCACTTTGTAAAAACTAAAATAACTATAATTGAAACCGGTTGATAAAACACAAAATTCTGTGTGTATTAATTCTACCCCTATATCTCCAGTTCATAGCCGCAACAGAAGAGCTGCAAGCCTGGATCCAAGACAAGACGCGCACAGCCAAGGACCAGAGCTACAGGGACCTCGCCAACCTGGAACGCAAGCTTCAGAAGCACGAAGCCTTTGAGAGAGAACTGCAGGCCAACGAGAAACAACTCAGGAATGTTGAAAGTGTAAGTATTACTTGACTTTGGGAGTAGGCCCACCTTTATTCTCATAATAGGGAATATGCATGTGATTCAGATATAAGCGAATATATTTTTATGACATTCTTTATCGGTAAAGAAAGACACCTCTAACATTATTTTATATTTAAACACTCTACAATTGCGAATATTAATTAATAAAATATTAAAATGTCGAAACGCAACGCTATTGGCTACCCGGTGTAGCCAATAACGTTGCGTTCTAGACCCCAGTGACGACACGGTTCGCAGAGGATATGTCAAAAGTGTCAAAACAGTATACTACCACAACTCAATCGTTGAGAACGCTGACGTCATCGCAAAGCGCGCTAAAATGGGGGTGTTTAAACCAGCGTTCTGTCATTGCAATTTTCAACATTTTATTTTAAATAAATGTTGACTTCTCCACGACTATTTTTTTTACGGTATCATATTAACATAAATAAACGATAGCAACAATAAAAACAAGTTATGCATATTCCCTATTGTGCATCGGTGTAGCCAGTTTCAGTAGCAGTGACTAAAGGCAGACGATTATGGATGTTATAGAGGATGTTCGTAGCTACGCCCGGACATTTTTAGCGGTTTTTGTCCGATGCCATGGGAATTTCGGGAAATCCTTTCTGTGCACATCTACGGTCCCTAAAGAACGCACTTGCAAAGTTTTTGCCTCTTCCGCCCAGTAGTTTCGGTATAGAGCATAGATATTAAAATAGAGGCGCATTTCTTATGGGCGCTCTGTATACAAACTTTCTGTGACCCATATTGTCGCTTGGCGGCGTGGCAGTCGCGCTGGGACAGCTGTCTCTACGGGTGCAAGAGAGAGAAGAACGTTTCTCCTGTGTATCTTTACTACGAGAGCATGAGAGATGAAGAACGACGCCAGCGCTGCCAACGGCGCCAACTACGAACTACACTGGCGACAGTCGCCAACTCGTCACTTGGAATCGGCACACGAAATCCTTCTGAAATGCGCTTCTATTACGGCTATGCTTTTACTGTCAGTCAGTTAGTAACGGAAGAATCTTATACTAATATATAAAGCTGAAGAGTTTGTTTGTTTGTTTGGTTGAACGCGCTAATTTCAGGAACTACTGGTCCGATTTGAAAAATTCTTTCAGTGTTAGATAGCCCATTTATCGAGGAAGGCTATAGGATAGTATAACATCACGATATGAGCGACGGGAGCACAGCAGTTGCCTTAAATAACGCGGGTGTAACCGCGGGCATCGTCTAGTTTTATATATACAGAAAAAGAAGACAGAAGTTGAAATTCTACCCACGGTTTCACCACGGTTTCCACGGTGTCGAACTGGCGGGGGAATTACCTTATAGAATGCCACTTTTTACGTCATCTCATACTTTATCTGTCAAAATCTCGAGGTCAATTTAGTTCAACTCGCAAACACGCTCGCAAGAGTAGCGCTAGTGTAGATTCGAATTATCAACTGAGTTTTTAGAATGCCAATCAAGAAACTCACAGCGGATTCAGATTCGAAGTTTACAATGAAGTCTTACAGAATCACACTGCTAGCCCATTTGTTATTGATGTATATAACCTATGTACTAAAGTCCTTAAAACAAGTAATAAAGATGTAAATTTGTCGTTCATTTTGACCTAACTGAAGAAATGATTTTGACTTTGATTGTTTTTAAGCCTGTTTTTCTCTCTTCTCCCTCCAGATCGGCCAATCCCTGCAGAAGTCAGACCCGGCGCGTGCTGCGGAGGTATCAGACCGTCTGCAGGGACTGCAGGGCGCGTGGGAGGAGTTAGTGGCTGCCTCCAGGGACAAAGGCAGTAAGCTCAGGCAGGCGGCCGAGCAGAGGAAACATAGACGGTAAGAGAAGATGCACCTTAATGACCTTAGAATAAGAATCAAAGGAGTATGGGCGGCTTCGTCCCAAGTGTTGTAACTTAACTGCCTCCATGGTCCAGTGGAAGTAAGAAGTGGAAGTCGCAGTAAGAGAGACACAACACGCCTAAAGCCTCGTTCACGAACAGAGGCGGCGAGCGGCACCAATAGGCTAGTTAACTTTAATGGGCTATATCTTTGTTGTTTTTTATTTAATCGAAAAAAGAAAAAATACGTATCCAATATTTTTTTATAATCTAAAATACGGACTAAATAAAATGTAATTATTTTGACCCTGGAAACTACCCTATTTCGGTGTCTATGACTCGCTTACTTCACCGTCGACGATGTGGCGTCAGAGGAAAGCGCGACATGTATATTGAAGTTGCCGCTGTCGCTCGCAGCTGCTGTTCGTGAATCATAGCCGTAGAAAAGCAGTTTAGTTGTATGCAGGTATTAAAATGGTAGACAATTTTTGGAAGCATAGCACATCTAACATCTTAAATCTCTAGTTTTCTAGCGTTTATTATGGTATTTGTGACATTCATCATCTTCCACAGTCCGACTGTGTCTGCTGAACATAAGCCTCTTTTTGTTCTTGGCATTTCCCTCGATCTTGTGGTAATCTAGTCCAGGTTTGGCTCGCGATTGCAACGATATCGTCGGCCCATCATGCTAAGGGACGGCCGACACTTCTTTTCCCCATCCGTGGCCGCCATTCTGTTACGGCCTTACACCACCTGTTATCACCCCGTCTAGCCAGATGTCCTGCCAATTCGATTTTGACGTTATCATTTGAGTTCCGACGTCGCGCACCTTTGTGCGTTTCCGAATTTCAATGTTGGGAACTCGGTCAGTCTGATTATACCAAGCATGGAGAGATCATTGTGGACAACACACTGGTTATAGAGGCGGGTCTTGAAACATTGAGGAACTTTTACCGACTTTAGGATGTTATCTAGTTTTGATAATGCGGGCCCGGTGACATTGACTAAAGTCAAAGTCAAAATGCGGCCCGGTGACATTGACTAAAGTCAAAGTCAAAATGCGGCCCGGTGACATTGACTAAAGTCAAAGTCAAAATGCGGCCCGGTGACATTGACTAAAGTCAAAGTCAAAGTCAAAATCCTTTATTCATTTAGATCACAAAGTGACACTTATGAACGTCAAATTTAAAACATTATTACTGTATGCTTCTACATTTACATTAACTGCCACGTTCGCAAAGCAAAGGCGTAGAACCATGAGAAAGAACGGGCAATAACACTCACGGTCACTCTTTTTCATCGCTACTAGGGAATTTATCTTAGGCTCAAAGCACATACAGCGAAGGGTAGCGCAGAGCAAACTATACGAGAGTAATGGCTCCGCTCAAGAATTTCGTTTCGTTGATTGATTTTGAAAATTATTTATATGAAGAAATGGGTGACAATAGGTTGACATTGGAAAATGCCCTCCGTTACACTTCGCCATATGTCGCCGGCCCTAACTCAACATTTTAATAATTCTCTATTTGATTTCAGGTCTGTGGAAGACGCTAAAGCCCGTCTAGTTGACTTGGAGCGAGCTCTGAGGAGTGAGGAGATTGGAACTGATTTGAGAAGCTGTAAACGACTTCTTAACCAACACCAGGTCAGTAACCCATCTTTTTATTTGATAAAATTGAACCTCGTTGGTCTCGCGGCATAAATGTGCGCGTGGGATTGGGAGGTCTCGGGTCGATTCCCGGGTCGGGCAAAGTGTTATTGAGTTTTCCGTCAGGAAATTCTCAGTAGCAGCACGGAGTCTGGTGATGTGCCCGGTAACGGCAATAGGCTCGCCCCCTATTACATGGGACCTAAAATTACCCCTTCGGTAAAACAGGCCTGAGACTATAAAATAAAAATATAAAAAAAGAATTGAACCGACCGGCGATTACCGTCGCCCATGGACACAGGCAACACCAGAGGAGCCACTAATACGTTACCGTCATGGATAGGATGAGGAGTGGGATGAGGGAGAAGGAAAAGAGGATAAGGTCTCCGGCACTCTCATTCACCGGACGCGGACGGAACGAAACAGTATAGGTTCTATTAGTTTACGTAGACATTTTATTGGGACCGAAACATAACTGGCTAAGTGTGGGTGTGTAATACACCTCTGCCTACTCCTTCGGGATGAAAGGCGTGAAGAAGTTATGTTATATGATTAACCCCTTGTATGCCGGAACGCAGATCTGCGCGAGACACAATAGCTTTTTAATTGTGTCTGGTATTCCGGCATACAAGAGGTTAAAACCCGTTAATTAAACTTATACTTTATCCTGCAGGCCTTAGAACAAGAGTTGACCCTATGGGAGCAGAAAGCCACGGCCTTAGCGGCGCAGGGTCAGGACCTGGTCTCCGAAGGCCACTTCGACGCGCCAGCTATCGAGAGGGAGTCGGCAGCGTTACTGCAGGCGGTCAGGGCACTGCAGCCCAACGCTGGGCAACGGAGGCAGGCGCTCGAGAGCAGCTTGCAGTAAGTACAGTTAAAATTATATTTTGACCACTGCAGCTCAAACATGCCGCTTTTGCTGCGAGACAACAGTGAACAAAACGCGATTTTGATTCGAGCGTGAGTAAAAGTAGCTTTTTAATTTTTCAATGTTCAGTGACACGATTTGACATTGTTCAGCCATAAATTTGAAACATTCGAATGCTCTGTCTCTTTCACATGCATATAAAAAGTGAGTGAAAAAACAAACCCCTTCGAATTCGAAATTTGATTTTGGAATTCGACCTCAAAGAAAACACCTACGGCAACGCAAAAAAAAAGATATTTGTAATAAAGACATTACTTTTTTTATATGTTATTGTTTACATGTTTAATTTATTATTGGATATATATTTAATTTATATATTTTAATAAAAATAAGTCTAATTAATAGAATAAAATTAGTGTTTAACCAATACATTTTTATTTAGAATTACAACAATGATACATTTGAAAAATAAACATCAGGGACGCGGTATAAACGTGATTTAAAAAAGTAGCGGGAATAAAAATTTCGCTGATGCTGATACAGTAGGTATAGCGTAACGTGTTAAATTATATATATATTATAATTATATTAATATATAAAATAATCTAAAAAGATGAGTGAAACTAGCGACGATGACTGTACTTTAACACCAGAAGAGTTAAATCAACAAGTGATTAAGCAGAATTCAATCTATTCCTGTTCATTTCTATGTCTCCTAAGTAATATGTGTTCTCACTGCTGTGGTGCAAAAGTTATGTGTGCTACACGAGAGCAAAGTTTTTTGTATCTCGTGCTGTTGAGTCCCTCACCACGCTCAGGATTCTAACTTTGATTAACTCGCTACGCTCGTGAAACAATCATAGAATCCTTCGCTTGCTCGGGACTCAAAATCAGCACTCGAAACAAAAAACAACTTTGCTCTCTTGTTGCACAAATAACTATTAGACTTTTAGCCTCGCTTTCGCCTTATCGCAAAAAGCGTGGGATGCTAAAGACATTATTATGGGTTCTATTCCCGCTCAAGTCAAATATTTGTGTGCGTGAACATAGAAGTTTGTCTTAGCTTAGGTGTTTGTATGTATAATATCTATGTAGAATATTATATTATATAGAATATTGCTAGAATATTATATTATTACTAGAGGACGCCAGCAGCTACGCCTGCATTTTTTTTTAATTTAGCCGTTTTGGCCGATCCCGTGGGAATTTCGGGAAATCCCTTCTTAGTGCACCCCTACGGTCCCCAAGGAACATACATGCCAAATTTCAGCTTCCTGCGCCCAATAGTTTCGGCTGTAGCGTGTCTGTCAGTCAGTCAGTAACGCAAGGATTTTATATATTAAGATATTATATTAAAACGTGGACATTTTGCTAAAAAGTTCACATTTTAGTAGGTATATTTAACTAATAAAATTTAATTTTGCTTTGAAACTATTGTATCGTCATCGGTATTTGATAAGTGCTCGAAGTTGCTCTTCAATCTTATGTTTTAAAATGGCTGAAAATCACGCTCAAGGAAGCCGTTACATGGTTGTAAACCAAAGCTATAAAACTGAGTTAAGAAATTAATATTCTACTACACACACACATCACCATCTAGTCCCAAACTAAGCTCAGCCTGTACTATTGGTGCTAGACAATAGATAAACATACATAATACTTTTTTTAAATAAATAAATACATATTATACATAGAAACACCCAGACCAAGACAAACATCCATGTTCACGCACACAAATGTTTGACTTGAGCGGGAATCGAACCCGTAATCTTCGGCGTAACAGTCGCTTGCACTCCCGCTGCGCCAACCGGTCGTCAAAAACTCGATACCTTTTTTACAGATGGCTCTTCACGATCTTTCAATTCTTTTTTCAAATTAGTTGTGCCTAGTATATAAATGTTTACGAGAATCCTTAAACATGTATCTTATTTTTCCACAGACTACACAAATTCGCCGCTGAAGTAGCCGGCGAGTTGGACTGGCTGTCGGAGCGCGAGTCGGCCGCCACATCGGACAGCATGCCGGCCGACTTGCACGCCGCGCAGACCGCGCAGAAGAAGCACGGCAAACTTAAGGCCGAACTTGTTGGACGGCGACCGCTCATCGAGAGGGTTATCGCGCATGGCCATGGACTGGTTGAGGAGGGTCATCCTCAGAAGGAAAAGGTATTTTTAATTTAAAGCCGCTGCATACGTAACGAGATAATACCTCGGACGGGGCGTGAACGGGAACGGGACGTGACTGCCTCGTTCAAGACGGGAACGTCTTCTTAATGCATACGTACCGTAACAGTGATTAGGATCTAACGAGCTAGAGTTGTTTTTTTTTTTTTTTTTTTTTTTTTATATTCTACCACATTCACACAACACCATCTAGTCCCAAACTAAGCAGAGCTTGTATTATGGGTACTAGATAATGGATAAACATACATATATACTTTTTTTTTGTAAATACATACATACTATACATAGAAACACCCAGACCAAGACAAACATCCATGTTCATGCACACAAATATTTGACTTGAGCGGGAATCGAACCCGCGACCTTCGGCGTAGCAGTCGCTTACACTCCCGCTGCACCAACCGGTCGTCAAATGGCGCGCGCTGCGCATGCGCAGCAACACTCCGCGCCGACATTGGAGATGTCGGCGCGGAGTTATAACTGTCGTAAAGTTATAAATGCAATAAATGATAACCGTCTCCAGTGAGTGATAATTCGACTAAAATTTTACGCCACAGATGATTCTTGTACTTAGTGTCTAAACAGGGATGTAGCTAGACTCGAATTTAAGGTAGGGCAGCATTAGTTATAGGTAGGGCGGAAGTAAAAAAAATATTGAAATTGATCTGCTCCAAAGCACATTCTTCAAAATATTGGTATTTTTAAGGTAGGGCATTGTGATTTCAAGGTATTTCCCCCATAATGCCCTCCCCTAGCTACGGCCATGTGTCTAAATCGTTTGAGGTAGCTAAATTAAATAATGCTGGATGTGACCGTACACACTCGATTAGTTTTTCATCGTCCATTTTCGACGCTGATGCTAATTGCTAAAGTCCAACACTACTTTTCTCTCTGGCACGACCGGAGTGACTGTGCATACGTAGCGGAAACACGGACGGGACGGGGCACGCGCGGGGCGGGACGTGCTAAACATCGTCGGCGACGATATTTTTCCCGCCCCGTCAGTGCCACGTTCCCGTCCCGTTCGTGTCTCCGTGACATATGCGTTTCCATATACATTTTGTATGAAACGATATTTCCAAAACTTCCCGCTCCGTCCCGTTCCGTCCCGTCCGTGGAAAAACCCGTCACGTATGCAGCGGCCTTTATTTATTTATTTACACAAATATAAACATTATTAACAAAAAGCTGTGTTGTCACTGAAAGCGATTTCTACTAGGCAACTTTTAATATAAATAGAGCAACTAAGGAAAATAAACAAAGTAAATAGTATCTTTGTGAAGACATGACAAGCTAGACATCACACTCTAGACTGGTTCGTGCGGCCCGCATGGTAAAAGGTAGCCCAATACCTCCCAACGATTTATAATGTCATCACAAGTCAAATTAGGAGAAAATTAAGTCCAGTGTTCGACTGTGACAGGTTGTATCACAAATTACAAACGTATGTTTATCTATTATCTAGTATCCATAGTTAGTAATGGTCGTTATTACAATAACAGTTATGGTAATGCATTATTTGAGCGTAATGAATAATGAGTTATTGCACACTGAGTTATCCTGTTATCATTATAAACTGTTATCGTGCTAAAATGACTACAGCATAGGTAAGAGTAGGCATGCAATATGCAAACCACGAGTGTGTGAGAGAGATGATGATAGGCGCATGTGCGCTCGAATCTCGCCGCTTCCGAGTCTCGCGGCTATCCCAGCGCCAACCTTACGGCATTATAATCTTTCACGAAACGTAATAAAGGTCATACTTGCTTAAGTTATTTTTGGGAATCTTATTATTTTAGTTATACTGTTATTGTTATGGCTTGGCAAGTTGTCACTGTTGTCTGCTGTCGTTGTCAGTAAAACAGATTAGCAGACTTTGAGTAATCGCGTAAATTCGCATCGATTTTTTTTGTAACGCGAGCGAAAACAAATTAGATTATTACCGTACTACTTATATTCATACTAACAACATAATATTATATGCCATCGTCTATAGCATATATGTTGTTAGTATCTTAATATATAAAATCCTTGCGTTACTGACTGACTGACAGACACGCTACAGCCGAAATTATTGGGCGCAGGAAGCTGAAATTTGGCACGTATGTTCCTTGGGGACCGTAGGGGTGCACTAAGAAGGGATTTCCCGAAATTCCCACGGTGTCGGGCAAAACGGGAAATTCGAAAATATGTGCGTGCGAAGCCGCTGGCGTCCTCTAGTGTGTATATAAGTGCACGAGCGAAACCGCCGACAACAGCTAGTATTCATAATTAATGTACTTATATATCGGACCAATGCTTTCTTTACATTGTTAAATTTTGTGAAACAATAACAGGATAACGACAACAGTTTACAATAGCAGTTATTACATAATAACGCAACAGGATAATTCATTATTGCAAAACAACCGTTATTGCCATTACTACCCATAGTACAAGCTCTGCTTAGTTTGAGACTACATGGTGTTGTGTGAATGTGGTAGAATATTACTATATCATTATAGGCAAAATTGCTTTCTTAATCGAGCAAGCAATAGCTTTAACCTAGCAGCCCTTGATCTAGATATAGATTTATTCTCTACGAGTGTTCCAGTAGCAAGGAGTATGAGTGAGAACTTATTTTCTTAAACAACATTTGGCTACGGCTGACCGAACTGTACTGTAACTTTATGTAGATTGTAGTTAAGTTTAGCATGTTAGTGTTTTATTGATTATCTATTTGAAAAATGTGTGTTAAGTATATTTTAATGTGATACGTTAGGGCCTGAAATTGGCTATATGTTACTTATATAATATTTTTGTCAAAGTGGTATAAGCTGTTGGACCTCCATATATAAATAAATAAATTTCTTTCTGTTCCAGATCCTATCCCTGTGCTCTGAGCTAGAGCGCGGCTACACGTCGGTGTCCGCGGCCGCAGATCGCCGAGGAGCTCAACTGGAGGGGGCCCTGAAGGCCCAGCAGTTCTACCACGAGGCCCTGGAGGTGGACGCGTGGCTCGCGGACAAGGCGGCCGCGCTGGCCAACGCCGATGTCGCCAGGGACCGGCACCGAGCCACGCAGCTCTTGACCAGGCATAAGGTAACATCATCAACCTACCATAGACGACTACTGGATATCATCATCAGCCCTTTATACTGTCCCACTGCTGGGCACGGGCCTCTTCTCACTATGAGAAGGGTAAGGCCGTAGTCCACCACGCTGGCCAAGTGCGTGACAGACTTCACATGTCTTTCGAGAACATTATGGAGAACTCTCAGACATGCAGGTTTCCTCACGATGTTTTCCTTCACCGATAAGCAAGCGATTATTAACAATTTAATACGCACTTAACTTCGAAAAGTCATTGGTGCGTGCCGTGGATTCGAACCTGAGACCCTCTGTGTAGCAGTCTGTTGGTCGCTCCACTCAGCTATCGCTGCTTCTACTGCTGGATATAAGCCTCTCCAATATCACGTTTTTTTACTCTTCCTGTCCACTCGCTGCCAGCCACTTAGCGTTTATCATTACTCTATCTAGTTGGAGAGCACTCAGATAAGGCATAAAGTATACTATTATTTTATTAATAGTTTCGGGGGCGTCGAATCCTTGGGAGAGAGCTGGAAAATGCAAATATATATTATTCGCACGATTGTTTCAGCTCTTATCTCAATTACCTCAAGTGTGCAAAGTGTCAAATGACGAGCTGACGCGACACTTGTCACCGCCCGGCGCCCGGGGTCGATCAATTAGTTTTTGTGCGCTCGTTGCTAACCTCTGTGGCCTCAACTAATGTTTTTGTTCAACTTAATGAATGACTCTTTCATATGATCCCGAATACACTACGTTTGAATGAAGTGTTTACTTTATGCGAGGGGCCGAACCGGATGCTATGTAAACAATTACGACTTTTTTATAGCACGTCAACAAAAGTCGTAGTAACAAACATCGGTTAATGACAGCATACATATACATACATACATAGACTCACGCCTGTTTCCCGGAGGGGTAGGCAGAGACTACGGAACGCCATTTGCAACGATCCTGACATATCTCTCTTGCTTCATTCACTCCCATCAAGTTTCTCATGCATGCTCTTCTGTTTAGGGTACTTCTGACCTGTCCTTTTTTTAGGATGTCTCCAATCTGGTCAGAGAACGTCCGCCTAGGTCTTCCCCTTCGTCCTGTCCCATTCACACTTGCCTGATATATCTTCTTTGTCAGTGTTTCGTCATCCATCCTCTCCATGTGCCCAAACCATCTTAACGTGTTAATGACAGCACGGTGGACGTAATGGTTAAGATGCCGCCTGACACTGCCAAATGTTGTGAATTCAATTCCCACAAGATACATCACTTTGTAATAACATAACTTCACGCCTTTTATCCCCGAAGGGGTAGACAGAGGTGTATTACACACCCACACTTCGCTAGTTATGTTTCGGTGCCAATGTAATAGGGGGCGAGCCTACAGCCATCCACCGGGCACTTTGTTAAGCGAGCGATAATTAACATTAATACAGGATAACTTCGAAAAGTTAAAGGTGTGTGCTCGAGGTACCTGGGGTTCGAACCCGAGACCATCGTCTCGGAAGTCCGTTACGTACACCACTGGGCTATCGCTGCTTTGTGTGATCCATAAATTGTTGTTTCGAGTCTGGGTGTTCATTGTGTCCGTTAGTTGTATGTTTGTAAAGTCCCCCGCGACACAGGATTTAGTCCTAATGCGGGAGTTGTCCTATAATAAAACCCACTAACCAAGACTGGAATGCCACTATGATATTTATGTTAATTGATTTTTTTTTATTTCTATCTATTAGCCCTCTTAGTTTATTTTTAATTATTATATTGTCATCAGTTCTTTATAAGTGTTCTAAGTTTCACTCCAACCAACGTTTTAAATGGTAGACAATCACGTTCAAAGATTTCGTTACATAGATACATATAATAGGGTTGTTTCCAACTAGTCAAATAAAGCACTTTTAATGAAATGTCAAAAACGACCTTTGCCAAGGGTTTTGTATGAAGTATGACGTAGTGACGTCATAGTGTTTTGCTGTCAAGTAGAATACTTATTATCAATAAATTGACGATAAAAATGTTAAATAAAGTTTTAACATTAATTGATGAATAAAACTACTATTATTTTGACATGTTTCACTAGATATAAATACTTGTATAATTTATTTCACTTGCAGAAAACTTCGATATTATTATTTGCAACCTAACTTGTCCCACTGCAGGGTAAGAGCCTTCCTCTTTCACCTTTCTCTATCGAGAGATTTTACCCACATTTTAACTTTAAAATAACAAAAACAATTTTTCTTACAGGCCGTGGAACTGGAACTAGACACGTACGCGGCGATAATAGCGGAGATGGGCCACGTGGCGAGCGGCATGGCCAGCAGTGGGCATCCCGAGGGCGCCGCGCTGGTGGCCAGACACGCCTTACTGCAGGACAGCCTGCAGCGACTGCAGAGGTTAGCTGCGCAGCGGCAGCATGCTCTCGTCGAGAGCGTCTGCAGGTAATGTACTCAATAAAATCACCACGGTGTCTTAAGACATCCCCCTTCATATAACTAAAATAACACACGCTCGTTACTTTTATTGCTAAAACTACCGCGGTGTCCTTAGACATCCCATCTTGTGCGCAGAGACAACATGCCCTTGTTGAGAACGTTTGCAGGTATATGTTTCTCTCTCTTTCTTGATAAAACCACTATGGTATCCTTATGGCGCTGATACACCTGAGCTTTCACTTGTAACAGAACAGCGAGCATTCGCCGTTTTCTGTTTTGTCGAACCGAACATTTTCACGATCATTCGAGCGAACACTCTAAATTCAAATAGTCCGTAGAATATAGAAAAAATATAGAAATCACACTACAACAGCAGTTTTACCACTAGCACTTATAAATTATTTCTAGAGTAAGAGTAAGATACATAAACAAATGACGTTTCTAAATTATAAAATGCAGATTTTAATTTGAACAGGTTTAATAAATCACACAAGTGTCTGTTCCTACGTTCAAATTTGTTTATCGATATCGATAGTTTATCAACATTCTATTGAAATTAATTCTGAGTAAACCAAATCTATGGATCTATCGTAAACATTATCGATATTTACGATATTTATTCTGAGTAAGCCCATCACTAGTCAAGTTAAAATTAGTGACAAACTACGAAGATTCTTTCCTAGATTAAAATCATAAGTCAAAGTGAAGTAAATATTTGGGTTTAACCGCCATTGAAGAGCGAATTCTATATATTATCTATATTCTAAGGTTCGCCCGAATGTTCGTGAGAATGCTTGCTGAAACACACTCAATTGTTTTGTAACATTCGCGAGAATGCTTATTACAGGTGAAAGCTCAAGTGTATCAGCGCCATTAGATATTCCACTTAGCGGCGTAGTGATAACATGCACTAGTTTGCATGTAAATCTATATTTAATTGATGTCATTAAAATCACCGTGGTGTCCATAAACATCTTGCCTCGCGACCTAAAGAGAGCGTTTGCAAGTATATCTACATTTTTCTTTGCTTGACGGACACAAAATACAACCGAAACAAAAATACAATGTGTTTATACTAATGACCTGTCCATTTGATCAATCCATGGATTTGCAAATTATAGTTCTGTTAAAGTGTTGTCTCGTGCGGGGATCAAACCACAACACTCGGCGTAGTGTCAAGCAACAAGGCGGCTGCTTAAACCACTCATCACCAGCCCTTTATACTGTCCCACTGCTGGGCACGGGCCTGTTTTCACTATGAGAAGGGTAAGGCCATAGTCCACCACGCTGGCCAAGTGCGTGACAGACTTCACATATCTTTCGAGAACATTATGAAGAACTATCAGACATGCAGGTTTCCTCACGATGTTTTCCTTCACCGATAAGCAAGTGATAATTAACAATTTAATACGCACTTAACTTCGAAAAGTCATTAGTGCGTGCTGTAGATTCGAACCCGAGACCCTCTGCATAACAGTCTGTCGGTCTCTCCACTCAGCTATAGCAACCGTAATGTACGTGACTTGTCCATATAGTAAATATAACCGAGTGTATATTTGTTCCAGACACGAGTACTTAGCAGAGAGCGCTGAGTTAGAGAGCTGGATACAGGAGCAGTACGCCGCCGCGTCCAGCGAGGACTACGGACAGGACTATGAACATCTACTGGTCAGTAGCTTACCACTGAATTCAATATTCGACCTATCCATGGATGTACATATATTTGACATAAGCTCCATAAAAAATATGTCGACATGTCATGAATATTGAAACTGGCCGTTACATTGTAAATATAAACTATCTTGTTGGTTTCCTGCAGGTGTTCTTAACCTGGAGTCCAAGGATCCCTAAGGGGAACGTAGAATTTAGATAGATATAATATTCTTTATTGCACAGTGGCACATTTGGCTGTGCACAGAGGGGTGTTAGTACCTACTCTTATGTATGGTAGTGATAGTTGGGTATGGCAGAAGAGTCATGAAAGTAGAATAAATGCTGTAGAAATGAGAGCACTGAGAAGTATGTGTGGTGTTTCTTTGACCGACAGAGTAAAGAATTGTGTGATAAGAGAGTGTTGTGGGGTAAAAGAAGATGTAGTGACAAGCATCGACAAAGACTGACCAAGCAGATATATAAGGCAAGTGTGCATTGCTGTCCCATTGGACAGCACGAAGGGGAAGGCCTAGGCGGACGTTCTCTGACCAGATTGGAGACATCCTAAAAACAGGACAGGTTAGAAGTACCCTGAACAGAACAGCATGCATGAGGAATCTGTTGGGAGTAAATGAAGCAAGAGAGATATGTCAGGATCGTTGCAAATGGCGTTCCGTAGTCTCTGCCTACCCCTCCGGGAAATAGGCGTGAGTCTATGTATGTATGTACACCAGATACAATACAAATGTTACATATTATATGATACAGTTTTCACACGTACAATAGGCGGCATTATCACTAAATCAATTTTTCCCAGGCAACCTACAGGGGTGGACTAGAAAAGGTAGTCCACAGAGGTGTTGAAATACTCATCATCATCATCAGCTCTGTATATAAAATGTCCCACTGCTGGGCACGGGCCTCTTCTCTCTATGAGAAGGGTAAGGCCATACTCCACCACGACCAAGTGCGGATTGGTAGACCTCACATATCTTTCGAGAACATTCTGTAGAACTCTAAGACATGTAGGTTTCCTCACGATGTTTTCCTTCTCCGGTAAGCAAGTGATAGTTAACAATTGAATACGCACATAACTTCAAAAAGTAGATTAAATTTTTATCCGGTACTTATCGGACAGTGCCGAAACTGACCCCTAAATTCATTGAAAACTCTTTAAGTGTAAGGCTAATATGAGCTTAGTATAAAAAAACCATTTTAAATAATTCTACATCTTATCCCCCAGATCTTGCGGTCGAAATTCGACGAGCTCCGTCACCGCGTAGAATCGGGCGCCGAACGATTCAACCAGTGCGAGGAATTGGCGAAGAAACTGCTCGCCACAGAGAGCCCTTACATCGGAGATATCGAGAAGAGACAGGAGGCGCTCGGGTAAGTAATACCTATACAATGACTATGAACTGACTTACAATATCAATGTATAGACCGTATATTTTCAGCGATGGGCCTTTTTTCCCTTTAAGAAAGTTTAGGACATCGTTCAGTATACAGGGTGTAAAAAGACCCTCAACAAAAATGAAATCCCATATTGTACCAATCATTACGAACATTTTTTTCTTCGGGACCATGTCTGGGAAATTGCTGGTTCAGGAGATATTGAGGCTCAAAGTCACTATACAATTTTTCTAATTAGGTACAAAATCGATGCAATTACCCCGCCAATTTGTTCTACACATTTTCTATGCACCCACGGATAGGAGGGTAATTAGAGAATTCGACGCGCTTTACATTGCTGCTTATAAACTTTTTAAAGCTAAAGGAGAATGGGCATTTTGGTACTCGCATAGCAATCATTGTGGTGTCATTGGATAGGTCTTTTAATCAGGAAAAATATTTACTAGGACGACTTGTCCCAAATCCTTGTCCGAAAACCACGGGAAGCCTCCATAGTTTCAGTTTTAGTTGATATCATAAGTTCAAATACGATAATATTATATACCTATCATGGTTGAAAATATAAAAAATAATCAGGGAGAAAATAGATTCCCCGAATCTACTTTATGATTATGTAGAAAGAAAACGTTTGTATAGCCGAAGAGCGGATTTTCAAAGAATAGAAAGTCACGAAATACAGAACTTCCCACTACTGAGGGAAGAACAGATTATTTTACTTTCTTTGGGTATCAACTGAAGCTAGCCCGATCCTACTGCATCGAGCATTTATCAAATGGACTATACATTTTAGAAAATTTTCTTTTTCCCGGTAATATTTTTGCCTAGTGTAACTTGGCATGATGTGCAAAACTTAAGGAGTCAAAAGTATACTTTGATTTGGTGATTAGTATTTTTACACCGTTGGCAAATCTTAAATAATTAAATTTCTCTTTCAGCGAATGGTGGCAACGCCTAGTCGAACAGATGGAATCCCGCGCGTCCCGCCTGCACGCCGCGGGAGAGATCCACCGCTTCCACCGCGACGTGGGCGAGCTCGTGTCCCGCGCAGCGGACAAGAGAGCAGCCCTCGCGGCTCCGCCCCCTCCACGGGACCTTAGAGCTGCCACCAGCCTGCTCAGAGAACATGAGACTACACAGAATGATTTACTGGCTATAGATGCTCAGATGCAGGTTAGTTACTTGTCATAAGTGTGCTATACAGCGGACAGTCTTCTTAAAAGGACTTGAGAAGTGTGTCATGGTGCCATGTAAAATCTCTATAAACTCTTCCTTACTCCCCAGGTGCTCCAAGAAGAAGGCTCCCGTCTCCAGAAGCTGTACCCTGGAGGCAACGTGCAGCAGATAGGGCTCCAGCAACAGGCGCTGGCGGAGGCCTGGACGCAGCTGAAGCAAGCTGCTGATGAGAGGAAACATACCCTGCAGCAGTATCTACAGCTACATCAGTTCTTGACACAGGTAGGGGGATAAATAAAAAAATGTTATCTTAATATATAAAATCTTTGCGTTACTGACTGACTGACAGACACGCAACAGCCGAAACTATTGGGTGCAGGAAGCTGAAATTTGTCATGTATGTTCCTTGGGGGTCGTAGGGGTGCACTAAGAAGGTCGGGATCGGTCAAAACAGATAAATTATCTAGTAATGTTATAAATAAATAAACTGTTAATTGTCGGCTACTTATTATTGTCATTAAATTTCCAACAAAACGGAATAGGGAATATACGTGTGATTCAGATACTTACCTATAAGCGAATATATTTTTATGACATTCTTTATCGGTAAAAAAAGACACCTCTAACATTATTTTTATTTAAACACAAAAAAATCGCGAATATTAATTAATAAAAGGTGAAAAATTTACGAGCGATATTTAAAATGATGAAACACTATTGCCTAGACACCAACGTGACGACACGGTTCGCAGAGGATATGTCAAAAGTGTCAAAACAGTACACAATATACAGCGTATAAAAATACCCTAAACGAAGATTGAAACCCCATGTTGTACCAATCATTACGAACAGGTTTTGCTTCGGTATCATACCTGGGAAATTACTGGTTCAGGAGATATTGAGGCTCAAAGTTAGTATGGAATTTTTGTAATTAGGTACAAAATCTATGCATTTACCCCTCCAATATGTTCTATAGATGTCCTATGCACCCATAGATAAGTAGGCATTTCGAAAATTGCACCCGCGCATTTTTTATAGCGGTTTGAAAAAAGTGAATACCTAAAAAAAGTCGTTTCCCAAATTTTATTTTTGCTAAGTATCACTTGGCATGATGTCCACAACGAGTAGACTTCGGCTTGGTGATGGGTCTTGTGACACCCTGTATAATATATTTTTTTGTTTCCCCAGGTCCGCGACCTAACCTCCTGGTCAGTGTCCCTCCGCACGTCCATGTCCCGCGCGCTGCGGGTGCGTGACGCAGTATCAGCTCAGGCCGCTAGAGCCGAGCACGACGCGGTGCGCGCCGAGCTGGACGCGCGGGACGACAGCTTCAGGGACGCGCTGCAGGCGGGACGGGAACTGCAGGCCAATGAACACCCGAGCTCTGCTGTAAGTATTATAAAAATAAATAAATAAAATAAATTTATTTCAGGCAAGATACTGAATTTCATATTAGAAAATTAAAAACTTTTTTATTTTTATTTATGAGTGAAGAAAGAGTGACGAATCGGATCTATAAGGCAAATGTGTGTGGGCAAGTCGGTCGCGGCAGACCTCGTCGGACATTCCTCGACCAGATTAGGGACGTCCTAAAAATCGGCAATGTCCGAAGTACCCGAAACCGGCGAGCATGTATAAAAAGAGTAATACAGATTTCGTGTGCCGATTCCAAGTGGCGAGTTGTCGACTGTCGTCAGTGTAGTTCGTAGTTGGCGCCGTTTGCGGCGCTGGCGTCGTTATCCGTCTCTCTTGCTCTCGTAGTTAAGATACACAGGAGGAACGTTCGTCTCTCTTGCTCTCGTAGAGACAGCTGTCACAGCGCGACTGCCACGCCGCCAAGCGGCAATATGGGTCACAGAAAGTTTGTCTACAGAGCGCCCATAAGAAATGCGCTTCTATCAAAATCAAAAAATCAAAATCAAAATCATTTATTCATCTAGGCCACAAAGTGACGCTTATGAACGTCAAAATTTAAGTTAATTACGTTACTTAATGATTCTACATTTACTGCCACGTTCGCAATGCAATAGGTAGAACCACGAGAAAGAACGGGCAATAAAACTCATGGCCACTCTTTTCAAACAAATATAATGGTGGTACATTTTATTTTTGTAAGGAGCTGCAACTGTTTCACATTGTAGACATCTACTAGTAAAATTTTTAGTAACTATTGATATCATACTCAAGCAGTAAATGATGTTCATATGGTAAGCCTCCCAAAGTAAATATGGTGAAACAGGAGCATCCACTTACGTCTTTTTAATGTAGGCAACTCGCGAACATGGTCAGAACTATGGTAGAAGTGAATGAAGCAGAAAGTAACGGTATTATGAAACCAAAGCAATCGACAACCTATTAGTTAGCCCATGACCACGAGTTACCCACATTTAACAAATCCGCAAAGTTATAATGAAAGTGTGGAACATGAATGCAAAATATAGTATGAAATGAGAATATCGTAATTAACTTCACTATAAAATAAAACTACTAATTATTGACCTAGTCAAAAGCGAACAACTACTTCCAAGCGCTCCTGTCATCAAAATAATCCTTCAAACTGTAATATGCCTTATTTATAAGATTCTTTTTAACTTCTGCCTGAAACGAACTTAATGGCAAGTCTAAAATATAAGTTGGTAATTTATTGTATATGCGAATACTGAGCCCAATAAAAGAGCTATGCGTTTTGTGCAAACGAAAATACGGAACACATAATTTATGTCTATTTCTAGTATTGATATTGTGTCTGTCACTATTCATTTTATAAGAATTTATGTTTAGTCTTACATGCATAACACTGGCATAAATATATTGTGACGCTACAGTAAGAATACCAATAGTTTTAAATTTTTCTTTGAGTGAGACTCTTGTCTTTAACTGGTAAATGGCCCTAACTGCCCGTTTCTGCAATATAAAAATTTTTTGGATATCAGCAGCTCTACCCCATAACAATATGCCATATGACATAACACTATGAAAATAACTAAAATAAACCAATCTAGCCGTATCGACATCGGTCAACCTACGAACCTTCTTAACGGCATAAGCAGCTGAGCTAAGTTTCCCTGAGAGATATGTAACATGCGCACCCCACTGTAACTTCGAATCAAGTGTTAATCCTAGAAATAATGTGGATTCAGTTGTTTCGAGTACATCGTCATTTAAAACTATGTTCGGACCGAGGTTTCTGACATTAGGCAGAGCAAACTTAACACATTTTGTTTTTTGGCGTTCAGTACTAGATTGTTTACATTAAACCATTTAGTCACTTGAATGAGTGCACTGTTTATTTCGTTAAAGTGTTCCTTATTTCTATCTTCTTTAAATATCAAAGAAGTATCGTCAGCAAACAGTACAACGTCACAAATGTTTCTCAAGTAAAAAGGTAAATCGTTTATGTAAACAAGAAACAAGAAAGGCCCTAGGATGCTGCCCTGTGGCACTCCTAAATCAACAGGTAAGCCACTGGATTTTGAGCCATTTATTTCAACACATTGGATCCTGTCACTTAAGTACGACTTAATGACATCCAATGCTTTAGTCTGGACGCCGTAATGTCTAAGCTTGCACAAGAGCGTCTCATGGCAGACACAATCGAATGCTTTCGAAAGGTCGCAGAACACACCAACAGCATTTTGGGAATTCTCCCAAGCACTGTAGATATGTTTGAGTAACGCTACTCCTGCATCTGTTGTCGAAAGACCCTTGGTAAAACCATATTGCTCACCATGAAGGAGGCTGTTTTGATTAAAATGTCTTAGTAGTTGCTTGAGTATGATCTTTTCAAAAATCTTACTAAAAGCAGGTAGTATCGATATTGGCCTATAATTACTAGGATCAGTCTTATTGCCGGATTTGAACAGAGGTATTATTCTACTATGTTTCATAAGATCTGGAAAACTGCCAGATTTAATACACTTATTGAATAAGTTGCTTAAATAAGGAGCCACTACATCAATTATACTTGTCAAAACCTTAACAGAAATGCCCCAGAGATCACCTGTATTTTTAGACTCTAAAGACCTAAAAGTATTTATAATATCGGTAGAACTAATACTATGAAATTTAAATATTACTTCACATTTTCCTACACTAGACTCTAATAGGTTTTCTGCGACTATAGCTGATGATTTTAATTCTCTAGTAGTAGTAAGTGGTATGCTAGCAAAAAAGTTATTAAATGTGTGTGCGACTTCTTCGTCATTATGAATTAATTTATCATTATCAAGAAGACTAAAACTATTACTTCTTAATGTTGTCTTACCTGTTGTTTCATTAATAGCTCGCCAGGTTGCCTTAACTTTATTCGAAGATTGTTTAATTTTATTCCTAACGAATATAGCTTTAGCTGTATTGCACACTCTTTTAAATATTTTAGAATAATTCCTAACATACTCAGTGAAGTTTAAATCAGAATTGTATTTTTTCATACCATACAACTCATACATTTTTGCTCTGCTTTTGTAAATACCCGCAGTAGCCCACTCATTAAAAGCTCGAGATTCCTGAATTACTTTCTCCTTAGTCTTAAAAGTATTCTGAAACGTTTTATTAACTATATTAAATAAATTGTTAAAATTCTTATTTGGAGAATCTATTTCTATTAAGTCAGGATTCATAGTATTCATTCCAATCAATACTTTATTCCGGAATTCATTAAACTTATGCCTAGGTAATGGCCTAACCAACACTCTCTGTACGATGCTATCATTGTAATATGGAAACCTAGCTAATTGACCACAGTGATCCGAAGTTAATTCAGAAGTAACTACTCTATCTGAAACAATACAATTACTAAATATGTTATCAAGACAGGTGAAAGATGTTGCTGTGATTCTAGTTGGTTCAAGAAATAAATTTTTCAAATTAAATGATCTAAAAAGGTTTAAAAATCTACAAGTCATTATTGAATTTTCAAGAATGTTAACATTAAAATCACCACAAACTATAATCCCTTTCTTATTGCTCCTAATTTTACTAATTGCATCTTCCATAACAGATTCAAACAAATTAAAGTCACTTAATGGAGGACGATATACACATATAATAATATGCTGCTCAAGCTCAATAATAATAATAATAATAATAATAATAATTTATTTGCAGACATTGAAGTCCATAGAATTAAATTTTACACATTGAAATCATTACATAATTAATAATAACAGAAATAACATTATTTAAAAAATATCTGAAATTACATAAAAAATAACTCAATAAAAACACATAAAAAATCATAAATAGGCATAATAATAATAATAACATAATAGGCATAAAAAATAATAAATAAAAATTCACGTACAGCTATCTAGAGCCGACCTGTGTGTGCAGTCTCACCCATCGACCAAGCATCGGGCAGTCCCACCGGTTACTCAATGCCTTCAACATGCCGTGGGTGCTGATATCTGTTCTGTGCCGGAGAGAAGCGCATCGTTTTCGAATAATGGCATAAAAATCATCTACTCTCGCATCGGCAAACATACCCGAAGCGCTACAATACCGCGGCAGCCCCACAAGCATCCTGAAGGCATTGTTATACTCAATGCTCCTTGTTACCTCAATGCATGACAGTTCCACCGTGCGTTCTATAGACAAGCTAGCTATGTCTTTCCGTTCTTTACATGTTAAACTGTTTGAAACAATAATCAATGATCCACCATGAATAGCTTGTTTCCTAGAGAAGGCACTGTGTATTGTGTGTTATTTATGAATTTAATCTGGTATTCTTTAAGCCAGTGTTCCGTAATGCACATAACTTTAATACTATGATTTTTTAAATATAAACCTAATTCTAAATCCTTGCCAGATAGACCTTGTATGTTTTAATGTGCTACAGTCAGTTCAATATGTCTACCCTTTGTCCTGTTCTTAAGTTTAAAGAACTTGTGTCAGTATTCTCAATAGAAGAATTATAAGGATAGGAACTATTTACAGAAACTAAATTCTTGGATACCCTACATGTACCTGTGTCATTTTGTATATTATATGCTAATAATTTAGCAACTTGTCTTTTATAAAATAGTGGCAGATACATAGTATCTTTGGTCAATGTAAAATTATTAATAAAATTATTGATGTCAAAAAATAAAATAAAATCCTTATATTGCCATGTCAAATTGTATAACATCAAGTTATGTTCATGAATATGTCTATTCATCATAGCATTTAAACTATAAGCATAAGGCAAAGTCATACTAATAAATTTGCAATCATATGTTCTGTGAAGCGATAACATAACTTCTGTTAAATTTATTATATCTTTTTTAGTCACCATTTCACTATCACCGTATGAAATAATTATTGTGGACTCCCTATCAAATATTGTTGTATTTAATTTATCAATTAGATGTGAAAAAGAAGACTCTGGATAGCAATAATTAATAATATTGTGTTGTTTCAATTCACAATTTATTAAACTACCTAAGCCTAAACCTAGCCTAGCAGAGAACATATAAACTTTATTTGTGCCATTCCTACCTAAGGAAGACCTATCTGTTGTATTATTTGCTAAATAATAACTTTTGTCAATATCAAAAATATTCTGAGACTCACAAGTGGGTATGGTTGATTTTATGCTATTTAGGCAAGTATTGGTGTTTGTCAAAGCTTTCACATACTCAAGATTTTGCCTACCTACCTGAGCTATCTCATCATATTTCCTAATATAATCCTGAACCTCATTTTGATATTGGGTGTTCATCCTATCTATTTGAGACTGTAAAGAGGTAATTTGACCTTTGAGATCCCTAGTATGTTGATCATACAGCATTTTACTATTTATCAACTCTGTGTTGTACTTTTCTAAGTCTAGTAACAATTCTGAACGCTCAGAAACGAAAACTTTATATTGCTGGGATGTTACTTTATTTTTCTTGTATTGTTTTAGGCTAAAGATTAGTTTCCTAATGTGTTTGTTTAGTTTATTATATTTTCTATGTCGTTTCAGGCCACTTGTGTTTAATTTAAATGGTTTAGTAGATCTGTGACCTAAGCTAGTACCTACAACCTCTGTATAAAGGTTCTGAGTTTTTCTACTGTTTAATTCCTCAACAGTCTGTTCTAGGGATTTAATATTTATTATAGATTGTTCTAAACAGCATTCAAGTTCCCTAATGCGACTCATAGACCATGAATGGCCATCATTGCTAGCGGTCAATAAATGTATTTCCTCCTGTAACCTATCTCGCTGGGCCAGTGTGTCCATATACTCAATATGGAGTTCTGCGAGCTGAGCCTTCAGGTTGGAAACCCTATCGTTGACAATCCTGATGTCCTCTTCACAGTCTGCACGCTCCTTCAGTAGGTGTATATTCTCCTCCTGGCACTTCTTTAATTCTATCAAGGTTATTCTCAGCTTGTTCTCTAGATCCTTCGCTGTGGCCTTCCGGGTCATCATAGTGCTCATTGTGGAGTGGCTCATAACCAAGGATACGGCAACCACCTATAGACAGAAAGATAAACAAGATGTCAGAAAAGAGATAAGTCAGTAATGAGTAGGAGTTTATAGATATAGATAAATAAATAAATATATTTATTTAAATAAATATTTATAGCTAGAAGTACAGTAGACAAATAACAGAAAAGGAAAAATATTATTGAAAGTAAAGGTGTTATTCAATTTTTAATTAGGCAAAATATGTAGGTAGTGAAAAATATAATCTTGGCAAATTTACTAATTTGTATCAATTTTTATATTATATTACTTATAAAGATATTATATATAGGGGCCTTGTTAAAGATATAAACACTTAAATAAATGTGAAGTGTAAGTGTAGTAGGTGTTTGTATGGGGCGTTTGTTCAGTCTTCGATTTTGCTTCCACGTCTTGTCAAGCAAAAGGAGACAGAAACTGTGCCAGTGTGTCATGGACGAAGCTCACGTTGGTGTGAGCCGAGTAAATGTGTGATGAGGAGTGTAAGTTAATAAGTAAGATACTCCCCGGGTTTAAGGATGATTTCAAATCCGTCCGTTGACACTTGGTAGTAGATCTGTCCGCCAAAAAAAAAAAAAAAAGTAAATATCTGAGCTCTTTGACGAAGGTAAGTAAAAAATACCGGCTAGCATATATGAAAATAGTAATGAGTGTAGAGGAAGCGCGTGAGGTTTGTAAGGATAGAAGCAAGTGGCATTCCGTTGTCTCTGCCTACCCCGACGGGAAAAAGGCGTGAATTTATGTATGTATGTAATTTTTTTTTATCTATAAAAGACTACTCCGGCACTAGTTCTGTAAGTATTATAATAATAATAATTTATTTTCAGACTGGGTTGTCCATAAAGTGTTAGTAATACAGCAGCTTATCACTATGTTAGTAATACATACATGAAAACAGAAAACAGATTATTTAAAATTAACCTATGTGTAGGCGAATCCAGTGCCTCCAGATAGGACTCACGTATTGTTATTGCGATATTTGTTGAGAATAATGCCATCTATCGGCAAGACTCATAGCATCGGTTTTAGATGGCAAAAATCATCAACCTTCCGTAGCCCAGTCTAAATTGTACTAAAATGAGCAATCACCTATCCAAGCAGGTCTATTAAAGTACATCATACAATATTATTTAGCGGGTCTTAGTCGCGATAATTCACTTATATAAAGGCATAAATACCTCTGTTATTCTCCTACGTTTCAATCGGCTTGCAACGGTCATGGTCGCGGAGGAACTGACTTGAGTTCCTCCGTGACCTAAGACCCACTAAATAATATTGTACGATGTATACAAATCGCAAAAGTTTAAAATCTATAAAAGTAGCTTATCCTGGCGGCAATACAATTCATACATACATAGACTCACGCCTGTTTCCCGGAGGGATAGACAGAGACTACGGAACGCCATTTGACAACGATCCTGACATATCTCTCTTGCTTCATTCACTCCCATCAAATTCCTCATGCATGCTCTTCTGTTTAGAGTACTTCTGACCTGTCCTGTTTTTTAGGATGTCTCCAATCTGCAGGGCGATTCAGAATGTCACGACAAGTAATCGAACGATATGTCAAATTATTGTCCTCGTCTTTCAGCCGCCTATCAGAGATATTTTGAACAAATATTCATTGAATTCGGTTTATTTATTAATTTACTTCAAACTGAATGCATAAAATTGATAGGAAATGCTATAGTTTCAGACAAAAAATGAGGTAGCCCGTTTGACAATTAACGGAATCGAATGTCAAATGAGATATCGAACGATTCTGAATCGCGCCCCTGGTCAGAGAATGTCCGCCTAGGTCTACCCCTTCGTCCTGTCCCATTCACACTTGCCTTATATATCTGCTTGGTCAGTCTTTTGTCATCCATGTGTATGTTAATTACCTGTTGTTCAAGTAATTATAGAATTTGGAGGTTTTCAGGATTATTTCTTATGTGTTTGTGTGTAATTTATCGATATTTTGTATGTATTTAAGACTATAAGATTTTTTAATAGCGGCGATAGCCCAGTGGTATACGTAACGGACTGCCGAGACGATGATCTCGGGTTCGATCTCCAGGTACCCCGGGCACACACCTCTGACTTTTCGAAGTTATGTGTGCATTATAAATTAATTATCGCTCGCTTAATGATGTGTCCGGTAGATGGCAATAGGCTCGCCCCTATTACATTGGGACTGAAACATAACTGACGAAGTGTGGGTGTGTAATACATCTCTGCCTACCCCTTCGAGGATAACAGGCGTGAAGTTATGTTATGTTATGAGATTTTCTAATCGAATACTCATTTACAAAGTTTTACAATTAAATTACAAAAAACCGTATGAAGATATCACTAACACATTTTCTCGTATCTTCAAACAATATAATTTTCACCACAGCAGCTCAAACATGCCGCTTTTGCTGCGAGACAACAGTGAACAAAATGCGATTTTGATTCGAGCGTGAGGCAAAGTAGCTTTTTAATTTTTCAATCTTCAGTGCCACGAATTGACATTGTTCAGCCATAAATTTGAAACATTCGAATTTTACTGTGCTCTGTCTCTTTCACATGTATACAAAAAGTGAGTGAAAAAACAAACCCCTTCGAATTCGAAATTCGATTTTGGAATTCGACCTCAAAGAAAACACCTACGGCAACGCAAAAAAAAAAATATTTGTAATAAAGAAATTACTTTTTTTATATGTTATTGTTTACATGAATAATTTATTATTGAATTTTAATAAAAATAGGTCTAATTAATAGTTTAAAATTAGTATTTAACCAATACATTTTTATTTAGAATTACAACAATGATACCTACATTTGAAAATAAACATCAGGGACGCGGTATTAAAACGCGATTTAAAAAAGTAGCGGGAATAAAAATTTCGCTGATGCTGATACAATAGGTATAGCGTAACGTGTTAAATTATATTAATATATAAAATAATTTAAAAAGATGAGTGAAACTAGCGATGATGACTGTACTTTAACACCAGAAGAGTTAAATCAACAAGTGATTATGCAGAATTCAATCTATTCCTGTTCATTTCTATGTCTCCTTAGTAATATGTGTTCTCACTGCTGTGGTGAAAAGTTATGTGTGCTACACGAGAGCAAAGTTTTTTGTATCTCGTGCTGTTGAGTCCCTCACCACGCTCAGGATTCTAACTTTGATTCACTCGCTACGCTCGTGAATCAATCATAGAATCCTTCGCTTGCTCGGGACTCAAAATCAGCACTCGAAACAAAAAACAACTTTGCTCTCTTGTTGCACAAATAACTATTAGCGGTTCTTACTCGCGATAATTGTTTAAAACGAAAAGTAAAGAATTGACTTCTATAAAGGTTTCTACCTTTATCTCAAATAAGTCAATCATCGCGAGTAAAACCGGCTAAATAATATTGTATGACATCATACATACAGGGTATAAAAAGACCCTTAACGAAAACTAAAACCCCATATTGTACCAATCACTACGAACATTTTTTACTTCGGCACCACACCTGGGAAATTACTGGTTCAGGAGATATTGAGGCTCAAAATTAGTATGGAGTTTTTCTAATTAGGTACAAAATCGATGCATTTACCTCGCCAATATGTTCTATAGGTATGACTATGACCCCATGGATAAGTAGGTATTTCGAGCATTGCACGCGCGCGCTTTTAATTGCGGTTTAAAAAATGTGAAAACTTAAAAAAGAATATTTCCCAGGTATTATTTTTGTTTAGTATGACTTGGCATGATCTCTACAATGAGTAGACTTCGGCTTGGTGATAGGTCTTGTGACACCCTGTATACAAATCGTGAAAGTTTAAAATCAATTTTCGTTTTAAAGATCTTTATTTCTCGTTAAAATATTAGTCACTTAACATTAAATAACATGACTTCACGCCTTTTATCCCGTAGAGGTAGGCAGAGGCGTATACACACACATATTTCGCCAGTTATATTTCGGTCCCAATGTAAAAGGGGCGAGCCTATTGCCATCTACCGGGCACATTATTAAGCGAGCGATAATTAACATTTTTAATGCAGACATAGGGCCCGAGGTACCTGGGAATCGAACCCAAGACCATCGTCTCGGCAGTCCGTTACCAAGTCCACTGGTGTATCGCCGCTTACAACAATAAAGTTAACTAGAAATTGGCGATGCTAAGATTTTAACTAGTGGCGAATTTGGAAGTTGTACGGGTACGACACTTTTGACAGCTCAATACAAAAGGCTTGTGTCCTAAAATGTAATTAGCGATTGATTCATTCCTTTATTAGATGTTAAACTGAAATACCTGATTATTTTCTTCAAAAATCGATCAGCAACATTACTAATTACGGCTTTTCAAAAACTTTTTTTAAATTTGACACGAAAACGCTGTAAACCGTCATGGCGGTTGAGTGATATCACAAAGTCCAAAACAAAACCAATCGTGAAAGAAGTCTGGGCTGATGTACCCACTTTTATTTTGTTATATTCGATTGGACAGGTAGAAAGTTTGACGTAATGCTCTCTGATTGGTGTTCACCGTCACAAGAATAAATACATTATTTTGAGTTTTAGAATTCTAAAAATAACATTAATCTTACCTTTTTATAATAAATAATAAACTTTATTGACATTTTAAAATCATAATGAATCTATAGATACTACAATCAAACCGATTTATTCTTAGTGGACACAAGCCTATTAGGTACCACTATAACCTCGTAGCAAAGTTGTATTGAAAGCTGTCAAAAGTGTCGTACCCGGACAACTTATAAATTCGCCGCTAGAGGCGCACGGATAATCTTTGCATCGCCAATAGGAACAATTAATTTATTGTATGTTTATTGAATATATAACCAACAGTTTTCTCGTATCGTTCCCCAGGAGATCGAAGAGAAATGTGCAGCGTTACTAGAAGAACGCAACCGTCTGCACGGTGCGTGGGCGGCCCGCCAGGTGGCGCTGGACCAGCTCATCGACCTGCACTGCTTCCTTAGAGACGCCAAACTGCTGCACGACCTGTGTGCCGCGCAGGAGGCCGCGCTTAGTATGTATACCATAACCACTTAGGTATCCATCGACTGCCCATCTACCTACTAACTGGAATATCCACCAACTGACTTACTTTCTTAATAGCTGTCAATAGACCTGTGTCCTAAAATGTAATTAGCGATTGATTCGTTCCTTTATTAGATGTTAAACTAAAATACCTGATTTTTTCTTCAAAAATCGATCAGCAACATTTCTAATTACGGCTTTTTAAAATCCTTTTTGAATTTGACACGAAAACGCTGTAAACCATCATGGCGGTTGAGTGATATCACAATTTTATATTCCATTTGACAGGTAAAAAGTTTGACGTTTTAGTTGTATTTACTACTAAGACGTCAACAACATCAATGGCGGACGTACTGTTTGACGTAATGCTCTCTGATTGGTGTGCACTGTCACAAGAATAAATACATTATTTTTAGTTTTAGAAACCTAAAAATAACATTAGTCTTACCTTTTTATAATAAATAATAAACTTTATTGACATGTTAAAATCATAATGAATCTATAGATACTACAATCAAACCGATTTATTCTTAGTGGACACAAGCCTATTACTTACTACCGAGGTGTTCATTGATTAGCTACTGACAATTAATGTGGTGTTCAAGAACTATGATGACCATGGACCACTATGGTGTCCATTGAATACATCACTAATAGAATAAATTCTACCTCGGTATACTTACCATAGTGTCAGTCGACTACCCACTAATTACCATGGTCTCTGTTGACTATTTACTCGTCCTCCGGTATCCATCAACTACCCGCTAACTGATTAACTACCTGCACTGCTTCTTTTTCTTCTTCTTTCTTCTTCTTCTTAGTCCGTGTGGTGACCGATTAAGAATACGGAATGTCACCACCCCATATCATCCCATGGGTGTCGTAAGAGCCGACAGAGGAAGGCCTCTCCTTTGAAAGGAGGAATTGGCCTACGTTATACCACGCTGTCCAAACAGGTTGGTATAGGATTTTATCAAGTTTTCCTTCTCTTACAGTGCTGTTCTCTGCATAATATGCTCCTTCGGTCGGCTCTTACGACACCCATGGAATGATATGGTGTGGTGACATTCCGTATTCTTAATCCTTCACCATACGAAATAATGCTCTGATATAAATTCTAAACTCGTCAGGCAATCAGGTAGGTAGCGACCTGCACAAGCGTTGTTTTACTTTGCCGATCTATCTCTAGCTAGCTTAGTCACGCTATAAACGCTACAAAGCTTAAATTTGTATGAAACCCACCTAATTAACTGTGAAATGTGAAACACACATCTAGATAGTAGAGCCTTGCTGATTTCAGCATGAATGGGCCGGCTCGACCGGGGAAGTACTACCCTCTTACAGAAAATCGACGTAAAGTAACAGTACCTAAACTGTTGCGATTCGTTCGGTGAGTGAGAGTGCCGGAGGCCCCATCCCCTATTCCTTCTCCCTCATCCCACTCCTCATCCTATCCCTTTTTCCAATCCCAAGGGGTGGCAACCCACTTGTGACTCCTGTGGTTGTTGCTTATGTCATTGCGGCGGTAATTGCTTACCATCAGGCGATCCGTCTGCTAGTTTGCCTCCTAATAAAATATATACATACATTCACGCCTTTTTCCCGTCGGGGTAGGCAGAGACAACAGAACTCCACTTGCCCCTATCCTTACAAACCTCACGCGCTTCCTCTACCCTCATTACTCTTTTCATACATGCTCGCCGGTTACGGGTGCTTCGGACCTTGCCGTTTTTTAGGACGTCCCCAATCTGGTCGAGAAATGTCCGACGAGGTCTGTGTGGTTGCCCACACACATTAAATAAAAATAAAAAAACAAAAAACTGAGTTTCTCAATGTCCCGAAAGAAAAGTTGTTCATATATGTGTAAACAATAAAATATAACAATAAACTCATCATCATCAGCCTTTAACAGTCCACTGCTGGACTAGGCCTCTCCTTTGAAAGGAGGAATTGGCCGACTATACCACGCTGGCCAAACGGGTTGGTATAGGGTTTGTATCAAGTTTTCCTTCTCTTACAGTGCTGTTCTCTGCATAATATGCTCCCTCTGTCGGCTCTTACGACACCCATGAGATGATATGGGGTGGTGACATTCCGTATTCTTAATCCGTCACCACACGGACGATAACAATAAACAATAAACTAATAACCTAAAAATAAATTTGTCTAAACATGTAATTGTGGTGATTGAATTTTATTATTATTTAATCAGGTACGGAGATTTCTCAGACCAGCAGCGTAGAAGAAGTAGACAACCAGCTGAAGAAACATGAAGCCTTCGAGAAACTTCTCGCTACTCAGGTACTACATAGATCGTTAATGGATTCAAAATTTTCTGCAATTCTTCCTTTTATTATTTAGTTTTCTTCGTGTCGATCAGAATTAAGGATTCACGCACAAGGAATTTATTATAAGTCTAAGGTGGTAATACTATCCTTCAACATCTAATTGTGGGAATCACATTAGCCATTTTCACATATTATTAATATTATTATGTTTGCAGTACCAAAATGTATCTGTTTATTAGAATGGAAAGACCTCATTCAAATTAGTAAAACTAAAATTAATTAATACGCGCTGGTTAATAGTGACAGTAAAATACACTTTAATTAAATTGTCTGTTTATTGTAATATCAAAACAAATAAAGAACTTAGTCACTTTTATCTGTCGGTTTTGGATAACCTCCGAAACAGCTTTGTCGATTTTGACAAGGCTTTCACTCGTAAATAACTTTCTTTTGCTTTTTTTTGTGTCGGGTTGGTAAATCCTCAAGGAGTCCCTCCGCCTTGGGGGAAGGGCGAAGTGGACTGTCAGACTCTTACTGACTAAAAACCAACCCGTGTTCCTCATGTACCCATGTCATGGAGGGTCGGGTATCACCGAAGCATTCCTCGCAACCCCTCGACGAACTCGTAAATAACTGATGCATCAAGGACTATTTTTTTGTTACGGAAAATATTTAGAGTTCGGTATAATGAAACCTACTAAAGATGAAAATTATTTATTAGCTAACGTTATAACACTTATAACATACATACATACATACATAGACTCACGCCTGTTTCCCCGAAGGGGTAGGCAGAGGCATATTAAACGCCCACTTTTTGCCAGTGTTTTGATCCCACGTAATAGGTGGCGAGCCTATTGCCGCTTATCGGGATAACACTTATAACAGATGTAGTATATTATCATTTTATTATTATTTTAATTTTGTCTACTCAGGATGAGAAACTGGCTACCCTGAACAGTCACGGAGACAAACTCCTCCAACAGAACCACGTGGAGAGTCAGCGTATAGCTGATGAGTTACAGCATATCAACGAGAGGAGGAAGAAGGTAAGAATATCATGTTTACTCTTCCTCCTAGCATTATCTCAGTTTCAACTCGGGGTCCGCTTACTAGTCTAACCGGATTTGGCTGAATATTAGTTTTTCCACAGAGTGACTGCCTGTCTGACCTCCGTAACACGAAGGGATAGCGATATTCCATGGTTAGGACTAGTGTCAGTTAATTAATAGGTACTGGCTCCTTATAACGACTGTTAAAGTTTTTCATGACAGCCGGGAGCGACGGCTTAACGTGCTTGCTGGAGGTACTGGACAAGCGATATTTTTTATATAAGTGTAAACGGTGGTAAACTCACACACGGATCGCCCGATGGTGCACAATGACCGCCGCCCATGGACACAAGCAGGACCTCACCAGTCACTAGTGCGTTGTCGCCTCGCGGGGTTAGGAAAAGGGATAGGATGAGGAGTGGGATGAGGGACAAGGAATAGTGGATAGGGCCTCCAGCACTCTCATTCACAGAATGAAACGTAACAGTTTAGGTACTGTTACTTTACGTCGATTTTCTGTGAGAGGGTAGTACTTCCCCGGTCGAGCCGGCACATTCATGCTGAAATCAGCAAGGCTCTACTACCTGTAAATGTAATTAACAATTCACGCACATAACTTCGAAAAGTTAGTTTTTTGGTCGTGGATCTGAAGATGATACTCTTTGTATGTCAGTTTTTTGACGTTTCCACGAGGCTATCGCTACTTTTAAGAGGATTTGATAATCTTCGTTTCTCCGCTTTAGTTTTAAAGTGTTTTACTTGTATTTCGATACGTTTTGAATGTAAGGTATATTAGTAACAACGACAACCCAGCCTACTAGACGGCAGACGTAAGGCGAACACTTTCTGACAACACGTTAGACTTATGCGTCTTACATTAGACCAATCCCAACACTAGTTATGAATTATGACGTACCGCAAATTTGAACCGGCCAATTAGAATGCATTTTTGTAGCCCCCTTCGCCCCGCATACCTCACCGCTTTGACAGAATTGTTTGTTTGTAGAAATGAAAAAGGTGTTTAGTAGGCTGGGTTGTCGTTGATTAGTAACAATAAAGATAAGTAATATCGTTTCCTCCTCAGCTGTACGACAGTTCCCGCGCCCGTCGCGCCCAGCTAGTGAGGACCCGCGCTCGAGCACAGTTCGCGCGCGACGCGGCCGAGGCGCGAGGCTGGGTGGCGGACAAACTCGCCAAACTAGCTGCTGAACATCAACATGGTTAGTATATACTATACTAGAGGACGCCAGCAGCTACGCCTGCATTTTTTTTTAATTTACCCGTTTTGGCCGATCCCGTGGGAATTTCGGGAAATCCCTTCTTAGTGCACCCCTACGGTCCCCAAGGAACATACATGCCAAATTTCAGCTTCCTGCGCCCAATAGTTTCGGCTGTAGCGTGTCTGTCAGTCAGTCAGTAACGCAAGGATTTTATATATTAAGATTTTAAATTCATATGTATCATCATTAGCTCTATATTTTACATTGACCCACTGCTGGGCACGGGCCTATTCTCACTATGAGAAGGGTAAGGCCATAGTCCACCACGCTGGCCAAGTGCGTGACAGACTTCACATGTCTTTCGAGAACATTATGGAGAACTCTCAGACATGCAGGTTTCCTCACGATAATTTCCGTCATCGCTTAGCAAACGACCATTAACTATTTTTTGATCTTTCAAAGAAATAATATAATTTTTTAGCCAACTCGTTTTATTGAAAAAAGCTTTTTAAGAAGTTATACATTGATAAACCTTTATTTATACAAAAGGTATAAATGCCTATGTGTTTCGACCGCCTGCAACGGACGTAGTTCTCTAGAGCCAAGGGACTCACAAATAACAAAGAGTTTAAAATTGATTCATCATCATCAGCCTTTAACAGTCCACTGCTGGACTAGGCCTTTCCTTTGAAAGGAGGAATTGGCCTACTATACCATGCTGGCCAAACGGGTTGGTATAGGGTTTGTATCAAGTTTTCCTTCTCTTACAGTGCTGTCTCTGCATAATATGCTCCCTCTGTCGGCTCTTACGACACCCATGGGATGATATAGGGTGGTGACATTCCGTATTCTTAATCCGTCACCACACGGACCAGTTTCACATTTGGATAAACCACATCTTTCAGATAAATACAAAATTGGAACGTAATTTGTATGAATTATCTGACATCTTTTACATTATGACTTTTACATTATGACAGTTATCAGGAACTTATCAGAGAGCGGCGAAACTAGCCCCCTTAATATTTCTTTAAATAATTTCCTTAATTTTCTTCCACAGGCGAAGTAACAAACCTAGAGGACAAAATCAAGAAACTCCAGAAGCACCAGGCGTTCACCGCCGAGCTCGGGGCCAACAAGGCTCGCCTGGCCGAAGTACAGGCACTCGCGGAACAGCTGCGGCCTGATGCTGAAGTGGAACAGGAGCTGGCACAACTGCAGGCTGATTGGGAGAGGCTGCACAAGGCCACGGAGCAGAGAGGTGGGTTATACAGGGTTTCTTTTGTTTATTACCACTAGTGTCTGTATTACTAATACAATATTTATGTATTTACGTAATTGTGTTATTAATGGTCGATTATTATGCGTGGATTTAGGTACATACCTATTGTGTGAAGTACGGTTGTGAATGCGCAGTTGCAGGTATGTATGTGAATTTGTGCGTGTTTTATTTTGGAATTACAAATATGTTTTCTATGTCATCGTAATTTTGAGTTTTAAGCCAGGCCAGTTAGAATTTTCTAACATTCGTGAGTATTGAGTTCATATATTTTAAGAATTTTATTTAATTTATTGTATAGAAATGGTCCAATATAAAACTGAAATTTGTTTGTAATAATTGTGTTAGTGATGATTGTGGCAAAACTTTGTCTTTGCGTCTGATTTGAGTTATTTGGTTATTGAAATTAAGTTTATGATGCTGACATATAATGGTTTCTTTGATAAAAAGTTGTCTCACTGTTAGTATGTCACATGCGCGGTACAGGCTAACTGTGGGATACCGAAATGGCTTAAGAGTCATTATCTTACCTGGTATAAATCGGTACACGCTGACTTGGATTAAAATATTAAGTATTCAATGATTCTACATTTACATTTAGCGCGTTCACAAAGCCAGGGCGTAGAACCACGAGAAAGAACAGGCAATAAAACTTGTGAAATTACTAATAGAATCTAATAATGTAAGCATCAATATTTGGTCCCATAGTCATACCATAGAATAAGTCAAAGTCAAAATCATTTATTCATCTAGGCCACAAAGTGACGCTTATGAACGTCAAAATTTAAGTTACTGACTTAATGATTCTACATTTACATTTACTGCCACGTTCGTAATGCAATAGGTAGAACCACGAGAAAGAATAGATAGTACTAACGTAGTTATACCAACAATGAATAGCCATTTACTTACATATTTATTCTCACAGGCCGTGGTCTGGAGGAGGCACAAGACATCTTGGAGTTCAACCAGCACTTGGACAAGATCGAAGCCTGGATCAGAGACAAGGAAATGATGGTACGTATTCAATCATAACAATTATTATTTGTTTAAAAATATACTCCCATACTTATTTTACTTTCAACCTATAATTGTGAACTAAAATAATATTTTGCTTTTTACAAAATAAACACTACTTTAAAAAGTACAAAGTTTTGTAGTTTTGTAACTGTACTGTAATAAAGATAGGTTCCTCCCTCCTTCTAACTTTATCCCAGATTCAACCCGAGGTTCGCTCACTAGTTTAACCGTATTTGACTGAGTATTAGCTTTTTCACAGAACGACTTCCTGTCTGAACCCGAAGGGATAGCGATATTCCATGGTTTAGACTAGTGACAGTTTATTTAGAAGGTACTGACGCCCTGTAACGACTGTCAAATATCTTCATGACAACCGTAAATCATAACATATAAAATCCTTGCGTTACTGACTGACTGACAGACACGCTACAGCCGAAACTATTGGGCGCAGGAAGCTGAAATTTGGCATGTATGTTCCTTGGGGACCGTAGGGGTGCACTAAGAAAGGATTTCCCGAAATACCCACGGGATCGGTCAAAACAGATAAATTAAAAAAAAATGTGCAGGCTTAGCTTCAGAGGTACTGACGCCAATGAATACAGATTTATAATAGAAGCGCATTTCTTAAGGATTTCGTGTGCCGATTCCAATTGGCGAGTTGGCGACACGTCAGTGTAGTTCGTAGTTGGCGCCGTTGGTGGCGCTGGCGTCGTTCTCCGTCTCTCTTGCTCTCGTAGTTAAGATACACAGGAGAAACGTTCGTCTCTCTTGCTCTCGTAGAGACAGCTGTCACAGCGCGACTGCCACGCCGCCAAGTGGCAATATGTGTCACAGAAAGTTTGTCTACAGAGCGCCCATAGGAAATGCGCCTCTATGTAAATATCTATGCTCTATGCTGACGTCCTATAACAACTGTCAAAGATCTTCATGACAGCCGTAAATTAACTATCTAATATGACTTGTACCACCTTGTCTGTAGGTCCAAGCACACGAGCTAGGTCGGGACTACGAGCACTGCAGCGCCCTCCTCCGCAAGTTGGACGACATGGACAGTGACATGAAGGTCGACGACAAGAGAGTCAAGAGCATCTGTGCCTTAGCTGATAAGTTACTGCAGCAGGTAAGAATAAGAATACTCATATCAGTCTCATAGAAAATCGACATAAAGTAACAGTACTTAAACTGTTGCGTTTCGTTCGGTGACTGAGAGTGCCGGAGGCCCTATCCTCTATTCCTTCTCCCTTATCCCACTCCTCATCCTATCCCTTTCCCAACCCCAAGGGACATCAACGCACTAGTGACTCCTGTGGTGTTGCTTGTGTCCATGGGCGGCGGTAATTGTGCGCCATCAGGCAATCCGTCTGCTCGTTTGCCGCCTACTACTATAAAAAAAATATATATATTGGTTTCAATTAGTTATTACATTTAACCTCTTGAATGTCACAATACCAGACACAATAAAAATCTATTATATCTCGCACAGATCTGTGCATCGGCAGTCGACGAGTTAAACCGAATGATCCAGAAACTACCGTGACCACGAATCCTGTAAATAATTCGAAACGTCGGCTAGTAATAAATAAAAAATGTAGTTTCTAGATCATTTGGTTTAAATCTAATAACTAAGTGAACCAATATTATCATGATAAAATCCGTAGAAGATGTAGTGAAAAAAGAAGATGTAGTGACAAGCATCGAGAAAGGTATGCTAAGATGGTTTGGACACGTGGAGAGGATGGATAACGATAGACTGACCAAGCAGATACATAAGGCAAATGTGGAAGGGACAGGACGAAGGGGAAGACCTAGGCGGACGTTCTCTGACCAGATTGGAGACATCCTAAAAACAGGACAGGTTAGAAGTACCCTGAACAGAAGAGCATGCATGAAGAATCTGATGGGAGTGAATGAACCAAGAGAGATATATCAGGATCGTTGCAAATGGCGTTCCGTAGTCTCTGCCTACCCCTCCGGGAAACAGGCGTGAGTCTATGTATGTATGTATGTATGTAAAATCCGTAAACTGTAGTTTAATTTCAATGTGTAACATTCACGTAAACCCTAGAAGATATTATCGCCAGCCATTCTTTGACCTCCTGATATGACCCGAAACCAACTTTTTCTTTCGACTATATCACATTGTTTCGTCGAGTTTCTTCTGCAAGAAACCATATGTAGACAAATTATTTTACAGAGCTCTATGATAGAACTATATTGGTCTTTAAACTTTATTGTTCGCTTAAACGATGGATTAATCCACCATTCTCTAGCACGAAACGAAAACATATTATTGTTGCCACACATACTTCAAAGACATAAAGATATATTTACACTGTTTCCCCGAAGGGGTAGGCAGAGGCATATTAAACGCCCACTTTTCGCCAGTGTTTTGATCCCACGTAATAGGTGGCTCACCTATTGCCGCTTATCGCGATATTTAGTTGTGCTGTGCCTCGTCCGTTGATCAGCAGGTGCACCACGCGACAGGTGAGGTTGGTGCGGGACCCTAAGATCTTGGTGGGAACCCTATGCAGATATATTTATTTCTGCATTTTGGTTGTTTACAACACTTGTACAAATCAAAACCCTATTCTAGATGATGCCGGCATTTCCTAGCTAAATGACTTCTTAAGAAGAAAGGCCGAAACAAACTCAGAGTCATTGTTTTTTTTTGTCACTTCAATTTCTTGATCTTTTAAAGTCCAGACAAAAAAAGGGTTTAGTATGCAAGTACAATGCAAGAAATCATCTGACGCTTTTGACTGACTCGGCCCACTGATGGCCCGCATTCAACAGCAATCGTACGGCTCAACCTTGATTGAGGGAGCCAGCACGATCTGTATCACTATGACTTCAGACAAAACCTATGGTATTTGAGATATTATCCTACACATCCATAAATACAAGGTTGAGTCCATTGTGTCCTGGCGTTACTGACAATGGATATGATTTCCTTATATACCACAAACATCTCATATGCCCACTATTTCTCCAGGGTCCCACGCAGCAGGCGGCCGCGGTATCCCAGCGTCGGGACCTGTTCCTGGCCAAGTGGAAGGCGCTATCGGGCGCTCTGCAGAAGTACAGGGACAACCTCTCTGCAGCGCTTGAGATACACTCCTTCAATAGGTAAGTACCTTAATTCATCATCATCATAATCAGCCTGCCGTAGTCCATTGCTGGATATAGGCCTCTCCAATGGCACGCCACTGAGCCCGACTTTAATCTGGCTTAATTATACAATAGCGTCATCCTCCTAGCATTTAACACTCCTTCAATAGGTAAGCCATCATCATCATCATCATCGCCCTAGCGTTATCCCTGTTTATTAAACATAGCTAAGAACCATCGCGATGAAGAAGGCTTTCAATGAATAAAAGCCGCACTCAAATCAGTGAACATCATCATTATCGCTCTAGCGTTACCCCTCCAAGACTGACACGCCTTGGAGCTCGAGGTCCGCTTACTGGTCTAACCAGATATGACAGAATATCAACTTTTCCACCTCCACAACCCAAAGGGATAGCGATATTCTATGGTTTAGACTAGTATCAGTTTATTTGAGGGTACTGACTCCCTATAACGACTGTCAAAGATCTTCATGACAGCTGGGATCGACGGTTTAACGTACTCTCCGAGGCACGTGGCAAGCGATAATTAACAATTTCATCATCCTCTTAGCGTTATCCCAGTTTCATGGGGTCCGCTTCCTAGTCTAACCGCATTTGGCTGAATATTAGCTTTTCCACAGAGCGACTGCCTGTCTGACCTCCGCAACCCGAAGGGATAGCAATATTCCATGGTTTAGACTAGTGTCAGTTTATTTAGAAGGTACTGACGCCCTATAACGACTGTCAAAGATCTTCATGACAACCGGGACCGACGGCTTAAAGTGCTCTCCGAGGCACGGGACAAGCGATAATTAGTAATTCAGTACGCACATAACTCCGAAAAGTCATTGGTGCGCGTCGTGGATTCGAACCCGATACCCTCTGCATGGCAGTCTGTTGGTATCTCCACTAGGCTATCGCTGCCTCAAAAGCCATCATCATCGCCCTAGCGTAATAAGACGCATCTAAGATCGCCTTGCGAGGCTTGCGTCCGCGCCCTAATGTTACCTGATGTGATTTATCGAAGAGATGGTGTAATCGGGCTTTAAGGGCTCTCGCTCTCACAAGTTCGTGTGACATAACTTTCTGATATAATGTAATTTTTATCCACGGGCAAAGCCATTTAGTATTCTATAATACCAATATAAGTGTCATAAGTAGGCATGGGCGTTTTCGGATTTTTACGCAAACGATAAAAATCCGATTTCAGATTTTCAAATCGATTTATAAAACCGATTTTAGAAATCGATTTCAGAAACGGATGTTGGACGTTGTTGTTGTTACGCTACGCGCGTACGACAAACGTAAACAATCGAAATCTTATTGTATTTTAGGCATGAGACCAGTCAAGTCAAATAAAACTCTCCAACCATAAATGTCTAATATGCAAATTTCAAAATAAACATTAAGTAGTTGCAATCTGAATTACATATTACCGCCTCGATATTTAGTTTTATTTTTTTCTGTTAAATCTGCAATTCATAAAACCGCCAAAATCCAAAACGATTCGCTTGCTTGGTGACAATTCGCGTCATCTCTTTCGCTCTTTCAACGGATCACTAAGTTGGTAAGAAAAAGAAATGAATTCGCTCTCTCTCATTCTAACTAACTAGTCTTTTGGTAGAGTGAAAGAGAACAAATGAATATGAAAAGTAACGAAAACGTAAGCTTTATCGTGGTATTGTTTTGCGTTTTCTAAAATCGGTTTTCTCATATTGGAATATCGATACGATACTATTTCTGACTGCAATCGGATTTCAGATTCGTTTTGATATATCGGTCTCATGCCTAGTCATAAGTAAGTTTATCACTTGTCCATTTGACTAGCTCTATCTATTTTAGTTCAGATACTCAAGATATTATCAACATATTTGTATATTTACTCTTTAGGGACTAAGTTTTTCGATGACGTTTTACTAACCCACACCTCTGTTCACCCCCAAGGGACGTGGAAGACACAGCCGAGCGCATCTCGAAGAAGGCCGCACTATTCAGCAGCTCAGAGAGAGGGCGGGAACTCACAGCCGCTCACGAGCTTAAGAGGAAACATCTGGCGAGGGCCGCTGAGGCCGGCGCCATCAAGGACAAGATACAGCAGCTGGAGGGAGAGGGAAACAAACTTGTTAAGAAGTAAGTGGTTTTTAGGGTTCCGTACCTAAAAAACGGGACCCTATTACTAAGCCTCCGCTGTCTGTCTGTCTGTCACCAGGCTGTATCTCATAAACCGTGATAGCTAGAAAGCTGGAATTTTCACAAATTATGTATTTCGGTTGCCGCTATAACACTAAATACTAAAAATAAAAAAATAAAAAATATTAAGGGGGGGTCCCATACAAAAATGTGTTATTTTTCGTATTTTTTGCTCAAAATTACGAACTGTAACAGGTAGACGCTTTAAATTTTCACAGAATATGTAGTTGTATATTACCTTTCAAAATAAATAGTTAAATAAAAAAAGTAAATAATAAACAACAAACGTAATTTTTATGCAATTTGTTACCCGATCTTAATAAACAAGTTGAAACTTAAAAAGTATTTAAGTATACATACAACGAACGTGATTTTTTTTTATAGATGATGGTACGGAACCCTTCGAGCGCGAGTCCGACTCGCACTTGCCCAATTTTTATTATCATCATATGTATAAATAGAGTATAAAAAGACCCTTGACGAACTGAAATCCCATTGTACCAATAATTACGAACATATTTTTACTTCGGCATCATACCTGGGAAATTACTGGTTCAGGAGATATTGACGCTCAAAGTCATTATGATATTTTTCAATTTGGGTGCAAAATCGATGCATTTACCTCCTTAAGTTTTATGCTTGTTTTTTAAGATAATTGACTTATCATATCTTGTCTAAAGACACTCCTCCGTGCTGTTACTGAAAATTCGGAAAAACCCAGTAACAGTTTTGCCCGATCCGGGAATCGAACCTGGGACCTCCGACCAGCAGTCGCATACGCTATCCACTGGACCATGGAGGCAGTCATTACTTCAGTTATTTACTTCTTTATTGATGACTAGAAAATGCCGTGTTAAAACTGGCATAATTATACATAACTGTAGTTTATTTATTTTATACATATAAAAAGGTAGAATATTATAATAAAAGCGTGTTAAACCACCTATATACTAACTAATAATCTCCTCCCAGATACCCAGAGCGCGCTGAAGAGATAGAAACAAGCCTGTCCAACCTCCGTAAGGGCTGGGACAACCTGCAGGAGCTGGCGGCCAAGAGGACCGCACTACTCGACGAAGCGATAGCTGAACATAAGTTCGATGAGAACCTTAAGGTATGTCTTCATCATAGTACTAGCGATATATATATATTTTTTTATGGTAATAGGCGCCAAACGAGCAGACGGATCGCCCATGGACACGAGCAACACCAAAGGAGTCACTAGTGCGTTGTCGCCTCTTGGGATTGGGAAAAGGGATAGGCTGAGGAGTGGAATGAGGGAGAAGGAATAGGGCCTCTGGCACTCTCACTCACCGAACGAAACGCAACAGTTTAGGTACTGTTACAAATCCTTTTATTACCTATCATCCTATTATCCCAGTTATATCCAAAACTTTTCGCCTTTGAGCCATATAATTTTTACAGAATTGGGAATATACTTGTACTACGTGGCCTGGTTTTACAATTTATTTATATTTTTTTGTAATTGCTAAGTAAATTGACGTCCACAGCCCAAAATGCTAATACGTCAGTGTTTTTTTGAGTATAAAAAGCGCCATATTTAGTTGTAGCTAGAAAAAGCACAAGATTTTTATAGAGATTATTGACAACTTGACAAAAACCTAAGACCAAAGAAACAAACGAACTTGTCAGCTTTATAATCATCATCATCAGCCCTGTATATAAACTGTCCCACTGCTGGGCACAAGCCTCTTCTCACTATGAGAAGGGTAAGGCCATAGTCCACCACGCTGGCCAAGTGCGTGACAGACTTCACATGTCATCGAGAACATTATGGAGAACTCTCAGACATGCAGGTTTCCTCACGATGTTTTCCTTCACCGTTTAGCAAGCGATAATTAAAAATTTTTTCATTGGTGCGCCGTGGATTCGAACCCAGACCCTCTGCGTGGCAGTCTGTCGGTTTCCACTAGGCTATCGCAGCTTTATAATATAAATAATATAATTCTTGTTGTTCCTAGGAACTGGAGCTATGGGTCTCGGAGACCATCAAGCGCATGGACGAGACAGGGGCTCCGGAGACTGTCTCCGATGCTGAGGCGTTACTTGAACTGCACCATGAGAAGAAGGTATGTATCACACATTCAGTATGCTTTTCAACGCTACTGTCATAGATGATAATAGTGACAAACCAAGATGTAGCCTACACAGTGTGCTAGGTTTACTTTGGTTTGTTGTTAAAGTCACGCCTGTATCCCCGAAGGGGTAGGCACAGTGTTAAACCTATTTCGCCTTCTGAATTTTAGGTCCCACGTAAAAGTGGGCGAGCCTATTGCCGTTACCGGGCACTTCACCAGACTCCGTGCTGCTACTGAGAATTCGAAAAACTCAGTAACACTTTTGCTAGACCCGGGAATTGAACACGGGACCTTTTGATCAGAATACTCGATCCACTGGACCACGGACGCAGACGTCCTTTTTCTCGTAATATTCTGCACTATACGACTATGCGTATGTAACGTAAGTCGCACGAGTAATGAAATATTTAAAGGATGCAGTTCTTGAAGCTTAAACCGGCAGCTAGTTACGGCACTGGTCATAATATATTTTTTTAAAGATATGTAAAAAGAAACGAAAATAATAAACAAAATGAGAGCGAATACTTTTGAATTTATGCGAAATTGATTGCAAACTTGTATTTAAATTCTCATGTTTATCCTTTTAGGCCGAGATCGATGGTCGCCAGAAAGTCATCGGTACGCTGCAGAAGGAAGCTGAGCAGGTCCCGGAGAAGATCAAGAAGGTGGAAGTACTGTCCAGCACCTTGGACCAGGCCTGGCTCAAGAGGAAACAACACTTGACACAGGTAAGACTTCTTCTTTAAATTTGCGCTTTTGACTGAGCGGTCGTGGTCATGTTGTAATGGTTTGTTTTCAAATCAAATCAAATCAAAATCATTTATTCATCTAGGTCACAAGGTGACGCTTATGAACGTCAATTTTAAAATTAAATTACTTAATGCTTCTACATTTACATTTACTGCCTCGTTCGCAAAGCAATAGGTAGAGCCACGAGAAAGAACGGGCAATAAAACTCGTGGCCACTCTTTTAATTCGCCAGTGTTATGTTACATATTTTCATTTTTGTAAGGAGCTGCAACTGTTACACATTGTACTAAATTACTTGTAAATAGTAATTAGTTACAGACATACGTTACGATAATTTTGTTTTGGACTTTGTGATACAACCAACCGCCATGATGGTTTACAGCGTTTTCGTGTCTAATTAAAAAAAGGTTTTTAAAAAGCCGTAATTAGTAATGTTGCTGATAGATTTTTGAAGAAAAATCAGGTATTTCAGTTTAACATCTAATAAAGAAACGAATCAATCGCTATTTACATTTTAGGACACAAGCCTATTGTTATTTCGAGTCTCGGTTTCTACATATCCACGTCCACTGCTGGGCCTGGCCTCCCACAGTGCTCTCCACATGAGCGATTATTTTCTTATTCAAATAATATACTTAGGAAATAATTAATTCTGTTCTCCAGGCGCATCAGCTACAACTGCTGAAAGAGCAGGCTCGTCAGACGGAGGACTGGCTCGCGTCTAAAGAGGCCTTCCTCAATAACGACGACCTCGGAGAAAACCTTGATGGTAAGTAGATATCAGCTCTGTATGTAGTGTCCCACTGCTGGGCACGGGCCTCTTCTCACTATGAGAAGTTAGACCATAGTCCACCACGCTAGCCAAGTGTGGGTTGGCAGACTTTGTCTTATATATTACGAGAATGTCATGGAGAACTCTCAGACATGCAGGTTTCCTCACGATGTTTTCTTTCACCGTTTATGTGAAGGGAATCATCGTGAGGAAACTTTCATGTCTGAGAGTTCTCCATAATGTTCTCGGAAGACATGTGAAGTCTGTCACGCACTTGGTCAGCGTGGTGGATAATGGTTTTAAAACTAAGCTTCAACTTCCTCGCGATATTGGATTTTTTCCTAGTATAAATGCCGGCAAACTTCTTGAACACTACCATAGACCAAAAGAGCTGCGCAGTAGCAATTTTAAGTACAAAAATGTCTCCTGCGCATGCATATTGGTCTGTGGTAGTGTTCAAGAAGTTTGTCGGCATTTATACGAGCAATGTTTTCATCCCTTATTCAATGAGTTTATGATGCGGCTGTAGAAACATGTCAGATGGTTCTTAGTTCCAATTATAAAGATAAAGGTTAGGGATTACTTCTCATTTCATTATCTAGCGTTATCCCAGTTTCAACCTGGGGTCCGCTTACTAGTCTAACCGGATTTGGCTGAATATTAGCTTTTCCACGGAGCGACTGCCTGTCTGACCTCCGCAACGCGAAGGGATAGCGATATTCCATGGTTTAGATCAGTATCAGTTTATTTAGAAGGTACTGACGCCCTATAACGACTGTCAAAGATCTTCATGGCAACCGGGACCGACGGCTTAACGTGCTCTCCTAGGCACGGGGCAAGCGATAATTAATAATTCAATACGCACATAACTCCGAAAAGTCAGTGGTGCGCCGTGGATTCGAACCCAATACACTGCATGGCAGTCTGTTGGTATCTGTACTCGGCTATCGCTTCCATCTATTTTTATGTTTCTCATAAATCAATAATCCCCCCACAGCCGTAGAGACCCTGATCAGGAAGCACGCCGAATTCTCCAAACTCCTGGAATCCCAACTGGGCCGTGTTGAAGAACTGCAGCGGTTCGCCCAGGGCATGCTGCAGGACGGACACTACGATCGGCAGTACATCGAGACCAGGGTGCAGGAGATACTGGCCAGGAGAGATAAACTCAGGGTAAGAAGCTTTTGATTATATATAAGACCTATTACTTCATCATCATCAGCCCTTTACAGTCCACTGCTGGACTAGGCCTCTCCTTTGAAAGGAGGAATTGGCCTACTATACCACGCTGGCCAAACGGGTTGGTATAGGGTTTGTATCAAGTTTTCCTTCTCTTACAGTGCTGTTCTCTGCATAATATGCTCCCTCTGTCGGCTCTTACGACACCCATGGGATGATATGGGGTGGTGACATTCCGTATTCTTAATCCGTCACCACACGGACAACACCTTTTACTTACTAAAAATAAAATATTTTTCTTTCTTTTTTACTTACTTATCGAGTCGATGGCAACACTTTAAATATATTTGGACCAAAACAAGACCACTCGAATGGCATTTGGCCTTGCCCCTTATAGTTCGTCAAACGTACACGACTCCGGGCCTGCGGGGCACGTAAGTAAAAGTAAGTCCAATATAATAGGGGGCGAGCCTATTACCATCTACCGGGCACATTGTTAAACTAGCGATAGCCTAGCCTATCGCCTTTGAAAATGTAGGAATATAAGGTATTATATTCCTTCGACGTTTCTTTTTTTTTATGGTAATAGGCGGCAAACGAGCAGACGGATTGCCTGATGGTAAGCAATTACCGCCGCCCATGGACACAAGCAACACCACAGGAGTCACAAGTGTGTTGTCGCCCCGTGGGGTTGGGAAAAGGGATAGGATGAGGAGTGCGATGAGGGAGAAGGAATAGGGGATAGGGCCTCCGGCACTCTCACTCACCGATCGAAACGCAACAGTTTAGGTACTGTTACTTTACGTCGATTTTCTGTGAGAGGGTAGTACTTCCCCGGTCGAGCCGGCACATTCATGCTGAAATCAGCAAGGCTCTACTACCTTGAAGCAGGAGTTTGACATTTTAATAATTGACTTTGTACTAATATTTATAATATTATTGCAGGAGTCGTGCAAGCTCCGAGGTGAGATGCTGGAGCAGTCCCGTCAGCTGCACCAGTTCTTACGGAACCTCTACCACGAGAGAGAGTGGATAGCGCTCAAGATGCAAATTGCCTCCGATCACAACTACAGGTAACTATGACACATAAACAAGGGTATTATTAGTATAGTGTAACCTCCTTATTGGGAAAAAGAAAAAAAAAAATTTTTGATGTCACAAATGGCACACACGAAAACTAGACCTAACCAATGAATACAGATTTACATAGAAGCGCATTTCTTAAGAATTTCGTGTGCCGATTCCAAGTGGCGAGCTGGCGACTGTCGTCAGTGTAGTACGTAGTTGGCGCCGTTGGCGGCGCTGGCGTCGTTCTCCGTCTCTCTTGCTCTCGTAGTTAAAATACTCAGAAGGAACGTTCGTCTCTCTTGCTCTCGTAAAGACAGCTGTCACAGTGCGACTGCCACGCCGCCAAGCGGCAATTTGGGTCACAGAAAGTTTGTCTACAGATCGCCTATAAGAAATGCGCCTCTATGTAAATATCTATGCTCTATGACCTAACAGGACTTCCTAAAAGGAAGTGAAGGAATTTATCCACGAAAGGGAAAATAAAGCTAAGATCATCAGCCCTGTATTTAAACTGTGCCACTGCTGGGCACGGGCCGCTTCTCACTATGAGAAGGGTAAGGCCATAGTCCACCACGCTGGCCTAGTGCGGGTTGGCAGACTTCACATGTCTTTCGAAAACATGAAGAAACCTCATACTACACGGTTGGCGTAGTGGTTTAAGCGGCCGCCTCGCCGCTTGACACTGCGCCGAGTGTTGTGGGTTCGATTCCCACACGAGGCAACACTTTGTGTGATTCATAAATTGTTGTTTCGAGTCTGGGTGTTCATTGTGTCCGTTAGTTGTATGTTGGTAAAGGCGCCGCGACACACGATTTATTCCTAGAGCGGAAGTTGTCTACTTAAACTTTTCAATTCCAAAACTTGCTTCCTGGTTTCCTCACGATGTTTTCCTTCACAAAGCAAGCGATAATTCACAATTAAATACGCACTTGACTTCGAAAAGTCGATGGTGAGCAGTGGGTTCGAACCCGGTACCCTCTGCGTGGCAGTCTGTTGCTATCTCCACTAGGCTATCGCTGCCTTAAGCTAAGATAATAATAATGACTGTAAATAAATGTATGCTAAGATGGTTTGGGCACGTGGAGAGGATGGATGACGAAAGACTGACCAAGCAGATATATAAGGCAAGTGTGGAAGGGACAGGACGAAGGGGAAGATCTAGGCGGACGTTCTCTGACCAGATTGGAGACATCCCAAAAACAGGACAGGTGAGAAGTACCCTGAACAGAAGAGCATGCATGAGGAATCTGATGGGAGTAAATGAAGCAAGAGAGATATGTCAAGATCGTTGCAAATGGCGTTCCGTAGTCTCTGCCTACCCCTCCGGGAAACAGGCGTGGTCTATGTATGTATGTAAATAATTATTATTTTTCTATTAATTACAGAGAACTATCGAACCTTCAGAGCAAGATCCAGAAGCACGCCGCCTTCGAGTCAGAACTAGCGGCTAATAAGGGACGTATCGACGATGTCGCCAACCATGGAGAAACTCTTATTGGTAAGTCATATCTATTGTATGTACTACTTCTTACTTTGACGATCGGTTGGCGTAGCGGGAGTGTAAGCGATTGCTACGCCGATGGTCGCGGGTTCGATTCCCGCTCAAGTCAAACATTTGTGTGCGTGAACATGGATGTTTATCTTGGTCTGGGTGTTTCTATGTATAATATGTATGTATTTATAAAAAAGGGTGTATGTATGTTTATCTATTGTCTAGTACCCATAACATAAGCTCTGCTTAGTTTGGGACTAGATGATGATGTGTGTATGTGGTAGAATATTATTATTACTTCATTGTCACCACCGTTCTGGCAGGCCTCCTCCCCTCGGCCGTACCTACAGCGATAAGTGCCTACACTTTCGCGCGTCTTCCAAGCCCGCGTCCGACGCGTCGCGCAAGGGTTGTCGACTTGAAAATTTGATTTTATTTATATTACGAGAGCAACTTGAAAATTCGATTTTTTGTTTGTATATATAAATATCTCAACGATTATGGTGTCAAATTAAAAATCTAGTTCAAAAACCATTTTATCTGTTTGAATCATGTAAATCGGTCCACGCGTTTAGGAAATAACTAAGAATTAGTATAGTGAAAATGTAAACGACCAAATTTTTTGTGGGTTTTGTTCTACGAGCTCAAATAGTGGGATAGGATGATTATTTATTATTAGGTACGTGGTCAAGTAGGAAGATAGACGATGAATAAATATTATAGTAGCAGCGGCAAGTCGACAACCCTAGCGCGACAGCTAGCGCGTCACTCCGCGCCAGACAGCGACAGCGGTATATGTTAGAAAAGAGCGGGAACGGTCAGGTGAATATCGCATTAGGCACTGAGTGCTTATGCGAGCTGAATTGCACTTTGTTGCTTAGTAACAAGAGTCGCAATTTCAATAAATTGGTTTGAGAAGTGATGATTCTGTACGTAAGTACTAATTATTCTGTGGTTCTGGTCCTAGTTTCAAAGGTATCAGCGTGGATGGGCCGGCTCGACCGGGGAAGTACTACCCTCTCACAGAAAATCGACGATAAGTCACAGCACCTATACCAATGAATACAGATTTACATAGAAGCGCAGTTCTTAAGGATTTCGTGTGCCGATTCGAAGTGGGGACTGTCTCCAGTTTAGTTTATAGTTGCCGCGGTTGGCGGCGCTGGCGTCGTTCTCCGTCTCTCTTGCTCTCGTAGTTAAGATACACAGAAGGAACGTTCGTCTCTCTTGCTCTCGCAGAGACAGCTGTCACAGCGCGACTGCCACGCCGCCAAGCGGCAATATGGGTCACAGAAAGTTTGTCTCTGCCTCTATGTAAATATCTGAGCTCTTTGCCTATACTGTTCCGTTTGGTTCGGTCAGTGAGAGTGCCGGAGGCCCTATTCCTTATTCCTCATCCCATCCCTTTTCCAAACCCACAGGGCGGCAATGCACTTGTGACTGTGGTGTTGCTTGTGTCCATGGGCGGTGGTAATTCCTTACCATCAAGCGACCCGTCTGCTCGTTTGCTGCTTAAGACATAAAAAATAAAGAAAATACATCTTTCGTGTACTAGTTCATCATAACCGTGCCAGCGTTATCCCGGTTGCATCCAAGACTTCCACGCCTTGGAGCCCGAGATCCGCTTACTGGTCTAACCAGATATGACAGATTATCAACTTTTCTATAGAGTGACTGTCGTCTGACCTCCGCAACCCAAAGGGATAGCGATATTCTATGGTTTAGACCAGTACCAGTTTATTTGAGAGTACTGACTCCTCGTAACGACTGTCAAAGATCTTCATGACAGCTGGCATTTCATGTCCTTCGTCTTACACTTTTTCTTTTTCTTTCTTTATTTCATATATCTTCATCTTGTTAACAGAAAGTCGCCACTACGCCTCCCAAGAGATCGCAAAACACGTAGAAGAGTTAGAGAACCAGTGGCGAGAACTTCAAGCTGCGGCCAAGCTACGTCGGGAGCGTCTGCAGGAGGCTTACCAGGCCAGGGTGTATCTGAGGGGACTGGACGACTTCACCGCGTGGTTGGATGATGTAGAGGCGCAGTTGCTGAGCGAGGATCATGGTGAGTTGCTAAATTGGATCCCTGGATTTGGAAGGGATCCGTTTTTTAATGGTTTATGGTCCAAAAACCGCCCTTAAACTGGAATCCATGGTATTGGGGTCTATAAACTTCCTTGAATTGGTATTCTTGGACGAAGGGATCCGTTTTTTAATTGCTAGGGGTCCAAAAATCTACTTTGAACTGGGGTCCGTTGTGATTTAATTAGTAGAGGTACAATAACCATTTATAAACTGGGATTTGTGGACCTCGAAGGGATTGTTTTTAATTACCAGGGGTCCAAAACTGGGATCCATGGAGTCCGAAGGGATCCGCGAGTGGGGTACTGAAGGTCTAAATACCTTTCTAGAGCTGGGATCCATGGACTGCTAAGGCACCCGTTAATTAATTACTAGAGTCCTAAAACCTACCTTAAAATGGGATCCATAGAGGCTGTTATTCTTTTGTGCCATAAAGGCTCCCAATTAATCAGTGCTCAAGGGCCCCGACATGGCTAAATATTAAATACGACTCTTTAGGGTTGAGCTACACCTATCAGCACCGCATCGCACTTTCCTATGTTTCTATCCTTTTCTATCATTTAGGACCATCATTTACAAGAGCGAGAAAGAGAGAGGAAACGCGTCAGCACGCTGCGGAATCGATCGTGCTGACTAAACCCTAACTTCTTTTTCCTTTTCTGCCTTTTGCATATTTTTGTTTTACTATATTATATTACTCATTTTCATCACAGGCAACCTTTATTACTCATTTTTGATTACTTATTTTCTCCGCAGGCAAAGACCTAGCCTCAGTAACAGCTCTACTAAAGCGTCACTCGCGCCTCGAACAACAAACTGCCAGTAAAGCCGACGTGGCCACCCAACTGGCAGATAACGCCAAGCAACTGGCAGATAGCAAGCACTTCATGGGACCGCAGATACTTAGCAAGGCTGACGCTGCTGTTCAGAGGTATGTATATACTACTCATCATCATCATCAGCCTTTAACAGTCCACTGCTGGACTAGGCCTCTCCTTTGAAAGGAGGAATTGGCCCACTATACCACGCTGGCCAAACGGGTTGGTATAGGGTTTGTATCAAGTTTTCCTTCTCTTACAGTGCTGTTCTCTGCATAATATGCTCCCTCTGTCGGCTCTTACGACACCCATGGGATGATATGGGGTGGTGACATTCCGTATTCTTAAATCCGTCACCATACGGACAGACGAAATCATTAAAAAAAAAAATAATGGAACCCTTTCGAAAGCGTTCGATAAAACACTATGACATAAGATTTTTAAATATTGAATTATAATTTACAATTCGGTGATATAAAAACACAAAACTACTCGCAGAGCCAAACTAAATAATATTTTACGGGACAAATCTCCGAGTGGTCTGTGTATGTATAGTTTTTAAATATGGATTAAAAGAGAGGCAGCGACTTAAATTCGTTATCGGAATATTAAATTCGTTATCGGAATATTAAATTCTTGAGGCTTTGTTATTTTATTTAATACTAGACGATGCCAGCAGCTACGTCTGCATTTTTTAATTTACCCGTTTTGGCCGATCCCGTATGAATGAATGCACCCCTAGGGTCCCTAAGGAACATACATGCCAAATTTCAGCTACCTACGCCCAATAGTTTCGGCTGTAGCGTGTCTGTCAGTCAGTAAGTAACGCAAGGATTTTATATATCAAGATGTATATTGTTTATTTCGCAGATACCGTCAGCTACAAGAACCGATCCAGATCCGTCGAGACAACTTAGAAGACGCGGCGTTACTCCACCGCTGGGACAGGGACGCTGATGAGGAGTTCAGATGGTCAGTATTGGCTTGAAGCTATATTATCTTATTATTTCTCTTTCTATGCCCTGCCACTACCTTCTCCCATACTCTCCCTTTCCCTCTACTACCCTTTTAAACCCGCTCTCTTTCCGTTATGTACCTATTATACCGGATGTAAAAAGACCCTTAACGAAAACGGGAACGCCATGTTGTACCAATCATTAAGAACATTATTTACTTCGGCACCATACATGGGAAATCACTGGTTCAGGAGCTATTGAGGCTCAAAGTTACTATAAAATTTTTGTAATAAGGTACAAAATCAATGAAATTACTCTGCTAACCTGTTATATGGATGTCCTATGCACCCATGGATAAGTAGGTATTTCGAAAATTGCACGCGCACACTTTTAATTAATGCTTAAAAAATGTGTAAAATTAAAAAAAAACATTTCCCAAGTTGTATTTTTGCTTAGTAATGACTTGGCACGAGTACAAAACGAGTAGACTTCGGCTTAGTGTTGGGTCTTGTGACACTCTGTGTATACCCTCTACCCTGTTTATATGTTTCCCTTTCTATCTTTCCGACACCTTCGCCTCTCCTTTCCCTTTCTTCACCTTTCCTTTATTTTTCATGCCTGTTCCCCATTTTGCTTCCTACCCCTCTCAGTTACATCCTCGCTTTTTCTCTTGTCCCTTCCTTCTCCTCCCTGTCCCTTTTCTGCCTTTCTTACCCTTGTCTCTCGATCGCACTTTACTCCCACCTCTCTTTATATTTCTTTCTTTATCTATCAAAACTTGGCGGCCACCTCTTTCCTTATTGCTCTATCTTCCAATAATTCTCAAAAACTAGTCATTATTCTAACAATATCTTTCCATTATCCTCAGGTTAAAAGAGCGCGAAGCAGCGGTCCGTCAGGAGGAGGCGGGAAGCACGCTGGCGGAGGCTCAGGCCCTCATGAAGAAACATCTCGCGCTGGAGGCTGAACTACTCGCTAGGTATGTGTAACTAGAGGACGCCAGCAGCTACGCCTGCATTTTTTTTTAAATTTACCCGTTTTGGCCGATCCCGTGGGAATTTTGGGAAATCCCTTCTTAGTGCACCCCTACGGTCCCCAAGGAACATACATGCCAAATTTCAGCTTCCTGCGCCCAATAGTTTCGGCTGTAGCGTGTCTGTCAGTCAGTCAGTAACGCAAGGATTTTATATATTAAGATGATAGACTGAAACAGTATTTCGTAGAATCTGATGATTTGGTACATCAGTAAAGCTTTTGGCTGTTTTGCAAGCAATCATTAACAATTTAATAGATAAATAAGTTTGAAAAACCAGCTATGTTCGTCGTGGTCTTCGGTCGAAGGTCTTCTATTTAACCCTTGGGGAGCCTGGTAGGTAAAAATCACATGGCATGCCTGGTGGGTCTGACAGACCCGTAAACATAAATGGTTATTTTTATTTATTTTGATGTTACAAACTAAAACAACAGGTTGTAATTTATATTCAATATTGTATCTTAATGAAGAAAGGGAAAAAAATACGACAATATATTTTATAAAGTTTTATTAAGCAATTAAAAAACCTCTCATTCTTGGGTAACAATAATTTTACTTATCTTTAAATCAATCAAATATTATATATTTATAATCAAATATTAAACTCTTTTTAATTGAGATCAAAATCAGTCATCACATTAATATAAGGCACAGATGAATTAACTTAAAGTTATAAACTTTGGTTACTAAAGTAAGATTAATAATTACTCAGTATTTGTGCGACAATTTTCGCCTATGAAATTTGCGTGTTCCAAGCAAATATGACTCGTGCAAGAAATACAAATGTACTTAGACTTACGGTCCTTTTTAGCAGGGCATATATAACAACGTCTTTTTATAGCAGCATCTTGTCTTTTAGCTGGTGGCTCTGAGGGTTCTCCTATATGAGAGCTAATTCTCTTCCTTAGGTTAATCGGAAGACGCAAATTGTTAAGAAGTTCAGCTTGATATGGAGCCGTCAATGCCATGCCAATTTTTTTTATAAAGTCTCTTCTAGTTACATTGCTAGCACCGGTATTGTTCAACATGTGAATAATTTTAGCATTAATACCAGCGGTATTGAGAATCCAGAAAAAAATTGTCAGGGGCCATCTTTTCGAATTTCGAGACACATCATATGTACGAATCAATTTGTCTACGTTATCCACACCACTTTTTGTCTGGTTATAGAAGGTTATAACTGCCGGTTTTTGCTGATCACCTGTTTCAATATCTATTTCACAATCGTGGTGAAGTGATGACAACATGAAAACATTCTTATTTCGTTTTGGAATATAAGAGAGGATAGTCAAATCCTTTTGAAAGCCAAAAATTGTGGTGTTCACGTCACGTTTTTTCAAAAAACTCGATGGGATATAAGCTTTGTTGCTTTTCATTGTCCCCACAGCAGTCAATTTATGATTTTTCAGTAGATGTTCGTACGTAGGATAGCTCGTAAACCAATTGTCCTTGGTTACATTTCTTCCTGTTTGAGAGATGGGTTGTACTATACGATCTACAACGTCATGCGGCTCATTGCTCGCCTTATATGGACCTTCCGGCTGTTCTCCTGCGTATATCTCCATATTCAAAGAATAATAGGTATGAGCATAAACGAGGGCTATCTTTATCTTTATCCCATACTTTGCTGGTTTGCTGGGTAAGTACTGGCGAAACCCACATCTACCACGAAAGGCTACCAATTCTTCATCAATGGTTAAATTTTCATATGGAACATAGACGGATTGGCAGTTCCTTACAACTTGGATTGGTACTTCAAAAATATCTCTGATAGGTGCCAATTTATCAGTTGCTGCTCTTTCTTTACGCGTGTCCAAGTTATCGAATCTCAAACAATTTATAACAAACACAAATCGTCTCAAACTCATTGTCATTTGAAATATATCTTTGCCGGTTCCATCACTTGCCCATAAATCTTTCAGGTTTTGTCTTCCAGATTTGAATAATCCGGCTTAGAAGAGTAATCCAATAACCGCTTTTAGTTCGTTCATTGTGATCTCTAAATAGGCATATTCATTTGAAGTATTGCCACCCTGCCTCGTATTGCGGATCTTCCTATTAGTATGTTCCATAATAACATTGAACATGTCTTCAGTCACAAACAGATGAAAGCAATCAAGTTCTTGCTGCGCATGTCTTGCATGAGGTTTCACGCCAGGTGTTCCAGTAAAAATGTTCTCTGCTCTAGTACGAACGCAAGCACTCGGAGGATTACGGAACCATATTGTATTATCTTTTCCTTTATATATTGATCTGTGAGCAAAGTTGCTCAAAGGCTGAGACATCTCATCATCACTGTCACTACTTGGTTCATTATGACCTTGTACTTCTTCCTCAGTATCATCTGAATCATGTTGAATACTCACGTGATCGGATTCGGCTCCACTTTCATCAAAAACCACGTCATCCTCAATTTCATGGAAATCTTGATCTAAAATTTGGCTTATTTCGGTATTGGTTAATCGCCTGGCCATATTTAACTGCGAAAATATTATACAGATAAATAATTTACCACACAATGCAAAATAAATAATGAAAACAAAAATAATAACTTACCAGTTAAAAGTTACGCCGCGTGCCTGGTCGGGTTTCTCAGACCCGAGCGCACATAAAACACGTGTTACTCGAACGCGGGCGCGTTGCGGACTGCGGGAGGGGCGGCAATATAGCCGCCAGTCTATATCACGAAGCTACTCAGGCACACAGCGGCGGTAGTTACGAATTTTCTAAAATATTGTCGATTCTTTAAAGTGATGGGTCTATCAGACCCACCAGGCACCCCAAGGGTTAATATTGTCTTAAGAACTGCCGCACTAATTAAATCTTGTGTAGCGGGAATTATGCAATCATGCAATCAATGGATGTCAAATACTCTAAGACTAAGAACTATAATAGGGAAATTATACAAGTATTTTTATCTAGTGAAACATGTCAAAATAATGGTAGTTTCATTCATCAATTAATTTTAAAACTTTATTTAACATTTTTTATCGACAATTTATTGATAACTAGAGGACGCCAGCAGCTACGGCTACACATTTTTTACTTTTATTCGTTTTGACCGACCCCGTGGGGATTTCGGGAAATCCCTTCTTAGTGCACCCCTACGGCCCCCAAGGAATAAACATGCCAAATTTCAGCTTCCTGCGCTCAATAGTTTTGGCCTTAGCTTGTCTGTCAGTCAGTCAGTAACGCAAGGATTTTATATAAACAGATAAGTATACTATATGACAGCAAAGAACTATGACGTCACTAGGTCGTATTTCATACAAACGCCGTAGCAAAGGTCGTTTTTGACATTTCATTAAAAGTGCTTGATTTCACTAGTTGGAAACAACCCTATTGTTGTAGAATTTTACTGCGTTTCAATCGTAGTAATTGATAAAATTTGATATGATTTGGAACATAGAACAGCGTTTGATTGCTTTTATCATGGTACAATACATCATCATCATCATCATATAAAGAAAATTTTAGAGATACCTGTTCTTAAATAGTTGTAATTATTTAATACAAGGAATTGCATAGGACAGAATTAAATAGAATTTTTGATGTCAAAACGTCAAATAAAAAATTTGGAATGTCATACCGCAGGGTTCGTGTTTAGGACAAACACTTTTTTACCTCATTAAATGTATTTTATCATTATTCTTTACTAATTTTAAACTTTTGGTTGTTTTAAAAGACTTTTGTCATGTAACAAATATATTATTTTTGTTTTCTTTAAAATGTATTGAAATGAAGTTTAGTCATCTGAAAGCCATCCATTGCTGTACATATGCCTATAGTTTGTCAAGTCTAAAATTTTTTTCGTCTCCCACAGAGAGCCGTCAATAAAGTCCCTGGTGTCCCGCGCGGCGGCGCAGTCCCGGCGCGGTCACTTCGCGGGCGCGGCGCTGGACGCTCGGTCGCGCGAGCTGGCGGCCGCACACCGCGCGCTCAGGGACGCCGCCGCGCACAGGACCCAGCTCATACGGGAGCGGTGCGAGCTGTTGCAGGTACGATATATTCTTTACTTATTTATTTGTAAATATGTACAGTCACATTCAAGGTTGCAAATCAACTTTCCGTAGACCGCATTTCACCCTCGCTGGAAACGAGACGTGATTGGTAGCGAACCGCGTCACCACCGTGTAAAGAATTATTAAAATCTGTTCCCATAGCGTTCCCACAAGTTATAGGGATTTAAAATGTCTATTCCCGTAAAGCCCTTTACACACGACACAGGTCACCTCCGTTTGTGACCAGCTTGCCCTCTGGCCACGAATCTCTCGGCACGGGTTGGTTCACACCTTAGATCGAGGTTTTGTGTCGGATCAGAAGTACCCTTCGAATATACAGAATCGTTACAAATGGTGTTCCGTAGTCTCTGCCTACCCCTCCGGGAAACAGGTGTCAGTCTATAAGTATATGTATGTATAGTCACATTGTAAAGATTAGTGGATAATCGGAAGCGCAACAAAAATAAATGTGTTCTTCGAATATCGTATATTAAATATTTCTGCCAACCTGCACTTGGTCAGCGTGGTGGACTATGGCCTTATCCTTCTCATAGTGAGAAGAGGCCCATACCCAGTTATACAGTTTATATGTATACAAGGCTTATGATGATGAACTACATTATGCATAAAACTAAACAGAGTGTTATAGCCTTAAACTAAAGTCCTATATTGCATCAATAATTATGAAACTATTTTTCTTCGGCACCCTGGAAAATTACTGGTTCAGAAGATATTGAGACTCAAAGTCACCATATATTTTTTCTAAATAGGTACAAAATCGATGAATTTACTCCGCCAATTTGTTCCATAGAAATATTTTCAAGAAATTGACGTTCATAAACCTCACATTGTGATCTAAATGCAAATGTAACTGCAGGCTCCATTACTTTGAGAATCATAATCATCAGCCCTTTATACTGTCCCACTGCTGGGCACGGGCCTCTACTCACTATGAGAATGGTAAGGCCATAGTCCACCACGCTGGCCAAGTGCGTGACAGACTTCACATGTCTTTCGAGAACATTATGGAGAACTCTCAGACATGCAGGGTTCCTCACGATGTTTTCCTTCATCGATAAGCAAGCGATAATTAACAATTTAATAAGCACTTAACTTCGAAAAGCTATTGGTACGTGCCGTGGATTCGAACCCCATACTCTCTGCGTAGCAGTTTGTCGGTCTCACCACTCGGCTTTCGCTGTTTATCCAGTTTTAGAATATGATAACTATAAAATTACAAAAATTAAATGAAATCAGAAAATATGGCTCCCATGTTATTTTAAATTTTACTAACAAAATATGCAACATAATAATTACAATCTTATAATTTGTTTTATTTATTTGTTTCAGCTGGCCTCAGAAATCTCGGAAGCAGAAGCATGGCTATCAGAACGTCGTGTGGCGCTGGTTTCGTCCGACGTGGGGCGGGACGAGGATTCCGCGCTCGCTCTCGCACGGCGCCTGGAGGCACTGCAGCGAGAGCTCTCCGGGTTCGATGCCACGGTCGCCAAGCTGGATAAGACTGCTAATGGACTTATGGTGAGAAATTTTGAACTGTTGTACAAATGGGCTCAAATTTGTGTGCAATATCTTTCTATATATCTTTTTTCTAGTAAGTTTAGCCCAAAAGTTAAATATTTTAAAGATCAATGGCAGAATTTGGTCTGGGTTTATTGCGGCGACCTTATACTTCATATGAACAAAACAAATTGTTTTTTTTTCTACGATTTTTAATATTTTCACTTTGTCTCGTTAAAGCTGGAGTATTTTATGATGATAAAAAGCATTCCAATTGATTACGAATACTTTATTATTTGATTGTTGCCATAGACAATGGTGTGACAAGAATAGACGTGAGTGCTATAGCCGTATCGATTATTAAATAAGTAATCGATACGATCGACCTTTATAGAGTTGGTTTGGTTTAAAATGCAGTTATTTAATATTTAATCAACATTATATCAATAAGCTAATATTTTTGAAGCAAAACAACGCTTAAATCAAATAAAATCGTCACAGCATCGTTTTAAAGTTGTATCGATTTCACATAAAATCGATTTAAAATGTGCAGCTCTGCTTTTGTCTTTGGCTGTGACAGTTAGATGCTACAAAATACTTACGCGTTTTGATGTCAATCTGACAAATGTCTTTTGGATAATTCAAACGTACCTACCTACATTGTTTAACTTTAATACTATAACTTTCCTTTTACCTACATTGTTTATTCTTAACTAAAAATTAAGACACCGATATCTTCTTTTTCCACCTTTCCTGAGTGAAAATAGAATCATTTATAGAATCTGTTACTCACGCCAAATTTTTTGATATATTTTTTATTACTGTTGCGCTTCAATTTAATTTCAGACATTTTGATGTATGGAGATCTGCCATTGTCCTTTATTTATTTTAAAAAGTAACAATATACTGTGTATAAGGAAAGTTATAAAATCAAAAATAAATATGGGTGCCTGTACTAAGTCGATCCTGTGCCACAGGCTATTCAACCGCTCACAAAAACTACAATACGCATAGAAATAATAATTACTTATACTAGGTATTTTTCAAAATATATTTATTTATTTACTTTTATATACTCGCACCTTGCGGGAGGCGGTTAAGATCGCGGTGCGCGGTTGAATGCGGGCGGCTCAACATCGGTCTGGTGGAAAACCTATGGGGAGGCCTATGTCCAGCAGTGGACGTCTCTAGGCTGACATGATGATGATATACTCGCATCGTAAAATCAGACATAATATATTTAGACAATTTCTGCCAGTCTATCTTTAAAATATTTAAAGGCCTACCGGGTATAAGTCTTGTGATGCGGCGTCTTTATAAACATACAACTAACTTAGTTTTTTGTAATAAATGTGTACTAATTTTAACGTTTCTTATCCAGGAACGCACAACGATCGATGGAGAGCAAGTGAAAAAGAAGATGGACGACCTGAAAGCCTCGTACGAAGACATGAAGCTACTGTCTGCCAAGCGACAACAGCGGCTGCAACAGAGCTTGAAATACTTCAAGTAAGTTGCCATTTATCATTTGACTCGACGCCGCGCTGCTACTGAAAATTCAATAAAACCCAGTAACACTTTTGCCCGACCCGGGAATCGAACCCGGGACCTTCGATCAGCAGGCTATCCACTGGACCACGGAGGCAGAATATTAGTATTCTCTCATAACTCATAACGGATGACGGGCAGCCGTCTCATAAGGGCGGCCTTAACCTTAAGTGCGATTTCTTCCAGGCAACCATAGGATGAACAGACTAAAAAGTAAAACAGTAAATTATGTAATAATAAATTCGTATTTTTCTGTGATCAAAAATTATGGTAAAGACTGCCACCGTGGTCCAGTGGATAGCGTATGCGACTGTTGATCGGAGGTCCCGGATTCGATTCCCGGGTCGGGCAAAAGTGTTACTGGGTTTTTCCGAATACTCAATAGCAGCCCGGAGTCTGGTGATGTGCCTGGTAACGGCAATAGGCTCGCCCCCTATTATGTGGGACCTAAAAATTCATGGCGAAATGTGGGTGTAATATTACACCTCTGCCTACCCCTTCGGGGATACAGGCGTGACTCTATAAATATAAATACAAAATTATGGTTACAAAGCAGTCTTCTGAACGTCAAATTTTTACATCCATCCATCTATCCATTACTATTACCTCCTACTTACCCCGCTCTTTCCCCCCAGGTTCGTCCAAGAATGCTCGGAGGTACAGGAGTGGATCGGGGAGCAGATGGCCACAGCGGCTAGTGAGGACTACGGTCTGGACGTGGAACATGTGGAGACTCTGCAGCAGGCCTTCGACAACTTCCTCGCGCAGCTGCATGGTGAGAAAAGGGATAGCAATATAACGCCACTTGCTTCTGTCCATACAAAGCACATACGTATTCTCTACATTCATTACTCTTTTCATACATTCGGTTCCGGGTGCTTCGGACCTTTCAAAAATATTTCTTGTGATATTACGCATTGCCATCTAACGTGGCAATACTGGCAGTTTTCTGGGCAATACTGTCGACAGCAGAGGAATTTTTGGACGCAATATAGATGTTTTTTATAGGGTTCCGTAGCCAAAAATGGCAAAAAATTGCAACTTTATAGGTTTGCTATGTCTGTCCGTGTGTCACAGTTTTTTTTTTCTCTTTTGTACCCATTTTTATTCGTAGCTTAGTTTTAAATTTAACTTGTACCTATGTATTTGTTTGTTTTATTGGTATACTTAAAAAAAAATATTGTTTCTTATTTTTGTACAATGAAAGAATGTTTAAAGTTTATTTATTTATTCAAGACATCTACAGAGTGAACACAAATATCCATAGATTAATTGAAAATGGGGGCAATTCTGCTATTTTTATATGACATTGATATTATATTTTGAATGGATTTAAAAGCGGTATTCTGATAACCTAATGCCATTATCGTATAATTTAAAATAAACAGTTCGTCGTTGACACATACGATCTCGTTACAATTTCATTCAAATATCAGATAATTTAGAAGAATACGCTTTTTGTGACGTAAGTATAACACTGACATGATATCGAGACTATATTTATTTAGCAGAATTGGGCCCTAGGTTCATGGTGCTACTCTAATAGGGAAGATTACTGGCAATTGTTATTTTCTTTATATCTTATATAAGAACTATTTTACATTGTATTTCCGCAGCAAACGAGGGTCGCATCGAAGGCGTATGCGAAGCTGGCAACGTGCTTCTAGAAGAGAACACGCCAGAAGCAGACAGAGTGAAACAGAGGATCGACGACATCAAGGGACTGTGGGATGACCTCAAGGAACTGGCATTAGCCAGGCAAGAGGTAAGGCATTTTTTCGCATTTTGTCCCACTGCTGGGCAAATCTCTCCTTTACACTCTTCCAAACGTCTCTATCTTGTGCCAAGTAGGCCAGTCCCTGTCGAAATGTCTAGATCATCGCGCCATCGTTTATGGGGTCTGCCTGTGTTCCGCCGTCCGTATCGCGGCAACGCTTACGAGAAGTATTTTTGTGAACCGGTCATGAGTCTCAGTTTCATCGCTATCTGACAAGTTCCAGTTATGATAATTTTTCAGATAACTCATAAAGTGCTCATACTACTAATAATAAATATGCTAAAAAAACCATAAACCATGTCTACGGGTACGCCTGCCAAAAGGCCGGTTATTCTTCTAAGATAAAAAGCAAGAAGAATAGCCGAGAAAGATAAAAAAATATTTAACCATTCACATTCAGGTAATAACCTGTAGGTATATTTATACCTTAGATATACATAAAATAACATAAACATTTTACCGTGTGGTAAAATGTTTATGTTATTTTATGTATAGAATACAAGTGTCACCACCCCCTATCTTCCCGTGGGTGTCGTAAGAGGCGACTAAGGGATAACACGATGCAAATACCATCTTTGCGTAGAGACGGAAAACTCGACATCAAACCCTATACGACTGCCTCGTTGGTCTCGCGGCATAAATGTGCGCGTGGGATCGGGAGGTCCCGGGTTCGATTCCTGGGTCGGCCAGTGTTATTGGGTTTTTCTGTCACGAAATTCTCAGTAGGCTCGCCCCTTATTACGTGGGACTAAAGTATATCTGGCAAAAAGTGGGTGTAGAAATACACCTCTGCCTACCCCTTCGGGGATAAAAGGCGTGACGTTATGTATGTATGTATGTACATTTTACTTTATTTTTTTACTTCGCCGATTTTGTGTCTGTGTTTCTTGATCCCTTAGTTCGGAGGCTCTAAAATAAATATTTTTGTAAGGCCTATAACTTAAAAATCTTACTTCACCAGGCGTTAGCCGGCGCTCGCCAAGTCCACGAGTTCGACCGAGCAGCTGAAGAGACAGCCGCGTGGGTGGCGGAGAAGGAATCAGCGCTGGGTGACACCTCACCACCCAGGGAGTTACATGAACTGCACGCGCAGAGGAGGATGCTCAGCGCTATGACGGCGGATCTGGACGCTATTAGGAGCGCGCATGAGAAACTGCAGGAAGAAGCTGTCAGGTAAATCTTTATTTATATTGTTATAACTACACAGTGTATATTAACAGACATAAAGACATATTTATTTCTGCATTTTGTTTGTTTACAACACTTATACAAGTCAAAACCATATTCTAGACGAAACCAGCTGTTCATAGATAAATGACTTCTTTAGAAGATAAGCCGAAACAAACTCAAAATCATTGCTTTTCTTTTTGTCATTTCATTATCTCTCATCCGGTTTCAATAAATCGGGTATTTAATTTAGCGGTTAGTCAGTCTGATCCCGAAAAATATGTTCTTAGGCTATAATATAGCAGCTACCTATATCATTTATTTTAATAAAATATAGTTAAAAATATGATTTTTAATGTGAAGCATTTCCATCAAAATCAATATTTCACAGCACTACAACGTGAGTGTACGAAAATTCAGCTAGTTTTTAGGGAACAAATATAATACGACCAACCAGATCGTCATGTTGTAGATATAATGTGAAATATTGATATGAATGATCTAACCGAATAATCTAGCAACTACATTACATGTATTAATTCTAATGAATTTTTTCTATGGCTGTTTTATTTCTTCTCTAAAATGCAATTTTGAAGTCTCACGTGTTTTAAATTTTTTTAAACGAAGTGTACACAAATATTTTGTTTATTATTTTTATTTGAATGATTTTTCGTAAGCTCTAAAGTATATATGTCCTATGTTGTTACTAGCTTCGCGTCCTGTGTGTTACTAGTTACTAGCATAACTAGGGTTATTTTTTAGGTTGAACAGGAGATTTCATAAACCAATGGTTTGGTGTATGGTTAGGTGTCCAGCCTAGAAATTTGAATCGGCATCTAAAATTATGGGGTGGGCACTAGAGAATACTGCTAAATATGCATACAGTTACTAGGCAATATCTTTTCTATTTAAATGTTTTAATACTAATCTGCTATTATGCTGTTCGTTCCCAGACTGGGCACCGCCTTCCCTGACGCCCGGGAACACGTGTCAAGCAAACTCGAGGACGTGACGGAAGCCCTGGGGGCTCTGGTCCAGCTGACCCAGCACTGCTCGCAACAGCTGGAACTGGCGGGACAGCTGCAGGCCTACTTCGATACCTACCATGAACTGCTGTGAGTACATTATATATCAAGCAAGCAAACTAGCTATTAAAACTTATCCGTGTGGTGACGGATTAAGAATACGAATTGTCACCACCCCATATCATCCCATGGGTGTCGTAAGAGCCGACAGAGGGACTATATTATGCAGAGAACAGCACTCTAAGAGAAGGAAAACTTGATACAAACCCTATACCTACCCGTTTGGCCAGCGTGGTATAGTAGGCCAATTCCTCCTTTCAAAGGAGAGGCCTAGTCCAGCAGTGGACTGTTAAAGGCTGACGTGACGACGTAAATGCAAGCATGAGAGCAAATGCGCCATAGATTGTGATGGAGCTCCGCAGTCGCAGTGGACCTGTGAGTGGTTCATGAATCCCCATCTTGCCATATTTACCCTACACCGACCGACCTCAGTTCGCAAACGATTAAGCGATCTTGAAGTCGACCACTGCAAGTTATAACCGGGTGTTTGTAGAATACCCTGAGGGTTTAAGTAAGTTTGAACGTCTCTCGAAGAGTAGCACACACACTTTCATCGAAAAAAAATTAATATGGACTCTTGAGTTCGTAATTTCCGTAAAAAAAAAACTTCGGGCAAGTGCGAGTCTGACCCGCGCACCGAGAGGGTTCCGTACGCATTTCACCTTATTTGAGGTTGGTGCTAATTACGCCTGTCCTCTAAATCTGTATGAACGCCCATACAACTTAGAGGACTATCTTAAATTGAGTTTTTTTTAATTTTTCATTTTCTTTTTATTTTTTGTAATTTTTCCTTTATTTGTGCTGTAAGACCCTGCTTTTGGCCAAATTTCGTGATTCTAGTGATGGGAAATGGGAATGGGAACTACCATATAGGTTTTCGACCCAAAACCTATAGGGTATATTTTTATACACCTTATAGGGACCATAGACCTCAGTATCTGGTATAAATTTCAATTTGCTAGGTCCACTCGTTCCTGAGAAAATCGGTGGTGACACACGGACAGACAGACAGACAGACGGACAAGAAAGTGATCTTATAAGGGTTCCTTTTTTTACCTTGTGAGGTACGGAACCCTAAAATATATATTATAACATAAACTATGTACCTATATATTATAGCATTTTTTCGATAAAACTCGTAATCTTATACAAATATACTTTCCAACCTCTCTAACTCCTGTGGTATCTTCCAGGGCCTGGACCAACGAGACCCTGGCCCGGGTCACAGCCCCAGACCTCGCCAGCGACGTGTCCGGGGCGGAGCGACTGCTGGCCAGGCACCAGGACATACGCGTGGAGATACAGGCCAAGGAGGATGCCTTCAACACGCTCTATAGCGATGGTAAAATATAACATAACATACCATAGCATAACAACATAACATAGCATAGCATAGCATAGCATAGCATAACATAACATAACATAGAATAGCATAGCATAACATAACAACATAACAACATAACATAGCATAGCATAGCATAGCATAGCATAGCATAGCATAACATAGCATAGCATAACATAACAACATAACATAACATAGCATAGCATAGTATAACATAACAACATAACATAGCATAGCATAACATAACAACATAACATAGCATAGCATAACATAACAACATAACATAGCATAGCATAACATAACAACATAACATAGCATAGCATAACATAACAACATAACATAGCATAGCATAGTATAACATAACAACATAACATAGCATAGCATAGCATAACATAACATAGCATAGCATAGCATAACATAACAACATAACATAGCATAGCATAGCATAGCATAGCATAACATAGCATAGCATAACATAACAACATAACATAGCATAGCATAGTATATCATAACAACATAACATAACTATCTCGAACATTGTACCCACGTGCTCTACATTGCGGCTTCTAAAATTTGTTCCCAGGTATTATTTTTGTTTATTATGACTTATAATGATGTGCAAAACGAGTAGACTTCGGTTTATGGATGGGTCTTTTGTCACCGTTTACATATATTATACTATTCAAGATGGATATGAAAGAGAAAGGGGTAAATGACGGCCGACAGAGAAGCATGGAAGCGAAGGACGTACTGCGTCGACAACAAATAAATTGAGGGCAAGAGTATGATATTGAATAGAAAAACTAATAGCTGTATAATTCTGATGTTCGCTATTTTACTGCAAAAATACTTACACCCACGCCTTTACCCCTTCGGGGTAGGCAGATACAATAGAACGCCACTTGCCTCTATCCTTACAAACCTCATGCGTTCTTTCTACATTTATTACTCTATTTTTAATATTTATGATTTAAAAGTGTTTTACTTCAGTATTACTGAAAAGTTTTATCGCAAAAGAACGGTTACTAAATGGACTAACACGCCAAGATTTTCATAAAGTCAAAGTCAAAATAATTTATTCATTTAGCCCACAAAGTGACGCTTATTTAAGTTAATTACTAGATTATTCTACATTTACATTTACTGCCACGTTCGCAATGCAATAGGTAGAACCACGAGAAAGAACGGGCAATAAAACTCGTGGCCACTCTTTTTAACTGCCAGTATAATGGTTTTACATGTTATCTTTGTAAGGAGCTGCAACTGTTTCACATTGTGAGTTATCTTAAATTAATTTGCTAAATATTCTTTCACAGGTGAAAAGCTAGTAAAAGAAGGCCACTTCATGTCGAACGAGATAGAAGAGAGAATGTCAGTTCTTAGAGCGAGACGAGCACAGCTGGACTCCGCTTGGAGCAACAGAGACAGCATATACACCCAGCATCTCGACGCGCTCATCTTTAAGAGGGATGCTGATGCGCTGGATAACTGGATCACTAACAGGTACGAGATGTGGATTTAAGATTTATAAAATATACCTATAATAATACTGCCTCGTTGGTCTCGCGGCATAAATGTGCGCGTGGGATTGGGAGGTCTCGGGTTCGATCCCCGGGTCGGGCAAAGTGTTATTGGGTTTTTTCGTTAATAAATTCTCTCGGTAATGTGCCCGGTACAGCAATAGGCTCGCCCCCTATTTGGTGGGACCTAAAAATTCGTGGCGAAATGTGGGTGTGATAGGTGGTGTAAACCTCTGCCTAACCCTTCAGGGATACAGGCGTAAGTAATTAAAAAAATATATATATATATTAGCTGTTTTCCGCGGTTTCATCCGCGTCCTGAGGGAACTACTTCGCGTACCCGGTTAATTTATACCCTAAGTTACTCCTTGGAACATCAGCTATCCGCCAGTGAACGTCCCGTCAAAATCGGTCCAGCCGTTCCAGAGATTAGCGAGAACAAACTGACAGACAGACTAAAATGGTAATAAGTGTCATTTCGGTATATGTACCATGTATACATCCATATGCATTTAGTAAAAAGTGGTTATTTTAATATTACAAACAGACACTCCAATTTTATTTATATGTATAGATGTATCAACTAGGTGAGCCCGCGGTTACACCCGCGTTATTTAAGACTACTGCTCCGCTCCCGTGGCTCATAGCGTGATGTTATATAGCCTATAGCTTTCCTCAATAAATGGGCTATCTAACACTGAAAGATTTTTTCAAATCGAACTTATCCTGAGATTCAAATTCAAATCATCTCTATTGCTCAAATCGTGGTATTAGCGCGTTCAAGCAAACAAACAAATTTTCCATAGGTTGCATCCCTAGTAGCATATATATACACATAGCTCTATTGTATAAAAAGACCCTTACGAAAACTGAAATCCCATATTTTACTTCGGAAATTGAACATTTTTAGGGTTCCGTACCTAAAAGGTAAAAAACGGAACCCTATTACTAAGCCTCCGCTGTCCGTTCGTCTGTCCGTCTGTCACCAGGCTGTATCTCATAAACCGTGATAGCTAGAAAGCTGAAATTTTCACAAATTATGTATTTCCGTTGCCGCTATAACAACAAATAATAAAAATATAAATATTAAAGGGGGTCCCATACAATACACGTTTCTTTTTGTATTTTTTGCTCAAAATTACTAACGGTAACAGGAAGACTCTTTAAATTTTTACAGAGTATGTACTTGTATATAACCATTCAACATAAATAATTAAATAAAAAAAGTAAATAATAAAGGGGGGGGGTCCCATACAACAAAATTACATAAAAAGTTACAAACGTAACTTTTAAGCAATTTGTTACTCGATCTTAATAAACAGGTAGAAGCTTAGAAAATATTTAAGTAGCTATACATACAACGAACGTGATTTTCTTTTATAGATGATGGTACGGAACCATTCGTGCGCGAGTCCGACTCGCACTTGCCCAATTTTTTACTTCGGCACCATACCTGGGAAATTACCGGTTCAGGAGATATTGAGGCTCAAAGTTACTATGTCTTTTTTCTAATTAGGTAAAAAGTCGATGCATATACCGCACCAATTTGTTCTATAGATGTCTTATGCACCCATGGACAAGTAGGTATCTCGAACATAGCACTTGATTTCAAAAAAGGTGTCTTCCTACTTAAAAAAAAATGTTTCCCTATTATTTTTGCTTAGTATAACTTGGACTAGACTGGACTTAGACTCCATCCGTGGTACAGTGGATAGTGTATGCGCCTGCTGATCGGAGGTCCCGGGTTCGATTCCTGGATCGGGAAAAATTGTTACTGGGTTTTTCCGAATTCTCATTAGCAGCACGGAGTCTGGTTATGTGCCCGGTACGGCAAAAGGGCCGCCCCCTATTACGTGGGACCCAAAAATTCATAGCGAAATGTGGGTGTAATATTACACCTCTTCCTACCCCTTCCGGGATACAGGCGTGAGTCTATAAAAAAAGTTACAATATAACTTGGAATGATGTGTAAAACGAGTAGACTTCGGCTTGGTGATGGGTCTTTTTTACATCCTGTATAACCGACTTGTTCTCCTCCAGGGTGCCGCTGGTCCGGGACGGCAAGTACGGCGAGAGTGTGGCTCAGGTAGAAGAGCTGATCGCTCGTCACCGCGACCTGGAGGAGACTATCGACGCGCAGAGGGACAAGTTCAACGCACTCAAGAGGATTACACTTGTGAGTTATTTATTTATACTATACTAGTTTTTGCCCGCGGCTTCGCTCGCGTAAATTCGAGTTTCTCTAGTTATAGTATATCATCTGTTCGGGGTAACACAAATCTCCTTTATTGGGCGAATACTTCTATAATTATTGTCTTTTCGTTTTAACTGTTTAAGAAATATAAATGCAAAAGTATTTACACATACAAACTACTTAGTACTAAGACTTAGTAGTACTCAAAATGTTATCCGGTATCTGTGACGTTTCGCTAGACTGGTCAGTATGGCGACTGCGATTTGTCTGTCAGAACCATTTGAATTTAACAAAACAATCCGAATTTTGCTGATATATGTTGTCGACTCGAAATCTTTATTCTTTAATGTTTTATTATTTAGGTAAAGTTTCGATGTACTCCTTGACGAAATTATTAATATAAGATTTGACACTGCGATAGCAGCGCAGTCCGTCGGTTCCAATGTGAAACATTCCAAAATCCACAACTACTTACAAATTAAAAATTAAGTAAAAAAACCATTTTCCTGTGGACTAAATTGTGAATCTAAACCATTCTCAAGTCCCCTTGAACTAGGGTTGCCATACGTCCGGAATTTTCCGGACAAGTCCGGAAATATAGGTCTTTGTCCGGAATGCGGGGGGAATCTTAAACCGTCCGGAATTTCTACAAATAAGTGATAAGTGAAGAGTGAAATAAAAAATTAAAAAACCAAATTATTTATTAATTATTTTTATTCTAAATCAAAGAAAATCAAAATTATTTTTATTCTAAATCTACTACATTACTTCTGATATTTAATGCTCCCAGAAATATTGTTCAACATTTCTGAATCTTTAATAATAGTTTTGTAGAACACTTCGCAAGTCATATTTTTTAAATTATATTGAGTTAAGAGAATCGATTTGACAGACTCTACAGAAAGCCTGTTTCTTTCCTTTGACCATTGGGTTCCCATTAAGGAAAAGACCCTTTCAACATTGGCATTTTGTGCCTGCATCGCAAATATATAAGAGCATATCTTACTTAATTCCGTAACTTTTCCTGGTCCAGCTGCCTTCAGAATAATGGTCCATTGGTTATTGGCATTCATCTCAAAAAAATCTTGACTTTGTTGCTTGATCATGCTATTCAAAACTGTGATTTCATCAAACAATTTGCTATCATCCAAATGTACCCCTTTTCCAATAAGAAACTGTATTGATGGAATAATATAGTTATAATCAATAGTATTGTCTTTTTTTATTATCATCCATTCAAAAATTTCCAAGTCCATTAAAGGCTGCCGCCATTTGTTTAAATACTCCCGACAACATTTATAAGATTTTTGGATGTCTTTAAAAAACTCATCTTTCTTCTCCTGGCTGCTACAATTAGAGATCAAATCTCTAACTTTAAGTGGAACGAATTTCGCATCTTCTCTTGCTTTCAGGGTGTCGATAAGTGTTTGCAAAATCTTTGCGATGTCCATGATAGAATTTTTTTCCTTTTCAATTTCTAAAATTTTTGGCTGAAAGATGGCCATTAAGCTATGCACGAAAAACAAATAAGATTCGCACAATTCATTTTCAAAAAAATTTACGAGGACAGTTGGCACTTGTGGAGTAGTTAGAAAATACGTTTTCAGAGGCTCATACATTTTGAGAATTCTCTCAACTGCCGGAAAAAGGCTCAGCCACCTAGTCTTGCTGTGTGACAGTAACTTCTCATAGTTAACTTCAATGTAGTCGCAAATGGTTTTCAGTGCTTCTGTTCTAACAGTATAAACAGAAAAGAAATTGAAGAGTTTCATCACCAATACTTCAACCTCAATTTTCAGTACTTCTGTTCCATGCTGCACGCTATTGTGTAGTACATGAGCCGGGCAACCAACTCCAATAATATCTTTATTTAATTGATGTCTCAGGTTTGTGAGCACGTTTCTTCCCGATAACGGGCGATTTATGCCACCAAAATTTACATTCGCGTTGTCCGCAGTGAATGAGATGCATTTTTCCGATAAATCATATTTTTGTAATGTTGTCATAATAATTTCAGCAATAGTTTCGGAAGTTTCATTCTGGGTACTATGAATATCCAATAACTTTGTTTGAATTCTTCCATTTTCGTAATCAAAATACTGAATCATTATTGGGAAAATCTTTTCTGATTGCTTGCGTCTGAAGAAACTCCGAGATAGTCTATATGTTTCAAAGAAATAGTCAGTTTTTTAACAACCCATGGACTTATCACACCATTGATGATTGCTTCAGTTTTGGTTCTTGAGCAAGTCATCTCGCTCGCAATATTAGAGTCAGGAAATATTACTTTCATCAGTCGCCCAGTAAATTCCATTGAATTATAGGATTGGTGGTGCTTAACAGTATGAAAAGCGAGCGTACCTTCAGCAGCAGACTGTTTTTGTTTACTCCCTGATGAAGACGACGATGCAAAACTGTCAGTGACTTTTCTATTAGTATTAACGGTCGTAAGTCTAGTCTTGTGCTTATTACTATTGACATGAGTTTCAATATCAGTTATTCCTTTATGTTTTATAGATAAACTACAGTCACAAATCATGCAATAAGCTTCAGTCGGTTCTTTTCCTTCTTTCAAAAAAGAATATTTGGTTTTCATCACTTCAGTAAACGTACATTGTCGTTTTCTACCACTACCTGATGCCATTGTCGTAATCTTCGACACATATACACTATGAATCCGCAATACGTACGAGTACGTACGAACTTTAAAATCACTTCTAATCGCTGCAAAGACAAACGCAGACTAAATCAAAACAAACAAACTCAAAGCAAAAGCACACGGTGCGCGGGTGCGCGGGTGTATCATGTGCGCGGGTGTATCATGTGCGCGGGTGTATCATGTGCGCGGGTGTATCATGTGCGCGGGTGTATCATGTGCGCGGGTGTATCATGTGCGCGGGTGTATCATGTGCGCGGGTGTATCATGTGCGCGGGTGTATCATGTGCGCGGGCGAACGCAGGCGACAGAGAGGCGCTTCCCCCTCACCCCTTACCATTCCACCGCGCGCGTGTCAAAATTCGAACAATTTGGCAATCGATTTGGTTAGTTTATTTACTTGCACGATGCGTAACGATTTTAATAAATAATTATCAAGATTGTCCGGAAATTTCATGTTATGTCAGGAATTTTCTCCGGATTTTTGATATTTTGATCTGGGAACCCTACCTTGAACACACACAAAAAATTTCATCAATATCGGTCCAGTCGTTTAGGAGGAGTTCAGTGACATACACACGCACACAAGAAATATATATATTAAAGACTAGTTATACAATATCCGGCGAGCTTCGTACCGCCACATATTTATTTGCTATGTTCTTTTCATAAAATAATTCCTTCTCCTGGTAACGAACACATAAAAAAATATCTCAACAGTCTCGATTGTCTTAAAATCTGCAGACACCAATCTCAATTCTCGAAAATACAACAAATCCTTTAAGCTGAAGTCTCGAAATCTTCGAGACTAAAGCTGATGGGTTCAAAGCGCTAGCAGGCGTTCATTCTTCACCGACTGCACGGTTGGCGTAGTGGTTTAAGCGGCCGCCTCACCGCTTGAAACTGCGCCGAGTGTTGTGGGTTCGATCGCCATACGAGACAACACTTTGTGTGATAAATTGTTGTTTTGAGTTTGAGTGTTCATTGTGTCCATTAGTTGTATGTTTGTAGTCCAAGTCACTGCGACACAGAATTCATTCCTAATCTGGGAGATTGCGTTTTATTGAAAAATCCTTCATTATTCTCTAGTTACATAATTATTATAGGTAGGTACATAATCGTAAGAAATTGCGCTCAAATTCTAGTGACATATAAAATGTGACTTTTTAACCAGGTGGAACAAGCCTTCAAAGCCCAGAGGGACGAAGAGGAAGCCGCGAGAAGGAGGTCAGCAGAGAGACAAGAGGCGGAGCGGCTGCAGCAGTACAGAAGGAGGGAGATGGAGAGGATCACGGAGGAGAGGAGAAGAGAGACCGCGCCCGTGCCTATGGTTAGAGAGGTGAGTTGGAGAGAGATGTAACTGTAGGTAAGAGAGGCGGCGGGAGAAAGGAAAGGGTGATTCTCTAAATCACCCTTTCCCTCTAGAGGGGAATAAAGACATAAAGACACATTTATTTCTGCATTTTGGTTGTTTACAACACTTATACATGTGAAAACCCTATTCTAGATGATGCCGGCTTTTCCTAGCTAAATGACTTCTTGAGAAGAAAGGCCGAAACAAACTCAGTCATTGTTTTTTTTTCTCACTTCAATCTCTTCGTCTTTTCTTGATCTTTTAAAGTCCAGACAAAAAAAGGGTTTGGTATGCAAGTACAATGCAGGAAATCATCTGACGCTTTTGACTGACTCGGCCCACTGATGGCCCGCATTCAACAGCAATCGTACGGCTCAACCTTGATTGAGGGAGCCAGCACGATCTGTATCACTATGCCTCCACGCCATCAGAAGGTGTATGCATAAGCATGTCAGCCTAAGCCATCAGACAGGTTGCCACAACTATTTGTTTATAAGTTTAATAATGCCCACATCGTACTCAAATAACAATAAACACTCTTATTCCCCTCTAAGAGAGAGGTAAGACTATATGTAGGGTATAGAAAGGCGGGTGTAAGAGACTGGGGTGAAGAGGGAGGTGAATGGTGGATTTGGACACCGCGTACGTTTAAACGTACGTATTAAACTATAAGTTAGCTTAAACATATTATAATTTTGCTATTTACTCCTCAGTCTGAACGTGAGCGACTATCCAGCTCAGTGGCTGCGGCGTCATCAGAAGAGACGTTATCCCCCGCACCGCAGTTCGACCGTCTGCCTAAGAATGAGCACAATGTTAAGAGGGCTGAGAGTATGAGTGTAAGTACCTCTCTATACATACATACATAGACTGTTTCCCGAAGGAGTAGGCAGAGACTACGGAACGCCATTTGCTACGATCCTGACATACCTCTCTTGCTTTGTTCACTCCCATCAAGTTTCTCATGCATGCTCTTCTGTTTAGAGTTTAGAGTACTTCTGATCTGACCTATCCTTTTCTAATTTATTATTATTGTATAGCGTATGCGACTGTTGATCGGAGGTCCCGGGTTCGATTCCCGGGTCGGGCAAAAGTGTTACTGGGTTTTTCCGAATTCTCAGTAGCAGCACGGAGTCTGGTGATGTGAAATGAAATGAAAAACTGAAAATTGTTTTATTTGCAACTCCAATGCAACAGTAACAATATAGTGAGAAAATAAAAATAAAAACAATTATTGGATCACAAATAAGGCACCTGCGTCAGTATAAGTTGCAGAATCAGGTGAGACTGCAACACTGATATTCCCGCAGGACCTACTTACTTACATACAATCTCTTACAACTAGTCATAAATAATTATAAATAGTACATACGCTATGAATTAATATACATATAATTATACGCCATATATAGTATAATATAATAGCCATACTGGGGTGGCCCGGCTCACCCGATCCCCCTGCTATATACGACTATGACTCTACCTACCCCTAACGATAAAGGCGTGAATCTATAAGAAAGAACTTGAAATCACAGACAGACACTTCAATTTTATTTATATGTATCTTTTTATATTTTATTTTTTTGATAGACTCACGCCTTTATCCCCGAAGGGGTAGGCAGAGGTGTAATATTACACTCACATTTCGCCAAGAATTTTTAGGTCCCACGTAATAGGGGGCGAGCCTATTGCTGTTACCGGGCACATTACCAGACTCCGTGCTGCTACTGAGAATTTCGTGACAGAAAAACCCAATAACACTGCCCGACCCAGGAATCGAACCCGGGACCTCCCGATCCCACGCGCACATTTATGCCGCGAGACCAACGAGGCAGTCGTATAGGGTTTGATGTCGAGTTTTCCGTCTCTACGCAAAGATGGTATTTGCATCGTGTTATCCCTTAGTCGCCTCTTACGACACCCACGGGAAGATAGGGGGTGGTGACACTTGTATTCTATGCCGTCAACCACACGGCTGTTGTTAATTAGTAAATAGATATCCAATATATTTCCAACTAGTCTGCAAATCAGACACTTACTAATTTTCAATAAAAAATGTAATATAGACTTTCAACATTAATTAATGAATGTTCGACTGCACGGTTGGCGTAGTGGTTTAAGCGGCCGCCTCGCCGCTTGACACTGTGCCGAGTATTGTGGGTTCGATCCCCACACGAGACAACACTTTGTGTAAACCATGAATTATTGTTTAAAGTTTGGGTGTTCATTGTGTCCCTTAGTTCTATGTTTGTAAAGTCTACAGGATATTTTATGTTTCTAATACGGGGGTTGTCGTTTCTAATAAAATATATAAGGAACTGGTATAACCATCCACTATCTCTTGCAGGTGGTAAAGACACCCAAGCGCACTCCATCGTTCACGACCCGGCGTCGAACCCAGAGCTTCCGCAGACACAGACGTGGCGACATCGCCGATCTACCGCCCGTCGAGATCGAAGGTATTTATAAGTTCTTTTTAAACTTTTTATACTATTTTAGAACTAAGGCTAATGGCGTTAGTGTTGCAGGCGTTGTCATAAAGACATATTTATTTCTGCATTTTGGTTGTTTACAACACTTATGTCAAAACCCTATTCTAGATGATGCCGGCTTTTCCTAGCTAAATGACTTCTTGAGAAGAAAGGCCGAAACAAACACAGAGTCATTTCTTTTTGTAATTTCATTATATTTCATCTTTTCGTTTATATTCTTTTGAAGTCCAGACATAATAGGTTTAGATGCAAGTACAATGCAGGATATCATATGACGCTTATAACTGACTCAGCTCGCTGATGGCCCGCATTCAACAGCCATCGTACGGCTCAACCTTGATTGAGGGAGCCAGCACGACCTGAATCATTATGCCTCCCCATCAGTAGGTGTTGCATAAGCATATAAACCTACCTAAGCCACCAGACAGGTTGCCACTACTATTAGTTGAAAAGTTTACTGATTCCCACATAGTACTTGCTCCTTACATTTTATTATAAGGTTAGTACATGTTGTAAACAATAATGTTAAAATAATAAAAAAGGGTTGTATTTAACTGTTAGTCAAAAATACTAATTTTCCACCAAAAATACTAATTGCACCACTAAGCTAAGTTGACGGAGCCCTGCTTCGCAGGGCTCCTATTTTTGGGAGCAGGGTCACAAGAGAACCTAACATAACCTATTTAGTTTTCTGAGTGGATAAGTTTCCCGAGCGGACGAAACTTTTCATATCAAATGATACTTTGTAAAAAGATCATCATATTTGGTGTACAAATAGTATTTTAGTGTGCAAGTCAGTATTTTAGTGAAATAATAAAGTTTTTTTGCGTAACTCACTTTAGTGTGTTACATAACATTTTTGATACGCTGTTAAAAATATCTCATAAAAAAATATACAATAAAATGTCATCTAATTAAAATGTCACTAAATAAATAATAATAATTTAATGTCATGTCACTGGGTGACACCCTTTTTAGGATGTCACGCGGTGCCTTTTTTTATGACACTGGAAGATATGATAGTTTAGTTATTTATTATACATTATTTATGCTTTGTTTAATTGTAGTACCGGCCTTAAGGCACATTATACCATTAATTTTAATTTAACCCTTTCTCCCCGATCCCGTGGGAATTTCGGGAAATAATTTCTTACTGCACTGTTACGGTCCCCAAGGTATATACATTATACATGCCAAATTTCAGCTGCTTGCGCCCAATAAATTTGGCTGTAGTGTCTGTCAATCAGTCAATTACGGAATAATTTATATGTACACTGTACAGGTTTTAGAAGTTATGCTACTAGAGGCGTTGGTGTTACAAGCGTTGTCACCGGGTGACATTCTTTTTGGGGTGAAACCCGGTGACTCAAGTTCAAAATCACAATAGATGTAAATTGTCATACAGCCCTTAGAGATCTTGCCGAAATTTAATCATAATGACATAGTGAATGTATATTTAATATATTTTAAACTTTCTCAATTTGTGTAGGTTACATCATACAAAATAATTTAGCGGGTCGCGTAAAATTTACTTATTTATGCTAAACCTTCGATTCTTCCATAGGTTATCTAGACCGCAAGTAACTTAGTTTTTAGGATTGTATGGTGTCGTGTATAGGGTATACTATTATTCCAACCTTCAATCCTGCAGGCTACCTGGAGCGTAAGCAGGAGGCCGGGTGCGGGGGCAAGCGCGCGACGGTCCGGTCGTGGCGCGCGTACTACTCGGTGCTGTGCGGACAGTTGCTGTGCTTCTTCAGGGACGAGCAGGACTTCGGCGCCGCTAAGGCTGCTGCTCCTCCGCAGGCCATACTCAACGTAAGTATAACACCTTTTGTATTTTACATAACACTAGCTGTTTCCCGCGAGTTCGCCCGCGTTCTGAGGGAACTACTTCGCGTTCCAGGCTAAGTTACTCCTTGGTACAACAGCTATCCGCCAGTGAACGTCCCGTCAAAATCGGTTCAGCCGTTCCAGAGATTAGCGAGAACAGACAGACCGACAGACAGACAAAAATTTAAAAAAAAATCGTTTCGGTATGTGTACCGTGTATATATGCCATATGCATTTAGTAAAAAGCGCTTATTTTAATATTACAAACAGACACTTCAGTTTTATTTATATGTATAAATAACTTCACACATTTTATCCCCGACGGCATAGGTGTATTACACAGTCACACTTCGCCAGTTATGTTTCGGACCCAATGTAATAGAGTGTGAGCATATTGTCATCTACTGGGCACATCATTAACATACACATACATACATATCGTCACGCCTTTTATCCCCGAAGGGGTAGGCAGAGGTGTATTTCTACACCCACTTTTCGCCAGATATACTTTAGTCCCACGTAATAATGGGCGAGCCTATTGCCGTACCGGGCACATTACCAGACTCCGCGCTGCTACTGAGAATTTCGTGACAGAAAAACCCAATAACACTGCCCGACCCAGGAATCGAACCCGGGACCTCCCGATCCCACGCGCACATTTATGCCGCGAGACCAACGAGGCAGTCGTATAGGGTTTGATGTCGAGTTTTCCGTCTCTACGCAAAGATGGTATTTGCATCGTGTTATCCCTTAGTCGCCTCTTACGACACCCACGGGAAGATAGGGGGTGGTGACACTTGTATTCTATGCCGTCAAACACACGGCAAACATCATTAAGCGAGCGATAATTAACATTTTTAATACACACATAACTTCGAAAAGTCAGAGGTGTGTGCCCGAGGTACTTGGGACGAACCCGAGACCATCTTCTCGGCAGGGTCGTACACCACTAGAGTCTCGCCGCTTTTTTAAGTATTTTTTATATAAGAATTATTCTTTAAATATTTTTTTTATATAATAAGTATTAACATATGTGTATGTTTGTCAGGCTCGCTGCGAGCCGGCGGGCGACTACACGAAGCGCGCGCACGTGTTCCGCCTGGCGTGTGCCGACGGCGCTGAGTACCTGTTCGCGTGCTCCTCCAAGGAACTCATGAAGGTCAGTACAGCCAACGTCAAAAGATCAAAAAATTCATTTAACTCACGGTGTGACGCTTATGAACGTCAGGTATATGACGCTTATGAAGGTCACGTATGTGACCCCTATGAATGTCAGGTATGTGATTCTTATGAATGTTATGTGTGTGACGCTTATGAATGTCAGGGATGTGATTCTTATGAATGTTATGTGTGTGACGCTTATGAATGTCATGTGTGTGACTCTTATGAAGGTCATGTATGTGACGCATATGACGGCCATGTATGTGCCGTTCATGCATGTCAGGTATGTGTGTGATTTAAAGTTAATATTAAATTAATCTACATTTACATTTAAACTTTACTATAAATACTAAATTAATGACTGCTATATTTAGAGAGTGATATCTTAATGCAACCAAAGCTTTAATGTCATGTGTGTGACTCTTATGAAGGTCATGTATGTGACGCATATGACGGCCATGTATGTGCCGTTCATGCATGTCAGGTATGTGTGTGATTTAAAGTTAATATTAAATTAATCTACATTTACATTTAAACTTTACTATAAATACTAAATTAATGACTGCTATATTTAGAGAGTGATATCTTAATGCAACCAAAGCTTTCTATTCTATTAATTAATGACTACTTAAAAAAATACCTTAAAAAATAATAGCTGTTGAATGTAATTTTCTTTGATTCTGTCATTGTTTTTCTTTTACAACTATTATTACTATTTTAAATCTTGCAATATGTGTAAAATTGGAATAAAACGTAAGAGCTGCGTAACATACAACTTGGTATTATACATTAAACGTTATACTGCTTTGCATTTCACTCTAATGTTTCAGATTAGATATATATCTGCAACTGAAGTTTTGCTTACTTAACATAATATGAGACCCTTTATTGTAATACTGTATGTACTATGTTTGATGCTAATAAAGATTTCAAAGCCATTTCGGCTATGTAAACCTATATTATATCCCGTTGTTAATATGACAAATAAAGTTATACTGCACGGTTGGCGTAGTGGTTTAAGCGGCCGCCTCGCCGCTTGACACTGCGCCGAGCGTTGTGGGTTCGATCCCCACACGAGACAACACTTTGTGTGACATAAATTGTTGTTTCGAGTCTGGGTGTACATTGTGTCCGTTAGTTGCATTTTTGTAAAGTCCACCGCGACACAGGTTTTGTTCCTAGTGCAGGAGTTGTCGTATGTAAATAACAAAAAAAAAATTCAGTCAGTCAAAATGATTTATTCATTTAGGCCACTAAGTGACGCTTATGAACGTCAAAAATTTAAGATAACTACTAGATGATTCTACATTTACTTTTATTTTATTGTTTAAAATGATGGCATTACACATAACAATTTATTACAAGTAATGTTATATTGTACAGGAGTGGGTAGCTAAGCTATCGTTCCACGCGGCATTACCTCCGGAGCTCCAACTGACCCCCTACTCGTCCGTCCCACCGGGCGAGTCGCCCACCGCTGAGATGAGACGACGGTTGCACGAGTAAGTACATATTACATTACAACATAATTATTAATATAACTATTTCGATGACCCTCATTTAGAAGCACATCTTTTTAGTGTCGCTTCAAAGTGAGGGGATTTTAAACGAAATTCAGAGACCTATTTTCCCTCTAAAAATTATTTCCTTCTTCCTGCTTTGTCATGTTAACAGTGCGACGTCATCATCCTCCTAGCGTTATCCCAGTTTCATCCCCAGGTTCACGAGCTAGTCTACCCAGATTTCACAGAATATTAGCTTTTTCACGAAGCGTCTACCTGTCTGATATCCACAAGACATAGAAAGTGATATCATATTGTTTAGCCTAGTGTCTGTTTATACATAGGTCCTATAATGACCGCCAAAGATCTTTATGACAGCGAGACAACCGATAATTAACAATTAAATACGCACATAACTCCGAGAAATCAGTGGCGCGCGCTGTGGATTCGAACCTGGTACCCTCTGACCGGTAGTATGATGGTCCATTAGCAATCGATGCCTTGTTTTACTTACTAATCTTAATATACTGGCTTCCTTCCGTAACTGACTGACTGACAGACAAGCTACAGCCAAAACTATTAGGTGTAGGAAGCTGAAATTTGGCATGTATGTTCCTTGGGGACCGTAGAGGTGCACTAATTTCCCGAAATTCCCACGGGATCGGCCAAAACGGGTAAATTTAAAAAAAAAATACAGGCGTAGCTGCTGGTGTCCTCTAGTTACTAATAAGACTACAAAGTGCTGGAAAAGTCGACCGAAGCTGGTGATCATCACTAACCTAATAGCCATGTCCATATACTTGGACTACCCACAAGACTCATATACAATATCATCATCATCGCCCTAGCGTTATCCCGGTTGCATCCAAGACTGACACGCCTTGGAGCCCGAGGTCCGCTTACTGGTCTAACCAGATATTACAGAATATCCACTTTTCCACAGAGCGACTTATTGGAGTAAATTTTAATACTGGCTGTTTATATGAATACTGGCCGTATCATGTTTATAATCTTTGCCTGTGCCTTTTTTGAGTTCAAACATTTCGTATCGTGTGTTGTCTTCTTGTAATGTCTTCTCGTAGACTTTTTGATTTTTTGTCTTGGATCGCTTACTGTGCAGTAATAAATAAATAAAATTGATTTTGTTCAAGAAGAAGTCTTGTTTATTTTTACCACCGAATTCGACTGCCGTCTGACCTCCGCAACCCAAAGCGATAGCGATATTCCATGCTTTAGACCAGTAGCAGGTTATTTGAGGGTACTGACTCTCCGTAACGACTGTCAAAGAACTTCATGACAGCCGGGGCCGACTGAAACTAAATTTGCAAAATATGTAATTATACAACATAGACAGTATACTTATTAACCTAAAATTATTTTAAACAGTGTGCGATGACAAAAGACCCTATTCTCTTTAAATTTTACTTAGTTAGTAAATCAGAATAAACTGTTGAATCGCGCAAAATAAGACTGTATCACTGTAGGTACGTGTGCTTATGTGTGTTAGGCACCTGCAGTGGCGGTCAGCTGAGTGGTGGCAGCGGTCAATACACTAGGTTAAATTTCAAAGTGAATGATGACGAATTTTTTTTTTTAACTTTTAGTGACTATTTTTTTAATGTATTTGTATTCAGTTATAGTAGTATATTCACCCCTTAAAATATTTTGTAGATGTAAATCAACACCCTGTATTTATCTTCAAAATTGAATCTAATCACAAGTTCTTTCTCATCAGGAACGCGTCAGCCTCATCATCAAACGCATCATCTCCCGAGCCACAACGCAAGCCACGCACACAAGCTGAAATACTACAAGAGCACAGGAACAGTCAGCAGGACAGGTGACATACATTTACAACATTTAATTTTTAATTAATAAATACTGTAACACTCCTCCAGTAGGAATAAATCTAAATGTAGATTTATTAAGCAATTTATAAAATTGACGTTCATAAGCGTCACATTGTAAACTAAGTGAAAAATAGTTTTAACTTTTACCTTTATTGAGAAAAATTGTAAAAATTGACGTTCATGAGCGTCACATTGTGACCTAAATGAAGAAAAAACTTATACCTTCATTATAATTGTGCCCTAAATGAACCGATAACATTAAATAGTTAACTTTGATAATTAACGTTCATGAGCGTCACACTGAACTAAATGAAAAAAAAAAATTTTTTTTCCTTTACAGAAACAGCGCTGAGCAGCGCGCCAGTCAGGAGAAAAGGAGCAGTCAGGAACAACGCAGCAGTGTCACCAGTCAGCAAGACACAAGTGCGCAGAGGACTTCCACCACGCCTGAGAGAATCGGTATGATTACTAGTAATACACAAGCTGAAATTAATTTAGAACATCCGTGTCTTAGATTAATAATTGGTATCGCTTCGCTCTACTAAAGTATTTTCGCTGTATGATTATATGCATGCCAGTTCCTGACTGACAATTATAGTGATGTAACCTAAGGAAAATTAAGCAATTATTTATAAATATCGAATTAATTGGCAAAGGACATGGAATCGTACGTAGTTACCGATTTTAGATCTTCGAAATAAATTCATATTAAAAGTGTTTTGGCAAATACATTCACAAATAAAACGCAGTAATTTTAAAATATTTATTTTTAACGGTTGACCTGTTTATTTGTTTGTTTGGGTCAAATTTATTCGTCACTATCACTCGAAATAAAACCTCATATCTGAATCGGAATCTTCTCCGACTGAGATAATTATTAATTGCTGATCTCGAATTCGGTCGAAGTGGACATATTTATCCCAGTCGCTAAATATTGTCGATTGTGTTTTTTCTAGGACTGATTAATTTTATCAATTTAGGGAACTCATTTCTCTCATAATACCCATAATTCGGATTGCCACCAAATCGAAACTATCTATGAGCTTTACGCTCACGTTTCTTCGGAGTGGACAGCTTCTTGCCTTACAAACCAGTTTCTCGGAATTTTTATTTGGTTATTCGAGAAATTGTAGCCTTGCCGATGTCCAGAGCTGCCACAACTCTGTACACAACACTGTCGATCGGTATTACCGGGCCCCGGTTTGCACGCTCTCGTTCAAAGAAGGTCCTCAAACGAAGCATTAACTCACAGACAGGTAGAGTTTAAAACTATCTTTTTAGTTGTTTTCGGCATTGTACGTACCAAATAAAACACAACAAAAAAAGAACAGGCCAAACGGACAGAAATACAAACCGCATACAAGGCAGATGCACTCGTACTGACGTATTCGATAACAAGATGGCCGCACCTATTCATCGAGTTCATGTCGATTCAGTGGTGTCAATCTCTACTGACAGAGGTTCCGTTTCATGCATCTGACATTTTGAGGATTATATTTTATAATATTTAAATAATTTATTTACATTTAATAATAATTATAAAAATATAGAGAGATACATACTAGTATCAATTTACTTTGTAATTTATAAAAGATATACTTTTTAATTATTGTTTTTTTTGCCAATTTATTTTCATAAGTTGAAAGTAGTATGCGTGATATGTAAAATGAGAACTGTCACGCATATCATCATACAGCGAAAATACTATAGATACCGCGCAGTCTAAGAATAGTAGATTCTATGACATGGGAGCAAAATCGTTCCTCCTCCCCTGTATGACAAGGGAGCAAAATCGTTCCTCCTCCCCTGTATGACAAGGGAGCAAAATCGTTCCTCGCTGCGCTCAGGATTCTTCGCTCGTGGTTGAAAATAGCGCCCTCGCCGTAAAAATAATTTGCTCTAGAGTCATATACTCTACTTTTCATCCCCTTTCTATGGAAAAATAAATAAGAGACGGTGTTATGTAATGATTACGAGAACAGAGACGTAATTCGCGCGCTTTTTTTTTTGTTAGCGCGGGTCACGCCCGTGCAGCCAACCGTACCAGCCAGTTATTCATACAATTTACGTTCGATTTCTATGTATGATATACGTTCCAAATTCAAATCACTTTGCCGCCCGCTAAAAAGCTCTGAACAGAATAAGAGCTATTTTGCTTCCGGTAAAAGAGGAACAAAGCGACACTTTTCGAATAGAAGGGATAGTAGTCGTCACTGTTCGTCTGTCCAACGCTCGTTCGTGTAGCGTCGGGCACGCCGATCGGCGTAGTATTTGTTGCCGCATTTTTCAAGTTCACCGGCCCTATCTAGCAGAGCGAAGCGAAAGAATATTTATGTAAACACCCTTGGAGAGACTGACAGACAAGGGTATCTTTCAAAGTCAAAGTCACAAATCGTTTATTCATCTAGGTCACAAGGTGACGCTTATGAACGTCAATATCTGGGGAAAAGGGATTGAACTCAAGACCCTCTGTGTAACAGTCTATAACGCTCTCCACTAGACTATACCTGTGTTTGACGCTTTGGACTAATTACAGACTAATTATTTTTTCCTTCAGAGTCAACGGTGCTTCCATCTCTTCCTCCACGACAGCCACCATCGCAAGATGATGAAGCTACCGAAGTAGTATTCAGGTAATAATATATATTTTTTAATATACAGCGTGTCACAAGACCCATCACCAAGCCGAAGTCTACTCGTTGTGGACATCATGCCAAGTCATACTAACCAAAAATAATACCTGGGAAACGATTTTTGTAAGTTTTCACATTTAAAGCGCACGCGTGCAATGCTCGAAATACCTACTTATCCATAGAGTCTTAGGGCATTTAAAGAACATATTGGCGGGGCTAAATGCATCGATTTTGTACCTAATTACAAAAATTCCATACTAACTTTAAGCCTCAATATCTCCTGAACCAGTAATTTCCCAGGAATGGTGCCGAAGTAAAAAATGCTCGTAGTGATTGGTACAACATGGGATTTCAGTTTTCGTTAAGGGTTTTTTTACATCCTGTATACAACTTCTATTTTTTTCTTTTAAAAGGACTTTGAGCCATAGTTGACTATGTCAGTCCATATACAACTTTATTTTTATTGTTGATAATACTCTCTATAATAGAAATCGCAAAATGACCACCATTTGACGGAATATTTTTCTTAAAATTAACACTTACGCTAGAATATTTTATGAAAAATTTGTCAAAATTATCTGTCACTTTGATAGAACTTTTAACCAAGGAGCTCAGATATTTACATAGAGGCGCATTTCCTATGGGCGCTCTGAAGACAAACTTTCTGTGACACATATTGCCGCTTGGCGGCGTGGCAGTCGCGCTGTGACAGCTGTCTCTACGAGAGCAAGAGAGACGAACGTTCCTCCTGTGTATCCTAACTACGAGAGAAAGAGAGGCGGAGAACGACGCCAGTGCCACCAACGGCGCCAACTACGAACTAAACTGGAGACAGTCCCCACTTGGGATCGGCACACGATATCCTTAAGAACTGCGCTTCTATGTAAATCTGTATTCATTGATTTAACTGAATATTTGACAACACATTTAACAAGCCATTTAATAAAAAAATTACACTTACACTTATCAACGCGTTAGTACAAAGTTAAAACGTTTGACAGAATATCTTACAAAAGACTTTACAGAATGTGTGCTAAAACATTTGACAGAACTTCTATGTAACATAATGTTTTTTATTACAATTGACAAAATTATTTGGCAACATAATTTACTTCATCATCATCACCATCATCATCAGCCTTCAACAGTCCACTGCTGGACTAGGCCTCTCCTTTGAAAGGAGGAATTGTGCTACTATACCACGCTGGCCAAACGGGTTGGTATAGGGTTTGTATCAAGTTTTCCTTCTCTTACAGTGCTGTTCTCTGCATAAAATGGCCCCTCTGTCGGCTCTTACGACACCTATGGGATGATATGGGTGGTGACATTCCGTATTCTTAATCCGTCACCTCTTCCTTTGACTTCCTAGTCAATTTACTTATCATTTGACAAACCATTAGACAGAAAGTTAAACAGCATGTTTAAGAACATATTATCCACAACATTGTTTGTATATTCTACAGGAATTCGGAAAACGCATCGAGCTCTTGGGGTAGATCCCGGTTCTCTAACGGACGAGACATAAACGCAGAGTTCATCAGATCACAACGAGATGGTAAGCAGATACACATTAACAACTAGTATTTATACATCATACAATTTTTGTAAAACGGGTCATACTCGCGATATTTAACTGAGCTGACATCAGTCCCGCCACGACCACGACCGTTGTAAGACTGCCGAAACGTTGGTAAAACAGAGGTATTGATCATCATCATCAGCTTAAATAGTCCACTGCTGGTCTAGGCCTCTCCTTTGTAAGGAGGCATTGGCCTACTATACCACGCTGGCCAAACGGGTTGGTATAGGATTTGTATCAAGTTTTCCTTCTCTTACAGTGCTGTTCTCTGCATAATATGCTCCCTCTGTCGGCTCTTACGACACCCATGGGATGATATGGGGTGGTGACATTCCGTATTCTTAATCCGTCACCACACGGACAAGGTATTGATACCTTAAATTAACTACCCATCGCGAGTCCCGTTTTAATAAAATTGTATGATGTATACAAATCGCGAAAGTTTGAAATCGAGTATTTATACTTGTAAGCAATTTAGCATGCACACTTAACTTATTTGTGATTGTCTTTGTGAAGTTTTATTTATTTTAAAGTGATGTTCTGTGCCGTCCATTATTGTCTTTAAATTAAAAAAAGCATATTTACTATAATAGATTTAGTTTTGACATTACATTTCAAAACATATCACTATTTTTTTTTACTAAAATTGATTTACTTTTGACATTACATTATGAAACATTATCACAATTAAATTTCAATTAATACTTAACAAAATTAAATTACTGTAATATTTTCTAAAATTACACATTGGAATTAAACTACATTTAAAGGATTTTGTTGCGGTTAATTTTGAGTATTTTATTGTATGTATTATATATATTATATACTTTCTTCTCATCGGTATATAATATTACCATTCATTTACCAGCTAAAAATAAAATATATGGACCCAAAATCAGCCGCAATACAAACATAAAACAGTAATTTTCTCACAATACTTCACTACATAACAATAAAAATCATCCTCCACATTTCTAACAACTAATTTATAACTAGCCGGGGTCCCGCCTTTACCCTTGTCGGGACCTCCCGACCGTCCACCACTACCAGATAGAGCTCCGAACTTGCCCGAACGCGGGCCGAATATTCCCGAACGAGGCCCGAACGTCCCCGAACGAAACAGCGCGGGAAACAGCCAACAAGACAAGCAATCAGTGTCAGCGCTAGTCAACAGCTATCAACAGAGAATGACTGGCAACTGGCAAGGCAGAGATGCCAATAGAAACGCCACATCCTGGCAAGGATACCAGAACAATAACTGGCAGAATGTGGAGACCACTACCTCGCAATTTTACACGTCGTCGGAGTCCGGTGGGTGAACAACTTGCTTGGCGTATACTAACTTATGTTTAAAGCTAGAATCTTAATACGCGGGCTGAGATTTTATTTATTTATTTAAGCGTCCGCATCGCAAATCCAACCTCGGTAGTCAAAGTCCATTTATTTTTGCACTCTATTAACTTTTTTACGTTCATAAGCGTCACATTCTGATCAACATGTGACGCTTATGAATGTCAAAATTGCAAGTTCGCAATGTAAGGGCGTAGAACACCGTGAAAGAACGTGGAATAAAATAAACTTTTTCGTCGTCAATATAATGTACAAATATTTTATTTTTGTAATAGGATGCAACTGCTTCACATTATAAATTAACTACCTGTAAAAGTTATAATAACTCTAATCTAACTAACTAATCGTACTCGAGCAGTAAATGATATGCATTTAATTAGCCACCCAAAATAAATATGTATGATGCAACAGGAGCAGCGTATGTGACGTAAAAAAATACCTTCATAAGTGTTACCTTGTATGTAGCCTATATGAATAAATGAATTTGAATTTGTCCAGGAATATAATTATTATAAACATTTCAATATAAAATATCAGCCCGCTAATATATGGAGACTATGCTATAGATAAGCTAATATATAATTATTTTGTTGGCCATTCTTTAATTGAGTGATTATTTGCTTGGGTATATATACAGTAATATATTCGAGGTGTAATTGGGATGAATGGGGCTTGGCAGCTTTTAAGATGTGGGTATCTGGACTCGATTGAACTATGATTTGAAAGCAATCGACACTTCACTCAACTAAATTATGATTTGGGGGTGCTTGGCTCAAATTAATTATGATTTGGGGGAACCTAGTTCAAATTAATTTTGGTAAGGGAGAACTTGATTCGTATTGACTGTGATTTAGGGGAGTCAAGTCAAAGTCCAAATCATTTATTCATCTAGGCTACAAAGTGAGGAGTAATGAGCTTGGTTCAAATTAATTATGTTTTGGGGGTGCTTGCTTCAATTTAATTATGATTTGGGGGAGCTTGATTTAAATTTATTATGATTTAGGGGAGCTTGATTCATATTAAGTATGATTTCGGATACTTGACTCAGCTGAATTATATATATTTGGGTAAGCTTGGCTCAGTAGAATTATAATCCACGGTGGTTTGAATCAACTGTACTAGATGTGGGGGAGCTTGGCGAATATTATTTAGCATTTGGGGAACTTGACTGAACTGGATTATGATTTGGGTACCTTGACTCAATTTAATTACAATTTGGGCGCCTTGACTCAACCGAAAGACATGCATCTTCCTCCCGGATTTGCTTATTACCTGTACCTATAATAATTTCAAACGAATAAGTCTAAAAAATGCTTAAGTAATGTCAAAACTTAAAAAATTATGATATTTTTAGACCTGTTTGTTCACTGAGCTTAATTATTTTATAGTTTGTATCGTAGATTTTGCAATTCATGAAAGACCACCATAGCCAATATAGATTTCCTAATATCTTGCTGTATTCCTGCTAATAGTCTTACGTAGTATTTGTATACTCTTTGCTAATAGGTGCATATTGTGTATTGTTAAACTATTATTTCTGGTGACAGGCTTTCTATTTTTTAAGTTTCAATTCCAGTAGTTAATTACGCTGTTACCTGGTTGTTATACTGTAAATAGTTATTTAGAATAAGCTTAATATGCCTTCTGTAATAATTTCTATATTCTTATTTTTTTATTGAATATTGTTCTTTTTATAGTATTGTGTATTTCTAAAGTTATAAATATATTTACAGCTTTTAGTTATTAAGATATTTTTTGGAAAGTGTCCGAAATTAAAAATGTCCTTGACTTCATATTATTTCTTTTGTTTCGACCACAAATAGCCAGGCATTTAGGCGTATAATTCGTAAATCATTAGATTTTAAGTAATTTACAAATATTGGTTTTGTAACTTTGTATGTATTTTATTGCATTCAGTATTTCGGATACTTTTCATGTTCATTTAAATGTATTTTGAATAAAGAAAAGTCAAAAATTATCCTGTCGCAGGGCACAAATTTGGTCTATCGATATTTTACATTTTAAATGGCGGAAAATCTACGCGGATGGTATAGCACTGTCCTGAGTTCGATCCCCGCACGAGACAACACTTTGTGAATTTTTGAAATTATTGTTCGAATCTGAGTCTTTGTTTCCGGTGATTGAGTGTTTGCGAAGTCCCCCGCGATGCAAAATTTATTGTTTTTGCGGAAATTGTGTTTACTAAGGCCCTGTGATAAGAGATATATTTTTATTTTTCTGCTTTTTCGGTGTTTTCTATTGTTTACTAATGAGTTGTTATTCCACACGCTGTCAGGAGCAAGTCACTTACTATATATCTTACACAGAGTTCAATGTATGATATATTTGTATTATTTTTTATATAATTATGTTTATACGCTTTGTAAGCTAAAATGTAGAATTGTAGAGATTTGGGTGAAATATAAAATGTATTGCAGTTCGCGTAGATTTAAAGTTGCTGATAGAATTGAGCATTGACTTGTAATAGAATATCGAACATTCACCATTTTAAATTTGTCGCCTTAAGAATGCCTCCGTGGTCGGGTCTCCGGTTCAATTCTCGAAAGTGTTACTGAGTTTTTCCGAATTCTCAGTAGCAGTACGGGGTCAGGCGTGGTAACGGCAATAGGCTCGGCCCCTATTACGTGGGACGAAATGTGAGTGTAATATTTCACCTCTGCCTACCCCTTCGGTAATACAGGCGTGAGACTCTAATGTAACATTCGCAAGGGTGTTCGTTACAAGTGAATGTTCAATTTTATCAGCAACTAAAACTGTTTTTTATGAATCCATCGTTCGCGTGATTATTATACATTTTCTATCATTAATATATTATGTAACTTTTGTTGCAAATTAGTTTTATGCTTCCTCTAAACCTTGGCTTCTTTTACAGCTCTTTTTGTGTACTTAGTTATGTTTTCTTGTGTAATTCTGTTGCTATTATTTCTGTTTTATGTGTTTTTTTTGTTTTCTATTTTCGTATTGGTGATGGGCTAGTGTTCAGCTTCTTATAGTTATTTTAAAAGCGTTTACTTTTTAATCTTTCAAGTCTAAAAATGAATGGAAATATAACCATGTTCCTTTCTCGTTATAGATATTTCGAATGTCATAGTCGTTTATTTGACTTTTACGGTTATTAATACTTGGCTTGAAAGATTATTAAAATATGCTATAAGGTGTTAAGCTATTAAATTTTGAAAATAAATGTTGGATCTTTTTTAGATTTCAGAGATATTCTTATGTACCTACAGCTTGAAATACTTACAATTTTATTTTATATGTAGCAGTTTCTGGCGATCTTTTAGTGCTAATAAACTAAAATCGGTCTATTGCTGTCTTGTTCTTTTTGATAATGGTAGAAAGCGATGAATATCAATAAGATCTGTCGTAGGACTAGTGACAGCAATATACTAAGTTTAGTGAATCCAACATGAGAATTAGGAGCATTAATGCTTTCTATGTAAATAAACAAATATGAACTATATTATAGACGTTATTATAATTTACGGGGGATATACTATTACTCCCTATAAAATATTCGAATTATTTGTCAATGACTCATTTTCTCTTGATTTGGTTGTTATTCGAATTATACTGACGTGAAATTTGACGTTCATAAGCGTCACATTGTGACCTAAATGAATGAATATTTTGCCTCTAACGTTATCTACTCGTGATGTTTTTAGAATTATTTATCCTTCTTTTTGTAGTCAATATGATGATAATCGGAATAAAACTAAAAAACATAACGCTCAATCAAGTCGATATAGTTACTAGTAACAGAAATAAACTAATGAATAATTCGTATAAAGTGACGAATATATCAAATTAAGTAACCAAAAGACCTACCTTTGCCGAATCTTTCGAATATTTTCGCCTAATCGTGTCACTCCCTCCCACACACATAATATGGCCATGTTGACGTGTTACTCTCTCTGTCACTCACAATACTGACGAGTCCATATGTTATAGCGTACGGCGGCAACAGCGCCTAATCGTGCCATCTCCCACAGACATAATACTCACGTGTCCAGGTGGTACTCTCTCTGTCACACACATTTTTTCCGAATCAATAGAATATTTTTCGTGTAAATATGCTATCTCTCTCGTGTCACCTATAATAGAGACGTGTCCATGTTTTCAGTTACTCTCTCTCTCTAATCTCTCTCTATCTCTCTCTTTCTCTCTCACTCACATATACTTACGTGTGTATATATGTTATAGCGTACGGCGGCAACAGTGCAGGCAGCACGCGTCCCGCGTCCGTCGCCGGCAGTGGTGGCTCTCCGGCGCTTGATCAGAGGCCTGCTTCTAGGTAACGTATAGGAATTTTCTTTTATTTTTACAGAAAAACTCACAGTTAACAATTCTTATAAGGAAAAATAGTCGTAAAAGGACAGTTAGTGTAAATATTTTTTTAAATGTGATGTTTATAAGCGACTGCCGGTCTGACCTCCGCAACTCAAAAAATACATTGAATAACGAAAATAGCATACATTACATATACTCACGCCTTCTTCCCGTCGGGGTAGGCAGAGACAACAGAACGCCACTTGCTCCTATCCTTACAAACCTCACGCGCTTCCTCCACACTCATTACTCTTTTCATTTATGCTCGTCGGTTTCACCTCGGCGGACATCGGTCTCCAATTAGGTCGACGAATGTCCGCCGAGGTCTGCCGCGACCGACTTGCCCACACACATTTGCCTTATATATCTGATTCGTCATTATTTCTTCACTCATTCGCTCCACGTGTCCAAACCACCTAAGCATTCCTTTCTCAATCCTTGTCACCACATCTTCTTTCAGTCCACTGCTCTTTCGTATAGTTGCATTCGGAATTCTATCAATCAGTCTTACCCCACACATACTACGCAGTGATCGCATCTCAACTGCGTTAATTCTACTTTTATGCTTTTTCTGCCAAGCCCAGCTCTCACTTCCATACATCAACGTGGGAACAAGCACTCCATTGAAAATAGAAAATAGCATTTCATACAATATTTCGGCAAAATGAATGGAACAGTTGATTATTTTTGAAATTTCAGATATATCACAGAACAAAAGTTGTTCGTAATAACAAAATACATAAAAAGCTTGTACTATACCAAAAATATAGAAAAATATTAATTAGGCCCTATCCCCTATTCGTTCTCCCTCATCCCACTCCTCATCCTATCCCTTTTCCCAACCCCAAGGGGCGGCAGCGCACTTGTGACTCCTGTGGTGTTGCTTGTGTCCATGGGCGGCGGTAATTGTTTACCATCAGGCGATCCATCTGCTCGTTTGCCGCCTAATACCATATAAAAAAATATATAGTGAGCTAATAGTCCATGAGTAGACCCATAATTTAAGTTTACCGTAGTTTAATTTATATCTTTGCTTACAGATCATCAGGCGAATCGGAACTTTCGGTAAGCGGAGTCACAAAAGACAAGAAAGATAAAAAAGGAGTGTTCGGAGGTCTCTTCAGCAGAAAGAAGCGGCCGCAGAGTCATATGTAACCGTCGCACTGGCAAACTGTCAAAATGTCACCAACCGATCGAAGAAAACGTAAAAACAAATATATTTTTGTAATTTTTACGCACTGTAAAAATTTTATATTTACACCCTCCTGTATATGATTTTGACAGTATTGTTTTCGAAAATAAACGAATTGTATTTTGACAGTAAACCGTTTATGTATATATGTGAATGATATATACGAAAATTATGCGATTAATTCAAGAAATCTTAAGCTGTCAAAATTGTGACTTTGACAGTATTGTTTTCGAAAATAAACGAATTGTATTTGACAGTAAACCGTTTATTGTGATGTGAATGATATATACGAAAATTATGCGATTAATTCAAGAAATCTTTTGATAAATGAAATCAGTGTAGTTGTTAAAAATCGTGCCTTTTGAAAAGTATAAAAATTGAGAAAATATTTTTGTCATTTCTTAAAATGTAAGTACATATTTATGTAGAGTAAGAACCATCTTATTATTATTATTATGATATTATATTTTTTATATATTCGTATATCTTTGTTGTATTATACATTCCTAAAAATAGTCGCGATCTTTGAAAATAATGACTGCAGTAAAAAAACAAAAAGGGGTCTGTCTAACGTTTTGTAAAACGCCGCTGGTGCGGCCGCAAATTGGATGGGTGTGCAGTCTAAGATCGCTAAATGTTGTCACAAAACCAATCTTTGGGGCCAATTAGATAAGTCGCTGTGTATTTAGTAATTTGTGATTTTAAGATATGTTAAGTAAATTGCTATGCCGAGCAATTAATTGTTTCTCATAAATAAAAAATAATTATCTGTGTGCAAATTATTTAAGGCACCACACAAAATCACTTTCTATATAATGTCTGAATGTGACGCTGGTGAATGCATAACAGTGTGTCGCCTATGAACGTCAAAAAAGTGACACTTATGAACATCAACGTCAAAAAGATGTATAAGTATTTTAAAATCGCAATTTGCTACAGAAAGCAATTAATAAAAACCATAATTTCCAAGTCTTGTAGTTTTAAGAGTAATTTTCTTTTAAATCGTTTATTATTTCAGTATATTGGGATGGAAACTCAAAATGCATAATTCGTTTAAACATTTATTAGCAATACTCAATAGTATCGTATTACGATTAATTACTTTCTTTAATAATATAAATAACTAGAGGACGCCAGCAGCTACGCCTGCATTTTTTTTAAATTTACCCGTTTTGGCCGATTCCGTGCGAATTTCAGGAAATCCCTTCTTAGTGCACCCCTGCGGTCCCCAAGGAACATACATGCCAAATTTCAGCTTCCTGCGCCCAATAATTTCGGCTGTAGCGTGTCTGTCAGTCAGTCAGTAACGCAAGGATTTTATATATTAAGATTTTGAATATGATTCTAATTCAAATTAGAACAATAAAATATCTAAGTAAAATGGCGGAAATCTACTTCTTCCTTGCCACACGTAAATATGAAAAATATTAAAAATAGTAATAAAAGATTTGAGATTCCATTCCGTATAAACATAATTTTGTTAAAGTTTATTAAAATAGCATAATGTAAGTTATAACAACTTTTTTGTTCTATACTGTCAAGTTAATTAAAACATCACTGTATTATGAGAATGTTGTTTTATTTTATTAACATCGTCGTAGCGATCCGGTTACATTAAGACTTTCGATCTAAAGCCTGTAAGGGTACTAGCCTTAACAGATTTGGCAGAATATTAGCTAACCTAATGGAAGGAAAGAGGAAATCACCACGCACCCTCGGATTGACCACACCAACTATTGCAATAGAAAAAGGTTGACAATACCGAACTCCTCTAAAAGGATAAGGCATATAGGGTAGGTATGGGTTCCAGGAAGATACCTGGGGCCCAATTCTGCTAAATAAATATAGTCTCGATATCATGAGTGTCCAGTGTCATAGTGACGTCACAAAAAGCATATTCTAAATTATCTGATATTTGAATGAAATTGTAACGAGATCATATGTGTCAACGACGAACTGTTTTATTTTAAATTATACGATAATTACATTAATGGCCGGCGCCGACTGACGGCACGACATGTCACGGCGTCCCGCAGTGTGCCACGACGTAATCAGTAGGTAAATAAGTTCCTGAATTCGCTTTTAGTAAATCTTGTTCTCATAAATACCGCCCGCCGCGACGTGCCGCGGCGGGCTGCGGTACGATTGTATCGAAACAAAGTAATATGAGTCCTAAACTCATTGAAATAAGAATGAAAATGACTTGATCAGTAATAAAATCCTTTGCCATGCCGTGCCATGCCGCGACGTCAGTGCGCGCCGGCCTTAGGTTATCAGAATACCGCTTTAAAATCCATTCAAAATATAATATCAATATCATATAAAAATAGCAGAATTGGCCCCCTGACTTGCAGTATCCCGCTGTATGCGCCGACTATTCTTCGACGTGTTTCGCCGCACGAGGCATCTGAGGGAGCGTGCGGCAACGACTGAGCTCAGTCAGGTTACATTGGAGTTCCGCCAAGTAACGCCCGATTCAATCAACTATAGAGAATTAGCTATTCCACAGTCTTACATAGATCAGGTGCGAAATAGTTTAATGAAACATGTTTTTCGTAAGTAAAAGTTTATTTATATAAGGTACAAACAATCATTGTGGATTCTTAGTGAGATAAGTATACAATGTGCTGATTTTACCTAATTACATCGTTGAATAATAATTATAATAATATTTTATTATACCAGTGAGCTATTTATAATAAAATAACAATTATTTGATATATTGCTATACTGTCTTCATATGCATTTTTTGCAAAATATTTTTATAATACAACATAGACAGTATGCTTATAAAATTATTTTAAACAGTGTGCGATGATATAAGACCCTATTTTCATTAAATGTTACTTAGATAATAATTCAGAATAAACTGTAAGGGCCTTATCACACTAGCGGATTGCGGACGCCCTCAAAGCGGAGCGGGCGCGCAACGAATTCGTTACGGGCTCACAACGAATACGCCGCGCATGCGCAACGAATTCGTTACGGGCTCACAACGAATACGCCGCACATGCGCAACGAATTCGTTGCGGGCGCGCAACGAGTAAAAGTAATAAAGCCAACAGCAGTGTTTCCTCGTCGGAATCGATTTTGTTACTGGATGTATTGTACGTCGATAATTTGCTAAAAACACGCGACGAAAACGTAACGTATTTGCCACGCGTCCGCGACGTCCTCGCTGCGCAGCCGCGGTGTGCAATAATTCTTATTTTTCTTAAGTAGGGAGAGATGATTTTTGGCAGATGTTGACACCGTAAGCGTTTCAAATTTTACGTTATAAATGGATGGCGTTTAATGACTCCTATATACAAAGGTACTCTGTGTTTAATGAGGCAGATGGCTGTAGCAATAAATACAGATTTACATAGAAGCGCAGTTCTTAAGGATTTCGTGTGCCGATTCCAAGTGGAGACTGTCTCCAGTTTAGTTCGTAGTTGGCGCCGTTGGCAGCGCTGGCGTCGTTCTCCGTTTCTCTCGCTCTAGTAAGATACACTGGGGGAGAGCGAGACAGCTGCCGCAGCGCGACTGCCACGCCGCCAAGCGTCAAAGCGCCCGTCGTCTTCAAAGCGCCCATATGAAATGCGCCTCTTTGTAAATATCTGAGCTCTTTGACTGTAGCATGACGTGATGTCACTCCTGTCTATTTTATTTTTGTGACATCGGTTTGTGAGAAAATGATAGAATATGCGCCTATTACTATTTTCCCACCATGTTTATTTTGTGAGTCGATATTATGTATATAAAATTTAAATAATAATTAATTATTTTGACAGAAGTCAACTATATTTAATAAGAATAAATATTTAAGCGTCCGCCATTCCCTTCAATATACCAGTGTAGAAAGGCGCAGGGTTAGCCGGGTTATAGTTAGCTCCGTATCTGTGGATAACCTCAATGTTGCCAGTTTCAAAAACCTGTTGCAAACCCAACCTAACTTGAGCAGCTTGCGTCAAACTGGGATTATAATTCCTACCTTCCTTATTCTTCACATAGTAACTAATATCACCCACTGGATTTGTAGGAATGCGGGGTAAATACATGTGTTCCCAAACCAAAGAACGCTTGGAAATTTTATGGTGTTTTTTCTCGAATTTTCCATGCTTTTTCCCCAGCATATTTTCTACATACGAAAAGAGTTTTCCTTTGCCTTTTTTAGAATTGAATTTCTTGTATTTGTGCTTGTTTGAATGTTTTTGAAAAGACTTTGGGAATATAAGATATCGATGTTTCTTAAAAAACAGTGATCTTTTGGTTACTTTTTTTGACTGTAAGTTGTTACTGACATCAAAATTTGATGCGATTTCATTATTTTTTTCATACGATGGGTTAGAGTTGTCCCAAACTTTGTATTTAATGTAGTAATTAGCTAATTTAGTCAGCGGGTTGTCTGCGGCGCGCTTTTTGACAGTTTTGACAGTTCTGACAGTTGTCGCACGGGATTTGACAGCCAATTTCCGGTTTGACAATTTGTTTAAAAGATTTGAATGTACACTGCTATCGTCAATAGAGCGTTTCTTAAAAGATTTCGTATTTATCACCGAAACGTCTAAGACGGGTAAATGTATTATTGGCGCCATTTCGACTAACGGTTTGTCAAATTTGACAGTTGGTTTAGAGTCATTCGACAGTCTATTTATTAGGTCCGAAGAGTTGTCGTCAATAGCTCGTTTATGCATGTGTTTATGAACAGCAATTTGGGTCGCGAAGTCGGCTACTGCGTGCTTTTTGACAGTTTTGACAATATGTTTGAGATTTGTGAGTTTTTTCACGATGAAGTCTACGACTGGTTTTGGTTTTTCGTGTTGGACGGAGATCGGGACGAAGTACTCTTCATGATGTTCGTGATGGGCTGATCGTTTGGTGATCTTCCTCGGGAAGTCGTCTGCTGTGATGAGGAGCTCTTGGGACTGCTGTGCGTTGTTGTCGGATGACGTCATCGGCAGGACGTTGCTGCCGCCTGCCTGCGGGGACTGTGTACTGGCACCTGAAAAATATTCAAATTTAAGAAAATAACAATTTGTACTGGCTCCGTGGTCCAGTAGATAGCGTATGCGACTGCTGATCGGAGGTCGCGGGTGCGATTCCCGGGTCGGGCAAAATTATTGTTACTCGGTTTTTCCGAATTCTCAGTAGCAGCACGGAGTCTCGTCTAGTTGAATCTTCTGGTCCCCCTATTACGTGGGACCTAAAGATTCGTGGCGAAATGTGGGTGTAGTATTACACCTCTGCCTACCCCTACGGGGATACAGGCGTGAGTCTATAAAAAAAATAAAAAAAAATAATTTCCTACTACTTGTTCCCAACAGCCGTTTACAAGTTCTCAATTGACGTTGAAACCAGAGATATTGTATACATTATGTATGCCTTGACTCTGCGCCGAGTCTTATGGGTTCGATTCCCTGACGAGACAACACTTTGTGTGTCATAAATTGTTGTTTCGAGTTTGGGTGTTCAATGTGTCCGTTATTTGTATGTTTGTAAAGTCCCCAGCCACACAGGATTTATTGAAATAGATAGAGATATTCTATGGTTTAGACCAGCGTCAGCATTTTTGAGGGTACTGGCTCTCTCGTAAAGACTATCAAAGATCTTCATGAAAGCCGGGTTCTACGGTTTAACGTGCTCACCGAGGTACGGGCAAGCGATAATTAACGATAACTGAAAAGTCTCAAAAGTCTGTGGTGCGCGTCGTGGATACGAACCCGATACGCTCTGCATGGCAGTCTGTTGGTATCTCCACGAAGCCATCGCGGCCTTTAAATATAATACTATACTACTTAGGTACTGCCTCCGTGGTCCAGTAGATAGCGTATGCGACTGCTGATCGGAGGTCCCGGATTCGATTCCCGGCTCGGGCAAAAGTGTTACTGGGTGTTCGGGTTTTTTCCGAATACTCTGCAGTAGCACCCCGGAGTCTGGTGATGTGCCGTAACGGCAATTGGCTCGTCCCCTATTACGTGGGACCTGAAAATTCATGGCGAAATGTGGGTGTAATATTTACACCTCTGCCTACCCCTTCGGGGATACACGCGTGAGACTATAAATAAAAAAAATAAAAATAAAAACTAGATACGTGCCTCCAACAATCTGCGCCACCATGTCAGGTATAGGCAGTGGATACCGGCATCTAGTGATAGCTGGCTCCGAGGAGTTGGTCTTGACGCAGTTGATCAGGAAGTCTATCATCTCCTGATTTTGGGGAACGAGCGTCATCGCGACTGGAGCGGTGGTGGTGGCGGCTGTGGGGAGAATCGAATGTTAGGGCTGGCAACACTGAGTTGACATACATACACATACATAGACTCACGCCTGTTTCCCCGAAGGGGTAGGCAGTGGCATATTAAACGTCCACTTTTCGCCAGTGTTTTGATCCCACGTAATAGGCGGCGAGCCTATTGCCGCTTATCGGGACATTTTGTTTGCTGTCGCCTCGTCCGTTGATCGGCAGGTGCACCACTTGCAGGTGAGGTTGGTGCGGGACCCTAAGTTCTTGGTGGGAACCCTATGCACCCTGACACACTGAGTTGAACATCCGCAAAAATCATACAAAAAAGCAAATTATTTTTATAGAAGGTACTGAATAGTATGAGTTCTATGTACCGACTTAATTGCTTCCATTCGTCTTATTTTGTCAAATTATAGTTTTATCAAATTAGGTACTCAATGTAAGTGGATGCTCCTGTTTTACCATGTCTATTTTCAGGAGGCTAATTAAATGAACATCAAAATTGTACTAGATTATGCTTGAGTATAAAGTAGAGTAAATATATACAAATGACATAGAAGGTGTTACAGTTGCAGCACCTTACAAAATTTAAATTGTTATGTATTATGCAAAACCTGGCGATGAAAAAGAGTGACCGTGAGTTTTATTGCCCATTCTTTCTCATGATTCTCCGCCCTTGCTTTGCGAACGTGGCAGTAAATGTAAATGTGGAAGCTTTAAGTAATTATTTTTTTAAATTTGACGTTCATAAGTGTCACTTTGTGATTTAAATGAATAAAGGATTAAAACAAAATCAAAGTGAAGATGTAAGTAGTGTTACGAATGGCGATAGTTGAAAATAACGCCATCTATCGGTGAATGAGAGAACTAGAAGAGATTGGATGTGTCGGTGGTTTAAAGGTATTTCATCTACTCTCTACTAGATGGCGTTGCTGTATTGACTGTTCCTGACTGTTACGAGAATATTTCAGAAACATCTAGAATGAACTAGTTTGTTATCCGGCCGGTATAAATACCGCGCGGACGAGCGAGTTCACACAGTTACCGTTGAATAATCACAGCGATCAAGAAGCGAAGGAGTGCGAAGGGAAGTGAGTCGGAAGTGTTTTCTAGTAGTGTGAAATAATGTTTTACAGAGTTTTTATAAGTGTGTATATGTGTTTTTGTTTGTTAAATAAAGTGCAGTTTTAGTGGCATTGGAATTTAATTTATCACCGAACCCCAGCTCGTAACAGTAGGTACACCAAAAATATTATACGTACACCATTTTAATATCAGCAGCGTATTGGAGAATTATCATCAATGAAAATGGGGTAGGTACAGTTAGTTATTTTTCTGCATGTTGTTTAGTTTTTAAAACTGAGGCTTTGGTGTGCTTATTAGAAAATAATGTCAAAATATTGTGGTCTTTAGTCAAAACGAATTGCTTTTATAATATTGGAACACTATACCTACTAAAAAATAAGCGGCGGTAGCCCAGTGGCGTACGTAACGGACTGCCGAGACGATGGTCTCGGGTTCGATCCCCAGGTACCCCGGGCACACACCTCTGACTTTTCGAAGTTATGTGTGTATTAAAAATGTTAATTATCGCTCGCTTAATAATGTGCCCGGTAGATGGCAATAGGCTCGCCCCCTATTACATTGGGACCGAAACATATCTGGCGAAGTGTGGGTGTGTAATACACCTCTGCCTACCCCTTCGGGGATAAAAGGCGTGAAGATATGTACCTACTAAATATTCGGATCCGTTAGAGAACGTTCCTTTATTTATTCTTCCTAAGTTATGAATAGTCCTAATCTAACACTGATTGTTCCTAGAAAGCTCTTTTCTCAAAAAGAGTCCCATACACCACTTGGGACTTACCCAAATCTTAACCTATAGCCTAGCGGAAGCGACGGTCCTTAAATTCCTTAATAGAGCTTCTACCTCACTGTAGTGATTAATGATAAGTGATAACATTGCTGCGTAGTTGAAAGAACAAATATTTATAGTTACCAGTAGTGTACCGCTGTAGGTACTGCTTGTAGTCTGGCTCGTAGCCGCTGAGAGCCGCCAGCTGGTCCAGGAACCACGCCAGCTTCAGGATCAACTCGTTCTCTTCGTACTGGTCCGTCTGGACACAACAACATAAGACTCATGAGTGAATCACGGCAGGGGTAGACAGAGGTGTAATTACACCGACATTTTACCATGTTATGAATTTTTGGTCCTACGTCGAGCCGGGCACTTTGCCAAACTACGTGCTACTACAGAGAATTCAATAACATTTTTACAGACCCGGGCGTCGAACCCGATCTGCAGACGCATGGGGTATCCCCTGGACCACGCAGGCACTTTTCACGATGCCACGTGTTGCAGTTACAAACACATAACGTGATGTTTCATACAAAAATCGGTCGGGTAAAAATGTTACTGGGTTTTCCGAATTCTCAGTAACAGCACGGGGACTGGCAATGAGCACGGTAACGGCAATAGGCTCGCCTATTAATGTGGGACCTAAAACTTTATAACATGACGAAAGATGTCAGTAACATTATCTACAGCTCTGCCTACCCCTACGATATACAGGCTTGTACCTAAGTCTTTAAATAAATTGGGCAAGTGCGAGTCCGACTCGCGCACGAAGGGTTCCGTACCATCATCTATAAAAGAAAATCACGTTTCACTTAAATACTTTTTAAGTTTCTACCTGTTTATTAAGATCGAGTAACAAATGGCTTAAAAATTACGTTTGTTGTATGGGAGCCCCCCTTTATTACTTTTTTTAAATTTAATTATTTATTTTGAAAGGTAATATACAACTACATATTCTGTGAAAATTAAAAGCGTCTGCCTGTTACAGTTAGTAATTTTGAGCACAAAATACGAAAAAAACACGTTTTTGTATGGGACCCTCTCTTAATATTTTCATTTTTAGTATTTGTTGTTATAGCGGCAACCAAAATACATAATTTGTGAATTCTAGCTATCACGGTTGATGAGATACAGCCTGGTGACAGACAGACAGAAGACAGACAGACAGACGGACAGACAGCGGAGGCTTAGTACCTAATCATCATCATCATCAGCCTTTAACAGTCCACTGCTGGACTAGGCCTCTCCTTTGAAAGGAGGAATTGGCCTACTATACCACGCTGGCCAAACGGGTTGGTATAGGGTTTGTATCAAGTTTTCCTTCTCTTACAGTGGTGTTCTCTGCATAATATGCTCCCTCTGTCGGCTCTTACGACACCCATGGGATGATATGGGGTGGTGACAATCCGTATTCTTCATCCGTCACCACACGGACTTAGTAATAGGGTTCCGATTTTTACCTTTTAGGTACGGAACCCTAAAAACTAATGGGAAAATCGAGGTTAATATACCGTAGACGGAAAATCATGCCGCATCGTGAAGCTTCCGCTCTGTGCCAATGTAAGTTGAGCATAACTCATAAATTGATGAATCTGACATAGACGGTCAGTAGTCAAAAGTCAGAAGTCAAAATCATTTATTTATTCAGGCCACGATGTGACGCTTATGAACGTCAAAATTTTTGTTAATTATCTAACGATTTATGTTTACATTTTAGTGCCTAGTACCTAAAGCAATATTAAGAAACAGGATACAGAAAAAGATTGAAAAGGATTAGAAGAAATACGAAAGCGTGTATCGAGTAAGAATGAATGGAGATGTCGGTAGGGGATGCCCTAGACAGACGTACGCCGACCAAATTGGTGACGTAGGTACTGAAAAAGGTTCATCATATTAAAAGTACTCATAACTGCCGAGCATGTATGATGAGGTTAATGAATGTCGAGGAAGCGAAAGAGGTGTGTTTGAACCAGAGCATTTGGCCTCTGCCTATCCCAATGGGAATCAAGCGTGACGATAGATAGATAGATGAGATAGAACGCGCAACGGGATCTTTTATAATAAAAGCTTTTCCAGTACCTTCTGATACTTCCCAGCGTACGCGATGTCTTGCAGTCGCTTAGTCGCCCATGTGGCCAGCTCGGCGTACCTCCGTATCTTCTCGCTAGCCTCCGTGGCTTGCGCACATGACATGCGTCCAGAAGAAGGGTTCGTCATGTTCCTTGAAGACCTAGGTTATGAAAGGAAGAATAAATCAATAGAAGGGTTTCTTTCTTGAGTTTACGCGAGTGAATATTACACATTGATGTAAAAAAATGTAATGTTAGGAAAAAAATACGCTGTTTGTTTCGTCTTTTCTGCTTAAGACATCAGCTAGCTAGGAAAAGGCATCATCTGGACAAAGAGTTCTGATATTTACATAGAGACGCATCTCATATGGGCGTTTTGTAGACAAACTTTCTGCGACTCAAATTGTCGCTTGGCGGCGTGGCAGACGCCCTGCGGCAGCTGTCTCTCTCTTCTCCAGTGCATCTTAAAGGCGAGAGCGAGAGAGACGGAGAACGACGCCAGCGATGCCAACGGCGCCATCTACGAACTAAACTGGAGACAATCTCGTCTTGGAATCGGCACACGAAATCCTTAAGAAATGCGCTTCTATGTAAATTTGTATTCATTGATCTGGAGTTGTATCTTTTATAAGCGTTCTAAACAACCAAAATGCAAAAAATAATAGGTACATTGTCTTTATGTCTTCGAAATTATGATCAAGGCAGACAAAGGTTCCAGAAAAGTAGCCGAAACGTAAAAGTCGTAGCCTTCGGTGCCAACTGTTTCTTTGTTAGTTGATATAGGGAGTTAGTTCCTCTAAATTTTAAACTGACACTAGTCTAAATCATAGACATATATCTTTGGGTTGTAGAGGTCGGAAAGTAGCTCTGTAGAAAAGCTAATATTCAGTACTCTAATCCGGCTAGACTAGCTTTTTTTATGGTAATAGGCGGTAAACGAGCAGACGGATTGCCTGATGGTAAGCAATTACCGCCGCCCATGGACACAAGCAACACCACAGGAGTCACAAGTGCGTTGTTGCCCCGGAAAAGGCACAAGATGAGGGAGAAGGAATAGGGGATAGGACCTCCGGCACTCTCACTCACCGAACGAAACGCAACAGTTTAGGTACCGTTACTTTACGTCGATTTTCTGTGAGAGGGTAGTACTTCCCCGGTCGAGCTGGCCCATTCTGAAATCAGCAAGGCTCTACTACCTTGGAAAAGTAACTATAATAAGTAGGCAGACCCCGGGCTGTCACTGAGATAACGCTAGGAGAATGATGACAAGTAAAATATTCTTCCTTACCTATTGGAGTCGGTATTCCCTGCCATAGGCGCGAAGTCAGCTGGGTTGATGTTTTGGAACCTGGTGTCTGCAGGGTTGAAGTTCATAGCCATGTTGGGAGCGTTGGGAGTAGCAGGTGGTGACCAGGTTGAGCTCGAGCTTGAAGAGTTGGACTGGAAACAAGAATTGTTTTATAGTGTGAAGTAAGTGTCGTGGTAGTTCCGTCGTCATTGGTTAGATGGCGTTGCAATGGTTGTCATCTTCGTCCGATAGATGGCTTCAGTGACATGTAGCTGGTCGCTACAATTGCTTCAGAGGCATTTGCCTTTAGACGAATTATTAGCTCCCAAGTAATAGGGAACCTGTTGCCGTTACCCACATCGCCAAACGCCGTGCTGCTACTGAGAATTCGCAAAAACTAAGTAACACTTCTGCCCGACTCGGGAGTCGAACCCGGGACCAGCAGACAACTAAGTTAGTCAGGGTCGCCTGATGCTAAGCGATTAACGCCGCCCATGGACACAAGCAACACCACAGGAGTTACGAGTGAGGTGCTGGCCTGGATGGGAAAGGGATACGAGTAAGAGAGGGATGAGGGAGAAGGGAGAAGTAAAAGGAGTGGAGCCATAATAGAGAAATAGATAATGTTTCTTAGTTTACGTTAGTAGCGCTCATAGCGAGACTTGGCTTGCGGTTCGTAACAGTTCGGCAAAGTTAAGGAACGCTTGCACAGGTCACCACTTGGATGGGTGACCGTGTGTGGCATTTACATCTGAGCGCTACCATGCTTCGGAGGGCACGTAAAGCTGTCGGTCCCGATTCTGTATCGTCGGAGTAAGTATTTTTATAAATGTCTACTTTAATTTAAAAAAACCATTGCGCTGATGGCATGGCCTGGCTTGACCGCTCATAGCATGTCCTGTCTTGCCGCTTGTGATATATGGTTAACCTTAAAAATATCATTCCTGCAGATATAAAGTGAATCTCACGGAAGTACCTAAGGCTAACGCAGTTCCCGTACCCCACCATTCAATGGTATCGGTTAGAGGAACACCATGGTGGTTTTAGTGGGTAGTCCCGGCCTTTTCGTCGGGGAGTCTCCTCACTCTCCCTAGGCTGAGCCCCTTAAGGGCCCAGTCTAGAGAGTTTAGCCAGTAAATTGTTTGGTTTCCACCATGCGTCAAAAAAATGTAGAGTGATGCACGGCCGCAAAAATGAGTAGTTACGACGCTGCTGCTATCCTCAGCTAGTAATTCAGTTAAATGTTCTTACCCCGCTGTCGTTTCTTCTGTTACAGTCTTCGAGGAACATACTGAAGTCCTCAAGAGACCTCCGCAGTCCCTCCAAGTACCTGCTGCCATCGTGCACGATCTCCGTCACCTGAAAACAGCACAGCAGTTATTTACCTCTATAGGATATGCAATAAAAAATGTGTCGAGCTAGACAGTTTGACCCATGTACCGTTCTTATGGTGTAGGAAGTTAAGTATTATCTACTACGGACTCACGCCTTTATCTCCGAAGGGGTAGGAAGTGGTGTATTATTACACCCACATTTCGCCGTGAATTTTAGGCCCCACGTAATAGGGAGCGAGCCTATTGCCGCTACCGGGCACATCACTAGACTCCGTGCTGCTATTGAGAATTTGGAAAAACCCAGTAAACACTTTTGCCCGACCCAGGAATCGAACGTGGGACCTTCGATCAGCAGACGCATACGCTGTCCACTGGACCACGGAGGCAGTCATTACACATCCTGAAGACATCTGGACTCGTCGCATTGCCAAGCGCCCAGAATGGTTCTAGTGCTAATTCAAAAATGAGTGTAATCTTCATCATCATATCATTCTTGCAGGTAGTAGAGCCTTGCTGATTTCAGCCTGAATGGACCGGCTCGACCGGAGAAGTACTGCCCTCTCACAGAAAATCGACGTAAAGTAACAGTACTTAAACTGTTTCCTTTCGTTCGGTGAGTGAGAGTGCCGGAGGCCCTATCCCCTATTTCTTCTCCCTCATCCCACTCCTCATCCTATCCCTTTTCCTAACCCCAAGGGGCGGCCACGCACTTGTGACTCCTGTGGTGTTGCTTGTGTCCATGGGCGGCGGTAATTGCTTACCATCAGGCGACCCGTCTGCTCGTTTGCCGCCTACTACTATAAAAAAAAGCCTAGAGACGTCCACTACTAGACATAGGCCTCACTCAAGGCTCTCCCACAGACCGAGCATTAGCCCGCATCCAACCACTTACGATCTTAACCAGATTGTCGGTCCACCGTGCGGTAGGCCTTACCCCTGCTGCGATGTATGGCGTCATTTTAAAATCATTAAAATTTTACAGTTTAACGTTTGTACTGTTTCCGTCATCTTCCGCAACTTTTAAGTTGCTGATAAACTTGAGCCTTCACTTCTAATAGCTTGTAAAAGCATTCTAGCGAATATTTCATTTCAGAAATGTAACAGACTGCTCTACATTAAGGTTCTCGTGTTCAAATCAACGACACACATCTTCCAGTTTCAACCTGTGGTCCGCTTACTAGTCTAACAGGATTTGGCTTAATATTAGCTTTTCCACGGAGCGACTGCCTGTCTGACCGCCGCAACCCGAAGGTATAGCGATATTCCATGGTTTAGACTAGTGTCAGTTTATTTTAAGGTACTAAGTGCATATGTACATGCAGTTGTTAATTTTATTATCGCTTGCTAAATGGTAAAGGAAAAAGGGTACAGCGATAAAGGAAAACTTCGTGAGGAAACCTGCATGTCTGAGATTTCTTCGTAATGTTTTTAAGAGAAATGTGTGAAGTCTGCCAGCCCGCTCTTGGCTAGCAATGGACTATAACGTTACCAGCAGTGGGGCAATTTATACATAAACTTGACTGATACTGATGTACCTATACTTATATTATAAACCTCTTGAGATTGTTTATTTGTTTGATTGAACGCGCTAATCTCAGGCAATACTTCGTTGGTTAATCATTTTATTTGAAAACATATTTTAGAGTTGGGTAGCCCACTTATCGAGGTTAAGTAATCTTAATATATAAAATCCTTGCGTTACTGACTGACTGACAGACACGCTACAGCCGAAACTATTGGGCGCAGGAAGCTGAAATTTGGCATGTATGTTCCTTGGGGACCGTAGGGGTGCACTAAGAAGGGATTACCCGAAATTTCCACGGGATCGGCCAAAACGGGTAAATTAAAAAAAAATGCAGGCGTAGCTGCTGGCGTCCTCTAGTTATTTTATAAACTTATTATTTTGACGTTCATAAACGTCACTTTGTGACCCAAATGAATAAAGGATTTTGACTTTGACTTTGAGGAAGACTACTCACGCGCGTCACCCCGGGATCAGAGCAGTAGGTCTAACTACCTAGTCTTATTTTAATGAACGGGATAGATTATAGACTATTAACAAATACCTATAAACTCAGTAATTAACTAATAATTACTTGTTCCAAATTCAAACAGTTCCTGTCGTAATACTAACGATGAAAACAGACACTTCCTGACAAATGTTAGGTAGACATTGCATCAACAGCAAACAACGTTCCCATATTAAATACCTACCCAATTACTATACCTAACTATTTGCAAAATATATCTACCAAAAAATAAGTATACTTTTTTTTATGTAATAATAGGCAGCAAACGAACAGACGGATCGCCTGATGGTAAGCAATTACCACTGCCCATGGACACAAGCAACACCACAGGAGTCACAAGTGCGTTGCCACCCCTTGGGGTTGGGAAAAGGGATAGGATAAGCAGTGGGAAGGGAGAAGCAATAGGGGATAGGGCCTCCGGCACTCTCACTCACCGAACGAAACGCAACAGTTTAGATACTGTTAGTTTACGTCGATTTTCTGTGAGAGGGTAGTACTTCTCCGGTCGAGCCGGCCCATTCATGCTGAAATCAGCAAGGATCTACTACCGAAAATTTTAAGACAAAAATTATTAGCCTCACTCAAAAATCGAACCTTTACTACTGCCAGTCCTTTTTTTTTTTTTTGGTATCGGGTTGGAAAATCCTCATGGAGTCCCTCCGCCCCGGGGGGGAAGGACGAAGGGGACTGTCAGACTCTTACTGACTAAAAACCAACCCGTGCTCCTCATGTACCCATGTGTCGGAGGGTAGGGTTTCACCAAAGCATTCCTCGCTACCCCCCGACGGGTATTGGCCCGTCAGATGGTCAGGCGGGCCCCGAACGAAACCCCCTTGGCGGCGGATGAAGGTGTTGGGCTCCGCCGCCAAAACACCCAGCGGCCGCAGAGGATAGGGAGGACAGCAACGCAACACCGCATCTCCTCTTCCTCTGCGGCCCCACCGCGACGCAACGATGGTGCGCCCCCATTTGGTCGCAGGAGATAGGGCGCGGGGCAACGCAACACCCACACGCCTCTCCTCCCGCGACCGCACCCGACTGCGAGGGACAGACAGAACTGTCCCCCGCACCCGCACCATGGGACGCATCCTACGCAGGCCTCTACCAAGCCCACGTAGAGCGTCCCCTCCCGGGATCCCGCTGAGCTTCACCGTGGGTGGCTTCTAACCCACGGTTACTGAGCCCCCCCACCACGACAAGGTGGAGATCCCACGGGGGGGTACTACTGCCAGTCCTGGATAGTAATGCCCGGCCTAATTTCAACCGGTCAAAAGTTAAAATAAATAGAAAAAATAAACGATTTGACAAGAATATTATTGAATTTTAATACTGTACCACTGCTGGGCACGGGCCTCTTCTCACTATGAGAAGGGTAAGGCCATAGTCCACCACGCTGGCCAAGCGCGTGACAGACTTCACATGTCTTTCGAGAACATTATAGAAAACACTCAGACATGCAGGTTTCCTCACGATGTTTTCCTTCACCGTTTAGCAAGCGATAACTTACAATTTAATACGCACTTAACTTCGAAAAGTCATTGGTGCGTGCCGTGGATTCTAACCCGAGACTCTCTGCATCCGTCGCTCTCTCCACTCGACTACCGCTGTTATAACTGTCGGTATAATACTAAATATGTAATAAAAGTTACGTATAGGTTTTGATTTCTCGTCTGTAGATAATTATTTGGTTTCAATTATTGTATTGTTGAAAACGGCGATAGCCTATAGTGGTGTACGTAACGGCGACTGCCGAGACGATGGTCTCGGGTTCGATCCCCGGGTACCCCGGGCACACACCTCTGACTTTTCTAAGGTAAGTGTGCATTAAATTGCAAATTTTGATTATCGCTCGCTTAACCCTTTACCGCATGGATTTTTAAAATTCGCTCAAATTAATTTATGATATTTCTTACCAAAGAAAACACCCTATAAAAAGAATAAAAAATATATGCATATAAAATTGTATAAAAATCGAGAAAAACCCCATGTTCCATATTTGGAACAACATGCGTTCATGGTTATTTTGAAAGACGTATCACATTTGGGACAACATGCAGGTACGGTAAAGTTAATGGGTTTAATAAATAAATACATAAATAGTTTTCAGGTACTGTTTATATTTTAGATAAGGATAAGAATAAGGATTTATAATCAAACATTTATAGTACATTAAAAGGTTTATTCATTTGTGGAAACATGAAAACTCTTAAAACAATTTCGGTCTTTGCTAAAGCAAAAATAGCAACCACATTTACTGCAGCATACGTGAGACTTTTGTCCACAGTTTTTACAACGCTGACGATCATTTGCCCAACTAGGCAAATGCCCAATCCCGTCTTTAGCCACTTCTCGAGATCTATAGATCGATGCAAATTGTTGTACCTGTAATAAATTGAAATACTAAGTGAAAAATTAAAATAGGGACATCGCTAAATAAAACTGAAAAGTTAAGTGTATTATGAATTTATGATGTAATGTATACATACTGTTCCATATTTGGCCAACGGTAAATACATCCCTTACTTCATAGAGTTCCAAATATGTCCGAATGAATCTACCGTTACCGCATCGTGTTCCAAATCAGGAACAAAGTATATGGATGTTTTTTGCTAGAATGCAGTTAATTTAACTTACGTGTTATGCCATAAAACTTCCTCTGATCTATTTTTCTTGCGATTAAAACTTGTTTTATATTTTTATTAGCACAATAACTCATAAAAATCGGTGAAACAAACAACTCAACTAGACATTTCCGACAAAATGGCTAACGGACGAGTTCTGACACTGAATTAAAGAACGATTGAGAGCATAGAGGTTTACCAGAGATTTTTTGCGTTTGGAAACACACTAGTCTACAACTATACTTTTAGTCGAGTTGAACAGATGTCTCTATACTTAATAAACATTTTATCACAATTATGAAATGTACCAAATATGGCACGACATGCGGTAAAGGGTTAATAATAATAATATGTTCCCGGTAGATGGCAATAGGCTCGCCCCCTATTACATTGGGACCGAAACATAACTGGCGAAGTGTAGGTGTGTAATACACCTCTGCCTACCCCTTCGGAGATAAAAGGCTTGAAGTTATGTTATGTTATTTTGTTCTGAAGTTTCTAGGGTGTCCTACCCAAGAATTTCGAATCGGTACACAAATTCAGGGGTGAGCACTGTTATAATTATACGCCTATGTTTTTAGACATTCATGGAATTAGAGTCAAGAAGTGAGTATTGCGAAGACCAGGCATTTGGTAACGATAATCTTGGCTGTCACGATGTTATGTCACGGTAGCGATACGAGGGTCAAACTGAAAGTTCTTAGAACTGGCCACTTATAAACAATATAATAAAAAAAATTTTTCTAAAATTTGAAAATAGAACTCTTTGCCAATATTACTGAGTATATATTTCATTCATTTGTCATTTGTTTTACGATTTGGCGGCAAATTGAAAATTGTCTGTGTCACGTCAACATGAATTTAACACGAGAAAATTTTCGTGCAATGATTTTTTATGACTTTCGATGTCATTTAAGTCAACAAGAAAGTTATGATAGACTACGATTGGCCTTTCACGATGAAGCCCCATCTCGTGCGACTGTTTACAACTGGTTTAATGAGTTTAAACGTGGTTGCACTAATCTCACTGATGATGTACGTGAGGGACGGCCTTCTACGGCGACGACTGAAAATAACATCTGTGTTGTGCGGCGTATGATAGAGACTGACAAAAGAGTGACCTATCAGCAGATTCGGACAAGCTTAGGCATCGATATGAGTCAAGTGTACAAAATCCTCCACGAACATTTAGCCATTAGCGGTCAGGAAGCTTTGCGCCCGGTGGATACCTCATAATTTGACTAAGGCTCAAAAACTCCATCGTGTGGATTGGTGCCGTAAAATGATTGAAAGATTTAACGGAGGTGACTCAAATGCTGTGTTCGACATACTAACAGGTGACGAAAGCTGGATTTACTGTTATGATCCTGAAACCAAAAGACAATCTGCTCAGTGGGTGTTTCCTTTCGAGGAGTTGCCAACTAAAGTGAAGAGAGATCGAAGTGCGGGAAAAAAAATGGTGGCCTCGTTCTTTGGAAGGATAGGTCATTTCGCAACAATTGTGTTAGAGGATCAAAAAACAGTTTCTGCAGAATGGTACACTACCAATTGTTTGCCACTTGTCTTGGAAAAAGTTCGAGAGAAACGACCTCGCAGTAGGATCCTCCTTCACCACGACAACGCCTCGTCGCACACCGCCAAGCGAACGATCGACTATTTGGCGACATCAAACGTTGAATTACTGGGTCACCCGCCGTATAGCCCCGACCTCGCGCCTTGTGATTTTTATTTATTTCCAAAAATTAAAGAAAAACTTAAAGGAAAGCGGTTTATGAATGCTGAAGAAGCGGTGGCTGCGTATCGCGATGCCATTGAAGAGACCCCTAAGGACGAGTGGGCAAAGTGCTTTTCCCAGTGGTTCCATCGCATGCAGCGGTGTATTGACGTCAATGGACAATATTTTGAAAAGATATAATAAAACTAATAACTGGCTAATGTAATCAGTTTTTGATTTTCTAAGAACTTTCAGTTTGACCCTCGTAGCCGAGTGGAAATACCAACGGACAGACTGCCATGCAGAGGGTATCGGGTTCAAATCCACGACGCGCACCAATGACTTTTCGGAGTCATGTGCGTATTGAATTGTTAATTATCGCTTGTCCCGTGCCTCGGAGAGCACGTTAAGCCGTCGGTCCCGGTTGTCATGAAGATCTTTGACAGTCGTTATAGGGCGTCAGTACCTTCTAAATAAAGTGACACTAGTCTAAACCATGGAATATCGCTACCCCTACGGGTTGCAGAGGTCAGACAGGCAGTCGCTCTGTGGAAAAGCGAATATTCCGACAAATCCGGTTAGACTGGTAAGCGGACCTCAGATTGAAACTGAGATAACGCTAACAGGAAGAAATCTTGGGTGTCGTGAAGGTTTGTTCTTCGATAAGACCACTGATTTTCGGACACTGTCGTGAAGATTCATGAATGACAGTTCGTTATGGGGAGGGGAACAGAATCGAACCTACAACACTTAACGCTTTGACTTTGAATAACGACGAGTCGATCGCTTATAATCCACTACCTGTACCTATGTACAATCAAACAAGTCGGCGCTGGACCAGTTTGAAAAAAATCCCTTGGCTCTTACATAGAGTCGAGACACACTAGAAACTGGTTTTGTATACGAGTGTCAATGTGCGTGTAAAGTAGCACTGGAAACGATGACGTCTTGCTGAGCGATTCTCGCCCTTTTGGTGGTCTAACGGGAAGTCGTCAGTGGTTAAAATTGTGAAGGTTTTACACAGTAATTGTACAGTACATGTTGGTACTTGTATGTGCTTGGCTATGTGTTCTAAGTTTCTAATGTAACATAGGTACTCGTAGATTTAGATCGCGGACGTTTTATTATTTATCGCGTGCGCAGATCAAAATCTCGTAATTGTACGCCGCCATTTGTAAGACAAAACATTTTCAACGCATTGTTCGTGTTTAAAACAACATACCTATACCTAATAGATATTTTTCATCACTGAGTGCCTATAATACGCGCTGAGTGTTGGGGTTTCGATCCCCTCGCGAAACAACGTTTTACATGAACCACAATTTGTTGTTTCAAATCTTTTTATCTTTCAAATGTTTTAAAGTCCCTGCATCATCCTCCTAGCGCTATCTCAGTTTCAATCTGGGGTCCGCTTAGTAGCCTAACCGCATTTGGCTGAATATTAGCTTTTCCGCGGAGCGATTGCCTGTCTGACCTCCGCAATCCAAAGGGATAGCAATATTCCATGGTTTAGACTAGTGTCAGTTTCTTTAGAAGGTACTGACGCCCTATAACGGCTGTCTAAGATCTTCATGACAACCGGGACCGACGGCTTAACGTGCTCTCCGAGGCACAGGACCAGGACAAGCGATAATTGAGAATTCAATACGCACATAACTCCGGAAAGTCATTGGTGCGCGCCGTGGATTTGTACCACAGACCACCTACAGGTGGTCTGTGATTTGTATAGGTCGGTTCACGAAAGATGACCACTGCGCAGAAATCATTTTTAGGTCCCCGTGGAGGTGCGGGGTGAGGCGCGGGTGGAGTGCCAATGGCGTGGCTCCGTTCTTGACGCATTCCCTAAATGCGTCAAGAATGGAGCAACCCCATTGGTGCACGAATGTACATATGCGCGACGGCCGCCATTTGTGGTCAACTTTCGTGAATTTACCTATACCCAATACCCTATGCATGGCAGTCTGTTGGTATCTCCACTAGGCTATCGCTGCTTTGAATAATGTTTTTAAGTCCCTGTGACGCACCATTTATTCCTAGAAATTTTATTTAAAATTCGTCTACACGTATGCTCTAGATCTAGAATAAAGTACGACTGTACGACTGCACGGCGCTTAGTGTTGTGGGTTTGATTTCGACATAGGACAAACCTTTCTGCATTTATGCCGTGTCGAGTGGATTTGTCTGTCCATGTCATCAAATTGTTTAGAAGTCCCTCAATGGAATGTTCCTTACGGCGGCAGAAAATAACTACCTTCATAAGTATTGCCTTCTGTATTTTTTTATGTTTTTTTTTATATAGGCTCACGCCTGTATCTCCGAAGGGGTATGTAGAGGTGTAATATTACACTCACATTTCGCCATGAATTTTTAGGTCCCACGTAATAGGGGCGAGCCTATTGCCGTTACCGGGCACATCACCAGACTCCGAGCTGCTACTGAGAATTCGGAAAAGCCCAGTAACTCATTTGCCCGACTCGGGAATCAAACCCGGGACCTCCGATCAGTAGTCGCATACGCTATCCACTGGACCACGGAGACAGTCTGTATTATTTTCTACGTTAATTATATCGGTGGTGCGGATATATTTTCTTTTGGAGGATTATTTTCCTAGCTTCTGGTGAAAGGTTTTATTAAAAGACTAAAAGTAATTTGTGTTTGAAGTAGGCTAGAGCATGTGCACCGTATCCACGACTCTGGTTTCCTTGAATAACACTCATAAACGCCTTTATGTTAAAAAATATAAATATTATTAAAATAGGCAGAATTCTGTAACCCAGTGCTTATATTTCGTGCTGGTAAAAAATATACTTACTTTTTTCTCCATATAGCTCTGGTATCCAAACTCGTGAGCATATTTTTCGCTGTCGAAAGTGTTTTCTGAATTGTGTTTGCTGTTACCCTGGATATTACTATAGAACTGTCCATCGCTGTGCACAAAATCCTCGTATTCATTTTTAGGTATTTGATTGTGCTTTTCAAACAAATATTTCCTTACTTCCGGCAGGTCGATAGTCCATGGCGACACCGGAACAACAAAAAAATAAAAGAGGAAAACGACCGCGAAAATTTTAAACGTCATTTTTGCCGCCAAATGTTTTCAGTAAAATCAAAAATGCATTTTATTTGAATTATTGCAATAATTAAATTTTATACGTGAGTTTTCACTGGTGTTAGGTTAAGAACTGTGAAGAAACAAACGGATGAGTTTTTTTGTGTAATTGTAAGTTTCCCGCGAACCGCATATTGTTCGAGGCTGAATTGAGTAATACCTTTGCGTAGTGTTGTTCGCTAAGGACGAAACATTACATAATTAAATAAACTTTTCTAATTTTCCGATTTTATCAGCGAATTGTTTAATTATTCGTAAATTGCCGATATTATAATGAAGCTGTGATTATAGTCCGGATGAGAAACATAAATGATTTGCTTCAAATCCTCGTTTTGTGCTAGTTATTCAGATCAATTATAAAGATTTGATCTTTATTTTTTTATAGACTCACGCCTGTATCCCCGAAGGGGTAGGCGGAGGTGTAATATCACACCCACATTTCGCCATGAATTTTCAGGTCCCACGTAAGAGGGGGTACGAGTCTATTGCCGTTACCGGGCACATCACCAGACTCCGTGCTGCTAGGTACTGAGAATTCGGAAAAACTCGGTAACACTTTTGCCCGACCCAGGAATCGAACCCGGGACCTCCGATCAGCAGTCGCATACGCTATCCACTGGACCACGGATACGTAAGTTGTAATTATTAGTTTACTCTTATTGGATAAAACCGCGGGAAAATTTGTTATTCAAGATGGCTTCCACGCATGAGCAATAGACTATGTGTCAAGGCTATTCAGTCATTGTTCCAATGCATTAAGTACTTACATATAATTAATTATATGATTGTATGTGAGATTTTGTTCATCATACAACTTTCCGAACAGGCAGCGATAGTCTAGTGGAGATACCAACGGACTGCCATGCAGAGGGTATTGGGTTCGAATCCACGGCGCGCACCAATGATTTTTACGAAGTTATGTGCGTATTGAATTGTTAATTATCGCTTGTCCCGTGCCTCGGAGAGCACGTTAAACCGTCGGTCCCGGCTGTCATGAAGATCTTTGACAGTCGTTACAGGGAGTCAGCACCCTCAAATAAACAGATGCTGGTCTAAACCATGGAATATAGCTAGCCCTTTGTGTTGCGGAGGTCAGACAGGCAGTCGCTCTGTGGAAAAGCTAATATTCAGTCAAATCCGGTTAGACTAGTAAGCGGACCCCGGAATGTAACTAGGATAACGATAGGAGGATGATGATTTTATGTGAGATCTGGTACTTCATACAACTTTCCGACGAGTAAGAGACATAATCTGCCATGTTAAAGTCTCGGGTTTGAAGACAGGTAGTGTAAAATTGACTATTTGATGAATAGGGTTGTTTCCAACTAGTCAAATCAAGCACTTTTAATGAAATGTCAAAAACGACCTTTGCTACGGCGTTTGTATGAAATAAGACCTAGTGACGTCATAGTTTTTTGCTGTCAAATAGAATACTTATTATCAATAAATTGTCGATAAAAAATGTTATATAAAGTTTTTACAGTAAGTAATTAATGAATGAAACTACCATTATTTTGACATAATATTACACTAGATAAAAATACTTGTTTCATTTATTTCACTTGCAGGAAATTTCCCTATTGATTAAAAAAGATTGACTAGAAAATTTACGCTAATTTTAATTCCTAAAGTTAATTTGTTATCATGATGCTCATTTGTTTTCTCGATGTTCACTTATTTTCGTGATTTCTACTTGATGACGTTGCACTATGGTTCGTCTAGAACAAGCTAGCTAGACAAAAACAACTCTTAAATTCCTGGAAGTTAATTACTATTACGAACTCATTACCCCTATACATTGAGGATTACACCTATTAATTATCAATACTACCCTCATTAAGAGCGTCATTAAGGTATGTTTATAAGATGTTGACTATTTAAAGGGCATTCATTTGCATTTTTACATCATATTTGATAGCATTGTTTATGTCACTAAAAGAAATTTGTGAAAGTGTTTTTGTGATGGATTGTATACGTAAGGGTAAGTAGTTATATTTTATTTCATTTTCAACATGGGAACTTCATTCTTTAGTCTTATAAAATGAAATGTTTGAATTTTCACCCACTTTTTTACTCATTTTTTCAAATTCATCGGTCAAATAATAACATGTCCCCACTTGTCCCCACCGTAGAACCTATCATATACGATTCTCATAAGTGTCTAGTAGTTATACGTAAAAAAATTCATTGCGATATATTTGCACAACTAATTTTTATTTATTTTTTTCTTTCAACAGTTTTTACCTCAAGAATGGATTTTTTCGAAGAATGGCTGAAACACCCGAAGGAAACGCGGAATGAGGAGCTCTTTCGGTTTATATCTTTGAGATATAATTTTGATGGTGTTACGGAGCAGTCTCTGCGAGATATTAAAGTACTAATCTCAAGATATTCAACGAAATTTGCTGAAAAGTGGAGCAGCTGTGGAAGAAATCGAGAGCGATTCCTACAAAAGTATTCGACGCGGCTGGAGGGTCTTGACATATCTTTCGATGTGTCCGTTTATTTATCTCTGCCAACTACATCTGGAGAACCGGGACCCGGAAGACCTACTAAAGATTTTGAACATTCTAGTCTCAAAACGAAGAGACGACGTGTAGACGATCTATTACAGTCCAGAAGTGCTAGTGAATTAATTTACGCCGCTGAAGTGTCAGCTCGAATCTCGGGTCAGAGAAGTGTAGCACGTCAAATTAAAGATGTGACTAGTGATCCTTCAATAACCAAGACCACGAGTGAAGAAAGTGCCCCCAGGAGTTTAACAAGTGAGGAAGCTTTAGCGTACTACGTTGATAGTAAATCAAGTAGCCATAGCTATAAGCAGACTCGGAAGTGGAGTATTAAAGCTGGACATAAGGTGTTTCCGTCAATGTACAGTGTTAGAAAGGCTAAAATAGCCTGCTACCCGTCAGGTGAACAAATTACAGTCAATGAAACGCATGCTGAAATCAAAGTTCAGGCAATTCTTGATAAGACTGCCGAACGTTTAGTTTCAGCACAACAAGAAGTTGTTCATAGTCTGTTACCTTGCACGTCATTCACATTAATCAGTAAATGGGGTTGTGATGGAAGTTCCGGTCATAGTATGTACAAACAAAAATTCACTAATTGTGACGATAGTGACGAGTTTTTATTTGTATTTTCTTTCGTTCCTCTTCAATTGAAAGATGAAAGTGGTAATATTGTGTGGCAGAATCCTCGGCCCTGTTCTACAATGTATTGTCGGCCAATAAAGTTTATCTTTTCTAAGGAAACGAAAGATTTTACGATTTCGGAAACCAATAAGGTTTTAGAAGAGATAAACGCTTTATTGCCGACAACCTGCAAGGTGATGGAGACCGAAGTATCTGTCACACATGTTATGCTTTTAACAATGATTGACGGAAAAGTTTGCAATGCTCTGACCGAAACTTCTTCCTCACAAAAATGTTTTATTTGTGGGGCAACTCCAACAATGATGAATGATCTGTCAAAAGAGTTTGCTGCGGACAAAGATAATCTTGGTTTTGGTTTGTCTACGTTGCACGCTTGGATAAGGTGCTTTGAATGCTTGCTTCACATTAGCTATCGACTAAATATAAAAAAATGGCAGTTAAGAACAGCCGAAGACAAAGCTAGTGTGAAACAACGTTCAGATGACATTAAAAAACGATTTAAAAGCGAAATGGGCTTGATTGTAGACAAACCAAAACCAGGGTTCGGTAACACTAATGACGGGAACACCGCGCGAAGATTTTTTGGAAATCCCGAGGCTAGTGCCGATATTACAGGGTTAGATGTTTCACTAATACAAAAATTTGGCATACTACTTCGCACTTTATCATCGGGATATGATATAAATATTGAAAAATTCGTTAACTTAGCTCAAGAAACTAGACAACTTTATGTAAATCTCTATTCATGGTATTACATGCCCGCTACTGTCCACAAAATACTTTTGCACAGTGGCGAAGTAATTAGATCGTCCCTTCTACCTATAGGCCAGCTTTCCGAGGAAGCACAGGAAGCTCGGAATAAGGACTGCAGAAGATTTCGTGAGCACAACACACGAAAGCGATCACGGGAGGCTACGAATAGAGATTTACTTAATATGTTATTGATAACATCTGACCCTGTAATAAACGGTTTACGAGAAGTTCCTCGGAAGAAAATAGGTACGCTTCCAACTGAAGTATTAGATTTAATTGTCCCACCTAGCTGTAAGGAACAAAATGTTAATATGATTTCTACTTTTCATAGTTCTGCCCCTCACGATCATGACTATTCAATGGATGATTCATCTGATGATAGTGATGATAATGAGTAATAGATTTAGTTCTTAGATATTTTATGCATCTGTTATTAGATTTTATAGCGACGTCGAGGGATAAATCACTTTATAAAATGTTCAAAAAATATATTATACACATATGCCCGATAAATGTTTTTTTTTTCATGATACCAGCTCAAATGACAAACTGCCTTGAAAAAGGTACCAAAAACCTTATATCTTTGCTTATTAACCGCATCTAGACATAAAAATCAAATAAAATAATTTTGTCTAGCTAGCTTGTTCTAGACGAACCATAGTGCGTTGGGCCCAATTCTACTAAATAAATATTGATAAATATAGTTTCGATATCATGTCAGTGTCATACTGACGTCACAAAAAGCGCACATAACTTCTAAATTATCTGATAATTGAACGAAATTGTAACGAGATCGTAAATTGAAGTGTATATATAATATATGTGTCAACGACGAACTTTTTATTTCAGATTATACGATAATGACATTGTTATCAGAATACCGCTACTGAGTCCATTCAAAATATAATATCAATGTCATATAAAAATAGGAGAATTGCCCCCCTGATGTTCAATCTTGTTTTCGTGATGTTCAATTTTTTGCCCAAACTGCTTGATATTTTTATGGATAGGTACTTACAAAATAAATCTACTTTAGTTGGACACTCTATTTATGTAAGGTTTTGACAATGAAGCTACGAGACAGTCTGTTCTGGTTTAAATCGAGATCAATGGCTCCACCATCTAAATGGAACCGTTGGGATTCGTAAATCCTATTAGATCCCTCAATGGAGACATATATTATTATGATATGGCCCCCTATCTTTCCGTGGGTGTCGTAAGAGGCGACTAAGGGATAACACGATGCAAATACCATCTTTGCGTAGGGACGGAAAACTCGACATCAAACCCTATACGACTGCCTCGTTGGTCTCGCGGCATAAATGTGCGCGTGGGATCGGGAGGTCCCGGGTTCGATTCCTGGGTCGGGCGGTGTACATTGGGTTTTTCTGTCACGAAATTCTCAGTAGCAGCACGGAGTCTGGAAATGTGTCCGGTACGGCAATAGGCTCGCCCCTTATTACGTGGAACTAAAGTATATCTGGCGAAAAGTGGTTGTAGAAATACACCTCTGCCTACCTCTTCGGGGTTATAGGCGTGAGACTATGTATGTATGTATATTATTATGAACTTGAGAATCCTATTAGACCCATCAATGGAACTATTTAATGGAACCAACAGTATGAACCCTCGCGACGGCACGATAGAATTTCGTTATGCAGTTGACGGCTTGAAGCGGTCGCGAATGCTCGAGCAGTCGTGTGTATGGCAGCGAATGAATGACTATAGTTCACCGCGCGGTCGCGGCTTCAAGCAGTCGGTCTCAACTGCTTGAGGCAGTCCGTGTACGCCTGACCTTAGGCAGCGATAGCCTAGTGGAGATACCAACAGACTGCCATGCAGAGGGTTTCGGGTTCGAATCCACGGCGCGCACCACTGACTTTTACGAAGTTATGTGCGTATTAAATTGTTAATTATCGCTTGCCAAACGGCGAAGGAAAACATCGTGAGGAATCCTGTGAAAGTTCTTCATAATGTTCTCGAAAAACATGTGATTTCTGCTTATACTTGGCCTGCGTGGTGGACTACGGCCTTAGGGTCAATTCACACCGAAATGCGACGCGACGCGACGATGCCTGAAGAGGACAGTGCTTTTGCGCTGCGCAGCGCGACGCCGCGAGATTCATCGCGGCGTCGCGAGGTGCATAGTGAAGCCGATAACGGCGCGACGCCTCGCTGCGCAGCGAGACACCGCAGTCTGCCATTTGTAAGCGCATGAGAACGACGTTTTGGCAGCTGCGTGCATTATGGAGATCGTTATGTTTTCACTTGAGCACTTGACCGAACTGCATCAATTCTAAACGAAGTCTGGACGGAAATAGTAGACAAGTAGCGACAGCGGCCTCAGGCTTCGCCTCGCGGCGTCGCGCGGCATCACGAGACGCAGCACCGCTCTTGCACGCCGGCCGTACCGGCGATGCACCGCTGCGGCACGATACGTCGCGGTACGTCGCGAGGCATTACGTATTCTGAATTCTCTAAATGAAATGTGTATGTTATCGTGTTGTAAATAAAATATATTTTCAGTTGCTATATTAAAATGTGCGTGCATTGTCGCGTCGCGACGCGTTTCGGTGTGAATTGACCCTAACCCTTCACATAGTGAGAAGAGGCCCGTGCCCAGCAGTGGGACAGTTTATATACAGGGCCGGTGTTGATGATCAAAATCAAGGATCAAAATGTTCCAGGTGTGGCGAAAAGAAACGAGCTACTAGTGTTTAATATTTTATTATTACATTACATATTATAATATAGTTAATACTATTATAACTTAGTTGTAAGTAAGCGTGCGGGACCTTCCAAAGACAAGCCAAATAGATAGACAACCTCTCCGGACGCATTTAAAATGAATTCCATAGACAAAGCATAAAAGTAAACAGATAAGACATTTCCAAACATATTTATGATGACTTTATAATATCGCCGGCAATTTGTTCATCAATATTTAATACTAATATATAAAACTGAAGAGTGTTTGTTTGCTTGAACGCGCTAATCTCAGGTACTACTGGTCCGATTTGTATCATTCTTTTAATGTTGGATAGCCAATGATATTACAAGAAAGAGGTAGATACGTTACCTACGTAGTAATCAATCCGTAGAAACTGTACACTAACGCACACATCGGTAACTCCATATTTCATTTTATTTTCGGTTGACAAGATGTGTCAGTTTTACTTTTTTTTTCTTTTTTTTTGTGGCAATCTGCCGATAATTTCGGCAATTTCTGCCAATGTCGAGTTATATAATTTGGAAGAGACGGTTGAAGGCAGTTAAATTGTGGTGCTACGTAATTGTAACCTAATGCTTATAACACAAATATAAAGACGGACACAGACGAATACAAACACTGACTGACAGACACGCTACAGCCGAAACTATTGGGCGCAGGAAGCTGAAATTTGGCATGTATGTTCCTTGGAGACCATAGGGGTGCACTAAGAAGGGATTTCCCGAATTTCCCACGGGATCGGCCAAAACAGGTAAATTAAAAAATGCAGGCGTAGCTGCTGGCGTCCTCTAGTAATATATAAGGGCCAAGTCTTAAGAAGGTCCTAAGGCGAAATCTAGTATAAACCTAAGCTGCACCGGGTATACAAAATTGGATTAACTCAAAAAGTATACAAACCAAAATAATCAAAAAAATAAAATCTGATATAACTATTGCCGTCTCTGTTGAGCCCTACTTGCGAGACAAGGAAAGCATTACTGGCATCAAATATTTCTTCAAACTTTGCTGCTTTCTGTTGCTTATTTACTAAATTAAGAAACAAATAACTAAATGATGTATGACTATGTCCATTAGTGGACCGTGTAAGACACTTTGATGAAATTACTTAATATAATAATAATATTGTACCACATTCACACAACACCATCTAGTCCCAAACTAAGCAGAGCTTGTACTATGGGTACTAAACAATGGATTTATAAACATACACAATATATGCTTTTTTTTTAATACATACGCATTATCTTGGCAGTAAATATAGAATAATGTAAATATTAAAAAAAATTACGTTCATAAGCGTCACTTTGTGACCTAAATGAATAACTTTGAAATGGTTAAGTAAATAAACAACAAGAAATAAGTAATTTTTCAGCCATTGCATATGCTTTTTAACAGAAATAAGTTATTTTTCAGTGTTTGCATGTATGTCCAAAAGCTAAGTCCCCGAGGTCCGCTATAGGCGCGAGTTTTGTCCACTAGTGGGATCAGCCCATCCGCGGTCGTCCCATGCCCCTTCCAGCCATCGGCATCTGATCTTGGCCTTTGACGTTCTTGATTGTTTCATCTACAGACAGAATCTGGAACAAAATAATAACAGATTTAGTAACACTATGATCTTCATCATTAGCCTGTAATAGTCCACTGCTGAACTAGGCCTCTCCTTTGAAAGGAGGAATTGGCTTACTATACCACGCTGGCCAAACGGGTTGGTATAGGGTTTGTATCAAGTTTTCCTTCTCTTACAGTGCTGTTCTCTGCATAATATGCTCCCTCTGTCGGCTCTTACGACACCCATGGGATGGTATGGGGTGGTGACATTCCGTATTCTTCATCCGTCACCACACGGACACTATACATATAAATAAAATTGAAATGTCTATCTGTGATTTCAATATAACTATGTTTTTTCACTGCCGTGATCCGGATAGCGTATGCGGCTGCTGATCGGGGATCCTGGGTTCGATTCCCGGGTCGGGCAAACGTGTTACTGAGTTTTTCCGAATTCATAATAGCAGCCCGGAGTATGGTGATGTGCCCGATAGCGGCAATGGGCTCGCCACCTATTACATGGGGTCTAAAAATTCGTGGCGAAATGTAGGTTTAATATTACACCTCTGCCTTCCCCTTCAGGGAAAAAGGCGTGAGCCTATATGCATGAGCCTATCACAGGGGAAGGCAGAGGTGTAATATTAAACCTACATTTCGCCACGAATTTTTAGACCCCATGTAATAGGTGGCGAGCCCATTGCCGCTATCGGGCACATCGCCAGACTCCGGGCTGCTATTATGAATTCGGAAAAACTCAGTAACACGTTTGCCCGACCCGGGAATCGAACCCAGGATCCCCGATCAGCAGCCGCATACGCTATCCGGATCACGGCAGTGAAAAAACATAGTTATATTGAAATCACAGATAGACATTTCAATTTTATTTATATGCATAGTGTCCGTGTGGTGACGGATGAAGAATACGGAATGTCACCACCCCATATCATCCCATGGGTGTTGTAAGAGCCGACAGAGGGAGCATATTATGCAGAGAACAGCACTGTAAGAGAAGGAAAACTTGATACAAACCCTATACCAACCCGTTTGGCCAGCGTGGTATAGTAGGCCAATTCCTCCTTTCAAAGGAGGAGCTAGTCCAGCAGTGGGCTGTTAAAGGCTGATGATGATGATACAGGGCTGATGACGTTGAGAATCGAGTAGATATGTGGGTCGTATCCGAGCAATGTATAGTACATACATACATAGACTCACGCCTGTTTCCCCGAAGGGGTAGGCAGAGGCATATTAAACGCCCACTTTTCGCCAATGTTTAGATCCCACGTAATAGGTGGCGAGCCTATTGCCGCTTATCGGGATATTTAGTTAGCCGTCGCCTCGTCCGTTGATCGCCAGGTGCACCACTTGCAGGTGAGGTTGGCGCCCGACCCTAAGTTCTTGGTGGGAACCCTATGCACCCTGAATGTAAGGTACATATCTAGCAGATATCTGTCAGATAGCCAGTAGTATTACCTGCGCAGCCGCCTCGCACGCAGCGGTGATAGCGTTAATTTTGACAACAGCAGGCTCCCACACGCAACTCGCGAAGTTATCGCCGATGTCCTCCTTCTGAATGTCAATGCCGTACCATACCTCGCCTGAAAACAAAAAAAAAATATATTACATTATTTCTATGATAGAAAATTAATAATATAACTTCACAATTTCATCATGTCGAAAGACTGCGCAAGCAGATATATAAGGCAAGTGTGAATGGGACAGGACGAAGGGGAAGACCTAGGCGGACGTGCTCTGACTAGGGGGGCGATTCAGAATCGTTCGATATCTCATTTGACATTCGATTCTGTTAATTGTCAAACGGGCTACCTAATTTTTAGTCAAAACTATCGCATTTCCTATTCATTTTATGCATTCAGTATGAAGTAAATTAATAAATAAACCGTTTTCACGCACAATGGCCCAATTCAGTGGCTAAGTGTGGAAAACACCTGTCCAACTAACTAAATAAACCGAATTCAATGAATATTTGTTCAAAATATCTCTGATAGGCGGCTAAAAGATGAGGACAATAATTTGACATATCGTACGATTACTTGTCGTGACATTCTGAATCGGCCTGCAGATTGGAGACATCCTAAAAACAGGACTCGCTACGCTAAACAGAAGAGCATGCATGAGGAATCTGATGGGAGTGAATGAAGACTGACCAAGCAGAAATATAAGGCAAGTGTGGAAGGGACAGGACGAAGGGGAAGACCTAGGCGGATGTTCTCTGACCAGGGGCGCGATTCAGAATCGTTCGATATCTCATTTGACATTCGATTCCGTTAATTGTCGAACGGGCTACCTCATTTTTTGTCAAAACTATCGCATTTCCTATCAATTTTATGCATTCAGTATGAAGTAAATTAATAAATAAATCGAATTCAATGAATATTTGTTCAAAATATCTCTGATAGGCGGCTAAAAGACGAGTACAATAATTTGACATATCGTACGATTACTTGTCGTGACATTCTGAATCGGCCTGCAGATTGGAGACATTCTAAAAACAGGACAGGTTAGAAGTACCCTGAACAGAAGAGCATGCATGAGGAATCTGATGGGAGTGAATGAAGCAGGAGATGTATGTCAGGATCGTTACACACGACTGGTGGTGATGTTACAAACCGTTGTGGTGCTTGTTGCGCAGCTGGTTGAGCAGGCTGGTGGCGTCGAGCCCGGCGTTGTCGCACAGCTGGCGCGGGATGGCCTCGAACGCGCGCGCCGCCGCACTCACTAACAGCTGCTCCTTGCCGGCCACGCCCTTCGCGTACTCGCGGAGCTGGCGGGAGATCTCCATGTCGATGGCGCCGCCGCCTGCGGGCAACAAATAGCTTCGGTCAGGGGTGTCGCCAAGAGAGGGTAGGCAACACATAACTTCGATCAGGCGTCGCCGACATCACGTCGTCGAGTGAAAACATTTCTCACCCGTACGCAAAATACACCCTAGGACGTGGAGTTGCGGAAACAGCACGTGCCAAGGGCGTCGCCAAGGGGAGGCAGGGAGTTGGCAATAATATGGCTGCTCCCCTTCCTAGAGATTCAAAAAACCCTACTACTATTCGTACTTTACTCAATACTTTTCTCATTTTCCATATCAACTTGCCCTCCTCGGAAATCGACTGGCAGCGCCTTTGGCTATGATCATCATCCTCCTAGCGTTTATCCAGTTAGAAAACGGGGTCCACTTTCTAGTCTTCTCGGATTTCACTGAATATTAGCTTTGCCACAGAGCGACTGCATGTCTGACCTCCGCAAGCTACAGGCTAGTTACTATAGTTGAAAGGAATATCTACGATGATGCGCGCAATAAAACCGGAAGTGATTCAATTTTTTCTTGCAAGATTTAATTACATTGGGACAGGTGAACGTAAATAAAAGCTTCTAATGAAAAGGGAAAAATAATGATTGTTCAAACATTTTAACAAAATACCGAATTCATATTTCATTCCTCAAACTTCAATGGGAACAAACAAAAAACAATCTTCCCAATCAAAAATTTAATTTAAATCGGTTCACATTTGAACGAGATCAGCGGCAGCCAAACAATGGCAAACCCAATCGAATATAGGCGGTTTACCTATTTCATATACTATTAAAATGATTAACAAGACACTCCAAATCTAAAATTTTACGAAACTCAGCTACATTCTTCGATTTAACTAAAGCTTTCGATTCTGTATATCACAATGAACTACTTTTAAAGCGTTAAAATTATGATATAATAGCTATCGCAAAACATGGTCTAGTCGTAGTAAAAATAAAATTTAATAAATAATAAATTGATATTCTCAGTATTACATTTCTTTAAGAAAAACTCATATGAAATCAAATCTTGCCTAAACTCCGCAAGGTGTGCCTCAAGGAAGTATATTAGGACCTATGCTATTCTTAAGTCCACTATTTGTATCAATGATTTTTCTGATAACTGTTCGTGATTTGCCTGTGGTCAATTCACATAATTTCTTTACGGCTTCGTTGTATATCGATGATTTTCCAATGTCAAATTGGAAGAAGAGATCAAACAGGTATATTATAAATTAAAACAGCTGGTCAGAGCAGCAGTGGTTTCTCTTTACGAGGGCTGAAATGCTGAAAAACTGGCAACCCAAACGTTGAGGTGATAGCTGGTTTACTCCTTGCTTCGAAGGGTACATCGCTGTCGGTCCCTGTTGTCTCAGGACAAGAATAGTTAGGCCATGTCGCAGGCCTTCTATATGAAAACTGCGACACCAGAGTTGGCTACACACTTAGACAAATGATTGGTATTGCTTCGCTATACTAGACACCGCGCTGCCTAAGAAAAATAGGGCCATAAATGAGACAACTCATTTTGACAGCGTGTGTCAAACAAAAGCAACAAGACGCATGCGTGGAGAGCTGTGTTGTCAGCTTCTCAACAGTTACCAGAGTAAATGGGAAAATATTTATCCTGTGGTCTAGTGGATAAGTTAATAGTCTCAAAATCAGTTAAGAAAATTATTAAAAAATTACAATTCATTAAAAGCATCAATATAACTGCGTATCGGTTAGGCGTACCACGTACTTAAGTTCCTTTATAAGAAAAATGGTGGGTATATTCCAATGAATAGGTCTCATTCTCATTATGATGGTTTGTTTTATGTACTTATAGTATTTTGCAAATTATTATTATAAAAATAACCATAGAGAAAATAAGGTGTTTTCAAAACAGTGCTTTCTATTTCCATGCTACTAGTCCATATAAATTGAATTACGCATTTGTCTATTGGTCGGATAGTGGAAATCAGGATCTGTTTTGGCCTCATGGTTCAATATTAATTTTGCGCATTTTTCTATAACTGCAAATGTGTACCTACTATGATGAAGTGTTGAAATATTCGTTTAATACGGTTATTACGATCAATATACCAAAAAATAAAAAGAACACAGAATTAGTGTTATACAGTGTGTTTCATAACCCCCTGTCCGACCCCGAAACCACATATTACTGACTTCCTAGACATACTAGGAAAAATAATAAAAAAAATCCAGCTCTTCATAAAACATCACAATTTATTTCCTTAGTATAGTATTAACGAGAAACATTACCCCGAAATTAGGGAAAATTCCCTAAACTAGCAACACTCCACTCAGCGGCGGTATCCTTTATGATTCTATTAATTCTATTAAAATATTGTCGGCTTTTCGTGTCAAGGGCATGCCGCCTTTAAAATAGTGCAATTTTACCGTCAAACGAGCCGCTCGACATAATACCGAAACGCGGTAGAGGTGTTTACGTTCGATAGCAGCTAATATCGATTTAATAAATTTTTACATGAAATGTGACACAACATTCATTTTTCAAAGAATTATTACATTAATGATATTACGATATCGACACATTACGTAAACAAGACTTAAATAATACTTTTGTGTTACAGAACTTAGTAGATCATAGACAAAAGACTATGGATCTACTCATTTCGGTAACCTAAATCAAATAAAAAAGTTACATCATTTTTATGTTATAACAATATTTTAAAAACAAACACCAATTTTGCGTTGGATACGTGCCCATCTCGTATGGGGACAATAATAACATATCGATAAAAAAAGAACTCCAATAAATATCATTGGTTACATCCCTAGCTGGCTATTTTTCACGACTTCAATTTGCCTACTGATCACTCAGTCTTGCCCTAGGATTGTTTTCGTTCGGACTTCCGGAATATCTTACGTTGTGAAATAGTTACGTCGTCGGTCGTATTCAAACTCTGAATACTTTAACATTTGGATGTGTTAAGGTAGGAGTGAATGCAATTCATGCAGGTGCACGTAGTGATAAGGAGGAACAGTTCGCTGGACCACCAGGTCTGCCAGTGCCTTTGGAGCGCGTTGTTCACGGCTTCACCAACTCGTGAACTACAGTGTGCTAGTTAGGGTGCTTTCAAATAGGTACCTTTGATGAAAAGGTACCGTAAGTGTCTTAACCTTTACGGTCGACAATAGTCGACATGTGGAGCATGATCGTCGTACGCAGCTTACAAGTAAGTTGATGTTTTTCGGAATTAAAGGTAACCTGCCTAAGTAAGATTTAAAAAAATAGTAATTACCGTAAATACTGCAGCGCTCATAGCGTGACTAAACTTTTGGATCGTAATAGTTTGGCAAAGTTAAGGAACGGTTGCACAGGTCATCACTTGGATGTGTGCCCACATACTCAGAAGGCACGTAAAACTGAATCTAAGAATCGTAAAGCCATGTCGTAGGCCTTCGGGTGATCTGAAATGTCTGAATACACGGACACCATAGTTGGCTACGCACTCTTACGAAACAAACAAACAACGTAAACAATACCTTCCGTTTTACCTAATGCAATAAACCAGATGTTGCAACAAACTCATAAATAAAATCGGTATACCTACCTACCTAAAATGATGGCACGTGTAAAGTTGACGTTCGGCTTTTGTCAAAGGATTAGGTAACTAGACGCGGCCGCCGGCTGGGCGGCCGATGCACTCAACGACCTTTTATGAACTTTAGGTAGATACCTAGTTATTACGATTTATGAGTCTTCAGTGTTGCCATGGGTAATCTGATGTGATATTATTTAAAGTTAATTAAATTTACCAGGGAAAATTTTATCTCGAATTTCCGTAAATTAATGACAAATACCTCATCATTTTACTCTACCCTACAACCCCTTCATTGATCGGACGGGGGGATATGTAACACCCTGTATAACGTCAAATTGATTTTATAACATTAATCAAGCTAAAAAACTTTTAAAACCAATACCTTCACGAAGTCTGGTATTAGTCATATATTTTGCCTACAATCACTTGCAATGTATTTCTGCATAGTAGTTAGTCTATGATCGTAAATGACGTCACATAAAAATAAAGAAATACATTTTAATGTGGTATTATGATACATTTAACTCTTTTATTTACATAAATAATTAAAAATATTGACTAACGCTACTACAGATACTAGTTCTGATTCAAATTAATCGATATATCGTCGCCACACAGTCAATAACGAAGCGGACCCACACTGCAGGAAAGTCAAAGTGACACTAGATTGCTTTGCCGGTATGTTCATGCAAAGCATTTGAACAAAGTAAATGTTCTGAATGCTACATCTAGTACTTTAGTACATATATATCGATGGTCGTTATAGGGCGTCAGATCCTCACAAACTGACACTACATATGGAATATCGCTATGCCTTTGGGTTGCGAAGGTCAGACAAACAGTCACTTTGTGGAAAAACTAATATTCAGCCGAATCCGGTTAAACTGGTAAGCGGACCCCAGGTTGCAACTGGGATAACGCCAGAAGGATGAATAAATATCCTAGCGGCCCAAAAGTTTTGTTTTGTGTAAATATTTTTTTGTACTGGTTAAAACCCACTCAGGTGTAACCACTTTTTTACTCTCTTATTATATAGGATGTCACAAGACCCATCACCAAGCCGAAGTCTACTCGTTGTGGATATCATGCCAAGTCATACAAACCAAAAATAATACCTGGGAAACATTTTTTTTAAGTTTTCACATTTTTTTAAACCGCAATTAAAAGCGCGCGCGTGCAATGCTTAAAATACCTACTTATCCATGAGGTTATATCTAAAGAACATATTGGCGGGGTAAATGCATCGATTTTGTACCTAATTAGAAAAATTCCATACTAACTTTGAGCCTCAATATCTCCTGAAGCAGTAATTTCCCAGGTATGGTGCTGAAGTAAAAAATGTTGGGAGTGATTGGTACAACATGGGATTTCAGTTTTCGTTAAGGGTCTTTTTACACCCTGTATATTTTTACTGTTTACAAAAACCACTCAGGTGTGTAATCACTTTTTTACTGTCTTATTATATGTATAGATTGATAAATAAATAAAAATAAATAGTGCATGACTCACCAGCAACAACAGCGTCATTCTTGATAGTGCGTCTGACGATCATGATCGCGTCATGCAAGGAACGCTCCGTCTCCTCTAAGAACTGTTCAGCACCTCCCCTCAAGATGAGAGTGCAAGTCTTGGCGGCGGGACAACCTGGAAATATTGCATTTGGAAATTATATTGGAATTGCAACAGCTACTATGTACATTTTTGTACACAAGAACAAATATTTTAAGAAATATCACTATTACTGTACTAGCAAACTTGTACGCCGGAGACAGGATAAATGTAATACAATATAGATTTACGGATTTGCTAGAAACTATTATACCGGTGTATGTACAATTACTATTATACTGAATATGGATAGATATATGTAAGGAAGGATGGATGTGAGAATGGATAAATGGCTGTATGGAAGGATAGATGGATATAAAGAAGGATGTATGGATGGATGGATACAAGGAAGGAAGGATGGATGCAAGGAAGGTACTAGGAAAGAAGGAAGTAAGGAACGATCGATGGATACAAGGATTCCTTCCTTGAATGGATACAAGGAAGGATGGATGCATACAAGGAAGGAAACATGGATGGATATAAGGAAGGATGGAATGGATGGATACAAGGAAGGATGGATGGATGGATACAAAGAAGGAAGCTTGGTTGGATACAAGGAAGGAAGGATGGATGGATACAAGGAAGGAAGCATGGATGGATATAAGGAAGGATGGATGGATGGATGGATACAAGGAAGGATGGATGGATGGATACAAAGAAGGAAGCTTGGGTGAATACAAGGAAGGAAGGATGGAGGGATACGAGGGGGATGGATGAATACAAGGAAGGAAGCATGGATGGATGGATACCAGAAGGATGGATGGATGGATACTAGAAAGGGAGATGGATGGAATGGATGGATGGATACCAGAAGAAAGGATGGATGGATACTAGAAAGGAGGGATGGATGGATACAAGAAAGGTTGTAGCCTCATATCTACTATCAGTGATCCACACAACCATTCAGAAATTGGATCCGTTAGTTTTTAATCATTGGCTACATATACTACTAATTAGGGTTAATAATTATAATCATAAATTAAAATAAAGTTCTGACTAATTATTAATTATATTAAAGGATAACACTAGGATGATAAGGATTTAATATTATTTAATAGCATATAACCTTATACGTTAGAAAAATGTGGAGGATAAGTTTGAAATAGAACACTGGCGACAAAGAAGACATACTGCGCCAACCCCTTATAAATTAGGACCAGGGCTAGACAATCATGATATTCTTACGCTGAATAAAGCAATTTAAGACGACCGGTTGGCGCAGCGGTACTGTAAGCGACTGCCACGCCGAAGGTCGCGGCTTCGATTCCCGCTCAAGTCAAACATTGGTGTGCGTGAACATGGATGTTTGATTTACAAAAAAAAAGTATACATGTATGTTTATCCATTGTCTAGTACCCATAGTACAAGCTCTGCTTAGTTTGGGACTAGATGGTGTTGTGTGAATGTGGTAGAATATTATTATTATTATATATCTATAGGATAAAAGTAATATTGAAAATGCTCAACATCCTTATATTGATTACTGAAAATACTAGTTACTTAACTACAAATGATCTATAAATTACTCAAATTTTACAAAAAAATATCCAATAACGTGTACCGTTTGTTGCAACTGAAAATAATATTAAATATCTCACCCTCTGGGACCATGTCTCTATTGTAACCTGTTAGGAGGAGAAAGGATTACATACGTAGGACAAGGAATCGGATGGGTTAATACAAAGAGCAAGGAATTGGATATTTGGGAGTTTGAAGGAATAATACTTGAATCTTGAGATAACTGTCATAACAGTCCACTGCTGGACTAGGCCTCTCCTTTGAAAGGAAGAATTGGCCTACTATACCACGCTGGCCAAACGGGTTGGTATAGGGTTTGTATCAAGTTTTCCTTCTCTTACAGTGCTGTTCTCTGCATAATATGGTCCCTCTGTCGGCTCTTACGACACCCATGGGATGATATGGGGTGGTGACATTCCGTATTCTTAATCCGTCACCACACGGACAATTGAGGTAACTATACAAGGAGAAATAGTTGTAACTCATTTAAAAAATGAGTTACATTTTTGTACATAATAGCAAATTTTATTATTAGTTGGAAAAGTCGAGTAACTTTTTTTTTTAATACAATAATTAAAGTGTAACTCTATAAAAATAAGAAATGTTTTAATATGTATGAAACCCTTAATTGCCTCATGCCAAAAGCAAAATACATTGTTGCATAAATACAATTTTTCAAAAATTATATACCAGATTTCTATAGTTGAAGCAATTCTTAAAGCATTGTATCTCATTTAAACTGCTGATAATATCTTTCGAGTATTGTAATTAACATAATTGAAAGATATAGTTCTTGTTTAATAACAATAGAATAAAATATCAGTGAGACAAACAAATTAATGGAAAATAATATTTAAAAATTATCAGAATATTCATAGTTATATATACTTTTGGAGCGCTCGTAGCGAGACTTAGCTTGCCGTTAGTAACATATCGTCTAGGTAACGCTTGCACAGGGCACCACTTGGCTGGGTGACCGTGTGTGGCATTTTCATCTGAGCGCTTCGTAGGGCACGTAAAGCTGTCGGTCCCGGTACTTGTCTTAAGCTGATTTTCCACCAGAGTGGCGAGACGAGGCGAGGCGAGGAGAGAATTGAAATTTGTATGGCAAATTTTCAATTCTCTCCCAGCGCATCTTTGGTGGAAACAGTGTGGATTGGCGAGAATATTCGAGGCGTGAATTGAAATATTTGTTTGTGTAAAAATGAACCGTATTGCTTCCAACATAGAGTATAAATTAACCAGTACCAGTATATCTTTATCTAATGAAGCCTACGGGCGGCGCGGCGGTCACGCGCGAGCTCGCGATGGCTATTTTTAGTGGAAAAGGGTCAGTGCGATTTCAATTCTCTCCTCGCCTCGCCTCGTCTCGCCCCTCTGGTGGAAAATCACCTTTAGGATAAGGATCGTTAGGCCACGTCGGAGGCCTTGGGGCGGTCTGAAAACTCCGACACCAGAGTTGGCCACACACTCACACGAAAATCAAATAATATTATTTTTCTTATAGTTTAACTAGAGGACGCCAGCAGCAACGCCTGCATTTTTTTTAAATTTACCCGTTTTGCCCGATCCCGTGGGAATTTCGGGAAATCCCTTCTTAGTGCACCCCTACGGTCCCCAAGGAACATACATGCCAAATTTCAGCTTCCTGCGCCCAATAGTTTCGGCTGTAGCGTGTCTGTCAGTCAGTCAGTAACGCAAGGATTTTATATAATATTAAGATTAAGATAAGTTTAAGGGTAGAATGGAAGGATACGTCACCAGAGCAGGGTATAAATGGACACTGGGCAAATAAAAATAAAACCCCGACTCACCAGTGAAGATATTGTATCTGTCCCCTCCAATCTGTTTCTCTGTGAAGTCCGAGCAACTCCCAAGGGCCTCAGGCTGCAGGTCCCGCACAGAGGACAGTACGGCGCCTCCGCAGGCGCGCTGGGTGCGGCGCATGTCCTCCTCGGGGACACGGCCCGCGCAGAACATGTCGCTACACGGGACAGAAACGTACATTAGCAACATCAGTATAAGTCCCTCACAGAGGACAGGACGCGCTACATGGGACAGACGGGTACATTAGAAACGTAGCAACGCTAACTAAATACAACTAAGGCCATCTATCGTACAGATGCGAAGACAATCAACAATGACGACATCTAGCGGACACCGATAGAACTAGATCTTGCATCGCGCTATTTTAATTCTCGCACGAAATCACTATTGGTTGAATGCGCTCATCTCAGGAACTACTGGTCTGATTTGAAAAATTAATTCAGTGTTAGATAGCCCATTAATGGAGGAAGGCTATAGTCTATATAACATCACGCTATGAGCCACGGGAGCGGAGCAGTAGCCTTAAATAATGCGGGTGTAAAGGAAGGCATCCTCTAGTGTAATTTTAAGTCCTTAAAGTTGTAGCCTCATAATATCTACTATCAGTGATCCACACAATCGTTCAGAAATTGGATCCGTTAGCTTATTAATCATTGGCTACACTGTTTTTAGCCCAATTATTATAAGTTTTCAGTATGGCGTCCTTTCCTTAGCGTCTATTCCAAAGTTTCAAACCACGCGCGCTGTACGCCCGCCTGGGCATAGACAATAAACAGTGCTGTAATGACAGCCGGCAGCATGTTTACGGTTTTTGATGTGTGTATTTTGTTAGTGTTAAGATTGTTATTTTAGGTTTGTGTGTTAAAAATTATTATAATTTACTCCAAGTAAAAATATTATTATCTTCCATAATATTTTTACTATCGATGTCTTACTGTATCAATGATTAAGTGTTGCCATGTCTGAGTAAAATAGTAGATTTGGCAGTAAAATTTTAAATTGGTTGTAATTTTTTATTTCTTTTTTATTTTTTTTATTTTATTTCTTGTCTATAGAAGAAGTAACATATTTGTAGTTTATATTTAAAATATATAATGTTACCCGACCGTGGACACAAAAATATTTTTAAGAAAATTGTTATTGTATTTTATTTTATTTATATGTATCTATTTTATATACCTTCTGGACCTAACAGAATATCAGTGCCATCTCGTTAACCAGCAAGATGGCTCAATGCTGAGTTAGGATCCATTTCTGTATTCCTTAAAATATCCTCTATTTATTTTTAAGTTTTGTTTATTTTGTAATTTTTTTGTGAAGCAGAATAAATATGTTTTCTTTCTTTCTTTCTTTTTTTTTACCATTACTCCGCTCTTTAGCAGTCATGGAGTCCCATAGTAAAAGTCATCGTACCAATAAAATATCAATAATGGCATACTGCCTCGTTAGTCTCGCGGCATAAATGTGCGCGTGGGATTGGGAGGTCTCGGGCTCGATTCCCGGGTCAGGCAAAAGTGTTACTGGGTTTTTCCGAATACTCAGTAGCACTTCGGGAGTCTGGTGATGAGTCCCGGTAGCGGCAAAGGCTTGCTCCCAATAGGGAGCAAGCCTTTGTCGAATTTTTAAGTCCCACGTAATAACGTGGGACTTAAAAATTCATGGCGAAATGTGGGTGTAATATTACACCTCTGCCTACCCCTTCGGGGATACAGACGTGAGTCTATAAAAAAAAAATTAAAAATCCAGAGCCTTCGGAGAGGCCTATGTCCAGCAATGGAGTCTTTTGGCTGATATGATGATGAATGCTTACCGGTCGGCGAAGTATTGCGTGGCGACATCTCCTATGGGCAGTTTGCTGAGCACCACGTTGGCGCCGCTAGCGTGGAGGGCCGCCAACTTCTCGTAGAGGATCTGCCACTCGGCGTCCACCACCTTCTGGTATTCCTTCACGTTGTCCACGCGCACCTGTGGGATAAAATATGTCTTGTAAACTGTACCACTGCTGGGCAATGTCGCTTAACAATGTGCCCGGTAGATGGCAATAGGCTCACCCCCTATTACATTGGGACCGAAACATAACTGGCGAAGAGTGGGAGTGTAATACACCTTTGCCTACCCCTTCGGGGATAAGGGCGTGAAGTTATGTTATTAGTTATGATGAATTGCTAATTATCGCTTGCCCTATGCGTCGGGGAGTACGTTAAACCATCGGTCCCGACTGTCATGAAGATCTTTGACAGTTTTATGTACCTAGACATAAACTGATACTAGTCTAAACCATGGAATATCGCTATCCCTTTGTCTTCAGAAATCAGACAGGCAGTCGCTCTGTGGAAAAGATAATATTCCGTCAGATCCATTAAGACTAGTAAGCGAACCCAGAGTTGTAACTGGGATAATGCTAGGAGAATGATGGTTATATCTTATTAAATCAGCCTCATATACGTTGGATCATCATTTATCAGGAATTGGATCCGTTGTTTATAATCATAGGCTGGTTTTAACCAAAGAGCTCCTTGACTTAAAACTTGGTAATATACAATTTTGCAGCTTTATATACAGGGTGTAAAAAGACCCTTAACGAAAACTGAAATCCCATGTACCAATCACTACGAACATTTTTTACTTCAGCACCATACCTGGGAAATTACATGTTCAGGAGAGATTGAGGCTCAAAGTTAGTATGGAAATTTTCTAATTAGGTACAAAATCGATGCATTTATCCCGCCAATATGTTCTTTAGATGCCCATGACCCCATAGATAAGTAGGTATTTCGAGAATTGCACGCGCGCGCTTCTAATTGCGGTTTAAAAAATGTGAAAACTCAAAAAAAATCGTTTCCCAGGTATTATTTTTGGTTAGTATGATGTGGCATGATGCCCACAACGAGTAGACTTCGGCTTGGTGATGGGTCTTGTAAGACCCTGTATAAAATTCTTGCATTACTGACTGTCTGACAAACAACTTTTTTTTGGCACTTTGCTTGGGGACCCTAGGGGTGCAGTAAGAAGGTTTCCCAAAATTCCCACGGGATCGGGGAAAATGTGCGGTAAATTCTCCTTCTCCCTCATCCCACTCCTCCTTTTATTATGACTGGTGTTGCTTGTGCCCACGGGCAGGGGCAATCGCTTAGCACCAAACGATCCGTCTGCTCGTGTCATGAAACTTTTGAACGCCACTGTCATGTATAGATGACAATATTGCAACGATAACCCAACCTACTAGACGGCACACGAAAGGCGAACACTTTCTGATAACACGTTAGACTTATACGTCTTACATTAGACCAATCCCAACACTAGTTATGAATTATGACGTTCCGCAAATTTTAACTGACCAATGAGAATACATTTTGTAGCCCCTCCTTACCCCGCATACCTCACCGTTATGACAGAATTGTTTGTTTGTAGAAATGATAACATTAGGTGTCTAGTAGGCTGGGTTGTCGTTGCAATATTGTTACGAATGGCGATATTTGAAAATAATTCCATCTATCGGTGAATGAGAGAACTAGAAGAGAATGGAGATATTGGTTGTTTAAACGTGTTTCATCTATTCTCTACTAGATGTTGTTACTTTTTGTTTACTCGAAGTATCTATTATGTTTCCGACTGTTATGAGCACATTCTCGGGAATGCTAGAATAAACTAGTTTGTTATCCGGCCGGTATAAATACCGCGCGGACAGGCGAATCGGGACAGTTCAGTTCTAATATCGAAGCGATCAAGATCAGCGAAGGATTTGAAGAGTCGGAAGTGTTTAGTGGTGTGAAATAAGTGTTTTTTGTTTGTAAAAATAAAGTGTAGTTTTAGTGGCATAGGAGTTAAACCTCAGTTCGTTACAATATTATAGTGACAAACCAAATTTAGCCTACATATAGTGTGCTAGGTTTATTTTGACTTATAGTTATAGTTGGTCGTGGGTTTTCCGCACTTAGCCACTTATTTGGGCCATTGTGCGTATGTGGCGACTTCATTTCATTCTTTATTATGACTTGTCACGCGGTAAAAAGGTTAACAAACCCACTTACCTCAGCATTATCCCTCTCCGCCTTCAACTCCAGTTCTATATTCAGTAATGCAATCTTACAATTCTTGTAGCTCTTCGGTTGCATCTCAAAGCCAGCGTAAGAGAATGTCTTCTTAAACGCAACTCCGGCCACTAGGAATGAATCCTCTAAGGCACCGCCAGACACTTTCTTGATACCTGGAAAGGAATAAAAGGGTTTTAAGTATTTTCAATCTATATAATGTATATGTCCCACCGCTGGCCATGGGCCTATATATTATATAGGCCCATGGCCAGCAGTGTGACAGTTTGTATAAAAGGCTGATGATAATGACCATCTAGTTTAGACTGCACCGTTTACGTAGTGGTTTAAGTGGCCGCCTCGCCGGTTGACACTGCGCCAAACGTTGTGGGTTCGATCCCCACACGAGACAACACTTTGTGTGATCCATAAATTGTTGTTTCGAGTCTGGGTGTTCATTGTGTCCGTTAGTTGTATGTTTGTAAAGTCCCCCGCGACACACGATTTAGCCCTAGTACGAAGGTAGTCTTTTAAAAAATAACCAAGAAACCAAGTTTAAATACTTCTGATTATTCATTTGATAGGTGGCATAATTCTACATGACTTTTAATAACGTAATAAAGGTTCACCATTCACAGTCTGGGAGGTGTTCCTATCCATCTTTAGTTCTGACCTTTCAGCAAAAATATCGTTATATAGATTTTATATTTACTGTTTATTTTGGTATTTTCATCATCGCCTTAGCGTTATCCCGGTTGCAACCAAGACTTGCACGCCTTGGAGCCCGAGATCCGCTTACTGCTCTAACCAGATATGACAGAATATCAACTTTTCTATAGAGCGACTGCCGTCTGACCTCCGCAACCCAAAGGGATAGCGATATTCCATGGTTTAGACCAGTACCAGTTTATTTGAGGATACTGACTCACCGTAACAACTGTCAAAGATCTTCATGACAGCCGGGACGGAGGGTTTAACGTGCTCCCCGAGGCACGGGACTAGCGATAATTGACAATATAATACGCACTTAACTCAAAAAAGTCAGTGGTGCGCGCGGTGGATTCGAACCCGATACTCTGCATGGCAGTCTGTTGGTATCTCCACTAGGCTATCGCTGTCTTTTGATATTTTAACCAACATTTTGGCCTGTCTAAAGAGCCTTATATTCCCAATGGCATTTATATTTTGAGCCATTATCTCACTTGTAATAATCCCATTCCTCCACAAATTGTTTTCGATTTAAAAAAACAATCCGCACTGGCAATAAATCCTGTATCTTGGGCACTTTACAACGATACAACCAACGGACACAATGATCACCCAAACTCGAAACAACTATTTATGGCACACAAAGTGTTGTCTCGTGTGGGAATCGAACCTACAACACTCGGCGCAGTGTCAAGCGGCGAGGCGTCCACTTAAGGTTTTATATTGTTACGCAATTTTGCGTCCGTGTGCATGTCTACTTCAAAATGATGTTACATTTTGATACCATATTTGAATCAAAATAAAAAATAATAGAAATGAAATGAATGCTTAGGTGGTTTGGACACGTGGAGCGAATGAGTGAAGAAAGAATGACGAATCAGATATATAAGGCAAATGTGTGTGGGCAAGTCGGTCGCGGCAGACCTCGGCGGACATTTGTCGACCAAATTGGAGACATCCTAAGAAACGGAAAGGTCCAAAGTACCCGAAACCGGCGAGCTTGTATGAAAAGAGTAATGAGTGTAGAGGAAGCGCTTGAGGTTTGTAAGGATAGGAGCAAGTGGCGTTCTGTTGTCTCTGCCTACCCCGACGGGAAGAAGGCGTGAGTATATGTATGTATGTATGTATGAAATTTCTATATGTTCTTATTACACATGCAGTCGGCCCATTTATAAAAGTCGGCAATAGCAGTTATATTTGGGTTAAATATGTGTAGCGAGTCTCATATAACGTATTATCAACATATTCGTTCAGGAATTGGATCCGTTGTTTATAATCATAGACAACGCTATACATTAACTATATTTCTAAACTGAAACCCAGTATCATAAGCATCATATACTGATTGATGTATATTTTTTAGGACGGCGTCTATACTTGGCTTTTTAACTTTATTATAGACTCACGCCTGTATCCTCTAAGCCCTAAGGCGTAGGCACAGGTGTAATATTACACCCACATTTTGTCATGAACCTTTAGGTCCCACGTAATAGAAAAAGTATATAAGAATGCTTAGCCAGCAATTGGGGATGGTGGCCTTCACAATAGGACTTCACTGTCAGCTTACCATCAGGCAGTGTGAAGTCAATTTGAAAGGTTTTTTTTATATATATATTTTTTTAAATGGTCAAGGGTGCACCGGTATAGAATGCTAGTAGCTGCACAGTTAAGATATTATATTTTTTTGTTTAAAGACATCTCCCGCACTAGGCATAAATCCTGTGTCGCGGGGTACTTTACAAACATACAACTAACGGACACAATGAACACCCAGACTCGACACAATAATTTATGTCACACAAAGTGTTGTCTCGTGTGGGGATCGAACCACAACACTCGGCGAATAGGGTAGTTTCCAGGGCCAAAATAATTACATTTTATTTAGTCCGTATTTTAGATTATAAAAAAATATTGGATACGTATTTTTTCTTTTTTCGTTTAAATAAAAAATAACAAAGATATAGCCCATTAAATTTACGTGTGACGTCATCTAGTGCGAAAAAATGTAGCACGGCGTGACGTTATACGTAACTTTAATGAGCTATATCTTGGTCATTTTTGGTTTAATTTACAAATAAAAAAATACGTATCGCTTAATTTTGAATAATCTAAAGGACGGACTTATACATTTTTTTTTGTCAACTAGCCTATTACGGACACTGACATTCCAAATCTTCACAAATAACTCAAAAAGGGACTGTCTCCGGATCCTGAGTTCAATTCCCGTGTCGGGCAAAAGTGTAACAGAGTCTTCCCGATTTCTCAGTAACAGCACGGAGTCTGGCAATGTGCCCGATAAGGGCAATAGACTCGCCCCCCATTACGTGGGACCAAAAATTCATGACATGGCAAAATGTGGGTGTAATACTACAGACTCACGCCTTTAACACTGCAGGGGTCGGCAGAGGAGTTATATTACACCAACATATCGCCATGAATTTTTAGATTTAAAGGTTGACTGGTAGAAAATGCCCATTGCATTAAGTCCGCCTATGTACTCTGTGTAAATAACTCAAATAATACATACCAATCATATCCAAAGGCAACAGAGGAGCATCCAGAGACAAGACGGCATCGACAACGATCTTTGAGAAGTGATCCTTCTGCTGGTTGATCAGCTTAGAGGACATGGCGGTGGCTGCGCACTTACGGAGCAAGTCTCTGCAAGAGAATAGACCAGATCAACTAGGGTTATAGTCAAAAATCAAGCCAAAATCATTAATTCATTTAGGCCACAAAGTGACGCTTATGAACGTCAAAAATTAAAGTTACACTAGATCAAATAGAGTTAAAGTCAAAGTGAAGCCAAAATCATTAATTCATTTAGGCCACAAAGTGACGCTTATGAACGTCAAAAATTAAAGTTCATTACTAGATGATTCTACATTTACTGCCACGTTCGCAATACAATCGACAAAGAACGGGCAATAAAACTCGCGGCCACTCTTTTTTTTTACAATAAATGGCTATTGTACAGTAAATTGTTAATTATCGCTTGTCCCGTGCCTCAGAGAGCACATTAAACCGTCGGTCCCGGTTGTCATGAAGATCTTTGACATTCGTTACGGGGAGTCAGTACCATAAAATAAACTGATACTGGTCTAAACCGTGTAACATTGCTATCCCTTTGGGTTGCGGAGGTCAGACGGCAGTCGCTCAGTGGCAAAGTTGATATTCTGGCATATCAGGTTAGATTAGTAAGCGGACTCCGAGCTCCAAGCCGGGAAATCTTCGATGCAACCGGAATAACGTTAGGGCGATGAATATGAACGCGATTGAAACCTCTTTCACAAATATTAGTGGCTATTTCTTAAATAATATAAGTTTAAAGCGTCCGTGTGGTGAAGGATTAAGAATACGGAATGTCACCACCCCATATCATCCCATGGGTGTCGTAAGAGCCGACAGAGGGAGCATATTATGCAGAGAACAGCACTGTAAGAGAAGGAAAACTTGATACAAACCCTATACCAACCCGTTTGGCCAGCATGGTATAGTAGGCCAATTCCTCCTTTCAAAGGAGAGGCCTAGTCCAGCAGTGGACTGTTGAAGGCTGATGATGATAAGATTAAAGTGTTTATACATACTTCTGTTCCTCGGGAGACTTGTTATCAATCTTGACTGCAAGCTCCTTGACTCTGTCTACGGCTAGTTTGGCGGCCGTGCGGACCGCGCGGACTATGATGCGCGGGTGGACGCCTGTAACAAGACGATAAATATATTAGACATATTCCCCTGTCCCACTGCTGAGCATGACCCTCTTCGTACTGTGGAGATTAAGGCCACTGTATAGAAAAAATACTTTTTACGATCTGTACATTCTGCCAATTGGATATTTCTAAAATGCTAATTGGACTAAACTAAGTCTGCCGAATATACGGGGTGTAAAAAGACCCTTAACGAAAACTGAAATCCCATGTCGTACCAATCACTATGAACATTTTTTACTTCGGCACCATACCTGGGAAATTACTGGTTCAGGAGATATTGAAGCTCAAAGTTAGTATGGATTTTTTCTAATTAGGTACAAAATAGAAGCATTTACCCCGCCAATATGTTCTTTAGATGCCCTATAACCCCATGGATAAGTAGGTATTTCAAGCATTGCACGCGCGCGCTTTTAAATGCAATTTAAAAAAATGTGAGAACTCAAAAAAAAAATCGTTTCCCAGGAATTATTTTTGGTTAGTATGACTTGGCATGATGTCCACAGCGAGTAGATTTCGACTTGGTGATGGGTCTTGTGACACCCTGTATAAAATTCTTCCGTTACTGTCTGACAGAAAATGCACAGCCAAAACTATTGAGCGCAGGAAGCTGAAACTTGTCATGTATGTTCCTTAGGGAGCGTACCATATTTTATGACTCCCTCCCAGACATATAGCTTTCCTTCACCATTTATTTTCAAACTGATGTCTATGGTTTAGTCTATGGAAATATTAATTGTGTGAGCCTCATATCTACTATCAGTGATCCACACAACGGTTCAGAAATTGGATCCGTTAGCTTTTAATCATTGGCTACACACGGTTTAAAATTTAAAATGTATTTAGTTATCAAAAATCATAAATGACAATATTTTCACATCATAAAACATTTTTACTATCAACCATTCCTAAAATCCAAATGATTTTCATAAATTTATGCCAGTTAAAAAGCTGCCTAGCTTTTCAAATGTCTACGAAAAATACTCTAATGGAGTTACCACGGCATAACAACCGCTTCCTGCCGACGTTGCAACCTTTACGACAATATGCATCATTGTCAATTTGCCGATGCATCAATTTAATATAATAATTAGTTATTTAAGTTTCTTTAGTCTTGTATCAGATTTTATAGAATAAACATTGTTCTTTTGTAATAAATAAATATTTTTTTAATTAAATTCCCGACCGCGTGAACTTAACTATGGTCAAAACATACAATTATGGTCAAAACAGCACCTAAGTTTTTAAGAAAAAATACTGTTATGGTCAAAACATAGTCAATTATGGTCAAAAATGTATTTACCTTCTTCCACAAATGGTTTGAGTCTCTTTAGTAGTTCTCCTGCCAGGATCACCACTGATGTGGTGCCATCTCCCACCTGAAAGCAAAGATGAGGATATAGACATTTTAAATTTTTTCTTATCGTGTGAGTGTGTGGCCAACTCTGATGTCGGATATAGACATTTTAACTCTGGTGTCAGAGTTTTCAGACCGCCCGAAGGCCTCCGACATGGCCTAATGATTCGAGGGACCGACAGCTCTATGAACTACACAATTTTATTAAAAACGCGTCATACTCACGATATTTAATTTATTTTGAGCATAAATACTTTGTATTACCGCCGCGTCGTTTCGACTGTTCTACAACGACCGTGGTCGCATAAATTAATTAAATATCGCGAGTATGACTCGTTTTTCATAAAATTGTATGTTGTATACAAATCGCGAAAGGTTGAAGTGCCCTCCAAAGCATGGTAGCATTCTGATGTACATTCACAAGAGGTCACCCATCCAACTATATAGGCTTTGCTTAACTTTGTCGATCTATCACTAACGGCCAGTCTGGTCACACCAACTAGCTGTATCTGTATGTAAGCTGAAAAGTCTGCCTGGTTGTATGCGCTAATCTCAGGAACTACTGATCTATTTGATTAAGTAATTTTGTGTCGTATAGACCCAGCCCATTTACCAAGGAAGGCTATAGGCTATATAGAGTGTAAAAAGACCCTTAACGAAAACTGAAATCCCATGTAGTACCAATCACTACGAAAATTTTTTACTTCTGCACCATGCCTGGGAAATTACTGGTTCAGGAGATATTGAGGCTCAAAGTTAGTATGTAATTTTTATAATTAGGTACAAAATCGTTTCATTTACCCCGCCAATATGTTCTTTAGATGCCCTACGATCCCATGGATAAGTAGGTATATCGAGCATTGCACGCGCGCGCTTTTTATTGAGGTTTAAAAAATGTGAAAACTTAAAAAAAAATCGTTTCCCCTTTATAATTTTTGGTTAGTATGACTTGGCATGATGTCCACAACGAGTAGACTTCGGCTTGGTGATGGATCTTGTGACACCCTGTATATAACATGACGCTAATAGCTTCGGGTGCGCAGTAGAGCATTCCTAAATAACGCGGTAACTGCTGACTCTGCTGGCAAATGTCGCCGTATTAGTCAAATAACAGTTTATTTAGAATACCATTTTATGATATAAGTATGACACCAAGATTAGGGGCCCAATTCTGCTAAATAAATATAGTCTCGATATCATGTCAGTGTCATACTTACGTCACAAAAAGCGTATTCTTCTAAATTATCTGATATTTAAATGAAATTGTAACGAGATCGAATGTGTCAACGACATGTCACATGTCATTCAAAATATAATATCAATGTCATATAAAAATAGCAGAATCGGCCCCTAGATCTAAACTGCATTTCAGCAAATATAATTACGAGAATTCATACTCAGATTTGGCAGTGAAAATTCCGCCAAAACTACCTCAGTCGATTCAGTATTAGTTTCAAGCGGATTTCCTCCAAAACTAAACTCTAAGTGAAAAACTAAGACTACTAACCTCAGCATCCTGTGACTTGGCGATGTCCACCAGAGTCTTGGCAGCGGGGTGGACTATGTCCAACAGCTTCATGATAGTGGCGCCATCGTTGGATATCACTGCCTTGCCATTGTGGTCCACGATCAGCTTGTCCATACCTCGAGGACCGAGGGTTGTGCGGACCTGGAGAAGAAAGAATGTTTAATCAACAAGTAATGGCTTTTTATGATATAGGTCTCAGAGCGAGACTTGGCTTGCCGTTCTTCACAGATCGGAAAAGTTAAGCAACGCTTGCACAGGTCACCACTTGGATGGGTGACCGTGCGTGGCATTTACATCTGAGCGCTACCGTGCTTCGGAGGACACGTAAAGCTGTCGGCCCCGGTCCTTGTCTCAGGATAAGGATCGTTGGGCCGTGTCAGAGGCCTTCGGGCGGTCTGAAAACACCGACAACAGAGTTGGCCACACACTCACACGAAAAAAAAAAGCGAATGAGAAAATATATAAAAATCGCACATGTGTGAGACAGACAGAACTCATCGATAATCATAGATCCACATACATACATAGACTCACGCCTGTTTCCCGGAGGGGTAGGCAGAGACTATGGAACGCCATTAGCAATGATCCTAACCAGTGGCGTATCTGACGTGGGTGGCACCCGGGGCGGAAGTTGGCGGATGACCTTGCTTTTTTTTTAGTTGTTACCCTAAGAATTCCGGGCAAACTCTCCTAGTGCTGAGCTAGCTTATGTTGTTTAGTACTGTTCTTAAAATTGAGTTTTGGGTGTCACCCCTTTTTTGGATGGGTGGCACCCCAAAAAGGGTGGCACCCGGGGTGGACCGCCCCTGCCGCCCCCCCCCCCCCTTCCTACGCCACTGATCCTGACATATCTCTCTTGCTTCATTCACTCCCATAGATAAATCATAGATCCATGTCTGATTTAGATTTGACCTTTTATTGATATTAGACCAGGGTCGATAAATTTTTAAACCAAAAAAATTACAGTAGGATGAAACCCATTAGAAAAGGAGGGGAATATGAAAGTAAAAATAAATTACAGTCGATCCAAATTCGGGATATGGGAGGTAGTGAGTTTTTAAGGGTAAAAAATCGTTTATCTTGATTTCCAGCAAAACTACAAGTCCTATGGAGGAAAGTTTAAAAGTCGAATTATATTTATTATACATACTTCTAGGACTCTAGGTGAGGAGGGGGGCATTACCCAGATTTTATTTTAAATTCTCGTATAAGGGGCCGTTCATAAATTATGTCACATGATTTCATGATGTTTAGACCCCTCCCCCGTCCTTGTCACAGTAACTCTCATACATCACCATCTCATTTATCATATGTCACACTTCATCAATCCCCTGCCCCCCTTCATATGTGTGACGCAATTTATGGATGGTCCCTAATAATCATACCAGCCTAAAATCTTATACAACGTGTAACGGATATAACGCACATCCTCAGACACCCCAATTAGAAAACCTTGTTATAATCATAATGCATGCATTGAAATATTTTTTTTATTAGCCTAAACATTGTTTTTTATCGAAAGTATTAACTTGATTATAAGTAAAATGCGTGGTCACTACAAACCTGCGCACGCACCCAATCACACGAAACGTTTGCTGTGGTAAACAAACGACAGCGAAATACGATACGGTCTATCATTTTTTAACATCGTTAGTAGCTATTGTGACTATCTTAATTTAATCATAATAATCATACCTAGTTAGCATTATTGATACATTAGAAATTAAAGTATAAGGGTATCAATGAGAGAATTAAAGAAGAACGGCGTATTTAAAGTTGTGAATCAATTTATTTACAATACTTAATAGAATAACCAAATGACTCACAGGCTTATTGTCACTTGTTCGGCGTCCTTTTTAAAATGCTGACACCAGGTGTCCACCACCTGGCTTAAATATTCCTTTAGTTCACTTAACACTTCAGTGTTTATTTTCACTGTTTCAAAAGCAGCTGATAACTTATTTTAACTCCCCGGCACTTGTTATCTCGTCACAATCAACTAGTGGTTTATTAGGTAGGTATGTCCCCATAAAGCAAAAGTGTCAGGGGTGTCAAGTCAGGTGACCTAGGAGGCTACTGGATAGGACCGCCGCGATCGATCCATTTGTATTCGACATCATGATGATCTCGAACGTTCTACGTAAAATGCGCGGGGGCACCATCATGTTGATAATACACATTTTGTAAATAAACAAGTAAACTCGTTAAAATATTTTTCACTACACTCACAGAGAATCCAGGTAGATGACTAATTTTATTTATCTAAGCGCAACAATGGCCGCCCGGCCGGCGCTGTAAGTACCTACCAGCGCGGGCGACCGACGCACGGTGACAAGTGAGATACATTACGTCTCGCTCTTTCCCGCTGTTAATACGTAAGCGAAAGAAAGATGATAGATATTTTGGTGGTCAATTGTGTGTTATTGTCTTGTACCGACTGTTATGTTGTATTAATGTGTGCGTTCCTGTACGTGGAACCATTAAACAAATGCATTTAAAAAGAAGCCGTTCTACGTTGACTTAAGGTTTATTTTCGTATATTTCGACTTTTCAAAGCAATGAGTGACTATAATTTACGTAATTTTAATTATTTTAAGATTAAAATAAAATGATATTAAAAATGACAGAAATGGATTCAGTAGCCGATTCTGAACAAAGTACTTACAGGATGTGCATTAAACTTGTTACACGTTGTACTAATATATAAAGCTGAAGAGTGTTTGTTTGTTTGGTTGAACGCGCTATTCGGAACTACTGGTCTGATTTGAAAAACTCTTTCAGTGTTAGATAGCCCATTTATCGAGGAAGGCTGCGACGGGAGCGGAGCAGTAGCCTTAAATAACGCGGGTGTAACCACCGGCATCCTCTATAATTTATACTATGGCAGAAATATTTTTCCAGATCAGCTAGTAATCATTTTGTAAATACTTACAGCGTCTACAACGAGTTGGCACGCATTGATGTTGGAGATGAGCTGTGGCTTGCCTTGAGACTGGTCCGTCCCCTCCTTGAGTACTAAGATTTGTGGTTGCTGCGGAATTTAACGGACAATTGTGAATCATAATGCAGGTCCCTCTGTATAATGAACTGAACAACTACTCTACATGTGGAATTAAACCGATAACTGAAATAAACATACATGCAGGTCCGCCCATATGGTGAACTGAGGTATTACTCTATGCATGGAATTAAACCGATTATTGTGAAACAAAAACAGATGGAAGCCTGGGTGAACTGAAGAATTACTCTAGGTACCAGAAGACAGAGAGTGTTAAGCTTAGATAGGTAGGAATGTGTAATGTTTAGATGACGCAAGGGTCGAAAAATATTTAGTTCGGAAGTAAATCTGGGCTTACGTCAGCTTTGTACAGATGTTGACTTATTTTCTAAAATGTTTTTCTTCAGCTACCTATACACCTCGATGGAAATTTAACGGCAATCTTTTTTTATTATTTTTGAGAAATACATAGAAGTCACATTACAAATTGTAACAGAAGAAAGCATTTTATAGCAAAATATTGTGTTGCATGTCACATGACAGCAAAGTTTTAAAAGAAATGGATGGAAAGAAGTCAGACAGTTCTATGGAAAAGATAGTATAGAAAGTGTAGCCTGTCTCGGATTGAACCTGCTGATTAATTCTGAGTATTGACGTGTCAATAATGATAAATATATTGTTATTAGCCTCATATCTACTATCAGAGATCCACACAACCATTCAGAAATTGGATCCGTTAGTTTTTAATCATTCGCTAATAACACAATGAAGATTCCTACATATTCCATAACTAAATATTTTTATTTGAAATATTTTATATTATTGTGCTGCTAGGGTTCTCATTACTCATAAGATGTTGAAAATCCATACTAAATGCGTATATGGTTCAGTATACAGACTTATCGATGCTAAAAATAAAATTTATTTAACAAAACTTTATGTCACAATAGAATTTGTTAAAATTTATAAAAAATGCTATTTGATGTATTTACCAGGTTTATTACTCATAGCTAGCTTCGATTTCATAGCCAAATAGATATTCTGAAGCAATTTGTAGGCTAGAATCGCAGTCATGTGAACATTTGGTACTCCTTGAATCATTGTTCATAGACAATTGAACATCGAGCACAAAACGCCGAAAAACGCAAAATTTCACGAAATTACACTTAGCAACTCATGTCACTGCAGTTATTAGGAAATGTAGTATCTATCATACCCATCTTCGCTATTTCCTTCAAGTAATTTAGACATTATTTACAGAATTGTAATTACTTCTCGAAGTTTAGCCCATCGGCAATATTAACACTTTTTCACAAGAAAATACACTTATATCACACAAAATACTGACGCGACCGTATAATTTAGACATTACGCTACAAAACCTGCTTAATTAATTTATAGAATAGTGTAAGATTAGTGTAGAAATTTTAAATTAAATTACCATTTTGAACTATGTTTATTCCACAAATAAAATGAATGACTTTGACAGATGATTCATAGTGTTGCTGCAAGTTACTCTGATTATTTCTACCCCAGATTCAGGGAAATTTGTGCAAGAAAATAATCCTTAACGTCTCGGTCCAGCATTCTTGCAATAAAAATATATTTGATAACTCTTAATATACACATTTTGAATTAAAATCTGTGTCGCGTCGTTATAATTAACATTTTTATTTTTATGATTCCACTATACCACAACTTTATGATTAAATGTGGGACATCCTGGAAATGGTAGTAGTAACTAAACGTGACTGTGATTGGTTGAGCTCAAGGAGATTTTTTTTTTTTTTTTTTGGGATTTTATGACCTGGTAACTGGACCTTTAGGTCAAATCTTATTTTATTTTAACGGGCACTGCACATTCACTTAATTTTTAAATTGTTTTAACAGTATTTTTAATGTATTTATATATCGGTTTGTAAGTATTTTTGTCTTTCAATAACTCTTCGAGTGGCGGCGGGCGGGAGAAAGAATCGCACTTCACTTCACTGAGTTCACTAGCCAACACTAATCTGTCAAGCAGGAAGTTTTGACAGTCAAAGATAAGATGTGCAACGGTTCCTTGAGTTCCTTCTTGAGATTCACAATGTGGGCATGTATTGCTTGTAATAATGCCAAGTCTAGCAAGGTGTGACGGAGCAGTATTATGGCCAAAGCGCAATCTATTTATCGTAGTGATAAAGTCTCGGCTGGCTTCCTTCAATCTATTGTACCAGGGTGTAACAGGTAATTCTTCTTGTATACGGCCGTAAAATTTTCCTTTAGTGCCTTGGTCTTTCTTCCACAATTCTAACCATAAGTTACAAACATTTTCATTAATACATTGCAAGAAGTCAGTCATAGGAATGTCCATTGCATTTCTAACATCAATAGCATTACTACCTTCATATGCGGTTTTATCAACTATTTCATTGCCATAGATACCTCGGTGTGAAGGTACCCACAGAAAAGCAATGCTTTTGTGCTTGAGGTAATATTGATAAATTATTTCTTTGATGAAATATAGAATATAATTTGTCTTAAAAGAAACTGTAAGGTTAGTTAAGGCCTTAATCAAACTCAGTGAATCAGAAACAATCAAAAAGTATTTGCTATTGTTAATTTGGCGAATATGTTTTAATGCCTGATAAACCGCATATGCCTCTGCAGTGAATATGGTGCATGTATTGTGTAGAACAAAGCTTTGAGAGAATTGAATTTGTGAATCATATATAGCAGCACGCACATAATCACTTCCTTTACTGCCATCAGTGTAAATAACATAATAATTCTTATTATCTGCCATAAACTGTAACATATCTAAATTGTTATTGATGGAATTTTGCAATTCTTTGACGGGATGTGTGATACACTGATAAGAGAAGGAGTAACATGGCCATGGGCATTGTTTTCTAATACCAGTAAAACTGTTTTCTGTTTCCAGCAATATTTTGGACAATGTTGGGGATTTACCATTTAAGAGAATCCCGCCTGTTGTTAGAGGTCCAGGATTTCTACATACAGAAGGTACTATTTTGTTTATTATTTTCTTGTTATCTGCAGCAATTAATTTAAGACAGAATCTCTCTGCAAGTAGAATGCGTCTCAAAATTAGGGGCATTATTTTAGTCTCCACTTCCATGGCCCTTATGGGAGTAGAGCACATTGCACCAGAAATTGTTCTCAAAGCCCTGTTCTGCAATAGATCTAGTTTATTTACATGAGTACTATTTATATACACTAATGAGCTATAATCAAAATGGCTTCTAACTATACTTTTATACAAAGTTGACAATATTTTCGGGTCAGCTCCCCATGTAACGCCTGCAAGACATTTTATTATATTTAATCCTTTAAGAGCATTTTTTGATATGGTTTTAATATGTTCCTCAAAGGTTAATTTCTTATCTAATACTATGCCTAAAAATTTCTTAACATTCACTGGATTTATAAATTCTCCGTTATATATTACTTTTGAATATGTGTTCTCATTTCCAAATATCATGGCACTACTTTTGGAGGGATTAATTTTTAAATGTAACACATCATTGTAATAGTGAAATATTTGGGACAATGCTCTGTTAATATTGTCTATTGCAATTTCTACATTATAATTACTACTGTACAAAACAATATCATCAGCAAACTGCAAAATATCTACATTACTATTTACAAATTTACAGATTTCACTTGTATATATATTGTACAACAAAGGAGATAGTGTAGCACCCTGCATTGTACCTTTAGATGCACATTTTGGACCATGCAATGTATTATTATGCCTTACATAAAGTGTTCTACTATCCAAAAAATTATATATCCATTTACATAGTTGACCAGGCACACCTAACCTAGACATAACTTGTACAAGTATAGCCGGATCTAGACTGTCAAAAGCACCCTGAACATCTAAAAATACACAAACAGTGTGTAACTTATTATTTTTTGCATGTTTCAGGTCTGAAATTAAGGAAGTGAAGCTGTCTGCACAACTTCGCCCTCGACGAAATCCATATTGTACATGCGGAATGATGCCGTTAGATTCCATATACCAATCCAAACGATTTTTAATCATGTTTTCAAATAGTTTACCTAGACATGAAGACAGTGATATTGGTCTATAAGAGCTGGCAAGCTCGCGAGGTTTATCTGGTTTGAGTATCGGAATGACACATTGTGTTTTCCATGATTGTGGAATACATTTACAATGCCAAAGTAAATTAAGAATATTAAGAAATATTTTTTGTGCTGATTCATCTAAATTTTTAATAGTACAATAGGGGAAATCATCTAAACCAGGTGTAGTGTCTTTCCGAGATAACAAACTCATTTTAAATTCAGACCATGTAAAAGCATCTAGCAAAAATTTTGAATTTGGATTATCATTATTTAATTCGAAAATATTGCCTAAACTATTAATATTATTTAGATTGCTATTGTCAGATAATTTATCTAGAAATTGAGAAATAAACTCATCTTTATATGATTTATTACCAGCTCTTATACCTTTGAACATTTTTAGAAGATTCCAAATCTTACTTATAGGAGTAGTTCTATTAAAAGTGTTACATAAGCTATTCCAACATATTCTCTTTTGTTCTGATATGGTTCTTTTTTTAAGTGCATCCTTTCTTTTATAATCTAAATAGTTCTCCATAGTAGGATCACTTCTATATAGTTTCAATGCATTGTAAGAGGCAATAACACTTTTTTCACAAATGTCATTCCACCAAGGAGCTGGAGGTCTACTTTTGAAATTATTTGGTTTATTAAGTTTAGGAATTGTCATAACTTTTAAATTATCCAATCGAGAACAAAAATCATTATAGGTTGAAATAGGATCATATAATTTTAGAACTAAATCATTAAATATTGTTTTAGAAATAGTTTTAAACTTTTTCCAATCTGCTTTGTTATATATAAACCTATCAACAGGAGGATTAATATAATATTTATCTATATGCAGTGAAATCTCTGTTATTGTTGGGTAGTGATAGCTGCCCATGGCATCATCATGTACAGACCACTCGCATATTGATGCGAGGTTAGCACTAATAAAGCTTACATCAATTGCAGACGGATTTCGTCTCGGGTTGTTAACAGTTGTAAAACTACCATCATTTAATATACATAAATCCAAGTCATCAATGATATTAAATAAATCCTGACCTCTGCTCTTAGTGGATAGACAACCAAAAGCGATGTGGTGTGCATTAAAGTCACCACTGACAAATATAGGCTTTGGAAGATCATTGATAATATTACGTAATCTATTGATCCGTATATGTCTACTAGAAGGAGGACAGTATACACAAAGAATAGTCAAGCTACCATGCACCGTAGATAAGGACAGAGCTACAGTTTGAATTTCTTCATAAAATCTAGTGTTTAAAACTTTGTACTTTAAATATGGCTTAATTAGTATTGCTACACCATTATGAGTATTTTTAGAATTTTTATTATAAATATTATATCCAGGTATTCTAAAACTATTGTCTTTAAACCATGTTTCGTTAAGTAAGCAAATGTCAATATGTTGTTTTTGTAAGAATTCAATCAGTAAGGGTTTTTTATTTTTAGCACTTTGAATGTTATACTGAGCAATACGTAGCTTAGACAGTGTATGACTTGGATCCATTACTTGAGGTTTTTAATAAGTGTTTCCCTAATGGTATTTACAGTGGTAGGCGTATTATCGCCCTTATTACCCAGTTCCACCAACGTCTGTACCAGGGCCTTAAGTACATCGTTGTTGGCAACTATTTGGGCTTTGATGTCTACTTTAGGAGAGACATCTCTAGAGTTATTTACACTATGTACAATATTATTTACAGATGTATTTACAGACTTATTTACAGATGTATGTACAGACTTATTTACAGATTTATTTACAGTGTTAATTGGTTTCATTTTTGGAGGTGGCAAGGGTGGAAATTCAATGTTATCACTTGAGTGTTGTTTTGTGATTGTAGCACTTGCATATGTTATCTTATTTTTCTTTTCTAATATTTTATTTAACTTAATTGGACATAATCTCGAAATTGCAAGATGAGGCCCGCTGCAATTGCAACAGCAGATCTCTGTTGGTTTATCACATTCTTTATATAAATGCTCACCTCCACAAATGGAACATCTTTGTTTGCCATTACATATCCTAGCGGAGTGGTTAAATTTAAAGCATCGGAAACATTGCTGTAATGGGGGTATATATTCGAAAACTCGGTATGAAAACAAATCGTATTGTACATTGTCTGGGAGAATATTCGATAGAAAAGTAATGCTAACTGTTTGTAATGGTACTCGCTCTTGTCCTACCTTCTTTGTGAATCTTCTTATAGCTATTATTTCATAAATTGATGATAGTTTTGTGTATAGTTCTTTGTTCGAAATGTTTGCTGGTACAAATCTAATTATGCCTGTTTTTTCTATTTGCGCAGCCGGAATAAATGCTTTCAAGCCATGTTTGTTGAGGAAAGCGCTGTTATTAATAAAGTTATTGGCCGTATTATATTGTTTAAATATTATTGCAATTTTATTGGCGTTAATTCTTTGAATAGCCGTCACCCCTTTTATCTCGCTAGAAAATATATGATTCAGATAGATAGGGCTCTTATTGCCTATTTTATCTTTACTGTTGGAAGCTTCTATAAACACTTTAAAGTCCACACAAGTGGCATTTTCAGGATAAATCCTTTTGTATTCTGGTTTTAGATACGGTGAATAGTCAAAATGCTCACCGCCGCCGCCATTACCATAGTTCTTTTCACTTCCTCCGTCTCCAGCTTCAGGCCGAGGACGTTTATGTGAGGTGGGCGGGTTATCCCCGCCCCCCTCATTTCCCACCATTTCCACGGGTTTGTACACCTATCACTATGGTTTTTTATTAACTTATAAGTAAAAACCACCAAATATTTAATCAGAAATTAAAATTGAAAAAATTCTGATCCGCGCTTTTTTAAGGTTCCCGCCAGAATCAGCTCAAGGAGAGAAATGGAACGACTTTTGAGGGATGACTACCTAATGATTATTCCATTGAATCGATACGAGTATACAATCGATGAGATGAATAAGTTGGTTTATTTAGAATTTGATAGTTAATTAGGGTAACAAGTTCGTTCACATACATAGATACATACATAGACTCACGCCTGTTTCCCGGAGGGAAAGGCAGAGACTACGGTACGCCATTTGCAACGATCCTGACATATCTCTCTTGCTTCATTAACTCCCATCAACTCATGCATGCTCTTCGGTTAAGGGTAAGTACTTCTAACCTGTCCTTTTTTTTGGATGTCTCCAATCTTTTCACACTTCGTTTGTTCACACGGTTCACACCATCTTAATATATAAAATCCTTGCGTTACTGACTGACTGACAGACACGCTACAGCCGAAACTATTGGGTGCAGGAAGCTGAAATTTGGCATGTGTGTCCTTGGGGACCGTAAGGGTGCACTAAGAAGGGATTTCCCGAAATTCCCAAGGGATCGGCCAAAACAGGTAAATTTAAAAAAATGCAGGCGTAGCTGCTGGCGTCCTCTAGTTTTATTATATAGTCACATTTTAATGCAAACGATACACCAATTACTTACTTTTCATACCACATGTAAGTAATATGCATATTTGAAAAGTATAGAATCTTCCGTTTTCATTACAAGTTATCTGTTGAAATTAAACATCGCCTTAGATCGGTTTCACTAAGATTACACTTAAGCCAAATGATCTTATTCAGTAATACCAATATATAGCGACATAATGCGTAAAAAGTTGTGTAATTTCATTGTGTAACATTCACGGCAACCCAATAAGATACCTACTTAGTAATACTATTTTTAAATATCTCTATCATAATATCATTCAAATCAATCGTAAGGAACACAGCCCATTTTACCAAAGTTTGGCCAAATTTGCGCGACCAAAGCGTCTGCGAAACAGGAGAGCCCACCACGCAGAGGACGCTGCCCGTGTTGTCATCTATAGAGTGCCACTTCTAACTTCACCTTGTAGACGGGCCCACTTCGTATACCATGTGGTTGATGTTGGTGCGTTTGGCCAAACCTTTACACTTAGTGAATACAGGAGTAGTATCTAATCCTACATGAAATAATCTATGCAGTTGATACAAAGTATATACCTTGTGCCCCTTGTGGACATGGGCGTAGCCAGGGAAGGCAGGGGAGGACAGTTGCCCCCTCCTGGACTTTAGATAACCTCTCTGCTGTCTTTTGTAATGTTGCCGACAATAGTTCTTATTTTACCAAAAAATATAATAAACGTTAACGTTTATCAACGACTATAGAAGGTCTTACAATAAATAGGGATGAACAGGGAGGCGCGTAGGGCAAGCCTAAAAAATCATTTTGCCCTCTTCGACTAACTCAGAACGTGGATACGCCCATGCTTGTGGAAGTAGAAATTAAAATTCTAATCATAATTATGTTCAATGTTCAGTTTTCACCCTTCCACTTTCATACCCTTACATACGTACTAGTATCGCTTAGTAGTCTGTGTCGAATTACTGTACCTACGTCTTTATATTGTGTTATTAGGTAAGAATTTTATATAGCGTAATATCTTTACACTAATAAAATCGATTAGTATCATCAAGATTATATTTGATTTATTCAGTTGAAGTACAACACTATTATAACTTGAAACGTCAAAGGGTACTGCGCCGACTTACATGTGTCGAATTATAATATCGAAGAAATTTATTAGAATACTAGACAAAATTGTTGAATAATTCGCTAAAACGCTAAAATATGACCCGACAAGTGGATATCAAGGCTTTGGTATCCCATATAGTGCGTGGTGACGGAGCAGATAAATGCCGAATATGTATGGGCGATACGTCGGAAGGGCAAGTACATTTGGAAGACACAGTCATGATGGATGGAGAAAAGCCTGTGACGCTTGCTGAGTTACTGGAAGTCATTACAGGAGTCGAGGTAAGCAATATTTGTAATTTCGAAAGCTCGGCATGAAACGATTTGTTTATTTTCTGTGCATAATGGAACGGCGTCTTCCCGCCGTGGTGGTCGCAAGATGGCGGCTGTACTAATTTATCGAGAAATAAAATGTATTATTTTGATCTTATTTCGTTTCATGTCGATGCATGATATGTATTTTAGTTATTAATATTAGGTTATTTTAATGATCAGTAATGATTCTGAATGAAATCTTTCATGTTAAACTCAGATTATTCTTATTTCTATCGCGTTTACGGGGTTAGCTAGGATGACGTCACAAATATTCTTTAGAAATTATTTTGATAAGTCATTAATTATTTTACCAATTAAAACCATAACAAGAATATTAAAAATATTCTCTTAAAAAGCGCATTTAGTTAAGTGACTTAAAAAATCTAATTACCATTTGGTTTATCTAACGGTAGACTTATTGCCCGTCCCAATATTTTGATGTATTGAAGGATTTCGCTGCTAGGGATACATATTCGACTTATTTTGTAAGGAGCTTATGTTGAATATAGCTGTACCTAGTAGCCATGTATAGATGAATATTAGGACCGTCTCTAAGTACAAAAATTAAGATCTTTACTAGTCCTATGAATGATGTATTTAACTGTCTATTAGGAAGCTACTAGCAATTTAATAGCTGAAAGACTTCAAAAGAAAAGCAGCTCCTTAAACAACATGTTACCTATTTAAATGGAATATATTGAAAACACTGCCATTCTACTACAAATAACACTCATCAATCTTTACCAGATTGCCGTTAGTAAAGATGTACAAAAGCTAATATACTGTCAAATCTGGTTAGACTAGAAAATGGAACTCAGGGAAAAATTCTGAGATAATGTTAGGGCAATATTGACTAGAAAAAAAGTTTATATATCAAAACGGACACTGAACATCACATAGTTAGGTTGATAAATCCCTGAAGAGTACAATTTATTGGCCGTTTGACTGGTACGGTGGTTGCAGGTGCCGCTGGACGATGACCTGCCCCTAGGACTCTGCTCCACCTGTTCCGTGTCAGCTCTTGAAGCAGCTGACTTCAGGACATTCTGTCGGAGAGCCACCACCCAGTGGGACACCACATTAGAACTACTAAACAACTTACCCACTAAAACGGAAACTGGCAATAAAATTCTTGCTGTACTAACAGAGAACACTATATCAATCTCAAACGAGCAATTTAAGAAAGAAAAAGAGTTACCAAAGCCTTTCTATAGACAAAGAGAAGAAAATAACAAAAGTCATAAATGTCAGTGTCCGTTTTGTGGTAAACGGTTTATTTATGCCCAACATTTGTCCCAACATTTAAAGGAGTCCTCCGATTACCAACGTGCTTGCCACATTTGTGCCAAGATTATGTCTAGAGAAGAGCTTGTGAAGCATATTGTGGAGGTACATCAGAGAGATCCGAATGCCTGTAAGAAGTGTCCGGCCATATTCCGATCTTATAAGCAGTATAAGGAACATTTGACCAAGGCACATGCTTCAGGAGCTTGTACTTGTGGAGAATGTGGACGTAACTTCCAGAGCCCTTACGGTTACTATGCTCACTTATCAGTCCATTCACCGAAGAGATGTCCAGGCTGCGATGAGTTGTTCAGAAACCAGAAATGTTACCATTACCACGTGAAACGATGCTGCAATTTAGACAAAGACCGTACTGACACTCATAAAACTAAGACTAAAGTTACAATTACAGTGAGAAAGAAGAATAAAAACATCAAAGTCGGTATGCGAGGTAGCGTAGACTCTGAATGTATATGCGATTATTGTAATAAAAAGTTCGCTGGCAAGAAATTCGTTGCTGCGCATATACAGATCGTGCATATGAAGAACACACACAGGCCTTGTGTCTACTGTGGAAAATTGCTAGCGGCTGCGCATATGACGGCGCACGTGAAAAAGCATATTTCAACAGAGTCCTTCCAATGTGGTCACTGCGGTATAATACTCAAAACTAAGTTAGGTTACAGCCAGCACTTACGTCTCCACACCGGAGAAAGGCCTTATACTTGTAAATTCTGTGGCGAATCTTTCACGGCATCCTCCAGACGCTCAGAACATATCAGAAAGTGTCACAAAGACACTGAAATAGTACTGAAACATGCGTGCGAATTCTGTCCAGCGCGGTTTAGACTACCCTACCGATTGAGAAAACACGTTAACTCGGTGCATAGTGAAGGAAAAGAGCAGCTATTGCAATTTGAGTGCAATGTATGCCATCAGAAGTTCAGTAGCTGTAGAGGTCTACTCCATCATAGTAGGAAGCATCAAGAAACGGTGGAAAGGCGAGAGAATGTCAGCTTATTGGCGCAGAATGTTGTACAATCCTAAGACTACTCCATTTCGGTACTCATACTCGTTTTACTGGATCGAAAATTTAGTCTACTATAAAAGAAGTCAGTAAATGAGGAGATGCTTACATTTCCTACCTTTACTTCTGGTCTTATCGAGATATTGCCAATATCTGCCTAGGAACATTTTCAACTAAGAGCTTCAATATACATACATACATACATAGACTCACGCCTGTTTCCCGGAGGGGTAGGCAGAGACTACGGAACGCCATTTGCAACGACCCTGACATACCTCTCTTGCTTCATTCACTCCTATCAAGTTTCTCATGCATGGTCTTCTGTTTAGGGTACTTCTGACCTGTCCTTTTTTTAGGATGTCTCCAATCTGGTCAGAGAACGTCCGCCTAGGTCTTCCCCTTCGTCCTGTCCCATTCACACTTGCCTTATAAATCTTCTTTGTCAGTCTTTCGTCATCCATCCTCTCCATGTGCCCAAACCATCTTAACATGCCTTTCTCGATGCTTGTCACTACATCTTCTTTTACCCCACACCACTCTCGTATATACAAGGGATAAAACTGGGCTTCCTGATTCATCAAGAAGCCCAGGGAATTGGATGACAATGCGTACAGACTTGATATTTACAATATAATAAATTCTGTAGGAATACTTTCAAATTTCACGAGTCTAGATAGGCTTTCAATAATTAGTAAACATATAAGTTTGTCTAGAACATATTGTGTTTATAGTGTAGTAAACATTATAAAAAATGCTGGCGTTTTAAATTGATGTTACTCTGTTATGTCAATAAAGCACTGAAGACCCGTCATTGTTTTAGGTCGAGCGTACTCCACCGCTGCCTAACAAACTCTGCGGGCAGTGCAAACACGACTTAACATCAATGCTGCCCTTCATTCACTTATGCAGAGACTCAGCTAAACGTTGGACCCAAATATCAGACTACTTATTCAAATTCTCAGTCCCAAATAAAACAATAAACGCTTATATTAACATAGATAAAGATATCGTGACTCTCACTGACACTAAACGATGCACATACGACAAAATCAAGACCCGCAAAGAAGCTTTGAAACGCTTTAAGCTTCGTCTTCACCGCCAAATGCATTACAGAACCCGTTCAGCGCGAAATTTTAATATAAATGAACTAAAAATGATATGCCCTGAGTGTCTTACTATATTTTACGATCTATACAAATTCAACAAACACATCGGCAATTTGAAGAAGAAGATGTGTGGTGAATGTCATAAAATCATCAACGTAAGAGATTATGAGAATCATGTCAAGTCTCACAATTTGACTGTGTTTGCTTGCCATATTTGCGATGAGTCTTTCGAAAAGGAAACTGCTTACTTTGCTCATCAAAGGAAACATGAAATGGGGACTGTGGCCTGCCTTGAATGTTGTAAGCCGTTTATGAACGCGTCATATCTAAATGCACATATGCACAAGCATAAGCCAGTGACGTGTGGTTGCGGAAAATGGCTGCCAAACCGCACTTGCTTCTTCAACCACAAAAAGAAATGTGCTCAACACAAAAATATACATACTAAATATGTTTGCGATTATTGTAAAAAGGAGTACTATCGGAAAAATGTTCTGAAAATGCATATTAAGTACAGGCATACAGTTGGTTCGCTGTTTCAATGTGACCGTTGCGGTAAAAAGTTCAATAGCCGGGTCCACTTAAAGGAGCATGGGAATACTCATGAGAAGATTCTAGATCGTTTCATCTGCGTTTGTGGCGCGAAATTCAGTACAAGAAGGGGTTATCAAAGACATTGTAAGATTCATGGTTGCGGCGAAAACATGGTGGGTAGGAAACTGTTGAGAATTGATGGGACTTATTATTTAACGTAATCGATTGACGGAATACAAGTTTGACTCTTTCCTTTAGTGATTTGAGATATGCATCCTATGAAAATATCAAATTTAATAATTCTATACAGAATCCTAAACGTGTTCCTAAACATAATTAGAGGAGAGGAATTATTTAAATCATAATTTTTTATCTTTTCAAATCCTTTGTTAGTCTCTAAATCGTTTGCTTCTATATCAGGTTGGTGATCTGGTCCTTAAATAGCTTAGAACGAATAATTAATTTCTATACTCTATCGCAAGCTGCGATAGCATTTTTGCTGTACCAACTTCTTGATAATATTCTTTTAAAACCTGAGCAGATTATTCTATAGACTTATGAAAGAGTTCCTTCCAGCCATATCCTAAAAGACTTATTCCTTAGTATAATGAAATTTATACCACAGACTTTCTAAATACCAAGTGCGATGTTGTATGATATACAATTGAATTGTCATTCCCATTGGCCACGTTTACTGTTGTAAATAATATTATTACAATAAAGTTATAAATTTTTATCTTGTATCTTTTATTGTATACATAGCAGAAACATATAACTTACCTCTAATGAAGTAAATAAATAGCTAGGCTTCCTGTATACGACGCCGGAACCGCACCGGTGCCGCACCGCAATAGGGTAGTTTCCAGGGTCAAAATAATTACATTTTATTTAGTCCGTATTTTAGATTATAAAAAAATATTTGACACGTATTTTTTCTTTTTTTGATTAAATAAAAAATAACAAATATATAGCTCATTAAAGTTACGTGTGACGTCATCTAGTGCGAAAAAATGCAGCACGGCGTGACGTTATACGTAACTTTAATGAGCTATATCTTGGTCATTTTTGGTTTAATTTACAAATAAAAAATACGTATCGCTTATTTTTGAATAATCTAAAGGACGGACTTATTTTTTTTTGTCAACTAGCCTATACTGTGTATTCACATCAAAATCGCATCGCCACTGCGTCGCAGCCGCACCAACGCCGCATAAATACCGCATTGTCACCACGCTAAGGCGGCGATCACAGTTCAGTATAGATTTGTCGGTGTAAAATCTTCTTCTACATTTATTATAATTTATTTCCGCCGCTGCTTGTAGATTAAAATAACTAAGTACTTAATACTTTCTTTTTTATGCTTAATGTTAATATTACGAATAGATGCGAATATAACTATAACAGTGAAGTCTTTACAGCTACGCCGACAATACTATACTGGACTGTGATCGCCGCTTTATAATTTAGCGTGGTGACAATGCGGTATTTATGCGGCTTCGGTGCGGCTGCGACGCGGTGGCGATGCGATTTTGATGTGAATACACAGTATTGCCACGGTAATAATGTCTAACAGTATTGTAACTCCATACAAACGCTCGAAACTCAAGTTATACCTACGCGCCTCGAGCAAAGTACCCATTAGACTGTGCTACGTTAGTACTATTAATTATTCTGTGACTGTGCGGACTGTGCCTAAAGTACCCACAGCCGCGATCGTGCCGCAGCTCGCATACGTCGCGTCTGTAGGTATATAACTCACCAAGACGGCCGAGTTACAATACTGTTAGATTATATTACCGTGGTATTGCGGTGCGGCACCGGTGCGGTTCCTGCGTCGTATACAGGAAGCCGTACAGCGCAAGGTGTATTGCGAGGGAGGGCATAAAGTCATCATCTTCTTAGCCGTCCGCTTTCTAGTCTAACCAGATTTGTCAGAATATTAGCTTCTCCACTGACCAATAGCTGTCTGTCCCTATAACCCAAAGGAATAGTGATATTCCATGTATTGGGCCATATTCATATATTACGAGTTTATCAAGAAGGTTTACTGTAAGTACTAGTATAGGTAAATTCACGAAAGTTGACCACAAATGGCGGCCGTCGCGCATATGTACATTCGTGTACCAATGGCGTTGCTCCATTCTTGACGCATTTAGGGAATGCGTCAAGAACGGAGCCACGCCATTGGCATTCCACCCGCGCCTCACCCTGCACCTCCACGGGGACCTAAAAAATGATTTCTGCGCAGTGGTCATCTTTCGTGAACCGACATATATTGTACTCTTATTTATCCCCAGAGTGCAAATTTGCAGTAATATCTTCTAATTTGCAGTAATGACTCCTTCCGTGGTCCAGTGGTTAGTGTATGCGTCTGCCGATCGGTCCCGGGTCGGGCAAAAGTGTTACAGAGGTTTACCAAATTCTCAGTGGCAGCACGGAGTCTGGCAATGTGACCGGTAACGGCAAAAAGCTCGCCCCCTATTACGTGGGACTTAAAATTCATAAGTCGAAATATGGGTTGGGATATTATACTTCTGCCTAGACCTTTGGGGATACAGGCGTAGCGCTATAAAATATTTTTTTTCTAATATGGCAAACATTATCGCGAACTGCACCTTCACCTACATAATGTATTATTTTAACAAATTTATTTAGTGTCCAGCCATGAAGAATATTTTTTAACGATTTGTCATACATTTTATATTGTATATTATGTCACTTCTAAATATTTATAACTTACCATCCTAACCAACCGTCATTATTGTTAATCACCACACACTGAAAACTTTGCCGTCGTACAAAGTTAGATGTCATGCCTTGTACATGCAAATCATGCGTTCATCACACGCGAATCATGAAATGTGTAGAAAATTAACAAATATGCAGAAATCTTTGAATTATGTTTCTCCATGTATCGTTTATCCGAAATAATATATACCTATCTAGCCACGTATAATTGATGTAACTTTGTAGCCCAATTATTTTCAGTAGTCAAAATTAAAGAGTTTGTTATTTACTTAGGTGGCTCGCATATTTTGCTAAATGGTCACTGATACTAGACCCAGATATGATTGCGAGGATATCATAGTCGAAGCAAGTGCCACTCAATTTACCCGTCAATCAAAATATAAAAGCATTCTAGTAGTTTCAAAAGAACTACCCTCGTTTAAATGAGCGATGAGTATTTTACATTAGTACTCCTTTGTAGTCTACCCCAAGCAGCCATCCATAAAAATATAAATCTCTTGCCTATATACTATTTAAACGAGGGCAAAGTTGCCAACCTAAAGCCATAAGATTGGCAAAATTGTCACGAGACTAAACCAAGAGGAGCGGACTGATTGAAACCGTCGTTTCAGATGGAGTTGGATGCCGCTCTCCCCACCGGCATATGCAGGTCCTGCTCCGAGGATACCGTGGCAGCGGTAACATTCAGAAACCTTTGCACGCAGTCGACGCAGCACTGGGTGGAAGCTACCTCCTACCTCTCTCAGATCCATCCGCCAACACCCGAGGACAAAGCCTATTTCATCTTCTACACAGACCAAAAAACTATAATTAAGGACCAAGTTGATACAGTGCCGACGAAAGCAGCGGCCTTGGCAAGACTGAATATGAAGTACCAGGATAAACCGGAAAAGATTAGGCGACCTAAACGCGCTCACGATCCAACAGCTGCCTGCAAATGTCCCGACTGTGGCAAATTATTCTCGATGCCAGATTATTTAAACTATCATCTAAGGAATACTCTTAAGAGAGCATGTACTACATGTGGTATAGTTATATCTAAAAAGAAGATGGCTAAGCATATGATTGCAGAACACGATATATTCCTCACGGACTGTTCAATTTGCCACAAGTTGTTTGAAGAGGAAACTGATCTGAAGAAGCATTTGAAAGAGTCTCATGGCGAGAATACTCATTGCTGCAGCGTCTGTGGTAATGGATATGCCAACGAGAGAGCATTAAGAGCGCATGTATACGCTCACTCGCTGTTCCACTGCAAATCTTGCAATATGAGCTTCGAAAACATCAAATGTTATAAATACCATCAGAAGCAATGCAAAATTATCGATCATCCAGTGTTCAAACAGTTTACTTGTGATTCTTGTGGTGTAACTTACAATAGGAAGCCGTCTTTGCGTATTCACATAATTCAAAAGCATCTGAACGTGCTTCCATACGTCTGTCAGACGTGCGGGAAGAGGACGTCTACACTCGCGCATTTGAGGTCGCACGAGAAAATTCACAAGACTGAACGTAAAGTTTTCCAGTGTTACTGCGGCGCTAAGTTACGCACAGAGCTTGGTTATCAGCTTCATCAAAGAATCCACACTGGGGAGAGGCCATACGAATGTGAATTCTGCGGCGATCGCTTTCTTTCGTCGTCCAGAAGGCTAGATCATGTGAAACGTCGTCATAGAGGGTCTAAAGAAATGCCCCACGCATGTGAACAGTGCTCGGCCCGATTCGTACGACCATGTGAACTTAAAAAGCATTATCTGACAGTGCATTATACCGTGGTCGATGTTATGCCTGCTAAGAGGGAAATTAACCCTATTACTAGAAGACTGAGGAACACAATTGCGAAACAATTATGAAGGTAACATCGTGATCTTTACAGGTTTTCGCTACCAGTATAGATAGACCTATGCTGAATGCGAATATACAAGAAGTAACGGTTCACTGATCTTGGTTTAGCCAGTATTATTTCATACGCTCGACTTGGCATTTTAAAACATAATCATGTCTACATTTTACTGTCTACTGTTATTTATTGTTTCGGATAAACGATAGAATAATTTTAGATTATAATCAAGTAGAATTAGTTTTCTTTTAAATATAGTTGTTTTTTATAAAAAAAGTAAGTATTATCATTTGTGTCCTCTTTTACAGATAAAAGAAGAGCCCCTTATACCTGTCGGTGCGTGCGTAGCTTGCGCGAGCAAAGCGCTAGCCGCGCAAGAGTTCCGCCTTTTCGTCAGAAACTCCCAAAAATCATGGTGGAAAGCGATCCAAAATATTGCCATATTACCTTTCGCCGCCGTCCCTCCGGTCAAATCAATGTGCGCGTTCATCAACCCTAGCGATCTTTCAATACAGACTTTTAAAGACTACACTCAGAGTGGTACCAAATCGATTCTCAATAGGTTAAAAAACAGAGTTTCAAAGAAGCCAATTGAGAGAAAACCTAGAGGCGCACGTTCTGGTCCCTCATGCAACTGCCCTGATTGCGGCAAAACGTTCCTAAGTCCCTATTTCCTAAATTTGCATTTAAAAAACAGTGGCCATAAAGAAGCTTGTCAAATATGCGGTTCGGTCGTCATTCGAGGGAAAGAGATGAAAGATCACTTATCTTCAGTACACAATGAGACAGCGTTCTTATGTAAACAGTGTCCCATTTTGTTTACAAACGAAGTTCAGTTGAAGAAACACGTCAAAAAGGCACATAAAGCGGGAGCATTGACTTGTTCAGACTGTGGTAGGACCTTCCCTAGGCAGGCGTCCTTCGAGACTCACTCGCAAATGCACGCAGTAAGGACTTGTCGCGCGTGTGGGGTTCAGTTCACTAACCGAGGCTGTTACAGAGAACATAGGTCGCAATGCGAGCCAGACGCAAAGCCTAACGCCCAAAGCTTCCCGAGAAATCGCCGCTCAAATATCCGCGACCCTGCCCAATTCACGTGCGACCACTGTGGGAAGACATACAATTCTAGACCACAGCTGAAAAACCACATAATCTGGATTCATATGAATATACGGCCTCATCAGTGCCAATGGTGCGGAAAGAGGTTCTACACACCCGCAAGACTGGCTGAACATAGTGTTGTCCATACGCGCGTTCGTAATTTCGAATGCGATCTTTGTGGCGCCAAATTAGTTTCTAAGATGGCGGCTGTGTACCACAGGCGAAGACATACGGGTGAACGGCCTTACGAATGTGAGGACTGTGGCGAGAAATTTATCTCCGCATCAAGGAGGTCAGAACACGCCAAACGGAGACACAATAAGGGCTACAAATTGCCCTGTTTGAAATGCCCAGCTAGTTTTGTTAGAAAACATGAGTTAAAAAAGCATATGGAGAAAGCGCATGTAGCTCAAGAAAATGTAATACAGTGGTGATAATGATAACACAAATTCTTTGTAGAATATCGAATTTGCCTATGTTGCTGGTTCCGATCCAAGATTATGAAAGATTTCGCTAAAGGTCTAGAAACCTCGATAGTGTAATGTCAAGTGAATAGAAGCATTTCTCAATAGCTGCAAAATCACAGATTTTATGTGTTTTACCAATAGGCATATCTCTTAATTGAAGTTATGACAAAGTAGAAGTTGCTAGTGTATATTTAAAACTGTTCTAACCACGCGCGTCACGGGCCCCCCTAGATGTTTACTTATGACGCGCCAGAGTTTCTGCTTGATCCCGTGGGCATTTCGGAAAATCCCTTCTTAGTGCGTCCCTACAGACCTCAAGGAACGTACAATCAAACAAGTCGGCGCTGGACCAGTTTGAAAAAATCCCTTGGCTCGCTCATAGAGTCGAGGCACACTAGAAACTGGTTTTGTATACGAGTGTCAATGTGCGTGTAAAGTAGCACTGAAAGCGACAATGTCTTGCTGAGCGATTCTCGCCCTTATGGTGGTCTAGCGGGAAGTTGTTCGACTGTACAATCATGCCAAATTTCAGCTTCTTGCGCCTAATAATTTTGGCTGTAGCTTGTCTGTCAGTACCTAAAGCAAGAATTTTATGTATACAGATTGTTGACGAATGTTATTCTGTGCCTTTACGCCGAGATATTCCTATGAAATCCAAATAAAATGTTTTAATCAAGAATTACTATGTAGTAAAATGTATTATTATCATGTAAATTGTTTGTGTTACTAAGATTCCTGGTAATAGAATTATAAACATATTTTTTATAAATGTTTTTTCTGTTATGGCCCCGTAATCATCCTCAATAGCCCGTTGAAAGATTTTCGACTGAGTGCGAGATCTGCTTCGTAGTCCAAGATTTGACGGAGTCACTGCACTGCCGTCTGACCGCAAGTCATACTTGGTAGCCAGTTACGAAGAAGAAATTAAGTTGAACTTTTCTTTCGCCGCACTGTAAGCACTTAAAAACTGCGAGTAGGATTCGCGCTCCGAGGGTTCCGTACATAAAATTATTTTTATTATATTATGGAACAAACTTACGGTCTTCGCAATTTTTCTTTTATCAGTGCTATATTCGTACCAAATTTCAAGATTCTGACTTCACGAAAAGTAGGTTTGATTCCCTTGCGAGTTTCGTCTGTTTGCTTGTTCTCGCTAATCTCTGGAACGGCTGGATCGATTTTGACGGAACTTTCACTGGTGGATGGCTGATGTACCAAGGAGTAACTTAGGCTATAAATTAACCGGTTACCTATGCGAAGTAGAACTTTCCCCAGGACGCGAGTGAATCCGCGGGCAACAGCTATTTGTTATAAATTTCAATTTGATACCTCCACGCTTTTCTAAGAAAAGGGTCTCAAAGTCAAAGTCAAAATCCTTTATTCATTTAAATCACAAAGTGACACTTATGAACGTCAATTTAAAAAAATACTTAATTACTTAAAGCTTCTACATTTACATTTACTGCCACGTTCGCAAAGCAAGGGCGTAGAACCATGAGAAAGAACGGGCAATAAAACTCAAGGTCACTCTTTTTCATCGCCAGGTTTTGCTTACATAAAAATTTAAATTTTGTAAGGTGCTGCAACTGTTACACCTTCTATGTCATTTGTATATATTTACTCTACTTAATACTCAAGCATAATGTAGTAAAATTTTGATGTTCATTTAATTAGCCTCCTGAAAATTGACATGGTGAAACAGGAGCATCCACTTACATTAAGTACCTAATAATGCAGGCAATCCGCGCAAATGTTCAGAACCATGATAGAAATGATACAGTTTAATATTAAAAATGTAATACCAGCCCGTAAGACCGACATCGACCAGTCATCGCAAGTAGCACCCGTTCACGAGTATGACGCATGGGCCAGCCATCATCCCTCTCGCCATATCAGAGGGACAGGGATGACCCGACACACGACGCCACTACAAGAAATGACATTTTAGTGAGCATGACGACAACGGTACACGAACCGGCAGTAATTAACAATCTCGACAGACGGACAGCCGGACAACAAAGGGTTCCGTTTTTTTCGTTTCGAGGTAAGTAACCCTAAAAAATAGTAATAATAACCCAATTATATACAAGGCGGACTATTAGCGTTAGCAGCCGCTACAGATTCAAACTGGATTCCTTTTGCGTAGCAGTCTGTGGGTATGACTGTGTGGTTTCTGCAATAATTCACTTATGCCTGGGCCACACACATCGCGATAACATTCGGGCGATAAACTTCGTCTTCGGTCTACGGCGAAGCTTGGCGGCCACATAATGTGCGATGTAAAGTTTATCGCGATGTACGAGCGATGTTTATACGCAAAAGACAAAATGGACGCCACCGTTGCTCTGTATTTTATGGCAGCAAATAATTATTTTTTACATTTATGTCATCTAAAGAACAAATTAAAAGCAAGAAAAAGGAGGAAGTGGATGATAACTATTCACAAATCAAGAACTCCGTAAGTAAAAAGTGTTAACCGAAGTATAGGTACATAATAATAAACATAGAAACCATAATGGTTTGAACTTTGTTCACAGAGACTTTATACACAAAATGTTTTCTGATCTCACTGCTGAGCCAGCGCAATTTTTCAACTTTCTTCGCATGTCTACGACGGATTTTGAAATATTGCTACAGAAAGTGGCACCAATAATCATTAAAAAAGATACAAGTTTTAGAGAAGCAATTCCAGCAAAAGTACGCTTAGCTGTAACACTTCGTTATTTAGCAACAGGGGACAGCTTTCGAAGTCTGCATTATTTATTTAAAATGTCTCACCAAATTATTTCCGAAATAGTGCATGAAACGAGCAACGCTATCATAAAAGTTTTAGAGGATCAAGTTAAGGTACGTAAATAAAACATTAATTTTAAATATAATAATTATCATTCGCAGTTTTATTTTAAATAGTTACAAAAAAAGCAATCAATTTTAATAAGTACCTATTTAATTATAATCAGCTAATGTTATTTCCCCTGTTTCTGATATTATAATTTGCGAAGCTTTTCTCGGTGGTAGTACTCTGGTATTCTGATCAGGTAATGAGTTTTGGTCTTCAAAGGTATCGGTTATTGGTGATTGCTGTTGTTGACTGTATGGTGACTGGGGTGATTGGTGTTGTTGGCTGTATGGTAACTGGGGTGATTGCTGTTGTTGCCTGTATGGTGACTGGGGTGATTGGTGTTGCTGACTGTAAGATGACTGGGGTGATTGGTGTTGTTGACTGTATGGTGACTGGGGTGATTGGTGTTGTTGACTGTATGGTGACTGAGGTGATTGGTGTTGTTGGCTGCATGGTAACTGGGGTGATTGGTGTTGCTGACTGTAAGATGACTGGGGTGATTGGTGTTGTTGACTGTATGGTGACTGGGGTGATTGGTGTTGTTGACTGCATGGTGACTGAGGTGATTGGTGTTGTTGGCTGCATGGTAACTGGGGTGATTGGTGTTGCTGACTGTAAGGTGACTGGGGTGATTGGTGTTGTTGACTGTATGGTGACTGGGGTGATTGGTGTTGTTGACTGTATGGTGACTGGGGTGATTGGTGTTGTTGACTGTATGGTGACTGGGGTGATTGGTGTTGTTGGCTGTATGGTGACTGGGGTGATTGGTGTTGTTGACTGTATGGTGACTGGGATGATCGGTGTTGCTGACTGTATGGTGGCTGGGGTGATTGGTGTTGCTGACTGTATGGTGGCTGGGGTGATTGGCGTTGCTGACTACATGGTGACTGGGATGACTGATGAGGTTGATGTGGTAAATTATTTGTTTGAAGGAATGATTGAGGTAATCCTGCAGTCGGTTCATTAAGTCTATCCACCATAAGTACATGCCTTGAAAACAATGTTTTGAATATCATTCATCAAAATTTCCTTTACCGTAGGATTTTGAATTTTTCTTAATTTACTAGCTATTAATTTTCCAAAAAAATCATATTCGTCATTGTAGGATATATTTTTAACATAGTTAAATGCTTCAGTCATTTGTTGCCTGGCAGTGTTTATTTCAGAAGATAAATCATATCGTGCTCTTTTTGCGTTTTGATTATTTACTTCACCGGCCATATTTATACTTTCCTCAGCTGCCTCAGAAGTTATAACCTGTTCTACTTCTTCATTAACCTGTAGAAAAAAAAATATTTCAGATGCCTGCAAATGAACAAGAGTGGTTGGAAAAAGAAAGCGACTTCCACAACGTGTTCCACATTGTGTAGCAGCTATGGACGGCAAGCATGTAGTTATATTGGCACCACATCACAGTGGAAGTGAATTTTACAACTACAAAAATACACACAGCATTGTACTGTTAGCATTAGTTGATAAAAAATATAAATTCATATTTGCAGACGTTGGATGTCAGGGAAGAATCAGTGATGGGGGTGTATTTCGGAATAGCTTATTATTCCGCAAATTAAGCAGAGATGATCTTAATTTACCACCTCCTTCGCCACTACCTGGTTGCGGCGATGCAATGCCATATGTATTTGTAGCTGATAATGCATTCCTACTTCATAAAAATATAATGAAACCATACCCAGGTGTACACCCAGAAGGAAGTTTAAAGAGAAATTTCAATAAGAAATTATCACAGGCTAGAATTGTGGTGGAAAATGTATTTGGGGTAATGTCTGCTATTTTTCGAGTGCTAAGAAAACCAATACCACTTCAACCGGATCGTGCCTCTAACATTGTGATGACATGCATTCTACTACATAATTTCTTAAGGAATAGTAAAACATCCAATAATTTTTACACTCCACCGGACTTTATGGATAGGATTGAAAATAATGAGATAATCCCTGGCGTTTGGAGGAAAGAACAACCAGTTGACGGTGCCTTGCGCACATTGACAGCTATAGCCAGAAGAAATGCTTCTACACCATCAAACATACGGGACAAATTTGCTCAGATTCTCGTCAATCGTTAACTTAGTAATAATAATTATACCTATTTATTTATTTTGTGATTGATTACATACTTAATTATTTGCTACAAATAAATAATTTAACCCTACATAAAGTAATTGTTATTCCTTACCTGTGTATGAATAGTTGGTTTACATTCGTATATAGGCTGTAGAAAGCTATTTAAGGCGCTAAAAGCAAACCAGTTGACTTGGTAAACATCATCTGTCCCAGCACCAGATTTAATCGATTTTTTTTTCTTATTTAGATGTTGCCTATAATATGCCATAAGCGAGTCTCGTTTTCTTTTTAAGTCTTCGACTGTACAAGCCCAGCTCAAGTTATTTTTTATTCTCACCCAAGCGTCATAGCAGAGATCCTTTTTTTTATGGCCAGTTTCGTTTGGGTTCCATAAGATCGGCTCAGACTCGTAATTCGCAATAAATTCCAAAATTTTATCGTTACTCCAATCCATGTTTCGCTTCAGCTATATTACGCACTGCACTGCAGTTTAACTTAACACGTCCGCTACGCACGATGGCTGGCGGCCGACTGAAGTGTGGCCGCGCAAGCGAAGTTCATCGCGATAAAACGCTTTGATCTGCGGGAATTTACCGACAGCGGAGCGAAGTCCTCGCAGCTACGTACGAAGCACCGAAGTATACGCGAATACTTGGCTACACACATCGGGATAACGCGAATCTTCGGGTTATCGCGATGTGTGCGGCCGAGGCATTAGAATAAATGTTACAACGGAAGAATTCACAGAAATTTGTTTCAGGGAATTATTCAGTTGGTATAGAAAATTAGAAAAGTACAAATTGTACGCAAAGGCGTCGCCAGCCGATACTCTAGGGGGGGCCAAGTACGCCAGCCGATGGCCTTGAAGCTGATATGAAAATTGAGAAAAGTACAAATTGTAGGGCTTTTTGCATCTCTAGCGATTTTACGTAAATATTGCGCATAGGATGTATAGGAAACTTTCATTGCCCAAAATCCCCAAAAAAAGTCAAAGTGACATAAGTCATAATTCAAAGGACCTTCATACACGGCCAAAAACCTAGCGCTACGGCATATCGCTTTCTCTGCCACTCTTTCATTAACTTGTATCTTCTATCCTGCTGTCACTGAGCTGCTATATTAAATATTTATAATTTGGCCGTGGAACAGTAGCTTTAGTACACAATTTACGGCCGGACCACGATCGGTGAATCTAAGATTTCTGAATTAAATTTCTCAATATAGCCATGGCTTTTCACAGTGATTTAAAGCAATTATTGAAGCCATATTACTGGTTTAATATTCTGCTCAGTTTGTCTTACATTACGTGCAAAAGGACGGGTTATATTTGTAACTTTTTGTTCCCCGAAGTGGAGTGCGAATTGGACAGCAGAGAAACGGAAATCCTATTTTTCTTAATTATTGTCGTTATGCTGAGGACAAGGAAGGCGGGCAGTGTGACTATGGTCAATTATTTGTCGTCCTCTTTCGTGTACACGAAGATAGCGAACTTAATTCTATGGTTTTATGCGGATATAAGGTAATATTTTTGTATGTATTTAAACAGTCATATTTAACTTCAAGAACGTTGACAAAGATGCGCTAACACACGCTAATCAAGTATATTGAATATCTTCTTATACTATATGTTTCTAAGAATATATCTATAGGTACTGAGAACTCATTGTGTTTGTAACAAACTACTTAAACATGTAGGTTGTGTTTTTGAGACTAGTGTAACCCTCATTTTCACTACTGTATCAGTTGTGTAGACAGATTCGGCAGCAGTGAACATTTAATATAGTTTTGAGATTGACAGTCTTGGGGAACATTTGCACATTGCATCTTGGAACCCACAGCAAATTTAATCACATGTAAGTATATAAGAGGCTTTTGCCCTGCAGTGGGATGTCACAGCCTCATAAAAAAAATTATTTGGAGGAGTTAAAAATAAAAGGGCCAAGCAATAATTAACAATTTAATACACACATAACTTCGTAAAGTCATTGGTGCATGCTGTTGATTCAAACCCGATATCCTTTGCATGGCTGTCCATTGGTATCTCCACTAGGCTATTACTGCCTTTTAAGGATTTTGAGTATAAGAGCTGAAAAGACTCAAATGCAGACATAAATGTCATAATAATCGACTGATTTATAATCAGTTCTAATGTATAATTCATAATAATTCATAATTCATTTAATCATTTGCGAATATGGGTATACAGGAGATCTTATATACTAATACATATTTAGGTTCTTTTACCATATTCAACCATTAGGCATGCAAATTTTGTTTGTAGGTATATTCCAGTACAATTATATGATTGATTTGCCAATTTCATGTAAGTATACAGCTTTAGAATAATATTAAAAAAAAACACAATGTCAGAATATAATTGTTTACAATTGATTAAGTATAAAAGGTTTAATGTAGCAATAATAATATACCTATGTCAAATATTAAAAATAACAGATATAGTTGTAATTGAATGTCAAAGAATATTAGAAATAATTTAATAAGGATAAAAATTTAATAATGAAATGTCAAAATATAAAGAAATGTCAAATTATAAAGAAATGTCAAATAAGAATAATAATAATGTAATGTCAAATAAGATAATTAAAATATAATCATTAAAAGCAAATTTATCGCTGATTAAAAATTCTCAATATTCTTATCTTCTAGAAATTCTTGAACAGAGTAATAACATTTAGCTGTAAGCAGTTTTTGAAGACGCCTTTTAAACACATGGGTATATTCAATGTCAATTATCTGCTTTGGTAGCTTATTATATATGCGGACTGCATTACAACAAAAGCTTTTGTGCATTAGAGCTGTTTTGCTAGCCACCACACATAACTTATCCGCATGGCGAACCCTAGACCTCTTTTCAAATAAGTCTATATTTTGTTTTATGAACATGGCACACTCAATAATGTAGATGCAAGGTAATGTCATTAGATTATATTTTATAAAGTAGGGTTTGCAACTGTCGGGTATTTTAATATTAAATATGGTTCTGATACAGCGTTTCTGAACTTTAAATGCTAGTAGCCAGTCAGTAGAGTTTCCCCAAAATATGATGCCGTATCGTAAAGCCGATGAAACAATACCATGATATGCCGTTATCAGTGTAGATATATTGGATATGTTTCTTAATTTATAAAGCCCATAGGCAAATTGGCTTACTTTAGAACAAACGTGCTCTATATGCGCTTTCCAATTTAATTTCTGATCCATTATTAATCCTAGAAATTTGGTAAATTCGTTCTCTTCAAATTTATGACCATTGTAATTTATGTCCAATGTATAATCCGTATTTTTGCTTCTTTGTTTAAAATCTATAAAGTTTGTTTTGTTAAGATTAATTTTTAAATTATTCATCTGTAACCAGTCTATAATAAGACTCATAGTGTTATTAATATCTGTTTCAAGAGATGTCATAGATTTGTTGGTAAAAAGTATACTGCTGTCATCTGCAAACAAAGTCATGTCGTAGATGGTGCTTGATGTAAAATCATTTATATAAATAATGAAAAGTAAAGGCCCCATCACGCTGCCTTGTGGAACTCCAAATTTGACAGTTCTAACATCGGACCTATTAATCAACTCTGATTTTGACTCCATACATATGGTCGAAATCTCTGTAAATTGCCGTCGGTTTGAAAGGTATGATTTTATAAGGTCATGGGCATTGCCTCTGATACCATAATGACAGAGACGAGTAAGAATATAGACTTACAAAGTCGAACAAAAAAATGTGACTCGATAATTCGTTAACATAAATGACGAAAGATGTCGCTACGCGTATCGAATCGAAAAATAATTAGGGCCAGATGAAGCGTGACGTCACTTGTACCCCCGCTTAATGGTACAATAACATCACTAGATGGCGTTATATTCAATTTACTTGTCTTAAATTTATTAACGTGGACGAAAAACGACATAGTTGATAGTAGGTAGCCATTGTGCAATGTGCAAGGTCATTCGAGAGTTGAGGCCCTCAAGGGTGCTCAACCACGGTAATATAATCTAATGCCTAGGCCGCACACATCGCGATAACCCGAAGATTCGCGTTATCCCGATGTGTGTAGCCAAGTATTCGCGTATACTTCGGTGCTTCGTACGTAGCTGCGAGGACTTCGCTCCGCTGTCGGTAAATTCTCGCAGATCAAAGCATTTTATCGCGATGAACTTCGCTTGCGCGGCCAGTGCGGCCACACTTCAGTCGGCCGCCAGCCATCGTGCGTAGCGGGCGTGTTAAGTTAAACTGCAGAGCGTAATATAGCTGAAGCGAAACATGGATTGGATTGATTATCATCCACTTCCTCCTTTTTCTTGCTTTTAATTTAAGTATTCTTTAGATGACATAAATGTAAAAAATAATTATTTGCTGCCATAAAATACAGAGCAACCGTGGCGTCCATTTTGTCTTTTGCGTATAAACATCGCTCGTACATCGCGATAAACTTTACATCGCGCATTGTCTGGCCGCGCAGCTTCGCCGTAGACCGAAGACGAAATTTATCGCCCGAATGTTATCGCGATGTGTGTGGCCCAGGCATAACAGTATTGTAACTCGGCCGTCTTCGTGAGTTATATACCTACCAGACGCGCCGCATGCGAGCTGCGGCACGATAGCGGCTGCGGGTACTGTAGGTACAGTCCGCCCAGTCTAATGGGTACTCTGCTCGCGGCGCGTAGGTATAACGGCCCTGTCACGACCTTGCCGCTCTGAGCGGCGGCTTAGCGCGGGGCGTCTAGCGGCAAGATCAAATGTATGAACACGTTCGAAGCACGCCACGAGCCGCCGCGCACAGCGATAACGCGCGCGTTTTTTTTGGCGCGATTGGCTGCGCGGCGAGCGGCGCGGCGTGCGGTGCGGCGAGCGGCGGGAACAAATGTACTGCGACCGAGTCCGACGCAAAGGTCCGACGCCACGACTCCGAGCGGCACAGACAGCGTTACGCGAGGGACGAACTAGGCGGTTAAACTATTTGTTAAATATTTTGTGGCGGTAATGAATACGGAGACATTTAAAGTCGAAATTTTTAAACGGTCGCGTGTGTGGATAGCAACACATCCGCTGTATAAATACAAAAATATTAATAAAACGTTGCGAGATGTAATGAAACAATGTTTTACAGAATGTAATGGTAGGTTTTAATATAAATCGCAAACATTAAAACATTGAGTAATGTACATATGTACCTATTTAGGTACAGACACAGCTACTATGAAAGTTAAAAGGTGATTTACCTACCTACTTAACGTAATCTACGTTGTGTAGGTACCTATTCAACGCCTCATTAATTGCGAATATGTATTATTCCTTTGATATAAAATACTTGTAAGAAATGAAGATCCAATTTCGACAATTTTGTAGGTATACCGTATAGTTACACAAAGATATTTTGGGTATCGCCATATTTATGGGTAACTCCGTCGGCCCAAATACGTCCACATTTGCCGCTGCGTTTACCGCTGCTGTAGGGTCGTGGCGTGTTCGACGCTCTGCCGCGCCGCCCGCCGCGACGCGCGCCGCTTAGACCGATCTCGTGAACAGGCCCTAACTCGAGTTTCGTGCGTTTGTATGGAGTTACAATACTGTTAGATATTATTACCGTGGCTCAACCTACCTACTACGGTACTATCAATAATGCTACCGTTCAACTCTTTAATCAATTTTAATTTTCGAATTATGTGCGTGGTTTAAGTACTTTAAGGTCTAAATTTGCAATGAAATGTTGCACTATATTTTGCTGGTCTGATAACAAAGCTGGCAGATGGCCTCGTAAGCCCACCGAGCTTGGGGTCGATTGATTTGTTTTGAGGAGCACTTCACACTTAGATGATATCCAGGGTCTGATGATGAAGCTGGAAGGTGGCCACGGTATCTCTGTGATAAAACGACATAAACCGACCGAATTTGGCCTCGATTAATTTGTCTTGAGGAGCACTTTACACCTAGATGATATCCAAGGTCTGATGATGAAGCTGGGAGGTGGCCACGGCATCTCTGTAATAAAACGACATAACCCGACCGAGTTTGAGCTTGATTGATTTGTCTTGGGGAGCACTTTACACCTAGATGATATCCAGGGTCTGATGATGAAGCTGGGAGGTGGCCACGGCATCTCTGTAATAAAACGACAAAACCCGACCGAGTTTGGGCTTGATTGATTTTTCTTGAGGAGCACTTTACACCTAGATGATATCCAGTGTCTGATGATGAAGCTGGAGGTGGCCACAGCATCTCTGTTATAAAACGACATACTTAAGCCCACCAAGTTTGGGGTGGATTCATTTGTCTTGGGGAGCTCTTTAGGTACACCTAGATGATATTCGGGGTCTGATGATGAAGCTGGAGGTGCCTACGGCATCTTTGTAATAAAACGATGTAACCCTACCGAGTTTACCCTAGACGGCCGGTTGGCGTAGCGGGAGTGTAAGCGACGCACGGCTACGTCAAAGGTCGCGGGTTCGATTCCCGCTCAAGTCAAACATTTGTGTGCATGAATATGGATATTTGTCTTGATCTGGGTGTTTCTATGTATAACATATAAGTATGTATTTACAAAAAAAGTATAACTATAGATATGTATGTTTATCCATTATCTAGTACCCATAGTCGGGTCATTTCGCCTGTTCGCATCCATTTAGTGCAGTTGACAAAGGACAATGGGAGGTTTTGGGCGGTCGGCGGCCATCAATGAATTTAATATCAAATGAAAGTACTAATAATTAGGAACATCTTTTACTATGGGCGTTACGCTGTATTCCATTTAGGAAAAGAAATATTTGAATGTCAATATAACCTAATTGTATAGATAAAAGTTTTGTGACACGGTAACACATCATCAATATACCTAATTATATAATAAAGTATCGCACGTGATCTTTCGTGTGAAGATAGCTCGGCGTTATAAGGCTGAGCACCTAGTACAGGGCGTGTAAAATATTGAAGTATACCGAGAGCAACAAATAAGACGTCTTAGCGAATATATTGAAGAGGAGGAAGTGTGGTTGTTACCCGTTCGAATACAGTCAAGGCACGTAAGACCTAGGACTTATTTATCATCGTCCTAGCGTTATCCCGGTTGCATCCGAGACTTACGCCTTGAAGCTCGACGTCCGCTTACTAGTCCAAACAGACATGACAGAATATCGGCTTTTCCACAGAAGGATCACTGCCGTCTGACCTCCGTAACCCAAAGGTATAGCGATATTTCCATAGCTTAGACCAGTATCAGTTTATTTGAGGCAACCGTATTGACTTTCAAAGATCTTCATTAAAGCCAAGACCGACGGTATATTCTGCTCTCCGAGGCATGGGGCAAGCGATAATTAACTATTTAATACGTAAGTAAGATCTGGGACTTATTATTCATAGATTATTCCGAGTTATAGGCGCACGATCAAATGCTGCGCACATAATTATTATGTGCGTAGTATGGTATGTTATATACTTATATGGCTGGGTAAGAAATCAACCCGAAGAGTTGCGATTAGCAGCAGCAGAATTAACTAGGATTATAGAGGATGAATGAGAGGAACTAGGCTACACAAGGCTTAAAATCATACTTAATTCTTTTTTTAAACCATTATGTTCTTTCATAACTTTATCTACATACAATAATTAATTATGCATTATAATAGCTTATTATTTATTGATGATATTATGTTAGTTATATACAGGGTGTAACAAGACCCTTAACGAAAACTGAAATCCTATGTTGTACCAATCAGTACGAACATTTTTTGCTTGGGCACTATACCTGGGAAATTACTGGTTCAGGAGATATTGAGGCTCAAAGATAATATGGATTTTTTCTAATTAGGTACAAAATCGATGCATTAACCCACTCATATTTTCTTTAGATGCCCTATAACCCCATGAATATGTAGGTATTTTGAGAACTGCACGCGCGCGCTTTTAATTGCAGTTAAAAAAATGTGAAAACTCAAAAAAAAATCGTTTCCCAGCTATTATTTTTGGTTAGTATCACTTGGCATGATGTCCACAACGAGTAGACTTCGGCTTGGTGATGGGTCTTGTGACACTCTGTACCCTTATAACCAAATAAAGATTTTATGTTTATAACAAATTGTATGGTAACTGTATTATATATGTAGGTATATTATTTAACATTAGTTACATCTAAATAGTAAAATGCACCTACCACTTTCATCTCTGCACCACCTTAAGGTTGACAGGTAGAGAATGCCATATGGCATTATGTCCACCGATGTACACTATGTTTGTGCATAAATGATTAAATAAAATAAATAAATAAACTGTGTTTACATTAGTAAGCACAGTTACCATACAATTTGATACAATAATATGTGATATATTATAAAATGACAATATAAATAAGTTGTTTCACTTTCTTTAACACTTTCGTTAGCCAGAGTAGTAAGTAAAACGATTAAAGTTTGAAATAGTTTAAAAATATATAAACATTTTTGTCACTTCAAACTATGTTCGTGTATCAATAAAAACAACTTTTAAACTATTGATTACTAATAAACTGATTTAAATAATAGTTACAGGTAGCACGCCACTGCGTAATGTTGATGTTGTGCATGTATTGTTAGAGAGAGATGCAGGTGGCCTTTAATGTTGCGTTCTCTCTCCCACCGGCGGACACGAATAGGCCCCACTCTGCCACTCTATTCTTAATATCTCTATGCTCTTATACGTTGAGGTATTGGCGGTACTGACTTTTCATTTTATTAGTGTGTTAGTATACTTATTTTCGAGCATTTTTAAAGGGAGGTCCGTAAATGGACGCGAATTGGGCGATGGACGCGAACAGGCGAAATGACCCTACAAGCTCAAAGCTCTGCTTAGTTACTCAAAGACTATTAAGCATACTTTTATTGAATTGTTTGATTTTTTTGTTTTCTGCTATTTTGTTAACTGTAAAATAACTAGGTACATTTAAAATAGTTTTACTACATACATTATTATTGTCAGTGCTATGCATACCGTAATTGTCATATTATATCAGATACAATACCTTTTAAGTGTTTACCTTAACTGTATAAATATATATGATGTGGTTCTGCTAATAAATAAATAAATAAATTAATTAATTTGGGACTAGATGGTGTTGTGTGAATGTGGTAGAATATTATATTATATAATTATAGTTTGGGCTCGATTGAATTTTCTTGAGGAACACTTTACACCTAGGTGATAATAATTATGATACTACGATACTACCTATAGCGGTACCGGGTTCGATTCTAGATTAATAAATAATATGGTCTCACTCATGGTATGAGTTCGTGCGTGCGTCCTTGAGGCATACATAGAACTAGTTCGTAGATGGTTGTTTACGATTTGTTACTAAATAAGTGTATCTACCTATAAAACCCGTAACGTCCCCATCCCATCTAAATAGGTAATTTTATTTTGGTTTAAGCGTCATCTAGTGAAAATTCAATGTAAACCGTTGTACATTACCTTTCGTGTTTTTACTACGCCATCTATTAGTACGCGTTCAAAAGTGATAAAATATGCACGTAAAATGAAATAGATAAATTAGCTTATTATGAGCAATATTACCAATTCTAAAAAATACTTAAACAATTTCAATGGCCGTTAATGAAAAAATAATGATATTTTTATGACTTGTCTGGCTGTAATTAACGTCGCGTGCTATTTGATCAGCGCCCTCTGGATATAGCTCGCGATTTGAGCTTTTTCCGAGGCACATTTTTTTGTTCGACTTTGGCAGTCTATATTCTTACTCGTCTCTGATAATGATCTAATTTATCTAGCAGAATGTCATGTCTTACACGATCAAAGGCCTTTGACATGTCCATAAACATTCCAATCGCAGGTTGACCTTTGTCCACATTTGTAATTACAGGTTTAAAAAAATTGAAGATAGCCATATTTATATTTTTATTTTTTCTAAATCCATACTGCTCTGGTACCAGTACGTTTATTTTCTCCATCGTATCATTGTACCGTTTTTGACTGCATATTGAATGTTGTGTATTGTACCATAGATAATTTATAACGCACAAAAGCAAGTTGCATTTGACCTCTTTGAATGATAAAAGAGTCTTTTTGTTGATGTGTAGGATGTGTTGTATTTTTATTTCATTGTGGCTGCATGCGCGGTTAAACCCATTTTGAAATTATTTGTGGCTACTGCTCTGCCCTTGTGGCTCATAGGTATAATGTAATAATATAGCTTATAATCTTTCCACAATAAATTGTCTAACCAATACAAAAATATATCTATATATATATAAAAGAAAGTCGTGTTAGTTACACTATTTATAACTCAAGAACGGCTGAACCGATTTGGCTGAAAATTGGTGGGGAGGTAGCTCATAACCAGGAAAAACACATAGAATATAATTAATTGCAAAAAATAATCTGGGAGGGATTTTAGAGAGGGTCGAAATTTGTAGGGACAAACCTACTACCTATTGACAGTAAGAATGCATGCGCTGTAATAATTGAGTGCTGCGCATGTGCTATCGTATCTATATCTGTCAGTACTGTCACATTATACATTGTCATATGGTGCACTGTCATTACTTTGTTCGCTTACTTAAATTGTAACAGCCTTGGCTAATCCCTACTAATAATAATAATAATAATAATAATAATAAGCCCCCTATAATCCAACCATACGTCCGAGTCGACCATCTGACTCACGTGGGGGGCGGACACGCGATTTTATGTTACTGGCGCGGCTAATATGGCTCTGGGAACCCATAGTTATGGAGATGAGATTAAGAAGTAATCGTTTAGGATCGCTTCCCGGGGGCAATCGCCGGGGCACACCTGGAGCTGACGCTGGGTGTCTCAGCTTACGAACCGTCAGCGGAGAGGAGTTGATTAGGCGGGCTCCCTCCGGGTCACCCGAAGATATTACAGCCAACCACAACACACACAATAACACTAGTTTCAACTCATCAGTCTCAGTAATGGAACCCTATAGCCCATCTACAATCTCATACATACCATCTCCGGTGTCTCCCGTGGATAATAATTCGCGCGGAACACCTACACCAACCTTAGCTGTTGCGCAGGAGGCTAATGCTTTCTTACCTGCGTCCACTAAGGCTGGGAAACCTAGGAAACGCATGACATGGAGCAAAGATGTAAATATTTTTATAATGCGAACCTACTACTTCATCACCAAATTAGAAACAGATATGACTACATATAGAAAACAACTCCACGACCTCTTTACAAATCGCTATCCCGAAGTTAAAGTTTCCGAACAACGAGTATCCGACCAGAGAAGGACAATAATAAGAAACAAATTATTGACAGAAAACACCTTAAAACAGTTGAAAGAAGAAGTTAGGGTACAATTACAACAGAATATAGATAATAATACAGACGATGACACCGTTACTTGTAACGCTCAGCAGCCAGAATCACAAACTCATTCTCAATTAACATACGGCTCTCAGTCAATCTCACACCAGTTACTACATTACACACAGACATCTCATACATCAACCCAGACTGAAACATTTACGTTAACACTAGAAAACGACATAGAAACACTGGTAGACCGAAACACCATTTCCGAAACGAGCAATCAAAACATATGTGATCAGTTTAGAACAGCACTAACGAAGTATTCTGGAATGGATCCATGCCTTCGACCAAAACTACCAAAATTAAGATATAGTCATAAACTCACCGTGTTAACTAACTTATTCAATAATAGTATATTAAATCAGTTTATATCAGAAGACACAGAATTAATAGACTTACACACCTTAATATATTGTACAGCGTTAGTCATATCTGAAGAGCTTAAATACAAAATTACAGATTTTTCTAGAAATGTCAAACCGAAGGACCAAAATAAACCTGCATGGCAATTAAGACTGGAAAAGGACATTGATAAACTTAGAGCTGACTGTGGAAGACTCACGCAATATATAAATAACAACAGATCGAGAAAGGTAGTTAAAAGAGTGCAACAAATATTTAAAGTAAGCAATATTCACACTAGACACGAAAATTACAATAAAAAACCTGAAGAATATTTAGACACTCTAAAACAAAAACTAGCATTAAAAGTACATAGACTTAAGCGATACACGAAAGCTCAACAACGACGTAATAACAATATTTTATTTGCTTCAAACGAGAAAATGTTCTATCGGAAATTAAGTAGTCCACAAGCTGATGAATCAACAACAAATAATACAATATTACCGTCAAAGTCACAACTTGAAGAATTTTGGGCTGGAATTTGGGAAAAGCAGGTACACCATAACAATAGAGCAGATTGGATCATTGAAGAAGAATATAGATGGAATACAATAGATGAAATGGAATTTGATGAAATCACAGAAACTGACATAAGTTCAATCACAGCTAAATTACATAATTGGAAATCACCTGGAATAGATAAAATTCATAATTACTGGTACAAAAAGCTAACATCATTACACAAATCCATTGCCAAAAATTTAACTCTCATAATATTAGACAAACAGAAATTACCTAATTTCGTGACTACTGGTGTAACTTATATGCTACCGAAAGGCAAGAACTCACCACAACCGTCTCAGTATAGGCCTATTACATGTTTGCCTACAATTTATAAAATCCTAACATCAACAATAGCTCATAAAATAAAAACACACCTTGAACTTAACCACATAATAGCAGAAGAGCAAAAGGGATGCAGACAGGGTCATATGGGATGCAAGGAACAACTTATTATAGATTCTATAATTCACAAACATGCCACAGCAAAAAACAGGAACTTACATTGTACATATATAGATTATAAAAAAGCGTTTGACAGTATACCCCATTCTTGGTTATTAAAAATTTTGCAAATATATAAAATAAATACAAATATAACAAATTTTATGCGCAGTATTATGCCTCAGTGGAAGACAACATTACGATTAAATGGTCACAATACAATAATTAAAACTCGCGAAATTTCGATTAAGACAGGCATCTTTCAAGGTGATTCCTTGAGTCCCCTATGGTTCTGCCTTGCCCTGAATCCACTATCACATTTATTGCATCGTTGCCGAGTTGGATACAGTCTTAAACATAGTACAGAAGAAACAGTGATTTCCCATCTCATATACATGGACGATATTAAATTATACGCAAAATCTGAAAAAGACATGAAAAGGCTCTTAGAAAGCACATCAAAATTTAGTCAAGATATTAATATGGAGTTTGGATTAGATAAATGTAAGACACTACACATAATAAAAGGCAAGATTCGATCCGGTGACTATGCAATTGATGATACTAATGCCATTACAGCGATGGAACCTACTGACCTTTACAAATATTTAGGCTATAAACAACTAAAAGGTTTAGACCATACCACAATAAAAAAAACACTTACTACAGAATATAATATTAGAACAAACGCCATCTGTAAAACACATCTTACCGGAAAACACCTTATTAAAGCTCTTAACACTTACGCCGTCCCTATACTGACTTACTCATTTGGAGTAATAAAGTGGAGTAAAACAGACTTAGAACAAATAGAACGAAAGACTCGAACCACTTTAACAAAACACAATCATTTGCATCCAAAATCTGCAATAGAGAGATTAACCATAAAACGACAGAATGGAGGCAGAGGTTTCATCGATATTCACCACCTTTGGCAGAAACAAGTACATAGCCTAAAAACATTTTTTCTCGCAAAGGCACACTCAAGCAACATTCACAAAGCTGTAGTTCAAAACGATCTTAATTATACCCCACTCAATCTACACGATCCAACTAATACTCAAACTGTCAGCAATGATGATGTACACACAAAGAAAATAGAAAATTGGAAAAAGAAGACACTTCATGGACGTCACCCACATGATTTAGAGAAGATACACATAGACTCAGTAGCATCAAATAAATGGTTGAAAATCGGTTACTTATTCCCAGAAACAGAAGGATTTTTAATAGCCATACAAGACCAAATCATAAACACCAAAAACTATAGGAAATTTATTATTAAGGACCCTACTATTGAGAACGACAAGTGTCGGAAGTGCCATACTCAACCTGAAACCATCCAACACATAACCGGAGCTTGTATTACCCTCACACAGACAGATTATACACACCGACATAATCAACTAGCAAATATCATTCATCAAAATTTAGCACATAAACATAACCTTATCGAAGACATTAATACACCATATTATAAGTACACACCTGAAACGATTCTCGAAAATAGCACTCATAAACTTTACTTCGACCGCGCCATCTTAACAGACAGAACAATCCATTTCAATAGACCAGATATAACTTTACTTGATAAATATAATAAAACTACGTATCTTATAGACATTGCTGTTCCCAATACACACAATCTACAAAAAACCATTTCCGAAAAAATAAGCAAATATTCTGAACTACAAGAAGAAGTAACGAGAATCTGGCGTCAGAGTAAAGTTTATGTTGTACCTATAGTCATCTCCACAACAGGTGTCATCCCTAAGCATCTTCATCATAGCCTTAAGTTAATAGGTCTCAAAGAAAGCCTTTACATAAGCCTGCAGAAAGCTGCCATATTAAACACATGCAGAATAGTCCGAAAATTCATGTCTCTAGACGAAAACGAAACACCTCAAGCCACATCCATAACGTAACACACACACACACTGCATTTACTTGGTGTCTACCCGTAAATGTAGTTAATACCAGCCAAGAGCTGAGAAAAAAAAAAGAAAACCGATAATAATAATAATAATCCATTTATTTGTTAGAATATTGTTGTTACAGTGGTGTTACAAAATTATATAGGTATGTCCATAATATTCTGCCGTTTCCGGCGTACAAATCTTAAACTTAACAACATAGTCAGATAATTTAGCTTTAAAATTAAGAATGCAATTAAAATCGATTACATAATAAGTTTGAAATAATTAGAAATAAATGTATAAAATGTCAAATATTGTTATAATGTCAAGTTACAATTTTATTTTCATGTCAAATTTTTCACATAAGAACTCATTCGTCGAGTAATAACATTTGTCCAGTAAGAAGCAAAATAATTTGTTTTTAAATGTAGTTAGATTATATGTTTTAAAACAATCGGGTAATTTGTTATAAATGCGTATTGCCATGCAATAAACATTTCTAGAAAAAAGTTCTATTCTTTGCTGGGGTACATATAATTTACGCATATTACGACTTTTTCTAATTACAACCTCATTATGTGTCTCAAACAGGCTTGTATTTTTGTGTACAAAGATACAGATTTCGAAAATATATAAAGCTGGGAGAGGTAATATTTTATTATTTTTAAAAAGAGGAACACAACTTTCCATCGGTTGAGATTTATTTATTGCTCTGATACACTTTTTTTGAGCTCTGAAAACATTGATGATATCAACCGAGTTTCCCCATATTATAATACCATAGCGCAAAATTGATGAGACATATCCATGATATGCATATAAAGCGGCTTCGATACCAGCTATGTGAGTTATTCTGCTTAAAACAAAAACAAATCTTTGTACTTTACTACACAATTCACTTATGTGTGCTTTCCAATTACAAAATTTATCTATGGTTATTCCTAAAAATTTAACGCTTTCAACTTCTTCGATTGGATCATTTGCATAATTTATTTGTAATTGCGGACGTTTGCTATTATAAGTTTGGAATTGCAACATTTTCGTTTTATTGATATTGACGTGTAGGTTATTGTAATTTAACCACTTTATCATATTGTTTAGCGTATTATTGATTTCATTTTCATAATTGGTTATACTGCTATCGGTCAATTTGATACTTATCGTTGTATCGTCAGCGTATAATATTATGTATAAATGCGAAAATGTGTATGTATGTATGTTTATTTCACGCTAAACCGACTGAACCAATATTCTCTACTCATAAATGCGAAAGTGTGTAAAGAGATATATTGGACCATGGCTTTGACATTTGACTGTATGCAAAGTCAAAAGTAATGTTGTTGAGCACCTTTCGGTAGATAATGTCATGAATACTGACCAAGTTACTTCGTACCCTATAGAGTTTCTGAACTCCTTACAATTATCAGGAGTACCTTCACGCAACTTGAGACTGAACGTTGCCATTGGTGTTCCAGTGCAGTTAATGTGGAATCTTAATGCACCAAAACTTTGTAATGGCGAACGGCTACAAGTAACACCTAGGACAAAACTCGCTCATGAAGGGTTTGGTAATGGAGGTATACTCTTACCATAGCCATTATCTTCGACTATTTATTAATAGTATTTGTATAAACGATAAAGCTATATTTGCGGTTTTTAAGATGTGCATACCTTTCAAACCAATATTGACTTTGAGAAACAATGGTTTTAGGAACCACAAAGTAATTTTTAACGACCCATGCCATTTTTGACTACGAAACTCTAAAAATACTGTTTACAAAAATGTTTTAAATACCTTTTGCGGTTATATTTCTTATTAGTCTCTATGAACAGAATTAAAACGAAAATTACTATCGAACGATGAAGGAGTTTTGTGTTACCCCGAATTTGACGTGAGCGAAGCCGCGGGCAAAAGCTAGTTTTTAATAGAGACCAGCCTTTTCTTTTTTATAGACTCACGCCTGTATCCCCGAAGGGGTAGGTAGAGCTGTAATATTACACCCACATTTCACCTTGAATTTTTAGGTCCCACGTAATAGGCGGCGAGCCTATTGCAGACTCCGTGCTGCTACTGAGAATTTCCTGAGAGAAACCCAATAACACTTTGCCTGACACGGGAATCGAACCTGAGACCTCCCAACCCACACGCACATTTATGCCGCGAGACCAACGAGGCAGTCAGCCAGCCAACCAGTCATTTTTGAGATTAGTGCATTTAACCAACACATATTCTTCACCTTTATAATAATATGTAGATAAACTAAGACTATAGAATAAAAGGCAGACAGAGCGCGCGGAACACTTGCGTGAGGCCACTAAAGCAAATACAAAATTGAAAAGCGAATACAAACTCGACTCAGTGCGCTGCGAAGCATCGCACAGTTCACACGCCACGATCGATCCAGCTTTTAAATTCATAAAATGCCGTCTTGCGTTTTTAAACATTGTAAAAGTTGTTTCTAAAAGCAAATACGGGAAGATGGAATATATTCTTACAGATAACTATGGATTATTTGACCGTTTTATAATATTATTTCGATAAAATTCGTATTTCTGCAGAAAATATGTAAGTGTTGCCAGTTTACGTCGACACCGTTTTCCCTGAATTAGGGAAAATGCACTTGTCAATTGATTATGTAGGTAATAATGATTGTCATGTTAATGAAAAATACATTAACGTATTGTAAAAGTATATTGTAGATTATATTTTTTCTTATAAATATACTAATAGGATTTCCATTATTATATACATTGTTTTGAGTTCGATCCCCAAACGATCCAAATATTCGTGTACACGCGGCTACTTGTCAAGCTATACACTGACCTTTGTACCGTTGTTAGACCTTTGTACCGTCCTTATGGCGTAGGGAATAAGTATCAAAATCGTACTTCGACTATTTAGCTTGACTTGGCGCCGTGTGTACATTAAGTACAGAAACAGAAATTATTGATTGTAGCCATTATTTATTTTTAATTGCAATTTTTTTGGTTACGATTTATGATTATGATATTCATAATTTATTGTATGCATGACAAAATGTTTTTAGCTAATTAATATTTATGACGCAAGCCTATCTATTTATTTCTCAATTTACGAATAAAATTAGTTAAAACTTAACTCGGAGCCTACATTTTTTAAGAAATGTATTTATAAAAGCATACTTTAATGGTATCTTTTATTTGAATAATTTTTAAAAGCATTAATTAAATCTATGGTAAATTCTTCAAAACCACAAACTAATATAAAATATTACCTATGTAATATTTTTATATTCGTTTGCAAAAACTATATGCAAAATAGTGGGATATTATTCATAATCTGGCAACTTTACACACACATAGACGCGCGTGTCCGTACAGTGCCAGTCGCCAAATGTCACGCACACATAGCTGTCAACGTGCCTCACTTAGTTGGACGAATACGCTACATCTGGTTCTTGTTTGTTAAATCTGTGTAGATAAACTATAAACATTTGACATCGGAAACTGGTCTTTTAACCTAAATTGTTATGTGTAGTTGATTGAATTATTACTCATCATGTTATGTAGGTACTTCACTACTTATTTTTTGCTGTAACAATAATACAGTTGCATCCATCCATCTGATGCAATGCCTGAAGACCAAAGTTTTCAACCAATGGGTCCTACCTGTTATGACGTACGGTGCCGAGACGTGGACACTCACAGTGGGGCTAGTCCACAAACTAAAAGTCACGCAGCGAGCTATGGAATGGGCTTTGCTTGGCGGTTCTTTTAACGATAAACTCCGAAACGCAGTTATCGGACAAAGAACCAAAATTACCGTCATAGCTCACAGAATCAGCAAGCTCAAGTGGCAGTAAGCTGGCCATATCTGTAGAAGGACTGATGCATCAAGCAAGCGTGTCCTAATGTGGCGACCACGCCTCGGTAAGCGTAAGGTAGGGCGGCTCCCGGCTAGGTGGACCAACGACCTGAAAAAGGTGGCTGGGACAGACTGGATGCGGAAGGCTGAGGACCGTGTACTGTGGCGCGTGTTGGTTGAGGCCTATGTCCAGCAGTGGACTGCGATAGGCTGATTGAGATCCATCCATCTGTGGCACAATGCAAGTCATAGCTGACATTTCAATAAGCGAATAACCCCAAAAAGTTAGTAGCTCGCACGGTGGATAAACCGATACCCTCTGCATTGTAGCCTGCTGGTATCTCCACTAGTCCATTGCTGCCTAAGTTGACCACTATAACTTTACCATCTATTGAGATCTAACTATGGTTTACGGATTCTATCACGATATATTGGTTTTAGTTAAATTACCAATAAATCGTGATAGAATCCTTAAACAGTAGTTTTATTTCAATGTGTAACATTCGCGTTAACCCAAGAAAATACTATCATCTATTTCAGATATGGCCTCCCCTACGGTGCAATTCTGATTCTGTCAGCGCTCCTGCTCCCTGAGCCAACATATATGGGTCCAGAGCTCGTCACCTACTTCCGAGGACCCCAGATCTTGGAGGAGGAACTAAAGCACCATAAGCAGAACACGTATCTGATCTGTTTATATGCTGCGTGGCACCCGGCCTGTGTTAACTTTGCACCGGTGTTCGCTGAGCTCTCTGCTAGTTATAGCCTTGATAACTTGAAGTTTGGGAAGCTGGATGTTGGAAGGTAAGGAATTGTTATTGAAATTAAATGGTAGATACATCTAATAATGAGGCTGAAGCTAAAATAAAAGAATCCTTAAATAAATAAACTGGCTCAGTAGCAGACCCACAATTTGTGCTTCAATCTGATGAAGGAAGGTGCTACCAAGAGAATTTAATAGACTTACGCCTGTATCCCCGAAGGGGTAGGCAGAGGTGTAATATTACACCCACATTTCGCCATGAATTTTTATGTCCCACGTAATAGGGGGCGAGCCTATTGCCATACTGAGCATACACCAGACTCCGTGTTGCTACTGACAATTTCCTAACGGAAAACTCAATAGCTCTTTGGTCTTTGCCCGACCCGGGAATCGAACCCGAGACCTCCCAATCCCACGCGCACATTTATGCCGCGAGACCAACGAGGCAGTACTATGTGTACCTATTTAATATTGAAATTAATTCTAAGATCTTAAAATACATTTGCCCAATTGTCAAAAATAATCATCAATATAGGTGTATATAAAATTCTAAACTAAACAGTATAATAAGTCATAATAACCATATAAAATACAGAAAACTGCCTCTGTGGTCAGGTTATGCCACGATACCAACGAGACTTTTAAAAGAATATTTATTTTGTCTTTCTGTAATTCACTTGCATTAGGTCAACTGTACCTTTTTTAATTATCTAATAAGATATCCCTCTCTCCCTCTTAGCGTAGGGGTGAAGTCATTAATTTTATAAGCAAGTTGCTTTCCAAAAAAACAATTTTTTCTTTAAACACGACATCTATATTATAAAAATTGGGCAAGTGCGAGTCGGACTCGCGCACTAAGGGTTCCGTACCATCATCTATAAAAAAAAAACACGTTTGTTGTATAATGTATACGTAAATATTTTTTAAGTTTCTACCTGTTTATTAAGACCGAGTAACAAATTGCTTAAAAATTACGTTTGTTGTATGGGAGCCCCCCTTTATTATTTACTTTTATTAAATTTAATTATTTATTTTGGAAGGTAATATACAACTACATATTCTGTGAATATTTTAAGCCTCTACCTGTTACCATTAGTAATTTTGAGCAAAAAATACGAAAAAAAACACGTTTATTGTATGGGACCCCCCCTTAATATTTTCATTTTTTTTATTTTTAGTATTTGTTGTTATAGCGGCAACTAAAATACATAATTTGTGAAAATTTCAGCTCTCTAGCTATCACAGTTTATGAGATACAGCCTGGTGACAGACAGACAGACAGCGGAGGCTTAGTAATAGGGTTCCGTTTTTTACCTTTTAGGTACGGAACCCTAAAAATGAATCGCTGAATGTGTTGATGTGAAGAGCAAATCTCGAGAGCAGCTGAACCGATTTCGCTGATTCTTTCCGAGAGAAAAATAAAAAATAAAAACAGAAAAAGGTCTGTTAGGCGGTACGAAGTTCGCCGGAATAGCTAGTTCCTAATAAAATGTTATCGCTATTACGATAAGCTTTTATTGTGTGACTCTGTCGAAAGGATATTGACTTCGAACTCAACAAAATATATGGAACACCTGAATTTATCCTCAATTTCGGCATGTCCCCTATATTATTATGAGTAGCTCTTTGTAGGTGTAATATTCTCTTGTCCGTGTGGTGACGGATTAACCCATTCAGTGCCGTGCCCGCCCATCGGCGGGCGAAAAGTCTTAACTGACACGCCGAGCCCGCCCATGGGCGGTTGGATTTCAACCTCCGATATCTAAGCCAATAACAATTAGAAAAAAGGAAGATTTTGTGAAATGATTCGTTTTACTAAAATTTATTCGTTACCAAAACGGCCTGCAGATATGTCAGGTTTGGAAAAATGTAGATTCCGACCTTTCATGCCGAACCCGCCCATGGGCATAACAATTATTCAGGCTTTACCAACCTTTTGTGAAACATGATAATTTTAGTTAAAATTTTAATGTTTTAATACTATTAATAATCGGCTTCAGGAAAATATTATATACTTTCTCGATTGTAGTATCTGATACTAATATATAAAGCTGAAGAGTTTGTTTATTTGTTTGGTTGAACGCGCTAATCTCAGGAACTACCGGTCCGATTTAAAAACTTCTTTCACTGTTAGATAACCCATTTATCGAGGAAGGCTATATAACATCACGCTTTGAGCGACGGCAGCGGAGCAGAAGCCTTAAATAACGCGGGTGTAACCGCGGGCATAATCTATATCTACTAATATATAAAGCTGAAGAGTTTGTTTGTTTGTTTGGTTGAACGCGCTAATCTCAGGAACTACCAGTCCGATTTGAAAAATTTTTTCAGTGTTAGATAGTTTATTTATTGAGGAAGGCTATAAGCTATATAACATCACGCTATAAGCCACGGGAGCGGAGCAGTAGCCTTCAATAACGCGGGTGTAACCATGGGCGTCATCTAGTCAACCGTATGCCTCGGACATAAAGTATATTATTGCAAAAAGTATAATAATATGCAAAATGAGCTGGCTGGCCGGTCAGTAGACCATAAACAGTAGTAAACTATTTTTTTATGCGTTCGTATTATCCTAAGCCAAATGAACCGTATATACAAGGACATATTGTACTTTGTAGACATCTTTGTGGCTAGCTAAAACATAACAAAAGGATGCGACGGTGCATCTCGTTTTTTACATGATTCTTTGAAAAAGTCGTTTGATTTCTTCCATATTGTCGTCTTTACCAAATTCAGTTTTATTGCCTGAACAAAAGAAAAAAAATATTACATTATTACCTATAGTAAAGAGGAAAGATAAAAATTAAATTGTAAGCAAATTTACATTATGTATTTTTTTAATTAATTGAGTGTAGGGGTTGACGACACCTGACTATTGAAAAATGCACATAGATGTGGGTTTTTTAAAGACATTTTTGATTTCTTTACATATGTATTAGCTTAATTTTATCTGAAAGACGGTTTTGTATGATTTTGATTCATCTTAGATTAATTAAGTGACAGTTATGCCTTACCTTCATGCTCCATTACTATTTCAGCTAATAACCAATAAAACTGTCACAATTTTACCACAAATATTGCAGGAAACTTCACATACACGCTTTAAACACGATACAGTACATGTAAACTGAACATATCAAACGGTTCATGTCGAAATCTAGAGCTTCATGCCGAAAACGCCGATGGGCGGGCAAGAATACTTAATCGAGATGCCGGACCCGCCGATGGGCGGGCTGTATATCATACTATGGCGGCACCTGGGTAATGACGTTAATTTTCAGGTAGGCAGTTAATGGGTTAAGAATACGGAATGTCACCACCCCATATCATCCCATGGGTGTCGTAAGAGCCGACAGAGGGAGCATATTATGCAGAGAACAGCACTGTAAGAGAAGGAAAACTTAATACAAACCCTATACCAACCCGTTTGGCCAGCGTGGTATAGTAGGCCAATTCCTCCTTTCAAAGGAGAGGCCTAGTCCAGCAGTGGACTGTGAAAGGCTGATGATGATGATGAGGTGTAATATTACATCTCTGCCTACCCGTTCGGGGTCCAGGCTTGACGTTGTAAAAAGAAAGATATGTCTCTCTTTGAGTAGACTTTGATATCAAACTGTCTTATCTCCAGATACCCCGACTCAGCGACAAAGTACCGCGTCCAAGACGGTCCGACCAGCCGACAGTTACCAACTGTACTACTGTTTGTCGACGGTGTGGAGAAGATGCGGCGACCACAGGCTGACCACACCGGCAAACTGCAGAAGTAAGTATACATACATAGACTCACGCCTGTTTCTCGGAGGGGTAGGCAGAGACTACGGAACGCCATTTGCAACGCTCGTGACATATCTCTCTTGCTTCAGTCACTCCCATCAGATTCCTCTTGCATGCTCTTCTGTTCAGGGTACTTCTAACCTGTCCTCTGGTTAGAGAACGTCCGCCTAGGCCTTCCTCTTCGTCTTGTCCCATTCACACTGGCCTCAATCTTGTTATTACTTATGCCAATAGTCCGATGATACAGGATTTAAGCATAGCGGGAGACTAGAAAAATAAATTGGGACATACGAGGTTGTACACTCGTACATGAGACGTCGCCAAAGGGGCAGAGGTCGCAGCTGCCCCCCTCCCCCAAGACATAAAAAAACCCCCACAATTTATACTTTTGTCATTTTCAATATCAACTTGCCCCCCCCCCCCCCCCCTTCTAGACCATCAGCACTGCAGGAGTCCTTGCCCTCCCCTAGGTAATCATCTGGCGACGCCCTTGCAGTCGTATGTGAAAACAATTTTGTAATCGAGTGACGGTAATTTTTAAACTGAGGGATAAAAAAATCATAAGAAGCGAGGTAATTTATAAATGGACCCTACTTAAAAGAAATGCAAGTCTGTCGCCTTTAAGACCGGTTTAATCTGGCTGATAGAATATTAACTTTTTCACAAAACGACTGGCGTCTGATTTCCGCAAAAGGCGAAGGCGAATACCGAAATTTCATGGCTTAGACCAGTCTCGACGTCCGTGTGGTGACGGATTAAGAATACGGAATGTCACCACCCCATATCATCCCATGGGTGTCGTAAGAGCCGACAGAGGGAGCATATTATGCAGAGAACAGCACTGTAAGAGAAGGAAAAATTTATGAAAACCCTATACCAACCCATTTGGCCAGCGTGGTATAGTAGGCCAATTTCTCCTTCCAAAGGAGAGGCCTAGTCCAGTAGTGGACTGTTAAAGGCTGATGATGTGCATTTCTTATGGGCGCTCTATATAAGAATAATAATATTCTACCACATTCACACAACACCATCTAGTCCCAAACTAAGCAGAGCTTGTACTATGGGTACTAGATAATGGATAAACATACATATATACTTCTTTTTTTTTTGTAAATACATAGGTACATATTATACATAGAAACACCATCCATGTGACATGATCTCTGTAGACAAACTTTCTGTGACCCATATTGCTGATTGGCGGCGTGGCAGTCGCGTTGTGACAGCTGTCACTGTGAGTGCAAGAGAGACGGAGAACGACGCCAGCGCCGCCAACGGCGCCAACTACGAACTACACTGACGTGACGCCAGTTGGAATCGGCACACGAAATCCTTAAGAAATGCGCTTCTATATGTAAATCTGTATTCATTGCTATCACCGCTACAAATAAAAACTAAAATACATAATATTTATCTTCCAGGTTCCTATTCTCAAAAGACAACGTGAAAGCAGCTTTTGATTTAGACGGGATCTATCAGGAATGTAAGAAGAAGCAGTCAGCCGCTAAGAGCAACAAAAAGACCGAGTAGACCGGAGTAGACCGCAGTAGACCATGCAATAATTAAGTGTAATTTTAATTACAAATGTTTAAAATAAGTGTTTCTGCTGATAGAAACATTTTATTGTTTATTTAAACAATAACGATTTGTAAACATTATACAAGTATATTTAGCGGGTCTACTCGCAATAACCAATATATTTAAGACATAAATATATCGGTGTTTGCCGACGTTACAACCGACTTGCACCGGTCATGGTCGCGGAGAGACTGGTGTGAGTTGTGTGGGTTTTGGCACCTACAGTAGTTCGAAACGTCGGCAAAAAACCGAAGTATTTATGTCTTCAATCTTAGTTAAATATACTTGTATAATTTTATTGTTTGTATTGTCCATTAGAGTTGCCATACCAAAAAACGCAATGATATTCCAAAGTGCATAGTCTTATAGATACATGCGTGTAAAAATAAAAATACCTCCTATTTTGGGCAGTTGGCTAAAAAGCATCCTTTAAATATAGAATAAAATTAATAGATCTGTTTATTTATTAGATTTATGAGATTTTTTGCATGTTTGCATTTAAAATACAACTATATTCTCAGAGTGGGCAAATGTATTAAATAGAAAGAGAGAGCAATAGTCTAAAATTAAACACAAACTTCACGCCCTTTATCCTCGAAGGGGTAGACAGAGGTGTATTACATACTCACATTTCGCCAGTTATATTTCGGCCCCAATGTAATAGGGGGCGAGCCTATTGCCATCTATCGGGCACATTGTTAAGGGAGCGATAATTAACATTTTTAATGTTTTTATTTTTTTATATGCTCACGCAGCACGCTTGTATCCCCGAAGGGGTAGGCAGATGTGTAATAATTACACCCACATTACGCCATGAATTTTTAGGTCCCACGTAATAAGAGGCGAGCCTATTGCCGTTACCGGGTACTTCACCAGATTCCGTGCTGCTATTGAGAATTCGGAAAAACCAGGTAATACTTTTGCACGACCCGGGAATCGAACCCGGGACTTCCGATCAGCAGTCGTATACGCTATCCACTGGACCACGGAGACAGCAAGTCTGTGGTTAGATTAAATGAGGAACTGTTAGTATATTCTCTCTATTTATATCTACTCTATATAAGTATATATTCTGCCTTTTTGAGAATATATAGCCATTTTTTTTAGTTGTTAAGATGTTTTTACACTGTGCAGTAGTATGTTCACTATAATAATAATAAATAATAATTATGTAAGTGAAAACAAATAATTATGTGTTCAGAATATATATTTATTTATTTATCGTTGGTGTTTGTAATGGAGGGAAAATATAATCATATCGTGAACATGGATGTTTGTCTTGTTCTGGGTGTTTCTATTAGTGATGTGCCGGATAGTTAAAATTTTGTGATGTTGCGGATATCCGTATCCGTATCCGAGGAATAAGAAAGATTCGTATCCGTGTCCATATCCGTTACCTTTCTCGCGGATCTTTTACGCATCTTTCACCATATTATTTAAACTTTTGTACTAAAAAAATCATACACAGACATTATCTACGCGGCCCAGTGTCACACTAAACAATAAACAAAACAAAAGTACCCGCGCAATACAAGTCGAAACACGATCTGTCATCGTTCCGCTAGGCGTGCGTAACGTCAACTATACTAACTATAAAATAAAGTTCCGTATCCGTATCCGCGGATCTTGGCACTAAATATCCGTATTCCGATCCGTATCCGCGGATATTCATTTTTAATGATCCGACACATCACTATTAAAAATGTATATCCGCGGATACGGATCGGGATACGGATATTTGGTATCAAGATCCGCGGATACGGATACGGATCTATATTTTCTTATTGAATTAATGTCGGTGTGCGCGACCTTGAAACGATAGTTGACGTCACACATGTCCGACCGCACAAAAGACAGACCATTTTTCGACTTGTATTGAAATACTATTGAAAATACTCTGAATGGAATTTAATAGTCTTTTTATTGTACCTAACCACCGATTGCATTCCATACTATCAATTGAAAATTAATAAGTTAAAAGATCCGCGACAAAAGTAACGGATACGGGTCTCTTCCTCTGATATCCGCGGATACGGATATCCGGCACATCACTAGTTTCTATGTATAAAATGTATGTAATAATGTATTTACATTAAAAAGTTTAAATGTACGTTTATCCATTGTCTAGTACCCATAGTACAAGCTCTGCTTAGTTTGGGAATTAGGTGTTGTGTGAATGTGGTAGAATATTATCCTATAGCGAGACAAATCTATACATTTAAATTAAATTGAAGTGTCTGTCTGTGATTTCAAATTCAAATTTCAAATAATTTATTGATATGATTTCGAATTAAAAATGTTTTTTTAAGTGCATATAATTTGTTACACTATACCAAGACATAAACAATAACATAACGCCTATATCCCTGAAGGGGTAGGCAGAGGTATATTACACACCCACACTTCGCCATGTTTCGGTCACAATGTAATAAGGGGCGAACCTATTGCCATCTACCGGGCACATTGTATTTTTCCTCCATTATATTTTTTGGTATTATTTGTAAATAAAATCACGCTTTTAATTTATATGTAGTTTTATTGTAATCTTCGTCCATGCGAGCAGTGTGTTAACTGGTCGCTTTACGACCAAAGTGGTCGCAAGTTGGTCGTAGATTTTACGACCAAGTTGAAGATGACTGAAACTGATTAGTCTTCTCGTGTGAGTGTGTGTCCAACTCTGGTGTCGGAGTTTTCAGACCGCCCGAAGGCCTCCGAAATGGCATAACGATCGTTATCCTGAGACAAGAACCGGGACCGACAGCTTTACGTGCCCTCCGAAGCACTGTAGCGCACTGACCTAAGGGTTGAGCTACACCTATCTGCACCGCATCGCACTTTCCTATGCTTCTATACTTTTCTGACACTTAGGACGCGTTCCCTCTCTCTTTCTTGCTCTATTAAATGACACTAGAGCGAGAAAGAGAGAGGGAACGTGTCAGCAGGCCGCAGAATCGATCGTGCTGACGCGTTCCCTCTCTTTCCTAAATGTCCAAGTGGTCACTTATCAAAGTGGTGACGTCTACAATAGTCGCTTACTATGACGATCTATTACATAAGGCAACGACAATCCAGCCTACTAGACACCTAACGTTTTAATTTCTACAAACAAACAATTCTGTCAAAGCGGTGAGGTATGCGGGGCGAAGGGCGGGCTACAAAAATGCATTCTAATTGGCCGGTTCAAATTTGCGGTACGTCATAATTCATATCTAGTGTTGGGATTGCTCTTATGTAAGACATATAAGTCTAATGTGTTGTCAGAAAGTGTTCGCCTTACGTCGGTCGTCTAGTAGGCTGAGTTGTCGTTGACAGAAGGCTAGACTAGATAGGTACTCTGCTATGCCTGATTTTTAAACATCAGCAGAAATTGTCAGTTCGCTGTTAGCCACGGGCATTTCCTTCTTATGAGAAGGGTAAGGCCATAGTACACTGTACACCACGCTGGCCAAGTACGTGGCAGACTTCACTGTCTTTCGAGAACATAATGGAGAACTCTCAGACATGCAGGTTTCCTCACGATGTTTTCCTTCACCGTTTAGCAAGCGATAATTAACAATTTTATAAGTACCTACTTAAACTGGTGCGTGCCGTGGATTCGAACACAAGCCCCTTTGCGTAGCAGTCTTTTTCATTAGGCTTTAGGCTATTATAAATAAAATAAAACAACAGTACTATACATAATCTTAATTTAATGACTAGAATCGCATATAAATTGTAAAATATATAAAACCTAGCAATTTTACAATTTTGCTGTATAACAAGCCATAACATAAATTATTATTAACATTTAAAATGTATATTCAAGTAAACACGACAAAATAATTCTGTAATTTGTTAGAATAATTTCAACTATCTTCATCATAAAAAGGACTATGGGCAAAAATGTATGGGCTCCGTCCCCACATACCAACACACATGGAACTGGTGCCAATGTGTACCTTAAGTATCCACTACTTGATTAAAATCCTTTTTTTACTTCAATCCCTGGCATATATCAATAAAAAACAATTTATTATTATTAATTCCTATATTTTCATTTTACACTTGTAGGTACCTAAGTTATTTTAACATTATGGCTATCTTACAGTACAAAACATGATTTAGTAACTATACAAAATTAAAAATAATGTATTTTTAAACATAAACATTTAAATGATTATGAATATATGAATAACTAGTAGATTATCAATTGCTTTGGTTTCATATACCGTTATTTTCTGCTACATTGACTTCCACCATAGTTCTGAGTCTGACCATGTTCGCGAGTTGCCTACATTAAAAAGACGTAAGTGGATGCTCCTGTTTCACCATATTTACTTTGGGAGGCTTACCAAATGAACATCATTTACTGCTTGAGTATGATCAATGGTTACTAAAAAATTTACTAGTAGGTAACTTACAATGTGGAACAGTTGCAGCTCCTTACAAAATAAAATGTCATCATCATCATCATCAGCCTTTATCAGTCCACTGCTGGACTAGGCCTCTCCTTTGAAATGAGGAGTTGGCCTACTATACCACGCTGGCCAAACGGGTTAGTATAGGGTTTGTATCAAGTTTTCCTTCTCTTACAGTGCTGTTCTCTGCATAATATGCTCCCTCTGTCGGCTCTTACGACACCCATGGGATGATATGAGGTGGAGACATTCCGTATTCTTAATCCGTCACCACATTCATAATATTCACAAACAAAAAACGCTATTAACAAACAATTGACACGAATATAATAAAATGACGTTAACATTTTAAGATTTACGACGTTAAAAACGAAATTATTAAAATTAAAAAAGCTGTCAACAAAAAAAACTTTTCACGTTCATAAATGTCACTACGTTGGCTAAATAAAATGAGTAATGTAACTTTGAATTTTAGTTACAAAGAATAAAAAGCTGTGTTTTACGTTGTTGACTTTTTCATAAATCATTTCTTGATTACTTAACCACTTTCACATAAAATGATAAGGAAAGTTAATGTTGGCAAAGACTATATAGGGAAGTTTCCTGCAAGTGAAATAAATTATACAAGTATTTTTATCTAGTGAAACATGTCAAAATAATGGTAGTTTCATTCATCAATTAATGTTAAAACTTTATTTAACTTTTTTATCGTCAATTTATTGACAATAATTTAAATTAACTTTTTTTTTTATTAAATTATAATTATTAAAATTATATTAAGTTATATTTAAATTTGACGACCGGTTGGCGCAGCGGGAGTGTAAGCTACTGCTACGCCGAAGGTCGTGGGTTCGATTCCCGCTCAAGTCAAACATTTGTGTGCGTGACCATGGATGTTTGTCTTGGTCTAGGTGTTTCTATGTACTTATAATATGTATGTATTTACAAAAAGTATATATGTATGTTTATCCATTATCTAGTACCCATAGTACAAGCTCTCCTTAGTTTGGGACTAGATGGTGTTGTGTGAATGTGGTAGAATATTATTATTATTTAATAAGTATTCTACTTGACAGCAAAACACTATGACGTCACTACGTCATATTTCATACAAAACCTTTGGCAAAGGTCGTTTTTGACATTTCATTAAAAGTGCTTGATTTGACTAGTTGGAAACACCTATTAAACTGCTAATTATTACATTCATACCATGACAATTTTTGTTTTCGAACTCATGTCATCTCAGTCACAATTCTAATACTTTAACCACTGGGCTACCAACATTTTAATGGAAGACATTAAAAATCAAAACATTCTCGAAACAGACAAACATTATATATACATATTAGTGATGTGCCGGATATCCGTATCCGAGGAAAAACAAAGGTCCGTATCCGTATTCGTTACTTTTCTCGCGGATCTTTTACGGATTTTTCGCCTTATTAATTTTAAATTGATAGGATGGAATGCTATAGGTGGTTAGGTAGAATTAAAAAGCTATTAAATTCCATTCAGAGTATTTTTAATATAATTTCAATACAATTCCAACACGATCTGTCTATTGTTCCGCCGGGCGTGCGTGACGTCAACTATCGTTTCAAGGTCGCGCGCACCGACATCGATTCAGTAAGAAAATAAAGATCCGTATCCGTGTCCGCGGATGTTGACACCAAATATCCGTATTCCGATCCGTATCCGCGGATATACATTTTTGACGATCCGGCACATCACTAATACATATAAATAAAAGTGAAGTGTATGTCTATGATTTCAGAATAACTATGTATTTTCAAGTGCCTATAGTTCTATAATAACAAGTCATAAACGAACCTTTTTTTAAATTTTGTCTATCTATATTTCTGTTTGTCCGGGGTAATCTCTAGAATGGCTGAACTGATTTAAATGGGACTTGCACTGGAAGACAGAAGACTTTGTAGCGCTACATATAGGCTATAATTTGACGAGATACCGTAAAATGCGGGTAAAATCGCGGGCTAGTACGCTATTAGTGACAAATGAAATTGTTTTACCCTATTGTTATTATAAATCCCTTACTATACGTACATATCTATACACACATACAAAGACTCACGCCTATTTCCCGGAGGAGTAGGCAGAGACTAAGGAACGCCATTTGCAACGATCCTGACATACCTCTCTTGCTTCATTCACTCCCATCAAGTTTCTTATGCATGCTCTTCTGTTCAGGGTACTTCTAACCTATCCTGTTTTTAGGATGTCTCCAATCTGGTTACAGAACGTCCGCCTAGGTCTTCCCCAGGATATATTTATATATTTAATACCTACACATTTTATAATTAAAAAATGTTTTAAATTTTTTATATCGTCCATTTTATGAAGCAAATAAAAATAGCACCAATTTTTACATAGGTAACCAATATCAAGAAAAAACTAGGCACCCAAATGATTTTCTAGACGATTTTTTAAAAGAAAAAAATTATAAGAATTTGCTAAGCAAAAATTGCACAAAAATAAATTAATTTTTAACTAACGAAAATGCGCTACATTATGTGTTAAAAAAATAACAATAAATAAATTAATTTAACTAAAATCAGCTGTCTATGCGTCCGTAATTGTCCTAAACGGCTCAACCGAATTTAATGTGATTTATATGGATTAAATAGTTACTATACTATAATGTAATAGATGGAGTAAGTTATAAATAAATTATATATCTTAACTTTTACGCATAAATCCGCGGCACTTAACTATTTAAATAAATATTAAATAAATAAATAAAGTACAAAAATCCAATACCATGTAAATTTCCATACGAATATCTTTGAATATCCATTTGATATTCAAGACCATTCTAGACTGTATTGATCTATTCAGCGACCTTTAAAGACACCACAATATAACCGATCACTTTTATAAAAAAACACTTAGAAGTCTTTTCAATGATCTACTTGACATAGTAATTAGTCTATTAAGGTCTATTTACCACAGCACCTGTCACAGAAGACGAGTAGACCACGGTCTTTTAGCAAATAGAATAATTATATAAACCCACCATAGTCCATTAGACTACTGTGGGCAAATATTCTTATAGTTGATGGCAGTCTACTAGAAGACCGATATTCTACTAGACCACTGCAGTCTATTAAAAGAATGATAGCCTATCAGTCCATGGTGGTCTATAATAGACTGAGTTAAGATCTATTAGACCATCATGGTCTAAAAAACGATTATTTATCTTTTAGCCCAGATTGGTCTATTAAAGATAGTATAATCGTCTTTTAGGACATCTTAGTCTACAAAGAGACAGATGGTTTATTATACTGCAGTGGTCTAATATACCATCAGTATTTTTAGTATTACCTATAAGACCAGTTTCGACTATTTATGATAGGCTGGTTATCTAATATCTACCACTGTAGTAAATAAATACATTTTCAAGTATTTTAGATTACCTTGTGACATTAAAAATCTATTATATGTATGCCCACTATGGTCTAATAGAGACAGGTAGTCTATTTGCCCACTGTGGTCTAATAGTCTTTTACTGTGCATTCTGGCCTGAATTCCAGCTGACTCCAAACATGAATAGACCTTGTCGTAGGCGGCTTAATAGCCTCAGTAGTACCTGGAATCATATTAATAATATATTGCTTTATAAATGGTTGACAGTACTTTAAAACATGTATTTGAAGTAGACCGTACACATTTCTCTAAAATTTTGAGGTGAATATTTTTTTTTATTTATAGGCTCACGCATGTATCCCCGTAGGGGTAGGCAGAGGTGTAACATTACACCCACATTTCGTCATTATTTTTAGATCCCACGATTACGAGGGGGCGAGCCTATTGCCGTTACCGGGCACATCACCGGACTCCGTGCTGCTACTGAGAATTTGAAAAAACCTAGTAACTCTTTTGCCCGACCCGAGAATTGAACCCGGGACATCCCATCAGCAGTCCCATACGCTATCCACTGGTCCACGGAGACAGTTTTATGGTTAGAAAATTTTATAGAGTAAAATTGTAATTAAATAAGTGGGTATATCATATTTATACCGAATTGTAATAAAACTAGGATACCCCCGCGGTGCCGCCCGCGTGGCAGAATGAAATAGATTAATAACATTTTGTATTCTTAATCAGTCATCAGCATCATACACGTTTTTACGACTTTTTAACAAACATACATACATAGACTCACGCCTGTTTCCTGGAGCGGTAGGCAGAGACTAAGGAACGCCATTTTGCATCTATCCTGACATTTCTGTCTTGCTTCATTCACTCCCATCAAGTTTCTCATGCACGCTCTTCTGTTTATGGTAGGTACTTCTAACCTGTCCCTTTTTTAGGATGTCTCCAATTAGGTCAGAGAACGTCCGCATAAGTCTTCCCCTTCGTCCTGTCCCTTCCACACTTGCCTTATATATCTGCTTGGTCAGTCTTTCGTCATCCATCCTCTCCACGTGCCCATACCATCTTAGAATACCTTTCTCGACGCTTGTCACTACATCTTCTTTTACCCAACAACACTCTCTTTTTCAACAAACACATAATTAAAATGGAAATATACCTAGAGGACAAACATCTCAAATATCATATCGAGAATGTTGAGGAGTTTGAGGAAACGTGGCTTTGACTCCTCGTCAACCTTCCTTGAGGCTGGTCGCTCCTTAGACCGCTTCTCTATCTCTGGAAAGACAAAAATAACATTAGGTAATTCATTTCTTGTTGGCCTACAACTCATCAGCTCATTGACCAAATACTGATTATAATAATAATTAACTTTATTCAATAAAATAAACGTCACATGTAACATAGGAAAGTATTACAGTCAAAATAATTAAATTTTATAATTCAGTATAATGTATGCGACAAGTGCCTTTGTTAAATTGTGGTACATTGATGCGTAGTTACTTTATTTATTACGGTAATACATTATATTTGGTATATACAGGTTGTAAAAAGACCCTTAACGAAAACTGAAACCCCATATAGTACCAATTATTACGATCATTTTTTACTTCGGCACCATACCTGGGAAATTACTGGTTCAGGAGATATTGAGGCTCAAAGTCACGATTTTTTTTTTCGAATTATTCCAAAATCGAGTTTAGAATGATGAATGTACACTTGCTGCCAAATAAACATAAACAAAATTTTCAATATTTCCCTAAAATAAATGGCTTGTAAAGTTCCCGACGCGTAGTGTATGCCTGCCATAAATCAGCTGCGAGGTCATTCCCCTCGGCCGCGCGACCAAGTGATCATAAACTGCCGCCACCGCGGCGCACGGTGTAGGTAGATACGGCCGGCGTAGGCACGATGTCTGCAAGCGCGCGCTATACATTACCGGTAATAAAAGTTGTAAATTTTTTTAAGCTTAAAAATGTTTTTTGGTCCCCAGGTATTATTTTCGCGTAGTATGACTTGGCATGATGTGCAAAACGAGTAGACTTCGGCTTGGTGATGGGTCTTATGATATTCTGTATAGTTATTTTAATGTTTACCTGATTGCTGATAAAAAGAGAGAAAAAATAAAAATCTTGTGAGTGTGTGGCCAATACAGGTGTCGGCGTCTTCAGACCACCCAAAGGCCTTCGACACGACGATGCTTTTTCTGAGACAAAGACCGACAGCTTTACGTGCCCTCCAAAGTACGGTAGCCAGTGGCGTAGCTAGCTTGGGTGGCACCCGGGGCGGAAGTTGGCTAATGAGCATTTTTTCTTTTTAAGTCGATACTAAACAATTTCGGGCACACTCTCGTGTTATTTGATTTATTTTAATTATAAACCTGGTTTTTTAAGTCAGTGTTTTCCCGAAAAGTAGGTTTTTTTTAATTGATATATTTATTTTACATAATAAGTACCGTATATAAATTATTTTTTTTCTCTAAAATCAACATTTAATAGGACTAAAATGTGTCGTGAACGACGGGTAAGCTACTTTTTAGTTATAAATAAAGTGCATTGACCTTACATCGACCTTCACGTTGTTATACCTATGAAAAAAAAAATTGGCGAAAAAAAAATATTTTTACAAATTTTGTAAAATAAATATTATAGTTAGCTTCTATATCATGGGCTGAGTAATACTTTTCGGGAAAACACTGACTTAAAAAACACGGTGTATATTTGTCTGTTTTGGCGTTACGCGACCGATAATACGCGACGCATCTTCCGTCAGATATGTACCGACCCTTTACATCTCATCCCTATGGCACTTTGTATCACTCACCATGTTTATCGCCGACCCTGTGCGCCCTCTCGATGGCCGCTAGCTGCTCCTCACTGAGCACCGCTGACGTGTCGAGGAACACCTGGATGCTGTACTCGGAGAGATAGTGGGACCAGTGACCGAACACACCGATACCTGGACAATAGATAATTGAGACAACTTCTTTATAACCCTGATAGCTGTTTGCCGCGGTTTCACCCGCGTCATGAGGAAACTACTTTGCGTACCCGGGTAATTTATTGCCTAAGTTACTCCTTGGTTCATCAGCTATCCGCCAGTGAAAGTCCCGTCAAAATCGGTCCAGGCGTTCCAGAGATAAGCAGAACAAACAGACAGACAGACCGGCAGACAGACAAACAAAAATTGTGAAAAATTTCATTTCGGTAGTAAAAAGCGGTTATATGAAAATAGGGATGTTATAATAAAATTATAACGTGCCTATCTATGACATTGTCACTCCTAAACGACTGGACAGATTCATCATCGCCCTAGCGTTATTCCTGTTGCATCCAAGAGAACGTATACGTCTTGGAGCCCGAGGTCCGCTTACTGGTCTAACCAGATATGACAGAATATCAACTTTTCCACAGAGCGACTGTCGTCTGACCTCTGTAACCCAAAGGGATAGCGATATTCCATGGTTAAGATTCCCGTAATGTCAAAGATGTTCATGACAGTCGTTACAGGGAGTAGAATCAAACGAATGGACAGATTATGATGCGGTTTTCTTGTTTGACAATTGACCCTAAAGAAGTTTGAAAGTGACGTTTTATTAGGTCAGATAACACAAAGAGCGGATCAGCAGGAGCCTTTCAAAGGCTGCTTCTGAACCTCAGGGGTCCCTGAGAAGAAGTTCGCTGTCTCTATTGTGCGGTCGTACGATCCATGGCCCTTTACGCCTATATGGGCCACACGCCTAGCGGTCTCCTCACACTGTAAAGCCAAGCTCAATAGCGTGCAACGGGTGGCAGCCATTCAGGTCGTACGAGGATACCGCACAAATTCATCAGAAGCAGCGCCAGTTCTGGCTCATTTCCCGCCCTTCGATATCCTGGCGGACATGGACGCGAAGGTCTATGACCAGACTCGCGCAGTTTCCCGGGAAGCGAACGGGGATGTCCAGGACGCGCTCGAAATGCAGCGCAAAGCTCACCGACAGGCTCTGCAGCAATGGCAAAGCGCTGTCAGTGCCATTCTGCCAAGCTTTGAAGCGTGGGTTAGACGGAAACGCGGCCGCATCACCTACTGATTGACTCAGATACCCACCGGGCACGGGTACTTCGGTGAGTATCTGATTCGAATCGGACGCGAAAGAACGGCACAATATCACCACTGTGCAGGTGACCTGGACTCCGCCCAGCATACGTTGGACGATTGCCCGGCATGGGTGTGAAGTCCTTGTCGACCAGATGGGACACGATCTGACCCCGCCAGCAGTTGTTGCTGCCATGCTGGCGAGCGAGGAAGGCTGGCAAGCAGTGGCCTCCTTTTGTGAAGCTGTTATGCTCCAAAAGGAGGCTGCAGAGCGGGATCGGGATCGGGAGAGGGCCGATCCTGTCCGACGACAAAGGTGGCGTCGCAGAGAGCCGCCAATGGGGCCGCGGGCCCCCAGAGCATGGAGAGCTCTGGTCGCTGATTAGGATTCGTTGCTCCGGGAAGCCTAAGCCTCCTGCTCAGGGTAATAGAGGGCGTTTAGCCTTCCCTAAGAACGGGTTCCATTGAACATGGCGCCATAGGTGGAAGACTAGACAGCTCCTGTACCCAGTGTTCCTTCCGTAAGGCGTCTTTGGTTGGCAGTCGCGGTGGTTGTTAGTGGTAACAACACATACTCGGAAAACGGAGATCCGACGGGATTTTCCACCTCGTGCAACAAAAAAAAACGTTCTATACTTTGATCAGATACGAACCGTCGCTTTTTGTCGCTTGTTCTACGTACTTGTTCAAGTGCGTATAATACCAAATCGTCGGAACTCACAGAAATGGGAAATTCATATAGGCCAGGCACTTCCGCATTCATTATTTCAAAATCAACCCTTCTATTTGGATTATTCGCAATTACATATTCACCTAAATGGTTTTGACTGCTATAATTAAGTATACAATTACAAACGTAATTAAACTATTTAACGTAAACTATTTAAAAGGATTAGGAATGATTTTTCTGTTATTATGAATGATTACGAAAGAGGATCTAAAATAGTGCAGTTAAGTGTGATAACTTATTCGATTTTACTAAGAAATGTAAAACCGAATATCTCAGATTCGATATGGTTTAGAGAAATGTGTCCATAATAACTTTTGATGGTTTCATCCTGATGTTTCATAATATATAAATTTCATTGATGGCCGCGAAAGTTCAGAATGACGACAACTTTACCCAAACCCCTTTCAGCTTCCTGCGCCCAATAGTTTCGGCTGTAGCGTGTCTGTCAGTTAGTAAGTAACGCAAGGATTTTACATATTAAGATTAACTCACCAATAGGTCTCGGGAAGTCAGCTGGTATGTTGACCATGTCAGAGCCACATGTCACCGAACTGAAGTTATTTTTGTCCACCTCATAGCTGGGCCTGCAATTTATTATTGTTTATCAGCAATATATAAATTGTCCCACTGCTGGGAATGGTCAGGGTCTTCTCATACTACTTACTTATTGTGTTTTTGGCAACACTTTAGAGAGGTAATATAATATAATACCTGTTTCCCGCGGTTTCGCCCGCGTCCTGAGTTTGCGTACCCGGGTACGCAAACTAGTTAGGTAAGAAGTAACTTAGGCTATAAATTAACCGGTTAATTTATAGCCTAAGTTACTTCTTGGTACATCAGCTATCCGCCGGTGAAAGTCCCGTCAAAATCGGTAAAGCCGTTCCAGAGATGAGCAAGAACAAACAGACAGACAGACAGACAGACCAACAGACAGACAAAAATAGTAAAAAATGTCATTTCAGTATATGTACCATGTATACATCCATATGCATTAAGTAAACAGCAGTTATTTTAATATTACAAACAGACACTCTAATTTTATTTATGTGTAGTATAGATGGTCATCTCATTATGCCTTAGGATTATTACAAAGTTTATTAAAGTTAACATTTTCATACTTTGTTTAAAAAAAATCCATGGTGGGTGTATTATTACACCTCTGCCTACCCCTTCGGGGAAAAAGGTGTGAGTCTATAAAAAAATATATATTTTTAAGTATTCCTATAGGCCAGGTTCAATATTCTATCTCTCCATGGGTCTTGCTACCAGCGATACATATCTATACATATAAATAAAATTGGACTGTCTGTAATATTAAAATAACCGCTTTTTACTTAATGCATATGGATGTATACACGGTACATATACCGTAATGAAATGAAATTGTTTTCAATTTTTGTCTGTCTGTCTGTTTGTTCTCCCTAATCTCTGGAACGGCTGGGCCGATTTTGATGGGATGTGCACTGGCGGATAGCTTATGTATACCAAGGAGTAACTTAGGCTATAATTTACTGGGTATGCTAAGTAGTTCCCTCAGGACATGGGTGGAAAGCATGGGAAACAGCTAGTTTGACATAATTTGTTTGGAGATTATCTTAAATAATAATATGCATCTCTAGTAGCTTTATCTATGGACAGATTGAATACTGACACAGGCCATAGAGACGAATTTTATTAAGTTGTAAATATTTATAGTATTTAAAAAAGTACAAGACCTTACTGATTTTTATATTTGACTTTTAGTTACTTTATTGAGTTATGAATAATTAGTGGTTGACGGCATAGAATACAAGTGTCACCACCCCCTATCTTCCCGTGGGTGTCGTAAGAGGCGACTAAGGGATAACACAATGCAAATACCATCTTTGCGTAGAGACGGAAAACTCAACATCAAACCCTATATGACTGCCTCGTTGGTCTTGCGGCATAAATGTGCGCGTGGAAGGTCCCGGGTTCGATTCCTGGGTCGGGCAGTGTTATTGGGTTTTTCTGTCACGAAATTCTCAGTCGCAGCACGGAGTCTGGAAATGTGCCCAGTACGGCAATAGGCTTGCCCCTATTACGTGGGACTAAAGTATATCTGGCGAAAAGTGGGTGTAGAAATACACCTCTACCTACCTCTTCGGGGTTATAGGGGTGAGACTATGTATGTATGTATGAGTAATTAGTAATTCTTATTAGTTATGTATTGAAAATCTAATTCATTTTCAAAATTTACTTGTGGCTATACATTTCCAAGTTTCACACTGTCTTAGCATGAATTCTTTAACTCAGCTGATTACTGTCAGATCATTAGTTATGTGGGTGTAATGGAAAGGACACCTGGATTTAATCTTTACCATCTGTTTTCATCTGCATAATCTAGTATCTAATTATTTCTGGACTTTCAATCATGAGTCTTTAACTAAAAAATATTAGATAATATCCGAAAATATCAATGGAGAAAGTTTATGAAATTGTTAAATAAAAATATGCATATTCCGTACAAACCTCACACTGTCGGATACGTAAAGGTCTGCGTCGCCGGATAGCGAAGTTAGTTCCACAAGCAGAGGTCCAGTATGTCCTAATTGCCAGTAAGAAAAGTTGCCTGCTCCAACAGCTCCAACCACTGTGTCTAAAAGTATTTTATCCGTCTCTATCTGCACGTATCCGGATAACAAGGACGACAATGTCGAAATACAGATGATACCTAGCAAAACTAGTATGAATTCTCGCCTCATTTTGCCGGTTTATTAGTAAATATTAGGAAAATCTAATATTTTCACTAGGAGTACGACCAGCTGTCAAGTTGACGTTTATTTTTCTTTTTGACGTTTCGCTTTGAGATTTGCTTGTTCGTTTGGAAACGTCTTAGATGGGACAAAAAGGAGAGTTAACTACTTATTTTTTAAGTTTGTGAGGTTTGTATACGTTTTATATGTATAAATAACTGTTAAAATATACGCAAATATAGGATATACACCCTCAGATCAAATAAAAAAAGGTAATTCTTATATATCTATAAGCTATATCAGGTGTGCTTTAAATTAAACATAGATGGCATAACCTACCCAATATCCATTATTGTAAGTTGTATGTTATTTATTTACAACGTTGATAAAACAACTAACCAAGAAAGCACAAGTCAATTTTATAACTCTTATATATCCCATGATTTTAAATATTATATCCACAGATTTAACAAACAAGAACCTTTTATTCTATAGTCTTAGATTATATCTTAATTATTGAAGAATCTATGAGTATATATTTTAGTCACTATCTTTAGCAAGTAGGTACATACATGGAACAATTCTTTCAACAGTTAAACTGAGTTATTATGTAAAGGTTCTCGAGCTCAAAACATACCTACTGTCAAGCCTGACTAGAAAGCGAATCCTGTGCAAGTCGTGCAACAAGGGAAAAATCTATACGCAGCCGGAATATGGCTACGGGCTTATGAGGTTCATGTTCATTTTCGGAGATATGTCGCAAATGCGTAACGGGATGTTATGTCCTTGCACAATAACCCATGGATATAATATAATAATAATAATAATATTCTACTACTTTCACACAACACCATCTAGTCCCAAACTAAGCAGAAGCTTGTACTTTGGGTACTAGATAATGGATAAACATACATATATACTTTTTTTTTGTAAATACATACCTACATATTATACATAGAAACACGACATGGCGCGACACCTTCACACAATTGACCATACTGTAGTCAATAAAAAAAGTAATCCTATTATCAAGAGTTATTTTTTAATCGCGACTATATTTGACGGCGGCCCACCGCCTAAGTACCTACTACTTTATAAAGCGAGGTTCGGCCACACGCCACACATAGAATACTGTTCTCATCTTTGGGCAGGGGCATCCTAGCCGCCTCTTTTCACCATCTGCACACACGACAGCAGTGCCATCCCAATCATTTACATGATTGGCAGACCACATCTATGCGTTTTGCTAGAAATTATTTTCTGTCTCGCACTACATAATTGTGGAATGAGCTGTCACCTGTGGTAGTTCCGGATCGACGATTCAATTTTTCAAGAAAATGCCGACAACGCACTTGCGACTCCATCGGTTTTTCGGGTGTCGATAGGCGGCATTAGTGATGAATAAAAAAAAAGCTGCCCCCCTGCCCCCACTTGGCGACGCCCATGGCTCCAAGGCGTAGGTATAAGTCTTGGATGCAACCGGGATTACGCTAGGACGATGAGGAAAGAATACCAGGTCATTACTTTTCCATCATTAGTTTTCCGTCTCTTCAAAAAGGTAATGATACGTACCTACCTATATTAAATCATTTTCCTTAGTTACTTCCTACGACACCCGCGGAATGAAACGGAATAGTGACATCTTCTATTTTGTATTGGTCACCTTAAGTGTCGTTAGAGATATCGCTCTGGATTTCAACATTTCCAACCCGTTATCTCGGTAGTTCGTTACCCCCTGCATGGTAGTCTGTTGGTATCTCCACTAGTCTAATGCTGCTTTTTTATTTTTTGGTGTCGAGTTGGAAAATTTCTCATGGAGTCTCAGCTAACTGATGATGATGATGTGAACTGAGTCAGACTCATACTGACTAAAAACCAACCCGTATGCCTTATGTACCCGTGTGTCGGAGGGTAGGGTATCGCCGAAGCATTCGTCGCTAACCCCCGATGGGTATAGGCCCGTCAGATGGTCAGGCGGGCCCCGAACAAAGCTCCCTTGGCGGCGAATGACAGTGGTGGGCTCCGCCACCAAAACACCCAGTGGCCGCAGAGGATAGGCAACGCAACAGCGCATCTCCTCATCCTCTGTGGCCCCACCGCGACGCAACGATGGTGTGCCCCCATTTGGTCGCGGGAGATAGAGCTCGCAGCAACGCAGCACCGACACGCCTCTCCTGACTCCTCCCGCGACCGCGCCCGACTGCGAGGGACAGACAAAACTGTCCACCGCACCCGCACCTTTGGATTGGACGCATCCTGTGCAGGCCCACTGCCAAGCCCACGCGGAGCGTACACTCCAGGGATCCCTCTTACCTTCACCGCGGGGTTCCAAGCTACGGTTACTGAGCCCCCCACCACTACAAGGTGGAGATCTCATGTGGGGGACTCTAATGCTGCTTGCTGAGAACAGAAGTAGATTAATTTCCTGTTAGCCAGCTCCTCCAATTTACATAATACGTGATAAGTAAAAAATTTGTTTTTAACTTGCTCTGGGAGTTAAAGATTGCCAAAATCCGATGTTTATGCGACGTCTGTTTATTAATAAAACTGAAAACTTTCCAACTGTAGTAGGTGGTACTTTCGTCAGAAGTTTATATTGTCTTATCGCCATAAGTAACAAGAATGTTTTTATTTCGCAAGGCACAGATATTTTTATATTATGCCTATTGTATTGTTTACAAACAATGGCTCCGTCACGGATTCGCGTGAACGACCGTATTAACATTCTTGATGTTTCTACAAAGTATATGCGGTGTTATTTTAGTATTGAATGCATAATATACAACATAGAAAACTACTTTTAAAAGCCGACTTACATTTTCTTCATACACTGTCTTTATAGTCTTTCGCAGTCCATTACTGGACTTAAAGCTGTTCTTTAATGTTTCACAGTGTCACTCTGTACTAATAGGAGGATTTGGCCATATCCCACGTTAGCCAGAGGTTTGAAGTTGATTTTTCCATATAGTTGATAGAATCAGGGGTTACTTGCCGGAACTCCATTGTAACCTAATGGAAGGAAAGAGGACCCACCACACACCCTCGGATTGACCACTCCAACGATTGCAATAGAAGAGGCTCTGTCGTTGCCGTACGCTCCTGAGGATGCCTCGTGCAGAGGCGAAACACGTGTCGAAGGATAGTTGGCGCATACAGCGAGATACTGCTAGTCAGGTATCTTCCTGGAACCCATACCTACCCTATATCCCTTATCCTTTTAGAGGAGTTCGGTATTGAAGCTTTTTTCTATTGCAATAGTTGGGGTGGTCAATCCGAGGGTGCGCGGTGGATTCCTTTTTCCTTCCATTAGATCGAGTTTGTCATCTCTTCTCAAAGATACTAATTGCTTTGTGTATTTTCCTCAGTCGCGTCTTCCGACACCCAAGGAATGAAATGAGGAAGTGTCATTTTGTATTCTCCTGTACAGTTGCGTCAGCTTGAATATAATTTACTAGCTGTTTCCCGCGGTTTCACCCGTGTCCTGAGGGAAATACTTCGCGTACCCGGTTAATTTATAGCTTTAGTTACTCCTTGGTACAGCAGCTATGCGTCAGTGGACGTCCGCTCCCGTCAAAATCCGTTCCAAAGTAGGTAATCTCTGGAACGGATTTTGATTTCGATAACAAACAGACAGACAGACAGAGCGACAGACAGACAGTCAGACGTACAGACTGACAGACAAAAATTGTAAGAAATGTCATTTCGGTATATGTACCGTGTATACAATATGCATTTAGTAAATAGCGGGATTTTGAATATTACAATCAGACACTCCAATTTTATTTATTTGTATAGATGCATAGATATACCTACCTATCAACTTGCAACATAATTAACTTCGGTAGGTATTGCAATTATCTATATCAGCAAAAAAACAATGCCAAATGATAGTATCACAGTCATATGTACCTACTTACTTATATTATTATGCTTTTGATAGTAGTTAATTGAAATAAACAAGTATATCGGTTAGTTATATAACAGTCTCGTATTCTCTGGAATGAATTGAGAAATAAGGTTAAATTTAATCACGATAAGAAAGGCAATAATAACCTAGGGGAGAAATGAACAGATCCTACTCTAAACCACGGAATATCGTTTTCCTTACGGGTTGCGGAGGTCAGACAGGCAGTCAGTGTGTAAAAAAGACTATACTTAGTTAGGTTCCTACAGCACTTACAGTTACTTATGTGATGTGCGGAGTAAGGCTGATACATAAAGTGAAAAACAGTGTGATACGAGAGAAGTGTGCTCTAAAAGAAGATGTAGTGACAACGATTGAGAATGGTATGTTGCGATGCAGGGCCGAACCTTCCCTATGTGCAATGTGTGCGGCACACACAGGCGCCAGGGTGACAGGGGCGTCGCGCGCCGAGATATGCGTTAATTTATAACACTTATTTTCGAAAATTAATTTCCACCTCAGAAAATATGCTAGGCGATGTCATTTCGGAGACTACACAGGTAGCGAGCGGCAATGATTTAATGCAATTGAGGTCTGATGCTAAGAATAAAATTGACAGAGAACAGGAGAAGGCAAAGGCTAGGTTTGATAAGAAGAGAAGGAAACCGAAATCATATTGTGTAGGTGATTTTGTCAGAATTGAGAGAACACTCATTGACAAGGAGCATTTAGGTAAATCGAAAAAGCTGGTACCAAAACTTCAGGGTCCGTACCGCATAGTTAAGCTTTTACCAAATGACAGGTTTCTGGTAGAAGATACCCCGCTTACTAGGAAAGGAAACAAGAAATACGAAAACATTGTGGCAATCGATAAAGTTTATCCTTGGCTTAATTTTAATGACTATTCTACCGACTGTGTTAGCGAAAACGATATTGACGATTCTGATGAGTAATGATATTCACCGTTTTAATATGTACAATGGTACAAGTGCTTTTAAGCTCGATTGCTGTCGATTTTTGTTATACACTCAATTATAATGATTATGAATGAATTATAATAAACCGGGCATACCTATGCCAATCTGAACTCTGACTGTTGTGTTGTTATGATCAGAATAAAATTGTTAGTGATATTATAATGCACTATGCAAGTGACTCGCAAATGATAATATGAATGTTGATGTCAATCCTTTATTTGTGATATTATGTAAATCGTGAATTTATTAAAATGAACTATCGATCTCGAATTATTGAGTTGAATTGAATAAATTTTAACAATGTGTAGCTAGCGCAGAAATGAACGGGGCTGGGACACAGCTTTGCGCAGAGATTAATGTTGATATGTATCTCTAATTTAGTGTGTTATGTTCAATTACAATTTTACTTTGAATTTGTTGTAAAATGTACTCTTGAATCTTGAATTATTGAGTAAATTGAATAACTTTAAACCATTTGTGACCAGCGCAGAAACGAACGGGGCTGAGACGCAGCTTCGCGCAGATGGTCGTGGTTTAATCGTGAGGTTAATGTTGATATGTATCCTTTGTGTTATGTTAATGTTAGAGTAATCTTGAATTTGTTGAAATGAACTATCTTGAATTATTGAACCGAATTGAATTAATCTAAAACCATGAAAGACCAGTGCAGAAACGAAAGGGGCTGAGACACAGCTTCGCACAGATCATGGGTTAGATATGAGCACAGGCTACTAACAATCAGTGCAGAAACGAACGGTATTACGTATGTGATATCGCACAGATGATTGTGGAACAGTAGCAGATCGTGCACGATACAATATTTTAGTTATGAGCAATCAATGCAGAAACGAAGTAAATATGTATATCGTGTTAATGATATCGCAAAGATTGCATAGATGATTATAGTTATTGCATTGTACAACATTTTGATATTGTAAAATATTCGTGCAAATATGAGTACTATTGTACAAAATTTGTAACAGAAAATGTACTTATCAAGAGATATATACACAATTATTGTATACTTAGTTAATATATTATTTGGCTACATTTTTATAGAAAAATGTAGGTACTTATGATTTACATGATTAGATATGTGCCCAAATTATTGTGTATTAATGTAATGCTTGACTATAATAATATAATATTGCATATACCTACAAGCGCGAACTATTAAAAGTGAGAGGACCCACTTAATTAAGGATGGCCGAGCTGTAAGACTAATGTTGTAACTGTACTACTATTTATTTAATTTCCGAATAACAAAGAATATATGTATTATACGTTGCGAGTATCTGTCAATTATTATCATTGATATGAGTATTTATTTCTGCACAGCAATATTGACAGATACTCGTTACCATAAGTTTTAATCGATTGTGCACATTGATATTTGTGGCTGTTTGAACAGTTACCTTGACTCGATAATTATTTTGTATAATGTCGGTAGGCAGCCGGGTGTGGCACGACACTTTTTCTCGAACATTGAACACGGAACGTTGTATAGAGAGAGAATAAATCTGTGATTATCATACAAATCATCGTTTCATTTCTGAGTTGAAGGCTATCCCTTACACTTGGCGGCGAATGACGGTGGTGGGCTCCGCCACCAATACACCCAGTGGCCGCAGAGGATAGGCAACGCAACAGCGCATCTCCTCATCCTCTGTGGCCCCACCGCGACGCAACGATGGTGTGCCCCCATTTGGTCGCGGGAGATAGAGCTCGCAGCAACGCAGCACCGGCTCGCCTCTCCTGACTCCTCCCGCGACCGCGCCCGACTGCGAGGGACAGACAAAACTGTCCACCGCACCCGCACCTTTGGATTGGACGCATCCTGTGCAGGCCCACTGCCAAGCCCACGCGGAGCGTACACTCCAGGGATCCCTCTTACCTTCACCGCGGGGTTCCAAGCTACGGTTACTGAGCCCCCCACCACTACAAGGTGGAGATCTCATGTGGGGGACTCTAATGCTGCTTGCTGAGAACAGAAGTAGATTAATTTCCTGTTAGCCAGCTCCTCCAATTTACATAATACGTGATAAGTTAAAAATTTGTTTTTAACTTGCTCTGGGAGTTAAAGATTGCCAAAATCCGATGTTTACGCGACACGTCTTTTTATTAATAAAACTGAAAACTTTCCAACTGTAGTAGGTGTTACTTTCGTAAGAAGTTTATATTGTCTTATCGCCATAAGTAACAAGAATGTTTTTATTTCGCAAGGCACAGATATTTTTATATTATGCCTATTGTATTGTTTACAAACAATGGCTCGGTCACGGATTCGCGTGAACGACCGTATTAACATTCTTGATGTTTCTACAAAGTATATGCGGAGTTATTTTAGTATTGAATGCATAATATACAACATAGAAAACTACGTTTAAAAGCCGACTTACATTCTCTTCATAAACTGCCTTTATAGTCTTTCGCAGTCCATTGCTGGACATAAACCTCTCTTTATTTGGTTTACAGTATCAGTGTCAAAGTCAAAATCATTTATTCATTTAGGTCACAAAGTGACGCTTATGAACGTCAACAAATAAAATTAATTTCTAGATAATTCTACATTTACCTACTGCCACGTTCTCAATGCAATAGGTAGAACCACGAGAAAGAACGGGCAATAAAACTTGTGGCCACTCTTTTTAACTGCCAGTAGGTATAATAGTTTTTCATGTTATCTTTGTAAGGAGCTGTTTCACATTGTGAGTTATCTACTAATGCAAAACTTAAGTGAGTACTTGATACAGGGTTTGAAGTAGAGTTTTACGTCTCTTCTCAAAGATACTGCTTTGTGTATTTTCCACAGTCGCGTTTTACGACACCCACGGAATTAAATGAGGAAGTGTCACTTTGTATTCTCCTTTATTGCTGCGTCAGGTTGAATATAATTTATTATTATAATATTAATTTATAGACTCACGCCTGTTTCCCCGAAGGGATAGGCAGAGGTGTAATATTACACCCACATTTCGCCATGGATTTTAGGTCCCACGTAATAGGGGGCGAGCCTATTGCCGTTACCAGGCATATCACCAGACTCCGTGCTGCTACTGAGAATTCGGAAAAAGCCAGTAACACTTTTGCCCGCACTTTGCACTTAATATAATTTATATACCTACCTATCATCTTGCAACATAATTAACTTCGGTAGGTATTGCAAATATCTATATCAACAAAAAACAATGCTAAGTGATAGTAGATACTTATATTATTATGCTTTTGATAGTAGTTAATTGAAATAAACAAGTATATCGGTTAGTTACATAACAGTCTCGTATTCTCTAGAATGAATTGAGAAATAAGGTTAAATTTAATCACCACAAGAAAGGCAATGATAACCTATGGGAGAAATGAACTGATTCTAGTCTAAACCACGGAATATCGTTTTCCTTACGGGTTGCGGAGGTCAGACAGACAGTCAGTGTGTGAAAAAGACTATACTTAGTTAGGTTCCTACAGCACTTACAGTTACTTATGTGATGTGCGGAGTAAGGCTGATAGATAAAGTGAAAATCAGTGTGATACGAGAGAAGTGTGGTCTAAAAGAAGATGTAGTGACAAGAATTGAAAAAGGAATGTTGCGATGGTTTGGACATTTGGAACGGATAGCGGATGGATGAAAGAAGAAATACGAAAGAAGTGTATCGTGTAAGAATGAATGGAGATGTCGGTAGGGGACGCCCAAAACGGACGTACGCCGACCAAATAGGTGACGTACTAAAAAAGGGCCAAATTAAAAGTACCCATAACCGGCAAGCATGTATGATGAGGTTAATGAATGTCGAGGAAGTGAAAGAGGTGTGTTTGAACCGAAGCATGTGGCGTTCCATAGTCTCTGCCTACCCCAATGGGAGACAGGCGTGACGATAGATAGATAGCTACTTATTGGTTACGGCAACAATAGCCTAGGGGAGATAACAGGCGCACAACCACGATTTTCAAAGTTATGTGCATATTAAATTGTTCATTATCGCTTGCACTGTGCCTCGGAGAGCATGGTAAGCCGTCCCGGCTATCAAGAAGATATCATTAACAGTCGTTATGAAGACTCAGTAGGCAGTAGCAATGAATACAGATTTACATAGAAGCGCAGTTCTTAAGGATTTCGTGTGCCGATTCCAAGTGGAGTCTGTCTACAGTTTAGTTTGTAGTTGGCACTTCGAATATCAAAGATCCGGGGGTAGAAATAGAATCTTCTACCTCGCACTCGGAGACGTGACATCGCCACACCAGTCAGCTTGCGACCACGGGACGTGCAACCGTCTCGAAACGTCAAGCAAAATAAGGTATGTAAATACCTAATTTGCATGTTCGCGTTAATTCCCGTCTATATATATATTCTTAAACATGCAACGCGAGTGTTTAAAAGTTTCTGTAGTTGGCACCGTTCACTCTCTCTTGCTCTCGGAGTTAAGACACACCTTTATTCCCGAAGGGGTAGGCAGAGTGGTATTACACACCCACGCTTCGCCAGCTGTTGCGGTCCAAATGTAATAAAGCCTATGCCATCAATCGGGCACATTATTAAGCGAGCGATAATTAACATTTTTAATACAGACATAACTTCGAAAAGTCAGAGGTGTGTGCCCGGTATACCTGGTGATCGAACCCAAGACCATCGTCTCGGCAGTCCGTTACGTACACCACGTAGCCGCTACACCACTAGGCTATCGCCACAATACAAAATACAAATGATTAAAAAAAATACACGACAGCCGCTCTATAATAAATATAATATTGTACCACATTCACACAACACCATCCAGTCCCAAACTAAGTAAAGCTTGTATTATGGTTATTAGACAATGGATAAACATGGGTACTTAAATTCTTCGTTTTTGTAAATACATACATATACATGTATAATATGTATGTTTTGACATTTTTGGTCTCACACCCAGACCAAGACAAACATCCATGTTCATGCACACAAATGTTTGACTTGAGCGGGAATCGAACCCGTGACCTTTGGTGTGGCAGTCGCTTACACTCCCGCTGCACCAACCGGTCGTCAGTCAGCTCTGAAGAAAAGCTAAGTATTATGTCAAATCTGGCTAGAATGGAAAGCCGCGGACCCTACTTCAAAGCGAAAATCCTGAATACAACCGATATAACACTAGGACGATAATGATCCTAACGTAATTATTCGTTGGTTTACTATATGCTCAAAACAATACATAACTTCACACCTTTATTCCCGAAGGGGTAGGCAGAGGGGTATTACACACCCACACCTCGCCAGTTATGTTTCGGTCCCAATGTACAATGGCCAAACTCGACGCTAGTACACCATAAAGGCGAAAATCGCTCAGCAAGACATGGTCGCATCAAGTTCCCTAGTCAAACGTAATATGGGAGAGTGGTTTTGTATTAGTGTGCGTGTGCCACGACTCTATGAGCGAGCCAAAGGAATCTTTTTTAAACTGATCGACCACGAACTTGTTTGATTGTACGTAATAGGGGGCGAGCCTATTGCCATCTACCGGGCAATAAAGCGAGCGATAATTAACATTTTTAATACAGACATAACTTCGAAAAGTCAGTGTGTGCCCGGTTACCTTGTGATCGAACCCAAGACCATCGTCTCGGCAGTCCGTTACGTACACCACGTAGCCGCTACACCACTAGGCTATCGCCACAATACAAAATGATGAAGAAAAAAATAAACATTTTTATTCATACAGCCGACATCCTGTCTTAGGCAGTTTACGTGAGGTGTCAGTGCGTCACCACTCACCAGACGAATAAAAAGTAACATTCACAGGAAATTACTCACAATGGCACTCTTCTACATTAAGTTGTAAACTTATCATAAAGGTAGATTATTCGTTATCATTGTGAAAATCCATATATTCCTTGATATGACGCTTTGATAACGTAAAATAAATAAAAAACATGATTACACATACTTAATAATAGTTATGGATTACACTTCGGAAAAAGCTTTTGAAAAATTTCGTGTGCATAATTTTAACGGTCGAATAGTGAATAGGTACAATACATGTAAATTTAAAATTAGAATCAATCTTATGCCTGTAATAAGTACAAGCACATGAGTAAATAAACCGAACAGAGAGACAGCTTCTTAAGAGCTTGTAAATTTGTTACCTATTTTGGTAGGGTTGTCACAATAGGTTAAGACAAATCGCTTGTTCGGTATACGACAGATTCTGGATTGGACAGATTCGTGATTTAGCAGATTCCCAACTCGACAGATTCGTGGATTAGGCAGATTCTTGGACTCGACGGATTCGCTATACGGCAGAAGTACAGCTGTTGTAAATAAAATAGCGAGTGGAACCAAAAAAGGCATGCACCTGAAACTTTTAAAAGCACGGAATAAAAATATACATTTGTTACCAAGGACACGACGTGACGACGTAATTTATTTATTTGACATTCCCAACGATACCACTAATAGTGTTGAATATTTTCTGGTAATATGATCTATTTTGCTAATAAACATAGGAATCTCCTTTAGCTATTATGGCCACTAGTTTTACCACGGGGATAGGTATCTAAAATAAGTTTAAAAAGAAATTGTGTAAGACAAATGAACGTCTACAAAACAAATGACTATAAAATGATCAACCATCCATAGGGCTTACAAAAAACAGGTGCATGCGATTTTCGACCTTATTGACAATTCATGACAGACTTTTATTTGGTATTTTCTTGCTTTCTGACATTGATACGTTATCAAAATTGTAAATTCTGAGTTACGTCACTTTCGTTGCCAACATTGACAATATTTATTTCAAGATCGAAATATTCGCGAAACTTTTGCTCGAGCAATTCAACAAATGCGACAAAATTATCAGGAATTATACCTAATTAAAAAACCCAATTGTACGTTACCATTGTTAAAATCTTTATAATGATTTAATTATTTCATCTAGTATTATTCATACACACAGAACAATAAACAACCATTAATAATAATAAAACACCACTTTTTTACATTAAAATATTAAAACTTGCAACGTACAAAACAAACAACGTGTGCGTCGTAATAACCCTAAGATTGTCAACTGCCTGTGCCTACGTAAACCGGTTCTTTCCACTCTCGCCGCGTACACGACAAGCGGCCAGTGGTCACGCACACATAAGCCGCGTGCTCGTAGTAGTGCAACCGATTCGCGCTGTTGTATGAACCTGTGTCTCTGTTCCGTTTATCTACTCATGCGGTACAAGCCTAAAGCTAGTAAGTTTTTAAAATTGACGTTCATAAGCGTGATAAGCGTCACTTAAATGCATAAAGAAGTTTGACTTTAACATTTTTTTTCGGTCAAGTAGTGTAGGTAGGTACTTATCATGGGTATTATCAATAAATTGACAATAAAAATGTAAAATAGACATATGTAGAGCTTTGATTTTATGAAACTGCCATTATTAAATTTTGACGTTTTCTGCTAGATGAAAGAACCTGTTAGATAAATGTGTTTATTTTATTTGCAAGCATCATCCCCATCTTAAACTAAATTTAATACTTTTCTCAGATTTTTTATGTTCTAGTCTAATAGGTAGGTAAATATGCACAGATAATAGTTATTATGACTAATAATAACAATGACTTTATTCCTTCTCATCGTGAAAAATAAAATTTTCCATATCATCATATTGATAAGGATGCATTACGCGTTTTACAGATATAAGTTATCTGAAATACCTAGTTACTTGAAATCGTATCGATATATTTGTTTATACCAATTCTGTGGTCTATATATTAGTAGGTACCTACCTATAATGTTTCCAGACAGTTTGGTGTCTATACTACTGGGAGTGGGTTTAGGGAGCTTAATTGATCATTACACTGAGCAACCAGTACAGAACTTTTGTTCACCTGGAGCTCAGTCTTGTACCCTAGTTGATAAGATTAAGAATGCCGACTTGAATGCACAAACTACTGTCATCATATTGTATGGTGACAGCTCATTAGTCTCCAAAAACAGTCTCATAGAATTAACAGACTTAATGATAGATGTTAGCACAAAAATAGGATGTAGCTTTATTATTTGTGCATTGCCTTATTCATATGCTCTCACAGATGACCAAAACAGGCAGATAGGCAAATTAAATCTATTATTGTACAATAGGACATGTCATAGTGACAGGATTTTATTTTTTGACACTAATATTTTTATTAGTAATTTCTTTTTAACAAAAGATACTATGTATCTTTCTTATGTACATAGGCGACAACTTGCTAAATTATTAGCATTTAATTTATATACTGACAGGAGTACTACTAGAGTACTTAAGAATTTGGTAGATAATAGTTATACCAATAGTAGTATTGACACATCTATTAGTTTAAACTATTAGATGAGACAACAGATAGGCTTTCATGTGTTTTAAACTTAGTTCATCAAAACATACAAGGCCTATCTGGCAAAGAATTAGAAATAGATTTATTTTTAAATAAACATAAGATTGATATCTTATGTATTACAGAACATTGGTTGCGAGGTGACCAATTAATATTTAACAATCAACATTACTCAGTTATAAGTGCATTCGTAAGAAAGAAGGCTATTCGTGGTGGCTCTCTAATATATGTATGTAATAGTTTGAAATGTAAAGAACGTAAGGATATAGCTAAACTTTCTATCGAGCGCACTGCTGAGATTTCTTGTGTTGAGCTTGAACAACATATTATAGTGTGTGTGTATCGACCACCACAAAGCGACTTTACTCAGTTTGAAAGCATTATTGAGGATGTCTTAAAACACATAATTTCTAGTAGGAAGTCTATAATCGTATGCGGCGATTTTAATGTCAATTTGTTAGAAAAATCACCAATTTGTACTAGGTTAGTTAGCTTATTTAGGTCATTTAATTTAAATGTTTTGTTCTCTGAACCAACTAGAATAACCTCACATTCGTCTACATGCTTAGATAATGTTTTTTGCAATTGTCTTTATTTAAGTAAGGCTGTTTTAACTGACTTGACATCGGATCACTGCGGGCAAAAGGTTGTAATTCCAACTAATACAACCCCTAAAGTACAAGAAATTGCATGTAGGCCAATGACCTCTGCTCGCCTAAAACACTTTAGTAATGATGTTGCTGCCAAGATCGCCAGTATTGACTTAACCGTTGATGATCCTGATGAATTATATAAATGCTTATTTAAAATTGTTAATGATGAGTACAATAAAATTTTTAAACTGAAGACGTTTGCAAGGAGCATTAAAGTAAATTTTTGTGATTGGGCAACAGTAGGTATATATAAAAGTAGAGCTAGGTTGTATGATCTATATGGTATGAAGAAATACAATTTTAATCCTGAATTTATTCAATATGTTAGAAATTATTCAAAGGTTTTTAAGAGGACATGTGCTTTAGCCAAATCCTTATATTTAAGCAATAAAATCAAAGAATCCAAGAACAAAATTAAAACTACTTGGAGCATTATTAACAATGAGACTGGTCGAGCTAAATTGGTAGATAACAATTATGAATTAAAATTTAATGGTGAAATTATTACTAGGAAAACTGATGTTGCTCAGACATTTAACAATTTCTTCATAAACATACCAGTGAACACAACCAGCTGTCTAGATTCATGTCCAAACAAAGCAGAAATGTTGGTTAGGGGCAATGTGAATGAGTGTGATGTGCTTTTTAATTTTAAATATATTGACACCAATGACATACTGAAGGTATTCAAGACGCTCAATAATAAAAAATCTGTTGACTTATGGGGCATTTCTGTTAAACTTGTGCGACAAATTATTTCTAGCTTAGCTCCATATTTAGCTGCAATATTCAACAGATGCGTAGATACAGGAGTATTTCCTGATCTAATGAAACACAGTAAAGTAATACCATTATTCAAAAAGGGATCAAAGAGCGACCCTAGTAATTTTCGGCCAATTTCTATCTTGCCTGCTATTAGTAAAATTTTTGAAAAGATTATTTTGCATCAACTAGAGAGCCACTTTCACACAAATAATTTATTTCACAGTGAACAGTATGGCTTTACGAAGGGTCGCTCCACCGTTGATGCCGGTGTAACTTTGTTAAAGCATATTTTTAATGCTTGGGAAAACTCGAAGGATGCCATTGGTGTTTTTTGTGACCTATCAAAGGCCTTTGACTGTGTGGAACATAATACGCTTTTACTTAAATTGAAACTTTATGGTATTAGAGATACCGCACTCAATCTTGTTGCCAGCTACCTTAATGATAGAATTCAGTATGTAGATGTTAATGGGAGTAGGTCTCTAGGTTTGCCAGTAGGAATGGGCGTTCCACAGGGCTCTATTCTCGGTCCATTTCTTTTTTTAATATATATTAATGATTTGCCGTTCTTTGTACAAAATTTATGTGATATTGTTTTGTTTGCTGACGATACGTCACTAATTTTTAAAGTTGATCGTAATTTAAGTAACTTTGATACCGTCAATAACACTCTTGCACAAGTATTAGATTGGTTTTCGACAAATAATTTGGTACTCAACTCAAGCAAAACCAAATGTGTTAAATTCTCTTTGCCTAATGTCAAAAGTGTTCCTACTAATATAATTTTAAATAAGGAAACAATTCAACTAGTCGAATCAACCGTATTCTTAGGTGTAACTTTAGATTGTAAGCTTCAGTGGGGCGCCCAAATATCCTGTCTCGCAGTAAAACTTAGTTCTGCAGCGTTTGCAGTTAGAAAAGTTAGGGAATTCACAGATATAGATACTGCTAGACTAGTTTACTTTAGTTATTTTCACAGCGTAATGTCTTACGGAATAATGTTATGGGGTACAGCTGCTGATATACAGACTATTTTTGTCATTCAAAAAAGGGCCATACGTGCAATTTATAAGTTAGGTGCTAGAGATTCTTTACGTGATAAATTTAAAGAAGTAGACATATTGACAGTTGCATCGCAATATATATATGCTAACTTAATGTACATTAAGAAAAACTTAATTCTATACCGCAAAAATAGTGATTTGCACAACGTGAACACAAGGAATAAACATAAACTGGTGGGAACTAACTACCGTCTACATAAAGTTCAGAACTCATTTGCGGGGATTGGTATACGATTTTTCAACAAATTGCCTCTTGAAATAATGAATTTACCCATGCACAAATACAAACGGACAATTAGGAACTTTCTTTTACAAAGGGGTTATTACACTATTAAGGAATTTTTAAATGATAAGACACCGTGGGGATAGGCTTAGGCTTGTTTAACTCACGATTATTTTATTTACATGTTAAGTGGAGGTGCCTCGTGAACACATGATTTTTTTTTGCAGGATTTGGATATTTTTATGATTTGTTGAATGTAGTTTAACATTATTTATCTCTGATCATATCATTGTTCACTTGTCACCTTCACAAAATTCTTTCTACATTTGCATTCCTTCACGCGTTCCACTAACTTATGTTAATAATAACGATCTGGAAAATGGAGGTAATTGGCGGTCATGGTCAGTATACCAACAGATTGTTTCTTACTGCTGGTTCGTATACCGTTATCGTCATGCTCACTAAAATGTCATTTCTTGTGGTGGCGTCGTGTGTCGGGTCATCCCTGTCCCTCTAATATGGCGAGAGGGATGATGGCTGGCACATGCGTCATACTCGTGAACGGGTGCTACTTGCGATGACTGGTCGATGACGGTCTTGCGGGCTGGTATTAGATTTTAATATTTAACTGCATCATTTCCATCATGGTTCTGATCACTTTCGCGGATTGCCTGCATTATTAGGTATATATAATGTAAGTGGATGCTCCTGTTTCACCATGTCTATTCTGAGGCTAACCAAAAGTATTATGCTTGAGTATTATGATGTACAGTAAATATATACAAGTGATATAGAAGGTGTAACAGTTGCAGCACCTTACAAAATGTAAATTGTGTATAATGCTAAACCTGGCTTTGAAAAAGAGTGACCGTGAGTTTTATTGCCCGTTCTTTCTCATGGTTCTACCTATTGCTTTGCGAACGTGGCAGTAAATGTAAATGTAGAAGCATACAGTAATAATGTTTTAAATTTGAGTATAAGTAATTATTTTATAAATTTATTATTTTGACGTTCATAAGCGTCACATTGTGACCCAAATGAATAAAGGATTTTGAATAGCTTGAATAGCTTGAATAACTGACTACGTATTATATTAGCATAGAAGCGCAGTTCTTAAGGATTTCGTGTGCCTATTCCAAGTGGGGACTGTCTCCAGTTTAGTTCGTAGTTGGCGGCGCTGGCGTCTTTCTCCGTCTCTCTTGCTTTCGTAGTTAAGATACACAGGAGGAACATTCGTCTCTCTTGCTCTCGTAGAGACAGCTATCACAGTTCGACTGCCACGCCGCCAAACAGCAATTTGGGTCACAGAAAGTTTGTCTACAGAGCGCCCATAAGAAATGCGCCTCTATGTAAATAATAATAATAATAATAATATTCTACCACATTCACACAACACCATCTAGTCCCAAACTAAGCAGAGCTTGTACTATGGGTACTAGACAATGGATAAACATACATATTATATACTTCTTTTTTTTTTTTGTAAATACATACATATTATACATCTGAGCTATTTGATATTAGGTACCTATTCGTAATCCTCCTAACGTTATCCCAGTTTCAACCCGTGGTCCGCTTACTAGCCTATCGTATTTTACTGAATATTAGCTTTCAGTTTACAAGTTGGCAGAGCCACGCTGGCAACAGCATGAATGGGCTGGCTCGACCGGGGAAGCACCATCTCACAGAAGACCGACGTCAAGTAACAGTATCCTACTGTAGCGTTTCGTTCGGTGAGTGAGAGTGCCGGAGGCCCAACACCTGTTCCCAATCCCATCCCTTTTTTCCTCCTCTTGTCTCTATCCTTCTTAAGAGTTAGTAGCGCGCTAGTTTTACCGTCGATGTTGCAAGCGTCCATGGGCTACGGTAACCACTTCCCATAGGTGGGCCGTGTACTCGTCTGCCACCCTAGTGGTATCTAGTGGCATAAAAAGAAGTCAGAGCTGCTTTGTCATCCACGACCCAAAGTGATAACGATATTCCATAGTTTAAATATAAGAGAGTGGTGTGGGGTAAAAGAAGATGTAGTGACAAGCATTGAGAAAGGCATGTTAAGATGGTTTGGGCACATGGAGAGGATGGATGACGATAGACTGACAAAGAAGATATATAAGGCAAGTGTGAATGGAACAGGACAAAGGGGAAGACCTAGGCGGACGTTCTCTGACCAGATTGGAGACATCCTGAAAAAAGGACAAGTCAGAAGTACCTTTAACAGAAGAGCATGCATGAGAAACTTGATGGGAGTGAGTGAAGCAAGTGAGATATGTCAGGATCGTTGCAAATGGCGTTCCGTAGTCTCTGCCTACCCCTCCGGGAAACAGGCGTGAGTCTATGTATGTATGTGTATGTTAAATATAAAATACCGAAAAGATATTTTGGTACTCGACGACTCATAAGGTTGTAGTTTATGTAGGTATTTACTTGTAATATAATTTATTATAATGAAATGTCAAAAACAATGTGTTTAGTACCTACGGATTTTGTATGAAACATGCACAAGTGACGTCATAAATGTTTGTTGTCGAGTAAGTAGACTACTTATTATCAATAAACTAGAGGACGCCAGCAGCTACGCCTGCATTTTTTTTTTAATTTACCCGTTTTGGCCGATCCCATGGGAATTTCGGGAAATCCCTTCTTAGTGCACCCCTACGGTCCCCAAGGAACATACATGCCAAATTTCAGCTTCCTGCGCCCAATAGTTTCGGCTGTAGCGTGTCTGTCAGTCAGTCAGTAACGCAAGGATTTTATATATTAAGATTAGCAACAAAAATGTAAAACAGTTTTAACCTACGCGTAAGGCTACTGCTCCACGCCCGTGTCATAGCGTGATGATATATAGCCTATAGCCTTCCTCGATAAATGGGCTATCTAACATTGAAAGAATTGTTGAAATCAGGCCAGTAGTTCCTGTGATTAGTGCTAGATTGGGTTAGATTTTAATTCCAGGAAACATTCCTTGGCCGTGCTGTCAGTGCGGATGTCAATTTGTTTTCTTTGTCTTTGGTACCTACGTATTTTGTTGTACCGGATGTGATCACGGGACTTCACTGTTGGCAGCTATACCATACACGCACGTATTTACGTAACAAACAGGAATTATATTAGTAACGTTGATTGGAAAAAAATAATAAGTTACCTACCACACGTAATATGGGAGTAAATGGGTAGGCATAGGCAATCGCAGAGCTGGCTACTATTCTATTCTCCGGCAGTGTCACCCAACGAAAAAAAAATAAACAGTAGGTATATTCCAAAGAGGTTGGACTAGGTTTAGACTAGAGAGAACATGCCCTATAAATTTCCTTATACCGAACGTGCAACATGTAATGTCAGTTGGTCTTGGACTCTTGGTTGGTTAATCATAACGTCAAATTACGCGTCTCATTTAAAGAGGCATAGACTCTTTACATACTCATATCTTTGACTACATTCTCTACATAGCCGTGCTGTGATCTGTCATCAGGTTAAAATTTTTGGACGTTTGTGTCACAGATTTAAGACCAGATGGAGCGTATTCGTCCGACTAAGTGAGGCACGTTGACGGCTATGTGTGCGTGACATTTGGCGACTGGCACTGTACGGACACGCGCGCCTATGTGTGTGTAAAGTTGCCAGATTATGAATAATCTCCCACTACCTTGTAGGTATATAGTTTTTGCAAACGGATATAAAAATATTACATATTTTATATTCGTTTGCGGTTTTGAAGAATTTACCATGGATTTAATTAATGCTTTTAATATGTAATGCTGTTATGAAAATGATTCAAATAAAAGAAACCATTAATGTATGCTTTTATAAATACATTTCTTAAATGTAGGTACTGAGTAAAGTTTTAACTAATTTTATTCGTAAATTGAGAAATAAATAGATTATGTTTTGTGATTAATACCCTCGATCCAGAAGAAATACTTATATAATACCAACTACATATATTTACGAATACCAATCATGGGGTTCAGATCTTAGATCGGCGAATATGTTGTTTATTTTTTGTTTAGATATATATATTCTCAGTATAGTATCTGGAAATGTTTGGTTAATTGCAATAGGCTTGCGTCCTAAATATTAATTAGCTATAAAAATTTTGTCATGCACACAATAAATTATGAATATTATGATTCATAAATCAAAACAAAAAAACATTGCAATTAAAAATTAATAATGGCTGCAATCAATGATTTCTGTTTCTGTACTTAATGTACACACGGCGCCAAGTCAAGCTAAACAGTTGCAGTACGATTTTGATACTTATTCCCTACTCCATAAGAACGGTACAAAGGTCAAAGTGTATAAAGCTTGACGAGGAGCCATGTGTACACGAATATTTGGATCGTTTGGGGATCGAACTCAAAACAATGTATATACTAATGGAAATTCTATTACTATATTTTATAAGAAGAAAGATAATCTACAATATAATTTTACATTACGTTAATGTATTTTTCATTAACATGACCATCATTATTACATAATCAATAGACAAGTGCATTTTCCCTAATTCAGGGAGAACGGCGTCGACGTAAACTGGCAACACTTACATATTTTCTGCAGAAATACGAATTTTATCAAAATAATATTATAAAACAGTCAAATAATCCATAGTTATCTGTAAAAATATATTACCATCTTCCCGTTTTTGCTTTTGGAAACAACTTTTACAATGTTTAAAAACGCAAGACGGCATTTTATGAATTTAAAAGCTTGATTGATCGTGGCGTGTGAACTGTGCGATGCTTCGCAGCGCACTGAGCCGAGTTTGTATTCGCTTTTCAATTTTGTATTTGCTTTAGTGACCTCACGCAAGTATTCCGCGCGCTCTGTCTGCCTTTTGTTCTGTAGTCTTAGGTTTGTGTTTACATTTTTAATAACTTTTTTGTATTTAAATAGTAAGTAAGCTTATAATAATTAAATAGTGTACTCATTAATTAATACACATCGTGTATGTGATATCGGGATGTGGATTCCGCTATTCTCGGAACGGAAATAACAGGAGAAACTTTATCTTCTAGCAGTGAGTCGGCATTTTCCAACAAATTTATCTACTTTTCTCGTATTAATGCTATAATGAGTGTTAAGTTTACACAATATCATTGTATTGCAAATCAAAGGAACAGCTTGCATACCTACGTATGTGTTATGAATTTCACTCACAAATTGTTATTTTGTACATTTATTGATTTAATAGCCTTAGTGACGGGATTTGACAGTGAAAGGAGATATCGATGTTTTTGAATGAGGGATAAATACGGAAACTAACTATCGGACATGAATGTAAGACTGTAGCTGGAAGCGACAGCGGGTAGCCGCGGTTGCTAAGTTGGCAATAAACAAAAACGTCCAGCGGTCTAATTTTCTATCGCGCGTTTGATAGTAAGCGCAGTTTAATGTACATAATTTACTTAGATACCTACCTTAAAAGTAGCGTCTATTAAGCTAAAGCCAAGTGTTCCAGTGTACGCGCGTGTGTGTAGGCTTACATTTTTGCATCTATAAAATAGTAGATGGATTAGGGATGTGAGTAGCATTTTTTATTATTAAGAAGGTGTTTTTTATTACAGGTTGCCTATTAATGACGTCACAAGAAAACTTTGGATAAATGCCGTTGGACGGCCTAGTTTGATTTAGCAGAAGTACCATCGTATTTGTTCACGTCATTTTGAGAAAGACTGATTTTAAAGACAGAAAGCACCTGGCGTCGTTTAAAACCGAAAGCTGTGCCTACATTACATTTATGCCCGGACATTGCACACCCGGTAGAATTATTTATCCAAAGCTAAACAAAAAGTGTCTAATTTTAGTTTGAACATATTAATAAAATATAATAATTACAACGATTTTAATTAATCTACCTACTTCTATATTATTTATCATATTAGTGCTATCCTGACTGATCAAAGACGTCTTGCCTTGTAGTCCGCTACATAATATTCTACCATAAAATATAATATTCTTTCACATTCACACAACATTGTACTACGGGTACTAGACAATCGATAAACATGCATATATACTTTTCTGTAAATATATTACATATTATAGGTACATAGTACCACCCAGACCAAGACAAACATCTATATTCATGCACACAAATGTTTGACTTGAGCGGGAATCAAACCCGCAAGCTTCGGCGGGACAGTCGGATTACCTACAACTCTAAAAAAATCGAGCAGTGTCCGACGTTAGCGATAGCAAGCAACGTGATATGATGCGATGCAAACAAATTGCCAAAGCCTGCCTTGCCGCATTAGCCAATCTGGTATAATTCGTACAATACATAATCTAAGTGACAGTTTCTTAGCATCGCATCGCAATACATCGCTCATTAGTTTATGAATACTTTTTGGCAATAGATTTTATGGCTAAAACGAACAATTAAACATGTGATTTTTTAGTACTGTCTGTCTGGCAAGTCTTTGCAAAGCACTGTCCGGCGTCAACAGCAAAAACTACAATTTCAATATTTTAGTTGTTTACTTCTACGGCTTAAATATATCGACACATACTAAAGTTAGACATTTGACCAAAAATATTTATCGATAAATCATCACTGTTACGAACAACACTCGGTTTCCTAACTCTATGTTTTGTCGACTGTTTGCCTACCACGATGCTGCTATAAGAGCGTGCTGCTAAACCTATCGACAGCTCTTTCTATCATACTGCATGTGCCATTAGAAAGAAGATATCAATCATAGCAACCGCTGTTGTTATTTAGTGTTACTTCTATGCCTTAGGTTATATTTCTTTGGTATATTCAAATTAATTTAACCATAAAGGTTACAACAAGTTAGGTGACACTAATGAACATCTTTTTTTTTCAACCATACTTACATACATACATAACGTCACGCCTTTTATCCCCGAAGGGGTAGGCAGAGGTGTATTTTTACACCCACTTTTCGCCAGATATACCTACTTTAGTCCCATGTAATAAGGGGCGAGCCTATTGCCGTACCGGGCACATTTCCAGACTCCGTGCGGCTACTGAGAATTTCGTGACAGAAAAACCCAATAACACTGCCCGACCCAGGAATCGAACCCGGGACCTCCCGATTCCACGCGCACATTTATGCCGCGAGACCAACGACGCAGTCGTATAGGGTTTGATGTCGAGTTTTCCGTCTCTACGCAAAGATGGTATTTGCATCGTGTTATCCCTTAGTCGCCTCTTACGACACCCACGGGAAGATAGGGGGTGGTGACACTTGTATTCTATGCCGTCAACCACACGCAATTTTTGCAACCATATTATTATAAATAGTGATTATATGTCATCAAGATTCTGTAAGAGGATAGAACTTCCCCAGTCGAGCCAGCATATTTCTGCTGAAATCAACAAGGCTAGATACGTACTATTTATTTCGAAAATAGTGATCTACAAATAGCTGGTTCGAATAGGGAAGTTTCCTGCAAGTGAAATAAATTATACAAGTATTTTTATCTAGTGAAACATGTCAAAATAATAGTAGTTTCAGTCATCAATTTAAAGTTAAAACTTAATTTAACATTTTTTATCATCAATTTATCGATAATAAGTATTCTACTTGATAGCAAAACACTATGACGTCATTGCGTCATATTTTATACAAAACCCTTAGCAAAGGTCAAAGAGATTGGATAATTATATTTATTCTTCTGTGGCAAAGGTCCTTTTTGACATTTCATTAAAGGTGCTTGCTTTGACTATTCAAGATACGAAAAAATAAAATGTAAACAAACCATAAAATGGTTCTTTTAATGTCGCCTTCGCATCAAAAGTAGATTTAGGTTAAATACTCCAAGCGAAAGATTCAGTTAGTTTTTAAAAAATACGCCTGTCCCTTCAATAAATAAATGGTACAGCATATTTATTATTTTTCCTGTATTGTTCATAATTACTATAACGAATTTTTTTTTATGTATTAATTGTGCTAATAAACTATTTTACATGATAATGAACCTAAAAAGCCATTGATTCTAAAATGTCAATGTATTTGTTATCCTGTCAACTTATGCATTACACCCAAAGTAACCATTTCGCACGACAGGGGGCCATTTTTAATTAGGTCGGGTTATCCCGATTAGTTATCATTATCATGCTAACTTATTAACCTCTTGTATGCCGGAATACCAGACACAATTAAAAAGCTATTGTGTCTCGCGTAGATCTGCGTTCCGGCATACAAGGGGTTAAGTTTGAAAATCATTGGTTTCTTTACCTTTTATTTTTTCGTAGTTATCTTGAACAGACTATAGTTGGAAACCCTATTCTGGTGTTTTTTTTTTTCCATTGAATGAAAGTTTGTAAAGCCCCCGTGCATGTACGTATTCCTAGTGCAGATGTTGCAAAAAATGGGATCCAAACTGTCTTAAAATATCATCCTCTTACCGTTATCACCACAGACCACCTAGGTAGGTGGTCTGTGATTATCACAGAATAATTAATAGTACTAACGTACCGTTATCCCCGTTGTAACCCGGTAAGAATAGTAAGCGGTCCCCGCTTACTATTCTTACCGGATTTGACTGAATATTAGCTATACCACGACTGCCTGTCTGACCTCCGCAACACAAAGGGATAGCGATATTCCATGGTTTAGACTAGTGTCAGTTTATTTAGAAGGTACTGACGCCCTATAGCGACTGTCAAAGATCTTCATGACAACCGGGATCGACGACTAACTACGGAATTGAATATTCGAACTATATCTATAGATTTAAGAGAGAGAGTAGAGTAGAGATCTGTAGATTTAAGATTCGTTTTTGATATAAGCTCCATACAAAATATGTCAAACACGAATCTCGAATCTCAAAATCCATGTAGATAGGATCGAATATTGAAAATGGCCGTTAACGGGCTCTCCTAGGTAAGCGATAATTAACAATTCAATACGCACATAACTCCGAAAAGTCATTGGTGCGTGCCGTGGATTTGAACCCGATACTCTCAGCATAGCAGTCTGTTTATATCTCCGTTAAACCAGCACTGATAGGACAGGTCAGAAGTACCCTAAACAGAAGAGCATGCATGAGAAACTTGATGGGAGTGAATGAAGCAAGAGAGGTATGTCAGGATCGTTGCAAATGGCGTTCCGTAGTCTCTGCCTAGTGCCTACCCCTCCGGGAAACAGGCGTATGTATGTATGCCTCTATCATCAGAATCAACAGTCAAAGTCTGGCATGTTATGTTTTTGACAGGTTATAAATATTATCTATAAGGTATAATACTAATATACCTACCTAATAAACTACAACAACAAATAAATCATATGAGCCCCCATCTGCCCACATGAAAAGCAAAACAAAGCCCGTAGACGCACGGAGTCCCTCAACATTCCAATCCCGATTTTTTATCAAAATAACTGTCGATACAGTCCCACGCAACGACGCCAACCCATCCCGCTCACTCATACAGGATAAAACGAGACATCGATAGCAAAAGTGTTTACCCATCCCGTTTACTCCTGTGGGACGGAAAAGGACAAAGATAGTAAAACAAAAAAGATCAGCTGTTGAGTTAACCCACATCCTGCGCGCGCAGGTTTTGTACTCAGCTGGTGTGTTCTGTTTATAAACAGGAATACTTATGCGTATAGATCAGCTGCTTTCTTGTAATTTAAAAAGTTGGCCATGGTGGCTATAGACAAGATTTTTCGAATTTAAACTTTCGATGTCCTAGGGACATTTCATTAGCACTCATTTGAAAATTGTCTTTTATCAGTAGGCAGTTAGGCACAACCGTGAACACGGCGTTTACAAAAGTCTAACAAAGAAACAAAGGTAGGAACGGTACCTATATATTCCGAGGGACAATTTAAAAATAAGATTTTAAGTATATTTCTATTAAGTTTGTATTTAATTATTGTAGTATTGTAATTAACTTTCGGTGATTTTGAAGTAAAATCTTATACTAATGTATAAAACTGAAGAGTTTGTTTGTTTGTTTGGTTAAACGCGCTAATCTCAGGAACTACTGGTCCGATTTCAAAAATTCTTTCAGTGTTAGATAGCCCATTTATCGTGAAAACCTATAGGCTATATAACATCACGATTATTACATAACGATTTATTGCGAACGTGGCAGTAAATGAAAATGTAGAATCAGTAATTAACTTCAAAATTTTGACGTTCATACGCGTCACTTTGTGGCCTAAATGAATAAATGATATTGAATTTATTATCACCACGCCCTGTGCCTGCTCGTTCTGCCCTAGTTATGGCTCTCGTCGTTGGAAATAGATAACACGATCTTCGGCTTTGCACTCAGAGTCGCCAACTACTAGATCCAGAGGCCAGTGTTGGCCTATGTTTGTTAGAGAAATATGGTCATTTGGCAGTGAGCTTAGTGGAGATACCAAAATACTACCATGTACCGTGCAATAGTATCGGATCCGAATCCACGGCTCGAAACACTGAATTTTCGCAGTTAAATGCGATTTAAATTGTTAATTATCGCTTGTCTCGTGCCTTGAAGTGCACTTTGAACCGTCAGCTGCCATGAAGATCTTTGCCCTCAAATAAACTGATACTAGTCTAAACTCTGGAATAGCGCTATCCTCTTGGGCTGCGGAGGTCAGAGGGCAATAGCTCTGTAGAAAACCTGACATTCTGTCATATCTGAGGAAGCGGACCCTGGGCTTTAAATGCGTAGGTGCTGAATGCAACTGGAGTAACGCTAAACGCTAAGATGAAGATGATAACGATTGGACCAGGACGGGATTTTTATTTTGGCCTTTGAGCTTCCTAATAAAACTTACTGCTACTTATTATATAAGTTTGTGATGATTGATGGATATGGATGGATGTTTGTTACTAAGTATACCACGCATAAACTACAGAAGTTTTCAACTTTGCAGCTATATAGTTTATATACATCAGAATAGAACATAGGCTATCTTTTGTCAGGATATCCGACAAAAAAGAACCGTTATATTGACCTGTTCCACCCCTAATTAGGGGTTAAATAAACGTTTATTTATAGAAACCACCTGTACAAAGTAGAACTTTCTCCGAGGGGACCTTTCAAAGAGTAAAGTAATAGGGACCTTTGCAGAGTCAAGAAAAAAAACAATAGTTGACATTTACTTTTCAGTTCTGAAATGCCAAACTTAACCAAGGAGTTAATAAAAATCGAAAATATCGCGATATATTTATGTTATTATTTTTTTTAGTCAATGCAAATCGAAAATATCAAAATAAGTACATAATTACATTTTTTATGTGTTTTGTGATAGGTATCTTATTTTATTAATCTTTTGGAATAAATTTATTAGTTAATTAAGTACAGTATTTACAGCATTATCGCTACATAATTCTGAGTAATAATCTATACTTGTATTATAATATTATAAAGCGAAAGAGTTTGTTTGGTTGAATGTGCTAATCTCAGGAACTAGGGTCAGGTGGTAAACAGTGGCCCAGTAGTACACAGTGCACCAGCACTCATATCACAAAAATGCGACGTTGCCAAACCGTACCGCCGCCGCCAAACAATTTGTCTTCTACCACCTCCTGCGCTCCCCAGTCGACGGCACGCTCCCGTCCGTAACGGTCGCATAGTGCATGGTTCTGTCCTTGGCGCCAAAAAAAGTAAGTACGCGTGTTTTCATTTATTTTCTTTCTAGAATCTTTGTATATTTAGTTACATTGTATTGCACTATTTCCATGTGTTAAGTAAGTATTTCTTAATTCCTTAGTTGTATAAATATCCTTTGAATTTGGTTTGTTTAATAGTTATGTAACCTAATAGGATAAAAAGTGGTATCTGCACACAGTGGATCAAAATCGTAAGGTACACAGTGAACCATTGGTTCACTGTGTACCAATCATTTTGTTCATTATATCCGAAACAATTTATGCATAAACTTTTCAATTGTGATTACTAAAAACAAAAAAGGCGTTAATAAAAGATCCAGTACTAATAATAATAATCTTTTTGTTTTAGAATGGGTCGAACTAAGACAGAATACCAAAAGATATGAAAAAGGCTGTAGATCTTGTAAAGAACGGAATGAGTATTCATAAAGCAGCACAAGAATGTAATTTAAAATATTCAACTGTGAGAAGATATGTGGAAAAACATGAGACTCAAGATAATGCTGGATTTGTTCCCAATTACGAGGTAAATGCTGTTTTTTCACGTGAACAGGAAGAAATATTAAAAGCTTATATAAGCGAATGTGCTCTCATGTTCTACGCGCTTACAGCTAAGGAGACGAATTTTGTATTGTGTGTATTTGTATTTGGCAATTAGCAGATCAATTGGCAATTGCAGACAAATTAAAAGTACCATCCTCTTGGTTGTCCAACCAAATAGCAGGAATTGATTGGCTAAGATCGTTCAGAATGAGGCACAGTGATATAAGTCTAAGAAAACCCGAGGCATGCAGTTTAGCGCGTGCTACAGCTTTTAACAGAACAAATGTGCAATTATTCTTCAATAACTTAAAAAATGCTTTTCAACGTTATTCCGGATTTGGAGATGGTACTCGTGTTTACAACCTCGACGAAACCTCTACGACGACTGTGCAAAAGCCTCAAAAAGTACTAGCCCCAAAAAAGAAGCAATGTCTGCACAGTTACTAGTGGCGAAAGAGTCATTTTAGTAACCACTTGCTGTATCGTTTCCGCTACCGGACATGCACTGCCTCCCGTCATGGCTTTTCCGAGAAAAATCTTTAAAGCTCATATGCTACATGGCGCACCAGCTGGAACACTTGGTTTAGCCACCCCTACAGGATGGATGAACGCAGAGTTATTTGTTGAGGTGATGAATCATTTCATAAAGCACACTTCTGCATCAAAGGAAAATCCAGTACTCCTAATCCTTGATAATCACGAAAGCCACCTGTCAATAGATGCTTTAAATATTGCAAAGTCTTCTGGTGTAACAATACTAACCGTACCTCCCCACACTACTGCAAGACTTCAGCCCCTAGACGTTGGGCTAAACGGACCTTTTAAAACATTTTATAATGCAGCAGTTGACTCGTGGATGCTCCGGAACGCAGGACATCCATTTACAATCTATCAAATAGCTGAATGTGTAGGTCAAGCATATTTAAAAGCAATGACACCGGTAAATATCATCAATGCTTTTAAAAAATGCGGTATATTTCCGTTCGATGAATCAGTTTTCACAGATGAAGACTTTTTACCCAGTGCTGTAACTGATAGGCCGGACCCACAAATTGAAGACGTTGAGGCATCTTCTTCACCTACTATTTTTTTGGATCCAGAAACAGGATGTCTTCAGATTCCGCTTGGTGCTCTAGATGACTCTGAACAACTTACAAATTTTGAACAGCCAGAAATAAAGACCAATGCTCAAGAAGAGTCTGCTCGTCCTACCATGACCACACTAGAACCAAAGCTACAGACGAAGGACATTGGGAAAAAGCATGATTGCGACAGACACTCCTGAGAAGGATAGGATAGAAGAGAAAAAGAAGAAGGCAAAGGGATTAAAGAAAGTTAAGGGATTAAAGAAAGTGAAGGCAAGTGATATTTTTAAAGACAAGATACCAAAGAAAACACAGAAATTAGAGAAAGTAGTAATACATGACTGTGACACCAGCAGTGGCGATGAAACTTTTTGCGCCAGTGGATCGTCTTCTGGGGGAGAGATGTTATTAAGTGATTGTGAAGATGACGACACAATAATTCTGAATGATGACATTGTTTCCAAACCTCTGCCAAAAAACCCTAAAGTGGGTGACTATGTGGTTATTTTGATAGAGACAAATAAAAAGAAAAAATATTATTACGTTGCAAAGATTTTAGAAGAGTCTGATGAACCAGGATATGACTATTTTTTATCCTATTCAAAACTAAAGAGTAAAGTTTTTTATAAATTTGCTGAACCTGTGAAACCAGATATGGCAGGAGTTTATAAAAATGACATAAAATTTATACTTCCTCAACCTAAAATAGAAGGCAGTAGTCGCCGGCAAGCAACTTATACATTCCCAATAAATTTGTCACTTTAGTCTTTTCCTTTTTGATTTTATTAGAAATTTATAGAAGTTTGTGTGGATTTTGTTCTTTTAAGATTATTAATTTCAGAAGCAAGTGTTTATGCTGTTTTATAAGTCCACTTCAGAAGTAGTCTTTTATTTTGACTTTGTTTAGTTTTTGACGATAATCATTCATTGCAAGGGGTCATATAATTTTTGTTATGTTTTTTATGGAAACTGTTATAAAAAGCTTTATCAATTTTAAGTAAAATTGTAATGTTAAAGACTGTGTAGTACGGCTATGTAGAATATAAAAAACAAGCTTTAATTATTAAAGTCAATGTTCCTAATTAGATATGTAAGTTAAATTAGTACCTGCTAGTTTATTTTGTACTGATTTTATGTGATTGTTGCTGACGAATACAAACATATTAACATATGATTGAATAATATATTACTGTAGTTTTATTTAACGACATTTCTATCAAGAAATAATTTTAAGAAATTTGAAAAAGGGAGGTAATTAAAGTGATGGTCCACTGTGTACACATTGGTTCACTGTCAACGAACCCCCGATTCACAGTGTACTTATACTGGTACACAGTGAACCATTCGCCATCTTGAAAAAGAAACATAATTAGTAATAAACTATAAGGAGTAGGGCTGAAATTGATATGCCAAACATAAGTTTAATAAATTTTCTTTAGTCTAATGTCAATAGTTCTTACTTACAGTCACGGACGGTGGATTTATAAATGTTTAAACTTTTAGTGGTTCACTGTTTACCATGTCACCCTACTGGGTCGATTTGGGAAATTATTGTGTTGTATAGGCGGCTCAAGATCCGTCTATGTGGAGAACCTTAGGGGAGACCTATGTCCAGCAGTGGACGTCTCTAGGCTGACATGATGATGATAGTCCATTAATCGAACATCACTCTATGGGCTCAAAATAATACGAATGCGTGTAACTGCAGGCACAGTTAATAGGTAGGTACATAATTATTATAACAACAAAATGTGTCTTTATCTCGTGTTATCCAACAATGCCCTCCTAGCTTATACTAATATATAAAGCTGAAGAAATTGTTTGTTTGTTTGGTTGAACGCGCTAATCTCAGGAACTACTGGTCCGATTTGAAAAATTCTTTCAGTGCTAGATAGCCCATTAATCGAGGAAGGCTATAGGCTATATAACATCACGCTATGAGCGACGGAAAGGGAGCAGTAGCCTTAAATAACGCAGGTGTAACGGTACCGCGGGCATCATCTAGTGCAGTAATAAATGCGTGACCGTCTGTTTTTACATTTGTCCAGCTCCTACTGAAACAGGTCCGATATGCGAGTTCAATGCACTCTATTTTGTAGACAGTGTGTACATTGAGGTAACAGAATGAGTGTGTACGAAAAAGCATTGATGTACGAAAAGGAATAAGTACTCCTTTTCCAAAAAAAAGCAAATTGAACTTGTACTACATCAGTACTATCTATTCTGTGCTTGTACTAATAAAAAAATGACTTTTTAGAAATTAAATCGTACTTAGTAAACGTGTAACAATTATAAAAAGTTAAAGTATTATAGTACGTATGTAACATGTATGATTTTTCTGCTGTCCATTATCTAGTACCCATGTCTGATATGATAGTACAAGCTCTGCTTAATTAGTTTGGGACTCTGAGTACAGGATCAAGGGTTTGAGACAAGAAGGTGTCATGTGTTTAAAAGAAAATAGACATTCATCATCAGCCTTTACGTCTTTACGTCCGTGGGTGATGGACTAAGAATACGGAATGTCACCACCCATATCATCCCATGGGTGTCGTAAGAGCCGACAGAGGGAGCATATAATTCAGAGAACAGCACTGTAAGAGAAGGAAAACTTGATACAAATCCTATACCAGTTCATTTGGCCAGCGTGGTATAGTAGGCCCATTCCTCCTTTCAAAGGAGAGGCCAAGTCCAGCAGTGGACTATTAAGGGCTGATGAATAGACTGTTTTGTCTGCTTAATCTGAGGGTTCGTTTTATGGCGTAGGGCAATGTTTTTTTTTTAAATATGCTACACCTAAGGGGGAGAAATAAAGGTTAAAAGTATAGGGTAAGCGAGACCGCTAATACCTAGCTTATAACGGTCGCAAAATGACGAATGAAGAATATAAGAAAAGTCCGTCCATCCAGGCGTGTAGTGCAGCTAGCATAACTTATATAATCTCCCTTTTAATCAAACCTTTGTTTGTAAAACGCCTTTGAAAAGCCATTAGTGCGCGGTGTGGGTCTGTGCCTACCGAAGACCCTGCAGTGTATTGTATTGTTCGTATTAAATGTTTAATTATCACTTGTCCCGTGCCTCGGAGAGCACGTTAAGCCGTCGGTCCCGGTTATCATGAAGATCTTTGACAGTCGTTACAGGGCGTCAGTACCTTCTTAATCAACTGACACTAGTCTAAACCATGGAATATCGCTATCCCTTCGGGTTGCGGAGGTCAGACAGGCAGTCGCTCCATGGAAAAAAGCCAATAATCAGCCAAATCCGGTTAGACTAGCAAGCGGACCCCAGATTGAAACTGGGATAACGCTAAGAGGATGATGATGACTCAAAGAGACTGTTTAGGTTTAGGTACTTAGTTTTTTTTCGTTAGTATAATTATTTAGGTACTATATACAGTCACGGTAATAATATTACCGTGATACAGTGTATACTGACGTAGAAATGAATGAAATACGCACAGGCCACAGGTGCAAGGCTCACTACCTGTTTTCCATAGCCCTGTTTCGTCTTAAGAAACTGATTACGCGCTCGTAAAAAAAAGTAAGGGGAACTTTTTCTTTGTCGCTGTGGCGTCCATTGTTGTGAACCTATAGATATAGATTTAGCTATTTTATATTTGCTTATTTACCTGATGCTTATTGGAAATTTAAGAAATACTCAGGAATAAAAATTAAAATTTTTTTTTTCAATACTTTAATTTTCGCGGAAGAAATTACTGTGAACCTATACCAAACCTTATCGCACTTGACTAACGTGATGTGGCCTCACCATTCTCTTAATAAGCAGACAGAGGTCCATATACCCATCAGTGGGACAGGGGACAGTTTATAAAAACGGGGATGGTATTGGCACTGTATCATTTGACAGAATGTAGGATCTTCGTTTCTATTTTTTTTTATTTGACATTCATAAGCGTCACTTTGTTACCTACCTAACATAATTACTAAGCACAGATTACATGAAATAATTCTGTGTTACTAAGCAAGTAAGTACCTTTGTAATTATGTAGGTACTTAGGTAGATGTAGGTACACCTACCTACCTACCTACTTTCCCTTTTAGCATATGATTAATATGGTTTCATGTCTTGAGTTGAGTCTGCCAGTGACAAACATAGCTACAATACAAATGATATGATGAATAACGCAATAGGCGCGTTAGTCCACCGAAGTCACGTAGAACCTATGACGTATCAACTAATAAACATTATTACAAAATCTTGTCATAAAATCGCTGATAGTCTAACTTTGCCTTAAAACGGTCTAATTCCCTGGCTTTCACTTTCTGAACGTAAACAATTGGTTCAAAATTATGTTTTCATTGTTTAAAAATAGCTTGTTTACAATTTGTAAAGGAACTCAGTTATCGCCTTCTATGTATGGTTACGTATTACCTATAGGTTGTTATGAAACTTTATATTCGTATGCTAAGACTATTTGTTAAATCTGTGTTCGTATGCATGTAGGTATATGTGTATTATACCTATTATTACTATATTACTGTAAGATAAGACTAAATTGACTAAAGTCAGTTATTGAAACAAAAACAAACAAGCCTTATCTACCAATGGGCTAAATGCGAAAATAACACGACGGCCATTTGCAATTACCCGACTAGTTCATAAAGGGGAATAACATTACTGGATTCTTTGTATTGATACACTTCCAAATTTGGTCGGATAATACACTGAACCTCCTTGTTTTCATCGTCATTTTTTTTTCAACGTTGCGAGCCGATTGGTACTAGGCAGTGGATAAAGCTGGCCATGCATTAGTAAGTTACCCTTTTTGTGACGTCATACGACTTTGCGATACGATTTTTTTTATTGATTAATATTTAGTCGTACTGTCAGTTCTAGTATATTTAACTATATTCGATATTCGTTTGCAGATTCGATTCTAGAGTAGGAAAAGTATGAAGTTTTCTTAAAAGTCAAGATGTTTCAAGAAATTGGTAGCAAAATTAAATTAGAAGCCGTAAATTGGAAAAGTCTATAGATGTGTTCCATAAAACCGTTCGCACATACGTATGATACTATGATCATAAATAAGTTTACATCAAAGCAAAACATTTCATATTAAGCAATGCTTTTAGTGCTCACCATTTCTAATGGATATCGCACTTATCGCATATTAATATACAACGTATTCTTATTTTATCTGCAGTCATTAAGAGTTAGTTAATAACCAATACTTTGCTATTGACAAAGGTTCCACTTACACAATGGCCATTGTGGTTAATTAGTTTCGTCGGTCATCTAGTCACGTATGCCTTTTTTGTCTCGTTGTGACGTTCCTATTGTGGGCCATCTATCGAATAGGGAACACCGTGGTGGTTTTACTGAGTAGGTGAGAATACCTTTGGGGAGTCACACACTTAACATATGGGAGTTGAGTATCTATGCAAAAGCAGGTTCCAACGGGAGACCCTGCAAAAGAGGTTCCAACGGGAGACCGATAAATTGGGGAATGTATTAGTCTTACCTAAAGTCGTTTAACAGGTTCACTGTCCCTTGTATCATATATGATACATAACAATTGATTTTCTATTGTGTCTAGCGCCAGACTGCGAATGGATTAAAGCGTACTCAGCGTGAATAATGGCTGGCATACTTTGCCATAGCACTCATAGAGTCACGTAAGCGTTGTAGCTAAAGACTGACTCATCAGTTTATTTGAACAATACTCATAGCATTATCGTTCGTTTATTGCATTTCTTAACTCATAAAGTTATTAAAATACTTCTGTGTAAGCTAATTACCTTAGGATATTTCCGCACTTGAAATAATCGTAGAGCATAAGTTAATACTCATTAAATACTTTTTGATTAGATAACTAGAGTGCTCATTAATGCAACAATGATATTTGTTGCGAAGATAATTATGAGTTAATGAGAAAGATGTAGTTAACGTTATTTATCTAAAGCTACGTAAGATATAACGACACGAATGCTTGACGAAACAGTATTGGGACACGGTTCTACAAAAATCAACCATGCATAAATAGGCTATAACTTATTTTCATTACATATATTTGTCCATCGTTTCTTGAGATCTTCATTGTTCGCATAAGGGTAGATCCACTTTTGAGTTTTGAAACCTGTTTTGTGGAACAACCATCACGTTAAATTACCACCACGTGTCTGGTTTATATGGTAGCACCAACCACGTGGTGGTCGTTAAGCGAACTACGTAACCAACAATAAGATACGAATGGTATAAAATACCTGTGTAGCTTGATAATTGAAAATAGTTATCTGTATACATAAAATTGACAGACTGACTGACTGTCAGTCGTAAGAATCTGATATTTGGCATGTATGTTCGTTGGGGACCGTAGAGGTGAAGACTAACTACTAAGAAGGGATTTCCCGAAAGTCCTTTGGATCCACGTAGACATGATGAAATTTATAAGCAGTAGTTTCTTTTTCTAATGAGTAAGATTCACGTGAATGTGAACCCAAGAATATACTTACCATGATATTGTTCACTTCATGTTTCAAAATGAATAATGTCATTTAATTAGAAACGATTGACGACATGAAGACCACTTTTTCAAACTGCTCTTATTAACAATCATGACATATCATATATCTTACCTTGTGAGCTATAACTATAATATTAAATATACCATTAGAAATTTGTGTGCACTGCTAATGAACTGTTAAGTGATTGAGATAGTTAATGATAAGTACTTTTCTAAAATCGACCACGTGTTAATTTGTGTAATTTGTTGATTTTATTGCCAGTATTTATGACATCTGACGTCATATTGAAAACGGTGTCGGTTTTTATGATATTTTCAGTAATCTAGCTACCTATTTCTGTCTGTATGTTTAAAATTCTTGCGTTACTGAGTGACTGACAGGCAATGTAAAGCCAAAGCTATTGGGCGCAAGAAGTTGAAAATTGGCAGGTGAGGGCCTTGTGGAGCGTAGGGGAGCACTTAGAAGGTATGTCCTACAATCCCTAAGGCATTGGACAGAAGCGGTTATAAGCAACATATATACGAGCTTAGACGTTGGAATCCTCTAGTACGTTATAAAATAATACCACCCTTCTATGGTGTAAATTTATACCGTCTTATTACAAAACATGGACTAAATATAAATCGAGGTTTAGCCCTTAGCTTACTTGCTTAACATTGATTTAACGTGCACTATAAACACATTTTTCTAAAACTATTGTTACTAAAATTCTTTGGAACAAATTTCGAATAAAAATCAGTAACTATCTGCCTAAAAAGTCCTTTTAAAAATTCTCCGTTAAGGTCTAAACCTAGTATTATTTTTAAACCATGTTTTGTAATAAGGCCCATAAGGTTTAACACTAGCAAAAAAAAATCCATATTAAAGATATGGTCTTTTTCTGTAGTTTAAAATAGTGCGTCTACTAGACTAAAGAAATTATCAATCAATGATATCAAAATGTTTGTCAGATTTGATGTGAATGTAGACTTTAGTTCATGGAAATGATAATAACAATGTTTTATTTTATTTAGGCATATTTAATGTGCCATATGGTTATGGGTTAAGTAAATATAAACATCTTTATAACTTAATTTAAGGTACGTGTTATTTTAATCTTTCAACGTCATTATACGGTTATTTATAAGCGCAGGTGGAAATGTTTTTTAAATATTACGCTATAACTCAATTTTAATTTGGGACATTTGTATTTTCTGTTATTTTACTAAAATTGAAAGGTTCTGTGTCTCTTTAAAGCATGTAAACTTTCGAATTATTACTGCAGTTGTAAAACTACAATAATAACACTATACTTTATTAAAAATCTTGTACTTTACATTTTAGACGAAGGAAACAAAATAGGTTGTTATTAAAAATATACAGCGCAACGCATAAAAAAAGCTTAATGCATGGGACGCTTTATATCCCCACTGCGCAACTCGAGTCGCGCAGCCGCCATTGCCGTATAAATACCGCGAGCGCCATCGACGTCACGTAGTCGAAATCGAGAGGTGAAGGTGCGAATAATGGAGAGGTGGCGTCCATATTGTATTCCCATAATCGATCATCATAGGAGCTAGCAGAGCGACCGCCGACGTATTAGTCGTGAAAGTAAAGAAGTGCAGTGTTTCGACGTGTCATCCGAGCAGATCGACAGCGGTTCGAGGCCAACCCGGGCGGATCGTGACGATCGAGAGAAACAGCCACACACACAGTCTCGCGTGCCAGGCGACCATCTTGTGAAACATCGAGCGCGCGAGAGCACGAGTCGCGACCCAGAGCGACGGAGCCAACCACCGACTGAGTACTGACTGACCGGCTGCCCGTCGACATTCAACATTCTCAGAGAAAGAAAGAAAATCAGTGTTCGTGTCTTCGTGAAAACAAAGTGTCGGAGCGGCAACAAGATAGAGGGAGACCATCAGACGGCGGCTCACAGCATGAACCGCACAGCTCCCGCGTGCGCGGCGGTCGCCATGGGCGCACAACAGGCCCGCGGGCGTCGCCGCGCGGCGCTACGGCGTTCCGCGGCGCGCGACGAACGTACGGAGCGCTACGCGGCGAGCAAGTGGGGCGCAGCACCCGCCGCCGCCGCTCTGCCCCCACCGCCTACGCACTGGCGGCGCGAGGGTCGCTGCCGGCCCGAACCCGACCGCGCGCTGCCACTCAAGCTCCTCCTCAACGTCACGGCGTAGAGCGTCATCGTCGCCGCCGCCTTATGGACTCTTAAGCTGCTAGTGTTAAGTGTGGTGCGCGGGCGCCCCGGGCCGAAGGGCCTAGCCCCGACACTCGGTGCGCCGACTTTTTTATTTCGAGGCGCGAGTCGCGGCCGCCGCCGGGCCCGCCTGTCCGCGGCCGCCACCCGCAGCCGACCAAATTCCGGCGTTAGGTATTATTTTGTGAAAATTTTAGTAGGTAAGTGGAGCCCTGTGCGCGCTTCCGCCGGCACCCCTGTCCCCGTCATAAACAAGAGAAAAACACAAAAAAATCCGCGGGGCGGTGTTGCCGGCGGGTGCGCGCTCTGGGCGGCGGCGCGGGCCGGGGCTCGCTCGGCGGCGCGCCTCTTATTTTGCTCGGGCTGCGCCGCCGGCCGCCGCGCGCGCCGGGCCGCGCCCTCGTATCGTTTATTTATCTGAGAGCGATTGAGTTCGCGGCGGGCCCGGCTCGGCGGGACCTCTCGCCGTCCTAAGCTTTAAACGTAGTATGTGAGGAGTCAGGGCCCGCCGCCCCCTAGATGTAGATTTTAAAATTTAACGATACGGTATATGTGAAACCGACTGTTGAAGATTGGGAGTCTATTGAATACGTTTGTACAGTTAGTATATTGATCTCAGCACTGCGGACGTCGCGCCACTCGTCTAGAGCTTTCTGTGATGTACAAAAAAAAAAACGAGTATATTTGGAATTTTACAAGTTTTTTATAATTAATTTGTAATGTATACTTTTAAGTGAAGAAGCGCGGTGTAGCGCTGGACTGTCCGCAGCATCCTGTTCCCGCCTTGTCCCATCCTTGTATCCCGTCTTTTCCCTGGGCTTAATAAGCCTGTCAAATAGTTACTGTTTCTAAGAGCAGAAAAGTATTATAATATGTAACTAAGAGTTAGTGCAACAATTCGGCTCATCAACCAAATGTAAAAACCAAGAAAAACTGTTTACGCAAGAAAGAAAAAGCTACAAGACCAAGAAAGAACCAGGAGCAGAACTAGAAGCAAGAAAATTCTATTCCCACCCTGTCCCATCCCTTATCCCGTCCCATCCCAGGGCTCTTCGGAGCCCGCCAAATGATTCACTGTTTCTAAACAAACACAAAAGTCAAAACTTCAAACTGCTCTGTCATAGAGCAAACTTTTCAGCTGAAGACTTGAAGAAATGAAGCGTTTATGACGAATTCCAGGGCAGAGACAAGAGGCATTGTAGAAAAAAGAAGACATCATAGGGCAGGACATCCGCTAGACTACAGATTTGGTAAGATGCATTAATTTTTCTTCACATCTTCACCATTCCAACATCATCCTTCTAGCGTTTTCTCACTTGCATCTAAAACTTTTGCTTTGGTGCCCAGGCACCAAAGCAAAAGTTCAAAAAGTTCCAACATCATCCTTCTAGCGTTTTCTCACTTGCATCTAAAACTTTTGCTTTGGTGCCTGGGGTCTCGGAGATCTAACTAGATTTGGCAGAATTTAAGCTTTCTTCTGTAACACAGTTTAAACTAGCACAGAAGACAGGGTTTACATGTTTGTTGCAATTATTTTGTCGATAAAGATTTTTTTTAATTTCATTTCCTAAATATTTTATTAAGTATCAAAAACTATTTTGACAATAACATACTACTGCATAATTATTCTGATAAAAACTACTAACTAGATAAAAATCAATTTAGTAAGCCAAATTGTATCTGATTCTGTGGTCTTGGTCCCACTCATCATTGACAATATCATCATTAGTACCCTAATTTAAGACTAGAGGATGCCCGCGATTACACCCGCGTTATTTAAGGCTACTGCTCTGCTCCCGTCGCTCAAAGCGTGATGTTATATAGCATTCCTCGATAAATGGGCTATCTAACACTGAAAGAATTTTTCAAATCGGACCAGTAGTTCCTGAGATTAGCATGTTCAACCAAACAAGCAAACAAACTCTTCAGCTTCCATATATTAGTACTAGACGATGCCCGCGGTTACACCCGCGTTATTTAAGGCTACTGCTCTGCTCCCGTCGCTCATAGCGTGATGTTATATAGCCTGTAGCCTTCCTCGATAAATGGGCTATCTAACACTGAAAGAATTTTTCAAATCGGACCAGTACTTAGTTGCTGAGATTAGAGTGTTCAACCAAACAAACAAACAAACTCTTCAGCTTCCATATATAAGTGTAAGATGAGTGGTAACTTTTACTTGTAATGATGAGATTTCAATAATGAGTGGGACCGAGACGGCTTAATTTTATTAAGCTGTCGAGTCCTTGTGCTTGTCCGTGAGCTTTTAGACAGGTATACAAACTTTATCTTTGTAACTTAAAACATCCTGCTTAAATCAAGGAGTTATATACATTCCAGTGTCTATTGCCAATCAGGCTTGCTCTGAACAGCATCACCTAGACTAAAATTGAACTAGATAAGTCTTCGCTTCTGGAATAATGTTTAAATGATCTAAAATCAAAATTTCTTTTGTCTGTCTTTGCTTTTGGTTTGTCTGGGGTAATCTCTGGAATGGCTGAACTGATTTTGTTTGGACTTTCACTGGAAGTTAAAGGACTTTTCAGTACTATGTATATAGGCTATAATTTGACTCTACTTGCTCTTGTTGAAGTACTGCTAGTTCTAAATAAATCTTTTTAGATTGCATGTCATGTTATCCACATTGGGACTGCTTGAATAAACCATTGCAACATTGGGGATTAAATTCATTACCTCTGGCCCCATAAAGACATATCTATTTCAACATTTTGGTTATTTACAACACTTATACAAGTCAAAACCCTATTCTAGATGAAGCCGGCTTTTCTAAATGACCTCTTGAGAAAAAAAGCTGAAACAAACTAGGAACCTTATCAATATCAATAACTAGAGGATGCCCGCGGTTACACCTGCGTTATTTAAGGCTACTGCTCCGCTCCCGTCGCTCATAGCGTGATTTTTTATAGCCTATAGCCTTCCTTGATAAATGGGCTATTTAACACTGAAAGAATTTTTCAAATTGGACCAGTAGTTCCTAAGATTAGCGCGTTCAACCAAACAAACAAACTCTTGCAGCTGTATATATTAGTATAAGATCACCAGACCCAGAAACACTTATATAAGTTTATATAAGTGTTTCTGGGTCATGCCATAATATAGTTTAAGAAGAACTGTTAAGAAATAATTTGACTTTATCAAAACAATTGCTCTTGAAACAGTGTGCTGCTGCCTTAGGGCCATTTTTTTGTTTTTTTACTGTATAATAATTACAAGACACTACTTCATATCTGCATTTAAACTGATTAATATAGTATTTAAATCGTGAAAATAGAATTCTTATGTCGGAATATCTGTGCCAAATTTCAGCTACGCCCAGTAGCTTAGGCTGAGCGTTGTCTTGTCTGTCAGTCAGTACTCGGTAATGTAAGGATTCTATACATATACATAAATAGGTATATATGTATACTAGCTGTGCCTTAGGGCCTCTGCCCAGCACCCTTGGCCCATAGTGAGATAACCTTCTTTGATAGCCTATAACCTTCTTCCATAAATGTACTACCAATACAACGCGAAGTATTCAAATTGGATTGTACTGATCCTGAGATTAGGATGTTCTAACAAGCTTCAGCTTTATAATATAAGAGTAGAAATATCCGGTTGTAATATAATGATATTACAGAGACAGACCCTCTAATATAATAGCAATCAGAGCAAGTTTAGGATCAGATAGTAGTCCTGTAGGTTATTCTATGATAGAGAAAAGAAGTGGTTGGCAATGAAAACTTTTTGGGAGTTTATTATTCACTGTTATTAGTTAAACAGTTTATCTGAGTGGACCTATCACACAAGTTTAACCAAACACTTCCTTTTTATATACTGGAACTAGTTGTACTCCAAAGTTTCGCCGAGGCTAATTTCGGAATCTCGACAGCTTATATTATATTGCCCTAAAAAGCCCTCTTTTCCAGTGAAAGTTCCGTTAAAATCAGTGTAGCCAGAGAGAGAGACACACTCACAGATGAGAGAATACTAATTCTCTCATCTGTGAGTGTAGCCATTTCAGGATTACTCTGGACAAAAAGAGACAGAAATACAACAATTTTGCTGATTAATTGGTATTGTGTAACTTACTAGGTGCAAACCACTATAGTAATCATACAACTTAACGTATATATTTCTACATGCATACATAACTCACGCCTGTATCCCTGAAGGGGTAGGCAGAGGTGTATTATACACCCACACTTCGCCAGTTATGTTTCGGTCCCAATGTAATAGGGGGCGAGCCTATTGCCATCTACCGGGCACATTGTTAAGCGAGCGATAATTAACATTTTTAATACACACATAACTTCGAAGTCAGTGGTGTGTGCCCGGGGTAACTGGGGATCGAACCTGAGACCGTCGTCTCAACTAATCTTCTTGATATATAAAATCCTTGCGTTACTTACTGACTGACAGACACGCTACAGCCGAAACTACTGGGCACAGGAAGCTGAAATTTGGCATGTATGTTCCTTGGGAACCGTAGGGGTGCATTAAGAAGGGATTTCCCGAAATTCCCACGGGATCAGCCAAAACGAGTAAATTAAAAAAAAATGCAGGCGTAGCAGCTACTGGCGTCCTCTAGTTCAACTATAAAACTCATCTAAATCTAAAAAAGTTTTACGTGACAACGACTTTGAGTGGTAAAATAATTTTAATGTGAATATTCATTCGTATAGTAGAAAGAAGGATGAAAGACGCGTGCCTTTCACTTTTTATGTCTGTCTCTCTCGCTCTTAGGCGGGACGCGTGCCTCTCACTCGCTCTCATTGTGAGCGCATAACGTGAGCGGAGCGTAACGCAGTTTCTTGAAGTGTCACCCGGCAAACCAATTTATAAGACGTTGTCACGTCAAAATCTTGTATGTCTGTGTTACTTATCAAACTCATCAGAAACAACTTGACCAATTTTGATGAAATTTTTGTGTATGTATACATATTTGGTAGTTCTAAGTACTTCTGAGGTTAGGTTGTAGGCTATTCTTTGATAATTTGCATAATCTGTCACCACACGGAGTTATGTTTAATAAAAACGGTTACGTCACAAAATATATCTCAGAAATATCAGCTACGCTTAAAACTAACTATACACACCGTACAAAATCAATTCAGTCATAGTTTCATAAAATTTTGTACGTTGCATATGGGTCAGCGTCCGTTTGACAGCTGTGCAACGGGTGCATTGACCTATTGACAAGTTGCACAGAATATGAGAATATTAATAGCGGGCGGCGGCCATTGTTTTCTGCCACAGAGTAGTAAAAGTGCATTAGGCAAAGGATAAACAGTAAACAGCCAATAGTTTTTAATGAGTACATTAGTACAATGTTGTATTTTGTCGAATGCGTGGATAATGTAGTTGTATGAGCAGAAGTAAGTTCGTTCGTGTATATTTATATAGAGTGCAGCTCTAAAATATGCTATTTCACATACATACATACATATCGTCACGCCTTTTATCCCCGAAGGGGTAGGCAGAGGTGTATTCTACACCCACTTTTCGCCAGATATACTTTAGTCCCACGTAATAAGGGGCGAGCCTATTGCCGTACCGGGCACATTTCCAGACTCCGTGCTGCTACTGAGTATTTCGTGACAGAAAAACCCAATAACACTGCCCGACCCAGGAATCGAACCCGGGACCTCCCGATCCCACGCGCACATTTATGCCGCGAGACCAACGAGGCAGTCGTATAGTGTTTGATGTCGAGTTTTCCGTCTCTACGCAAAAATGGTATTTGCATCGTGTTATCCCTTAGTCGCCTCTTACGACACCCACGAGAAGATGAGGGATGGTGACACTTGTATTCTGTGCCGTCAACCACACGGCTATTTCACATATTCTTATAAAAATGTTATTTAAGCAAATAGTTACCATTACCAAAACTATTGTCATGCCGAGGATCTCGAGTTCTAGAACCTATGGTGCGCACCACATATTTTACGAAGTGCGTATTAAATGGTTAATTATCGCATGCTAAGCAATGATAGAATGTGTGTAAGTGTTAATTATCGCTTGTCCCGTGCCTCGGAGAGCACGTTAAGCCGTCGGTCCCGGTTGTCATGAAGATCTTTGACAGTCCTTACAGGGCGTCAGTACCTTCTTTATAAACTGACTAGTCTAAACCAAGGAATATTGCTTTCCCTTCGAGTTGCGGAGGTCAGACAGGCAGTTGCTCTGTGGAAAAGCTAATATTCAGCCAAATCCGGTTAGACTAGTAAGCGGACCCCGGATTGAAACAGGAATAACGCTAGGAGGATGATGATGCTAAGCTGTGATCTTTCACTGCATGTAAGGGCCATCCTGAGGAAACCTGTAGAGGTATCTGAGAGTTCTCGATGATGTTCTCGATAAACATGTAAGATTTGCCATCCTGCACTTCGTCAGTAGTTTTAGTACTATTAACTATTATGTGCAAGCGTGGTGGACTGTATGGCATAAGCCTTCTCATAATAATAAGGTCTACCGTCTAAACCCAGCACTGGAACATAATAAAATATAAGGCTGAGGATATAATGCACCTTATTTGCTCAATATACATAAATAGGTATCAGTGGCGTAGGAAGGGGGGGTGGGCGGCGGAGGTAGTCTGCCCCCGGTGGCACCCATTTTGGGGTGCCACCCATCCATAAAAGAGGGTGACACCCAAAACTTAACTTGCAGAACAAAACAACATAGGCACTAACTCAGCACTACGAGAGTTAACCCGGAATTGTTAGGTATCGACTAAAAAAAAAAGAAGAAAAGGTCATCCGCCAACTACCGCCCCGGGTGCCACGGGTGGCACCCAAGCTAGACACCACTGATAGGTATAGTTAGCGTCATATTAAGGTGACACATATTTAGGAGATTTCTATGTGTGTTGGGTTATGGCGTTTAATAATAATTATTACTTTTCTCAGTACGCCGCATGATTGGGCAAATAAGCTTTAAATGGCATTTCATAATAGACCAAAATTTATATAAAAAATCTTTGTTTAAGATCTGCCTTGCGATGTTTTTAGTAAGTCTCTCACTTAAGTCTGTCAATCGTAATATTAAACTAAAGGACGCCAGCAGCGACGCCTGCATTTTTTTTTTAATTTACCCGTTTTGGCCGATCCCGTGGGAATTTCGGGAAATCCCTTCTTAGTGCACCCCTACGGTCCCCAAGCAACATACATACCAAATTTCAGCTTCCTGCACCCAATAGTTTCTACTGTAGCGTGTCTGTCAGTCAGTCAGTAAGTAACGCAAGGATTGGCTCTGTTTTCATAGAACACATGGCTATTCAAGCTGGACACTTTGACATTCGCACCGTTCTTATGGTGAACGAAATAAGTCTTCAAATCGTACTTCAACTGATTAGCTTGACATGTGACCCCGTGTGCAAGGTCTGTCTAATTCGGAATATGAGTGTGTGCGTTATTTTACAATATTAATATTTTACTAGCTGTTTCGCGCGGTTTCACCCGCGTCCTGAGGGAACTACTTCGCGTACGCAGTTAATTTTTAATTTATAGACTTAGTTACTCCTTGGTACATCAGCTATCCGCCAGTGAACGCCCCGTCAAAATCGGTCCAGCCGTTCCCAAGATTAGCGAAAAATTGTAAAAAATGTCATTTCGGTATATGTACCGTGTATACAGCCATATGCATTAAGTAAAAAGCGGTTATTTTAATATTACAAACAGACACTCCAATTTTATTAATGTGTATAGATTTGACACATATACACACATGTTAAAAGTACCTATTTGCCGTTAGGTTATCAACTTATCACTTCTGTTCGTAGGCACGGTAATATAATCTAACAGTATTGTAACTCGGCCGTCTTCGTGAGTTATATACCTACCAGACGCGCCGCATGCGAGCTGCGGCACGATAGCGGCTGCGGGTACTGTAGGCACAGTCCGCACAGTCTAATGGGTACTCTGCTCGAGGCGCGTAGGTATAAGTCGAGTTTCGTGCGTTTGTATGGAGTTGTTACAATACTGTTAGACATTATTACCGTGTCGTAGGTATAGCTGGCGTGATATAGGCACTGTAACTCGTTGATAACGTTATCAACGGCGGTGAATAAACTCACTACATTTATAATAATAAAATTGAAGTATGTACTTGCGTCGTTGTATATTATTAGATATGATTGGATTGCACTATTGCAGTAGAATAAATGATTTGGTTATTGTTTAAACTTTTGTGCTAATTAACATTAGTTTTATATTTTGGTTCAGGATATTAGTAATGTAACGAATGTCATATTTTGGACATTCGCGAATGCGAATGCGAATATCTGCTGCCAACATTCGCGAATGCGAATGCGAATATTCAGTTTCGGGACGGTTTTTTAAGGACGCAAAACAGTTTCTAAAGAACCATTTTTCTCCTACATACAAGCTAAATGTCCAAAAATTATATAGGTGCCATTTCCTATCAATTTATATACCGATATAAATTATTCACACATTTCACACTGTATCCAAAATTGGAGGGCGAATATTGATCGTGAGTAATCGTGAATCTTCTACTAAAATAAATTAAAATATTGAAGATTTTCAAACTAAATAAACGGGCACATGAACTACGTCCTATCAGGCCAGATTAATAAAACCAGTTCTTTTTTAAGTACCACTCATAACCATGTATCAAAAATCGACTTTATCGTAATACACAATTTAATTTCTCAGCATTGTTGGCAAATTGTATGCAAAGGTACTGATTGAAAGAGTTATGAAAGTAACCGACAAGAAAATATGGGATGTACAAGCGGGATTCCGAAACTATGGCTATGGCTATGGGATGTACGGATCAGGTTTTTTCCTTGCGAAGCATAAAAGTTTTTGGCCAAAGGTCCAAAGGTCTATTGCGCATTCGTGGATTTGGAAAAGGCTTACGATAAAGTGGTGAGGAATGAAATGTTGTCGGTGCTGTTAATGAATGAGGTAGACAGCAGCCTCATTCAAGCTCTGAAATCTGAGCCTTTATGAGATTTTAGAGCTTGTGTGAGGATAAACTGGGCATACACTGACTGGTCTACCATCGAGAAAGGTTTTAGACAAGTATGTGCAGCGTCACCGTGGCTATTTAACCTCTTCATGGACAGTTGTTTGCAAGATTTAAAACGTAGTGACTGCGGATTAAGGATGCATGGGTTACTCGTAAAATGCCTCCTTTATGCTGATGATCAGGTAATACTTGCGTCTTTAGCGGAGGAGTTGCAGGAGATGGTAACAATCATGCGTTGTGGAAAGAAATGGTGCGTTAAAGAGGAAAGGAATGAAAGTGAATGTATGTAAGTAAAAGGAAATTTATGGTTTTTGAAAAGGAGGAATGCGTTACGGCTTGTAATGTTTTGATCGATGGACAGCGCGTGGAGCAAGTGAATGAGTTTGTTTACTTAGGTACGTTGTTTACAAGAGATGGTAAGAATGAAGAAGAAATTGAAAGAAGAGCTAATGCAGGTAATATAGTGAATGGAGCTCTGAAGGCGTTTATGAACAGTCAAAACGTGTCCAAAAAGGCATGTTTGGCTGTGCATAGATGGGTGTTAGTGCCTACCCTTATGTATGGTAGTGAAAGTTGGGTATGGCAGAAGAGACTTGAAAGTAGAATAAATGCTGTAGAAATGAGAGCACTAAGAAGTATGTGTGGTGTATCTTTGACCGATAGAGTAAAGAATTGTGTGATAAGAGAGTGGTGTGGGGTAAAAGATGTAGTGACAAGCATCGAGAAAGGCATGTTAAGATGGTTTGGGCACATGGCGAGGATGGATGACGAAAGACTGACAAAGAAGATATATAAGGCAAGTGTAAATGGGACAGGACGAAGGGGAAGACCTAGGCGAACGTTCTCTGACGAGATTGTAGACATCCTAAAAAAAGGACAGGTCAGAAGTACCCTAAACAGAAGAGCATGCATGAGAAACTTGAAGAGAGTGAATGAAGCAAGAGAGATATTTCAGCAACGATCAACGAAATTTCAGCAACGATCAACGAGCAACGATCCTGACTGAATGTCAGGATCGTTGCAAATGGCGATCCGTAATCTCTGCCTACCCCTCCGTGAAACAGGCTTGAGTCTATGCATGTATGTATGTACAATTTAATTGTTAAGCTTCATTGCCCAAGTTTAAATAAATAAATGATACCAAATGATTAAGAGAAGACTGATAATGTAATTACGAGGTTTAGTTACTTTTTCATACATTAAAAAAACATAAGAAATTAATGGATTTTGTTTTAATAACCAACTAAGTATTACCCTCAAAAAACAATTAAGTATTATATGTATATTCGCAAAACATTCGCAGTAATTTCGCGAATGCGAATATCCAAAAATATGCGAATATTCGCGAATGCGAATATTCATTACATCACTACAGGATATACATATACCTTTGTTTCTAGTACCTATCCGATATTTTGGCACGTAGTAGGTATATAATTAACCTGAAAGACATAGGTATAACTTATATTATTTTATTACTAGCTGACTCGGCAACCGTTGCTTTGAGGTTTAAAGTATTTTTTAAAAGTGAAATAAGAAGGATGTCCAAAAAATTTAAAATGCCAAACTAATTTAGGAGTTACGATAAGACTGGTCCACAAACCTACCAAATATAGTAAACCTAACGACATTAAAAATCATAACCGGCCAAGTGCGTGTCGGGCCACGCGCAATGTAGGGTACGGAACCCTACATTGTTTGTTGCCCATAATGGCCATTATTGATAATAACTTCTGTTTCACATGGGACTAAAAACGGGCATCTTTAAGATTAAGCCAGCGCTCCCAATGTAAACTCACAGAAATAGGTATTTATAAGTTAACCGAAGATTACTCGTAAACTAGAGATGTTTACTTAGCCGTGATAGTTTTCCTTTTAAATTCGTTATATGTACTACATTTGTGATTTTTTTCACCTCTTCCAAATCAATAGTTTAGCCGGCAGAGGGGGGGGGGACACTTGAGTCTAACAATTTTTTTCACTTCAAAGCTTGATATTTGACAAACCAATCACTTGATCGAAAAATGGTTTGAGCAAACCAATAATATTTTTTTAAAACCTATCCAATGATACCCCACACAATGGGGTACTCAACCAAAAAAAAATGTATCCCCACTACATATGTAGGGGAGATACCCTTAAAAAAAATATTTTCCTAAATATTATTCTACAGTTTTGTTGCAATATTGTATGTTTATATTCATGTCAAATATCAGCTTTCTAGCACCAGGCTTCTTTGAGCTAGGCTGCGGACGGACAGACGGACGGACATGACGAAACTATAAGGGTTCCTTGTGGACTACGGAACCCTAAAAAATCGGTCAAGCCGTTTTGGAGGCGTTCCACAATAAACACTGTGACTTGAGATATTTTTTCTTTGTTATAGACTCATGCTTGTATCCCCGAAGGGGTAGGCAGAGTTGTAATATTACACCCACATTTCGCCATGAATTTTTTGGTCCCACGTAATAGGGGGCGAGCTTATTGCCGTACCGGGCACATTACCAGACTGCGTGCTGCTACTGAGCATTCGGAAATACTCAGTAACACTTTTGCCCGAGCCGGGAATCGCACCCAGGACCTCCGATCAGCACGCGCATACGCTATCCTCTGGACCATGGAGGCAATCACGAGATATTATATACATACTAGTCTTCGCTCCCGTGAATATACCTCAAACGATGCCTAAACCTTCCTCAAGGAATCACGCTATTAGTGGTAACCGTACCAAAATCCGTCCAGCAGTTTTTGATTTTATCGCGTTCATGCAGACAGAACGGAAGACAAGGGTACTTCAGTTAATAATATATTGTTTATATGTAACTTGGCTGGCCTATTTCTGTTGGTATAATATTGGTTAGTGACTCCAAAGCTGGTTTTGTTTGTTTTTCGTGTGAGCGTGTGGCCAACTCTGGTGTCGGAGTTTTCAGGCCGCTCGAAGCCCTCCGACATGGCCTAATGATCCGTATACTTACACAAGTACCGGGACCGACAGCTTTACGTGCCCTCCGAAGCACAGTAGATGTAAATGCCACACCCGTTCACCCATCCAAGTGGCGGCCTGTGCAAGCGTTGCTTAACGTGCCGATCTGTACGAAAGGCAAGCCAAGTCTCGCCATGAGCGCTACACAAAGCTGGATGATGTGGGTTTGATTCCCACTGAGGATAAACATATGATAGGGGTGATTATTTCTTGTGTCGGACGTTTTGTCGTATATGTAAGTATAGGATTTCGTTATTTATGAAGATGACATACTGCACTTGCTCTTATTATTTTAAAAAAATAAGTATTGTCAACAACTTAAATACATACTTACATAACGTTCGCCCAAATATGAAGAGATACAGATTAAAAATAATACGTAATCAACTACTTATAAGGCAATAATTAAATGATAATTAATTATCTATACATATTGACATTCTGTATTTTTTATTTTTATTTTCTGTACTTCCTTCATATCAATGTCATTTTGGCGCGGAAATAGAAATTATAAATGTGGTCATAGATCAGACAATGATAAGTGCGTTTTTGGTCAATATGACTTATCAATATAGGTATAATGGCCAAAAAATGCTTTAAATTTGGTCATATTAGGATAACTGCGTACAAAATATTACTGTTGTATTGAATACTAATCAGATTATGATAATGCATGCAGTTATCCTAATAATTATGACCAAATGTAAAAGCATTGTTTGGCGATTATAAATAAATAAATAAATAAACTATTTTTGTTTCAGGTAAACCCATATTAAAACATATAACATTCATTAAATTGCATACATTAAAAATTCCATTATTACTAAATTAATTAAACAATTATTCCATTTAAAATAATTTCACTACACTACTCATATTAAATTTAATATTATTTTACAGGTTGATAGCAGACATTAGATATCGACATAATCATTTGAAGCAAGCATGACAATATTATGTAATTAGTACAGTTTTAATTAATTTATGTAGCTGGAGTGTTGAAAGCCATACACGAAGGAGAGGTTTGCTTGGTATATGGCTCTCAACACACCATTATCAGAATTATGTACCCGGTTCATAAATGAGGCTCTAGCCTTTCTCAAAACTGCATATAGAAGTCATCCACTCTATTCTCTGCGAACATGCCTGACGCATTACACCTCCATGGTAGTCCCAACATACACCGGAATGCATTATTATATTGTACCCGCAACGCATTATATACTATATATACCTATATTGATATCTGGGGGCACGGTAGTGCCCCCACCAAGTCGAGCACAAAAGTGGCACGGCCGTACCATCCTTTTCTCGAAGCAATTCAGGCCATTTTCGACCCCCTATAACTTCGTTGTGGATGAAACTAGAAGCCTGATTTTTTTGTTACCATGCAGGCATAGTATATACACGGTGTATTTTAAATTGTGCCCCCACCAAGTCGAGCACAAAAGTGGCACAGCCGTACCATCCTTTTCTCGAAGCAATTCAGACCATTTTCGACCCCCTATAACTTCGTTGTGGATAAAACTAGAAGCCTGATTTTTTTGTTACCATGCAGGCATAGTATAAACACGGTGTATTTTAAATTTCATTTAATTTGAACCAGTAGTTTAAGAATTATAACGAGTCAAAATTCTTAATTTTGTCACTCACTGACCGATCATCAAAAGTCTAAGGCATTTCTAGCAGACATAGAAGCCTCAATTTTAGAATACAATTAGTGTTAAGTATATGAATCAAGGAAAAACTATAATATGAATAAATTTCTGACCGGTTTTCGAGATACATTAACTGCATAAATAACTTTGTAATCCCATATAAATATATAGGATTACAAAATTACATTTGCACTTACAGCTTTAATTAAGAACCGTCAACTGTGGCAACTTGACCACATTTTTTTCCAATTTATCAAATAACTATGATACTGATAGATTTTTTTAAATATTATTTGATTTGTTTGTGATCATAATGAACTAATAATTCATAGTAACTATCGGTTTCTTTAAAATACCTTGAAATTGGCGTTCTAGACAAAGAAATATAACAGAGGTCAAATTGACACCACTTTGGCATCTTGACCAAACAATTATTTTTTATCGATAATTTCCTATTATTTCCTATTTTAGGTCAATTTGGTCATGCTTAACCTATTTTTAATATGGTATCCCTTTTCGAATTACCTAAAACCTTACAAATCTGGTAATACTGGATACTAGGTCAAGTTGTCATAGGATTCAAAACGACTTTCATACAAATCATTCGTTTTCTATAGGGCTGTCACTAAAACAAGTTTCAAAATAATATTTATTATTTAATAAAAAATAAATGTCACACAAAATATTAATGCTTTTACTTAAGTTTAATAATTGAAATGGCAGGAATACAAATGGTATACTTAATAACTAATAGTACCATATCAATTGCTCATGTCAACATTTCCTCAGAGTAGTTTTTGTACGGTCTTGCCCCAAGTCTCCAACGATCTCGTTTTTTTGGTCGCATTTTATCCTTAAACCAAAAATAGGTAGATTAAAGTTCGTGTAGTCCACGCGAGCGGAGCTGCGGATGAAAAGCTAGTATTTTCATGAAACTAAATTTGTTTTGTTATTACAAGTAATAAAGTACAAGTTTGCATAAAAAGAAATTATCCGTGGCTCCGTTCGCGTCCTAAGGAAATAAGATGTTTTCCTAGGTTAAAAAGTAGCTAGAAAGTTATATTTGAAGACTCAAAAAGGGATTCCCGAGTCTCCAACTATAAATATTGCGGCGTAAAACATCACGCCAATCCGTCGTTCCATTGTAACCAATTAGGAATTAGGATTAGTCAATTAGGTACTTTTATATCTAATTTGGTGTCAACCATTTGTGTCAACCCTCGGCATAGGTCAAGATGCCACTATGCCGGCAATGGCAACTTGACCTAACCTCGACTAACATGACCTAACCAAATATTTCGGCAGATTGGCCTAAAAACGGATGTTTAACAATCTTAAATTAATCTACGAGATATACTACAGAACATATCAAAATTGTACTCACCTGAGATCAATAGTTTTAGCTCTATAAACACAATTTTCATACACCGGCAAAAACACGTCGTGTCACTATTCGACTTCGAAACGCCATATTTTTTAAACCAACAATGTTACCACAGTGAAAAAAGAATATGTTGCCAATGGTAATCATAAAAATCTACTACTGTTGAAATTGAAGGTAACACTATTTTAAATTCTACATGTAAAAAGGTCTTGTTCGTAAATATTACTTATGGGCAAGTTGCCCTGTATATGTCAAGTTGCCATAGTTGACGGAAAATTCGTTGTTGGTGTACAAGAAGTAGAAAAAAAAAACAAAAAGAAATGAGATCCCATAAAAACAATACTTGTCAAAACTACCAAGTCTCGCGATCGTAAAAAGTTGTGAGATCTATGTAATACCAAGTCGGTTTATTAAAAATATGGAATGTTTCATATAGATATATTGACTTGGCAATCGCATAAAACAATCTAATTTATATTTATGTATTACTTATAAGATATATTGTGTTTTCATGCGAGGGCCAAGTCAATCTATTTGTTTAAAACATTCCATATTTTTAATAAACCGACTTGGTATTACATAGATATCACAACTTTTTACGATCGCGAGACTTGGTAGTTTTGACAAGTATTGTTTTTATGGGCTCATATTGACCAAAAACGCACTTATCATTGTCTGATCTATGACCACATTTAACCTAGTGTAAGTTTTAGAGTTGTTATTTATAAGTTTTATAACTACACACGTATATACGTCACATTATTTGATCAATCCATCGATTTTTCTACTACAGATACCTTTTTTACACATAAATACAATTGAAGTGTCTGTCTGTAATATTAAAATAACCGCTTTTTACTAAATGCATATGTATGTATACACGGTACATAAACTCAAATTACATTTTTTTGAATTTTTGTCTGTCTGTCTGTCTGTCTGTTTGTTCTCGCTAATCTCTGGAACGGCTGGACCGATTTTGACGGGACTTTCACTTGCGGATAGCTGATATACGACGGAGTAACTTAGGCTATAAATTAACCGGGTACGCGAAGTAGTTCCCTCAGGACGCGGGTGAAACCAAAATGGATGTATCAATTTTTTTCCGGCCGTTAATGCTAAGTTTGCGGTTACACCCGCGTTATTTTGGCCACTGCTCCGCACCCGTGGCTGTTAGGGTGATTATAACCTATAGCCTCCCTCGATAAATGTGATGTCCTACACTTATGTATGGTAGTGAAAGTTGGGTATGGCAGAAGAGTCATGACAGTAGAATAAATGCTGTAGAAATGAGAGCTCTGAGAAGTATGTGTGGTGCGTCTTTGACCGAGAGAGTAAAGAATTGTGTGATAAGAAAGTATTGTGGGGTAAAAAAAGGTGTAGTGACAAGCATAGAGAAAGGTATGCTTAGGTGGTTTGGGCACGTGGAGAGGATGGATGACGAAAGACTGACCAAGCAGATATAAAAGGCAAGTGTGAATGAGACAGGACGAAGGGCAAGACCTAGGCGGACGTTCTCTGACCAGCAGGCCGATTCAGAATGTCACGACAAGTAATCGTACGATATGTCAAATTATTGTCCTCGTCTTTTAGCCGCTTACCAGAGATATTTTGAACAAATATTCATTGAATTCGGTTTATTTATTATTTTACTTCATACTGAATGCATAAAATTTATAGGAAATGCTATAGTTTTGACAAAAAAATGAGGTAGCCCGTTTGACAATTAACGGAATCGAATGTCAAATGAGATATCGAACGATTCTGAATCGCGCCCCAGATTGGAGACATCCTAAAAAAAGGACAGGTTAGAAGTACCCTAAACAGAAGAGCATGCATGAGAAATCTGATGGGAGTGAATGAAGCAAGAGAGATATGTCAGGATCGTTGCAAATGGCGCTCCGTAGTCTCTGCCTGCCCCTCCGGGAAACAGGCGTGAGTCTATGTATGTATGATAAATGTGATATCCAATAAATAAATAATCAAATCGGACCAGTAGTTCCTGAGATTATCGCGTTCAAGCAAACAAACAAACAATGTCTTCAGCTTCATATATTAGTACTAGAGGACGCCAGCAGCTACGCCTGCATTTTTTTTAAATTTACCTGTTTTGGTCGATCCCGTGGGATTTTCGGGAAATCCCTTCTTAGTGCACCCCTACGGTCCCTAAGGAACATACATGCCAAATTTCAGCTTCCTGCGCCCAATAGTTTCGGCCCTAGCGTGCCTGTCAGTCAGTCAGTAACGCAAGGATTTTATATATTAAGATTATATTCCTAAAGGCCGGTTTCAATAATTAGATTCTAACTTTACGTTTTCCGTGGTCCTCAGCTTTTTAATATTAGTATAGACTGCATCTCTGCCCGTGGCTCTGCCCGTGTCGCTGTCGGTTATTGCGCTAATAGGGTTGTTTCCAATTAGTCAAATCACGCACTTTTAATGTCAAAAACGACATCCTTAAGAAATACGCTTCTTATGTAAATCTGTATTCATTGCTAAGGGTTTTGTATGAAATATGACGTAGTGACGTCATAGTGTTTTGTTGTCAAGTAGAATACTTATTATCAATAAACTGACGATAAATATGTTAAATGAAGCTTTAACATTAATTGATGAATGAAACTACTATTATTTCGACATGTTTCACTAGATAAAAATACTTGTAATAATTTATTTCACTTGCAGGAAACTTCCATATTGTCTAGCCTATGTACTATCCTGATGTATACGCTATATATATGCACAGATTCATCAGTAGATTCTACGTCAAACAATATCAGAATTTAAAATATTAAAAAAAACTGCTTGTAACACGAAATCCTAACACAAATACGAACCGGAATTAACGTCATCTAATAAAAACCAACTTGTTGTCTATGAGTCATTATTTTTTTATTGAATTGATAGCTGAGTAAACGTAAGTTAAACGTCATCATCACATTGGCGCCTATTTAACGGGACCCGTATGTCTACAGTTGTACAGAAATTATGTGGTAAAATGATATTTTAAGTAGGTGGTAGTAGGTACAGATGTGTCAACATCCTCCTAGCATTATCCCATTTTCAGTTATAATACTAAGGCGTCAGTAAACTAAATAAACTGACATTAATCTAAACCATGGAATATCGCTATCCCTTCGGGTTGTGGAGGTCAGACAGGCAGTCGCTCTGTGGAAAAGCTAATATTCAGCCAAATCCGGCTAGACTAGTAAGCAGACCCCAGATTGAAACTGGGATAACGCTAAGAGGATGATGACACATATGTCTTACGAAATGGAACCCTAAAACAGATTCGTGTCGAATTTCGCTACGATTACAGAATTGTAATGGTAGTCATTATTATAATTAAATGGCGACCAAGTTGACTAAACAGGTTCTAAGCCGTTTTATGATTCAAACACGCCATGGGTTTTATTTTGTGCTTAGTAAGGAGGGTTTTAATACGTCAGCGGACGTTTGGTAGTTTCCCCGACTAGCACTATTTTTCTTTATTCTTTAATATCTTGCATTCCATCCGTTATTAGTCCATGTTGTGACGGCTTAAGAATACTGAATGTCACCACCCCATATCATCCCATGGGTGTCGTAAGAGCCGACAGAGGGAGCATATTATCACAGATTACTAAATAGTTACTGATATTGAGTTGAGCCGTGTGGTTGACGGCATAGAATACAAGTGTCACCACCCCCTATCTTCCCGTCGGTGTCGTAAGAGGCGACTAAGGGATAACACGATGCAAATACCATCTTTGCGTAGAGACGGAAAAGTCGACATCAAACCCTATACGACTGCCTCGTTGGTCTCGCGGCATAAATATGCGCGTGGGATCGGGAGGTCCCGGGTTCGATTCCTGGGCCGGGCAGTGTTATTGGGTTTTTCTGTCACGAAATTCTCAGTAGCAGCACGGAGTCTGGAAATGTGCCCGGTACGGCAATAGGCTCGCCCCTTACTACGTGGGACTAAAGTATATCTGGCGAAAAGTGGGTGTAGAAATACACCTCTGCCTACCCCTTCGGGGATAAAAGGCGTGACGATATGTATGTATGTATTGAGTTGAAAACCAGTGCCGGGCACATGTGTCCGGCTATATGCTGAACTGGCCTCCTATTTTCATGCAGGCGACAGGCGTGTACAGATTTGTTCAGTTATACTGTAATGTTTTTCTTTTTCAACATTGTCGTTATTGATCATGTCTTTCGTCTGGTAGAAATAAACGCATTTTCTTTCTTTTTCTTTCTTTCTTTATATTATGCAGGGAATAGCACTGCAAGAGAAGGAAAACTTTATACAAACCCTATACCAACCCGTTTGGCCAGCGTGGTATAGTAGGCCAATAATTCCTCTTTCAAAGGAGAGGCCTAGTCCAGCAGTGGACTGATAAAGGCTGATGATGATGATCTTGCATTCGACAAAAATAATGTAGATACATCATTGAGAGTGTTAACACAGTGATCATCCTAGCATTATCATAGTTACAACATTTGTTAAAATTGCAATGTTTTGAAAAGTGCACATTCTGAACAAAATACATTTTGGGCATGGACATTTTGGGAAATGAACAATATAACATAACATAACTTCACGCCTTCTATCCCCGAAGGGGTAGGCAGAGGTATATTACACACTCACGTTTCGCCAGTTATGTTTAGGTCCCAATGTAATAGAGGGCGAGCCTATTGCCATCTACCGGGCACATTATTAGGCGAGCGATAATTAACATTTTGAATACACACTTAACTTCGAAAAGTCAGAGGTGTGTGCCCGGTGTACCTGGGGATCGAACTCGAGACCATCGACTCGGCAGTCCGTTACGTACACCATTGGGCTATCGCCGCTAAATGAACTTTTTGGGAATTCGACATTAAGGGAAACGAACTTTTTGCAACCGTTGATTTTGTGATTTAGACATTTTGAACCATGTTCTAAACGTAGACAAAGTAAAGTATCAACCCTCGACCAAGGAACTAAGTTCCTTGGTCTAGACAAATGATTGGTATCGTTTCGCTAAGAGCGAGAACCAGAGAGGTTGGACTAGGTTTATAATAAGCTAAGACTACAGATGTTTGTTAAATCTGTGATAATAAGGTTTCTTTGGCGAGAACAATCAAATCATTTGTCTATGGTATCTTTTTTTTTCTTTCTTTCTTTCTTATCAACTCTGCGACACAGGAAATTATCCTACATGCCAATGATTTAAATAAAAAGAAAACTCCTTTTTCCACAAAAACGTCCAAAAAGTTTTCTTTTCGAAAATACGCGGCGCTTTCAAGTCATGGCCTTCCTGATTTTGTTGATAAACAATAACTACCACAGGAGAACTCATTACAAACATTAAACTACAAATTTAACGTAACAAAATTTTAAGCCTTGCATTTATTGGAGACTTTAAGATACTAAGATCTAGTAACACCATCTCTCGAAGGGCCTTGTCTTTTAGATAAATTCAAAACAAGTACAAAACTTGTGTGAAGTTATAGAATTAATTTAGCCAGAAACTCCGCGGTTAAACTAGAAATTAGTCTTCTTAATGTTACATGTTAGAAAGTTGAAAATATTGTTTTAAAACCTTGTCTGTCGGTCTGTCTTATAATCATGGCACCCAATACTTGTGCTGTAGATGGTTGCAAGAGTAGGCGAGATAGCAAGAGGATTACATTTTTCACTCTTCCCAGAGAGAAAGAGAGGTAAGCTTTTAATTTATATATTAGACAACTTTTTCCGTGTTTGGATCAAGTATCGAGACTTCCATTAATCCATTTGCTATAGTTGATTGAATCAGGCGTTACTTGGCGGAACTCCATTGTAACCTAAGAAGGAAAGAGGAGCCCACCACGCACCCTCGGATTGACCACCCAACTACTGCAATAGAAAAAGGTTGACAATAGCGAACTCATCTAAAATGATAAGGGATATGGGAATGGTATGGGTTCCACGAAGATACCTGATTTGCAGTATCCCGCTGTATGCGACTATTCTTCGACACGTGTTTCGCCTCTGCACGAGGCATCCTCAGGAGCGTGCGGCAACGACTGATAGTCAGGCTAAGAACTCACGGAGCGATTTTCACCCGCGACCGCTGCGGTAGTGGAACTGCGGTTTTATTTCTAAACTCACGAGACCGGTTATTTGCGCGGTTTCGCAGCCGTCGCGACTGCGATCATCGCCCGCAGACGTGGCGGGCGATGATCGCAAGACGGGCGGTTGCAAGACGGACAGTAAAACGATCAGTTGAGATCCAGAGCGCCATGGACCCATTTTATAATGTTTGTTAATTTTAAATATGCACAAACATTTTTCACGATGCCACAAGTCACTGGCTGGTGCAAAATGACGTTGATTGGTTTCTGTACCCGCCCCTCGCCCGCGACCGCGGCCCGCACGATTCCACTAGTTGACTAGTTGCGGGCCGGTGCAGCGGGAACCGCAAACAACCGCGCACGTCGCGGGCGTAAAACGCGTCGTGAGTTGTGCTTTAATTTTTTACATATATATCTGCATTCTACAGAAGCTGCGGGCCCGCAACCGCGGCGGTCACGGGTGAAAATCGCTCCGTGAGTTCTTAGCCTAGTCGTTGCCCATCGCTCTCGTAATCCGAGGGTGCGTGGTGGGTTTCTCTTTCCTTCCATTAGGTTAATCCATTTGCTATTGATGAAAGCTATGTTACCTACTGTAAAGTTTTATTCAAATCCGTTCTGTAAGTAGTTTTTGAGTGAAACAGTAATAAGATAAGCATCCGCAGGAACATCCATCTTCGCAAAGTTACGTTTATAATACGTTTTTTATTTTATTGTAATAGGCGGCAAACGAGCAGACGGTTCGCCTGATGGTAAGCAATTACCGCCGCCCATGGACACAAGCAACACCATAGGGGTCACAAGTGCGTTGCCGCCCCTTGGGGTTAGGAAAAGGGATAGGATGAGGAGTGGGATGAGGGAGAAGGATATTACCCACGTCCTGAGGGAACTACTTCGCGTACCCGGTTTATTTAGATATAGCCTAAGTTACTGCTTGGTACCTACATCAGCTATCCGCCAGTGAACCTACCATCAAAATCGGTCCAGCCGCTCCCAAGATTAGCGAAAACAAACACAGACAAAAAATTTAAAAAATTCATTTCGGTATATGTACCGTGTATACACATCCATATGCATTTAGTAAAAAGCGGTTATTTTAATATTACAAACAGACACTCCAATTTTATTTATCTGTATAGATAGTAACATAACATAACTCCACGCCTTTATCTCCGAAGGGGTAGGCAGAGGTGTATTACACACCCACATTTCGCACGTTATGTTTCGGTCCCAATGTAACAGGGGGCGAGCCTATTGCCATCTACCGGGCACATCGTTAAGCGAGCGATAATTAACTTTTTTAATACCTACATAACTTCGAAAAGTCAGAGGTGTGTGCCCGGGGTACCTGGGGATCGAACCCGAGACCATCGTCTCGGCAGTCTGTTACGTACACCACTGGGCCGCCGCTTTCAATAATCGTTACATTTAATTTATATTATATTTTAGGCGCAACAAATGGCTGGAATTGATGAACAGACCAGATTTAACAAACGACAATTCACATCAATATATTTGCTCCTTACATTTCGAACCTACCATGATAAGCATGGTACCACAGCTTAAAAATGACGCTTTACCAACGAAATTTCTACCAAAATCTACCGAAATTGACAAATATTCAATTCAATTGAAAGACACGTGTATACAGACAAAGGAATCTTTCCTGACAGATCTTAGAAATAAAATGTTGAACAAATTGAAAGAAGAAAGTGCGCAAACGACTTCAAATTTTTCAGCCCATAATAATAGACAAAGGGGAAGAAAATTAAGTGAAAAGGTTATAGAAGAAAATAATTGTTTTTAAAAAGTTGTCATGTATTTTGTACGGAATTTGTTGTAATAAAGAACTAACTTAAATGCGAATATTAATTTTATTATTATGTGATTATTTTAGACAAGGGTTATTGATTTTTTCGAATTCATAATATTAGTAGGTATGGATAATTTATATAAGATTTAGATATATAAGATTTATTTGTCAAAAAACACACAGATAAGAAATTTACTGATAATAATTTATTTATTTATAGTTTCACGCCTGTATCCCCGAAGGGGTAGGCAGAGGTGTAAATATTACAGCCACATTTCGCCATGAATTTTTAGGTCCCACGTAATAGGGGGCGAGCCGGCGAGCCTATTGCCGTTACCGGGCACCTCACCAGACTCTGGGCTGCTACTGAGTATTCTGAAAAACTCAGTGACACTTTCACCCGACCCGGGAATCGAACCCGGGACCTCCAATCAGCAGTCGCATACGCTATCCAATGGACCACGGAGGCAGTCTAACTGATAATAACTTAAACTTAAGTCTAGGATTTTCCAATTTAATGGAAAGACACGAGTCTCCTGTAGGTACTAGTTAGAACTCGTCGTTCTGCTATTCTCAAGCTACTTGTTTGATAATGTCGACAATCGGATACAGGTGGACGCAGTATGTACCGATTTCTGCAAGGCGTTCGACAAGGTGGACCACGAAATACTACTTAATAAAATAGCATTCAATGGGATTCGTGGCAATCTTCTTAGGTGGTTTGCATCCTACGTTATTAATCGTTGTCAGAGAGTAGTTGTCAATGGTTACCAATCGCAGATGGCACAGATGACGTCTGGTGTGGCCCAAGGCTCAATACTTGGTCCTCTGCTATTTATTTTATATATTAACGACATCAGTCGATGTTTCTTCAACACAAAATTTTTACTCTATGCAGACGACCTTAAGATATATAAAGCTATACGACATGAGAGTGACTGCCATTTGTTCCAGCAGGATCTGGATCGACTGTCCAAATACTGCCAAAGAAATAAATTACAACTTAGTTTACCTAAATGTAACATGATAAATTTTACCAAAAACAAATTTATTATAAACTACACATACAACCTGTGCGATGCTCCCCTAACCAAAATAGATTTCATTCGTGACCTTGGCGTAATACTTGATTCAAAGCTTTGTTTAGACCTACACGTGGAAAAAATTGTTAATAAGGCTTATCAACTATATGGATTCGTTATGCGTTCAACAACGGACTTTAAGAAACCATCTTCATACATTTGTTTATACAAATCCCTTGTACGCTCTCAACTTGAGTACGCTGCACCTGTTTGGAGTCCGTACTACAATAAATACATAGAGATGATTGAGTCTGTTCAGCACAAATTCTTACGAACAATGCATTATAGATGTTTTGGGCACTATTTGTCATATGATGAACTGCTTAGTAGGTACAGGCTTACTACACTAGAAAATAGACGTAAGTACTTGGAAGCTATTAACTTATATAACATTGTTAGAAACAAATTTGATTGTATTGAGTTGTCTAATATGCTATGCTTTGTGGTTCCTAGGACCATCTACAAGCGTAAAGTGCGCGCTGGCAGACTTTTTTCTGTTGGCACTTGTCAGTCCAATTCTGGTTTGCGTTCCCCCGTGCGTAGGATGGTTGATACTTATAACCGAATATTTGAACATCTTGATATTTTTGCATGTACACCTAATAAATATAAAGAATTGGTACTTAAGGAGCTTTCCTAAAATTATTATGTTTATGTATTTGTAACCCTAGTTTTACCATAAAAATAAGCACCCAATTGATTATCTGTGATCAACGTTGTGGGCTGCAATATTGTCATATTTTAATTGTATGTTAATAATTTTTATATTTTAAGTTTCATATTGTGGCTGTTTGTTGTTCCTTTCTAATAAAAGAAAAAAAAAAAAAAAAAGAAAAAAAAGAAAACTGTATACAGTTTCCTAACTAGTAGAGGCATTTTTGATAGCAAGCAACTATTTCAATTATGTATTTTTTTAACAAAATACACCAAGACCACTAAATACAGATTTACCTACATAGAAGCACATTTCTTAAGGATTTCGTGTGCCGATTCCAAGTGGCGAGTTGGCTACTGTCGTCACTGTCGTCAGTGTAGTAAGTACGTAGTTGGCGCCGTTGGCGGCGCTTGCGTCGTTATCCATCTCTCTAGCTCTGTAGTTAAGATACACAGGAGGAACGTTCGTCTCTCTTGGTCTCATAGAGACAGCTGTCACAGCGCGACTGCCACGCCGCCAAGCGGCAATTTGTGTCTCAGAATGTTTGTCTACCCATAAGAAATGCGCCTCTATGTAAATATCAATGCTCTATGCCAAAACTCCAAAGCCAAAAGTAGGTATTTCATTTCATGACACATTTTCATTCTGTAGTAAATCCACAGAAGAATAACTGAAGCATGGAAGGAACGATATTTTTAAGAACAAATTGAATATAGCTACACTCTTCATTCATATGATAAATTAGAGTTGCCAGAAGAAGATGGCACTATGTTTGTCAGTTAGGGCTAAAGACAATTTGAACACAAATATCGTAACTTTTTAATTTAATAGTGACTGAGCAAATCCGCTATCGATATCGATTAAAGTTTCAATATAAGTTTTAAAATCAAACGGACTTGTAAAGTATATTATTTATATGTTATACATTTTAAATTCCGTAACTTTATGTCCACAGCAATCAGAACGCTAGTTGATGGACAGTCTTTAAATAATTATTACACAAACTTGCATTTTTAAACTGAACGTATATATTTCTGTTTCAAATGGGTACTCAGTAGCACATAATCTTTCGAGGCGTTATTTTCTAATTTTCATGGTATTTTTCTTTACGCATCAACAGCCTTTTCAAGTCCACTGCTGGTCTTTTACCTTCCGTGGTGGAGGTTTGGCCTACTATAATACCACACTAGCCAGACGTATTCGTATAGGGTTTTATTTCGAGATTTCCTTCTCTTGTTTCTCTTAGTCGCCTCATACGACACCCTCGGCATAAATGTTTATTTATACTTATTTATAGTTAGTTTTTCAGCTGTAATGAAAGCTGTAAGTGGGATTAATAAATATTAAATAAATAAATCATCACCCCCTACTATCTCTCTAATCTCAATAACATATTTTTATTAGAGAAAGCAAATAATTAAGATAAAAGCAAAACTCATAGCTTAAGCATTATGATAACTGAGAATGGCATATCCAAATTAATTCTTTACAAGGATAGGAGATAGTCGACATGGATTTTATCAAGCAAAAAACATAAAAATTTACTTAAAATAGATAAATCAGACAAAACCTTGAATAGTGCCCAAAGGTTTGTTATTAACAATAATCACTTTATTGAAAATTTCTCATTACATAGTGTAGGTAATACAAATCTATGTGTAAAAAATGTATGTGCGGGATCGGACACTTTTTGATCATACATGTGACACACAGAATATTTAGAGAGAAAGAAATTGTGGCTAGACTAGCCCTTCGATTTTATCTTGGGATCGGCACATTATTAGTCCACTAGTCGAACAAGAACAACCAAGTTTTGGTCTCTGGGTAGTTGACATTTGACCAAATTTCTTTCAAATGAAGATTCCCTTATTTTGATGCATGTCCACTCAGTAGTCGTGACTATGAAAGCAGACAATTCTTATCAAACCTTCAAATTACTGTCCTTTAAATATTACTGTCTTTGTAAAGAAAGATCAGATTTTTTCTATAGGTGCATTAATTTTTTTTGTAATATGATGGATTCTAACAAGCTTCGGAATTCATTACTGTTGCTGATAGTTTAAATAATAGCAAGTAATTATTTAAGCACTCACACTGATATGTTTAGAAGGGAGGAGCCATCTGTCATTACTATAAAAACATTCCGCAGTAAAATGCTTGGAACAAATTCTATGGTGCTTTCTAGGCACCCAATTTTCTCCACGACATACTGCAGCAATCCACTTATTTTATAAATCTTTATCACGTGCACATATAATCTAAAAAACCGGCCAAGTGCGTGTCGGGCCACGCGCAATGTAGGGTTCCGTAGTTGCCCATAATGGCCATTATTGATAATAACTTCTGTTTCACATGGGACTAAAACGGGCATCTTTAAATCTTTAAGATTAAGCCAGCGCTCCCAATGTAAACTCACAGAAATAGGTATTTATAAGTTAACCGACGATTACTCGTAAACTAGTGATGTCTACTTAGCCGTGATAGTTTTCCTTTTAAATTCGTTATATGTACTACATTGGTGATTTTTTTCACCTCTTCCAAATGAATAGTTTAGCCGGCAGAGGGGGGGACACTTGAGTCTAACAATTTTTTTCACTTTTGAGCTTGACATTTGACAAACTAATTACTTGATCGAAAAATTATTTGAGCAAACTAATAATATTTTTTAAAAACCTATCCAATGATACCCCACACAATGTGGTACTCAACCAAAAAAAAATTCAACCCCACTATATATGTAGGGGAGATACCCTTAAAAAAAATATTTTCCTAAATTTTATTCTACAGTTTTGTTGCAATATTGTATGTATATTTACATGTCAAATATCAGCTTTCTAGCACCAGGCGTCTTTGAGCTAGGCTGCGGACGGACAGACGGACGGACATGACGAAACTATAAGGGTTCCTTGTGGACTACGGAACCCTAAAAATAACGAGGTAAAAATATACGGTGGATAGACATATCGATAAGATTTTTTACAACACTTGAAAAGTCGATATAAATATTATACGACTAAATTCAAAATCATGATAGAACTGTTATAAAAGAAAAGATCACTAAGGTTATATAATTTTTTGGCATAATATTGTCTAAATTGTATCTTACACGTCAGTTGACTGTGTTCAATTTGGGAGTACTAGGACGGTCTCTATGTATATTATCCAATCTCTTTGAGTAAATCTAACCACACTAACATACAGACATATGATAGGCCTCTTATAATTCGCAAGGAGCATTGTGTCAATTCCTATTGACTTAGGGTTGCCATCACCTAAATTCCCGCCAGCGGATAAACACGGCAAAAATACCGGATAATTGGGCGAAATATGTTTTTTCCCAGGACACCTCTGAAAAAGTACTTATTTATCATTTATCGCTGATCAATGAAAATACTTAAGTGGATTTCCCCAGATAACAAAAGTGTCCAGATTATAGTTGATTGAATCAGGCGTTACTTGGCGGAACTCCATTGTAACCTAATGGAAGGAAAGAGGAACCCACCACGCACCCTCGGATTGACCACCCCAACTATTGCAATAGAAGAATGTTGACAATACCGAACTCCTCTAAAGACAAAGGAATAAGGGATATATGGAATAATGCGTAAATTGTTTCTAGGAAAATACTTGACGGGCAGTATCCCGAGGCATCCTCAGGACCGATGGGCAACGACTGGGCCAGGTTCGGATCTTCCACCTTATTAATTTTCAATTGATAGGATGCAATACTATAGGTGGTTAGGTAGAATTAAAAAACTTAAATTCCATTCAGAGCATTTTTAATATACTTAATTTCAATACAAGTCCAAACATGATCTCATGCAATTAAGGGCGCGCGCACCGACATCGATTCAGTAAGAAAATAAAGATCCGTATCCGTATTCGCGGATCTTGACACCAAATATCCGTATTCCGATCCGTATCCGCGGATATACATTTTTAACGATACGGCACATCACTAAACGAAACCCGCCAAAAAAAAATTGGGCAGCAAGGGCAGCAACACGGTATTCAATCCGTCATTCATTACACAGACTAAACACCTCCATTCGCGCGCAAATGTGTGAACTTATCTATGGCGTTGTTTTTTCCATTATCCGTTATTTTGATAAAATTTAGGTCAAAGTTGTTGCTTATCTTAGCGACATACAAAATTATCTTTATGTTCATAAAATTACTTTTTTGTAAACATCGTTCAGCCGTTGTGTCCAACATAGGTTGACCTATTTCATAATTCGAAAGATTGACCAAGCAGATAATTATATAAGGCAAGTGTGAATGGGACAGGATGAAGGGCAAGACCTAGGCGGACGTTCTCTGACCAGATTGGAGACACCCTAAAAACAGGACAGGTTAGAAGTACCCTGAACAGAAGGGCATGCATGAGGAATCTGATGGGAGTGAATGAAGCAAGAGAGATATGTCAGGATCGTTTCAAATGGCGTTCCGTAGTCTCCGCCTACCCCTCCGGGAAACAGGCGTCAGTCTATAGTTTGTATGTATGTAAATGTTTTCGGCTCCAAACTTCAAATCGACGGCACACTGCTGACTTTTCGAAGATTCATTAAATTGTTGAGTATCGCTTGCAACTCTGAAAGAAAATCTTAAGGAAACCTGCATGTCGCAGGGTTCAACAAAAGTTCTAGAAAACCCGTTTACACTTGTTTAGAAGTTGTGGCTCACCACTTCTTATAATGAGAAGAAGCCCGTGTTCAACATTGGGACCGTTCATATACAAGTCTGAATATATCTACCTATTTAATACTAGCTGTTTCCCGCGGTTTCACCCGCGTCCTGAGGGAACTACTTCGCGTACTCAGTTAATTTATAGCCTAAGTTACTCCTTGGTACATCAGCTATCCGCCAGTGAAAATCGTCAAAATGGTCCAGCCGTTCCAGAGGAGATTAGGGAAAACAAACAGACAGACAAACAAAATTGAAAAAATAATCATTTCGGTATAATAATATGTACCGTGTATACATCCATATGCATTTAGTAAAAAGCGGTTATTTTAACATTACAAACAAACACTCCATTTTTATTTATATGTACCTATAGATGAATTAGCGACATGCCCCGATTTCGTACATCGTAATGAAATACTCTATATAATAATGAAAACCGCATGAAAATCCGTTTAGCACTTCTTTGAGTTCATGACAAACATACAGACAAACAGGCAGCGATAGCCGAGTGGGGAGACCGACAGACTGCTACGCAGAGGGTCTCGGGTTCGAATCCACGCACCAATGACTATCATTATCGCTTGCTTATCGGTGAAGGAAAACATCGTGAGGAAACCTGCATCGCTGAGAGTTCTCCATAATGTTCTCGAAAGACATGTGAAGTCTGCCAACCCGCACTTGGCCAGCGTGGTGGACTATGGCCTTACCCTTCTCATAGTGAGAAGAGGCCCGTGCCCAGCAGTGGGATAGTATAAAGGGCTGATGATGATGTTACCGTCAAATCGACAAACGCAGCGAACTTTGTATTATTAAATGAATTAAGTGTTGGAGATCATCTTAAACTGGCTGTTTAATAATAGCGAAAAATAATTGGTTCAAAACTGTTGCTAAGAGACTTGTGTTGATAAGATTGCGCGAATGGCGCAATAAATAAGACGGTCGTCTCTGACGCATCGAGTGACGTAAGTTCGATCCCGTGCGATGTAAAATGTATTTCACAATTATTTGAAAACTGTGACCACGTTTTTACTTGGTATAAGTAAATTATTTTATTTATTTATACTTATTCTCACGCCTGTATCCCCGAAGGGGTAGGCAGAGGTGTAATATTACACCCACATTTCGCCATGAATTTTTAGGTCCCACGTAATAGGAGGCGAGCCTATTGCCGTACCGGGCACATTACCAGACTCCGTGCTGTTACTGAGAATTTCCTAGCCGAAAAAGCCAATAACACTTTGCCCGACCCGGGAATCGAACCCGAGACCTCCCAATCCCGCGCGCACATTTATGCCGCGAGACCAACGAGGCAGTCTTAATAAACAACATTTAAATACTTATAAATTACATAGGTATATGTATTTTGAAAATGTCTATGACAAAGTTCGCATTACGATGTCAACTGCAAGAAAGATTACTGCAAGTAAAATAAATTATATACTTAAGTTCTTTTGTCTATATTAAAAGTGTTAAAACTTGCTAAAATAATGACAGTTTCATTCACCAATCAAGTTAAAACTCTATTTTGCAATTTTTATTGTCAATTTATTGGAAATTAGTAGGTACTAGGTACTTGAAATATAGATAGTTCATAATTAATTAATTATTCATACAAAAAACCGTGTAAGAGAAAGATTGTTTTTGTCATTAATTTTTTTTTTGAAGAATAAGAATAAAATAAATAGGTTTGTTTCCAACTAGTCAAATCAAGCACTTCTAATGAAATGTCAAAAACGACCTTAGGTCTTATTTCATACAAACGCCGTAGCGTTTGTATGAAATAAGACCTAGTGACGTGATAGTTTTTGCTGTCAAATAGTATACTTATTATCAATAAATTGTCGATAAAAAATGTTAAATAAAGTTTTAACATTAATTGATGAATGAAACTACCATTATTTTGACATATTTCACTAGATAAAAATACTTGTATATTTTATTTCACTTGCAGGAAACTTCTCTATTGTTTTTGTCATTTCATTAAAGTGTCTGATTTGACTAGATGGAAACACCGAAACACCCCTATAGATACTATAAGTGGTCTACACACGTCCCTAAAATCAGAGGCGATATCGGGAGAGCGAAAATCGGCTACGACTCTACACACGTCCCTGCAAGCTAGTACGTAACCGACTGTGTAGCAGAGCGCTCTTCGATATGATGCCGCCGTCGTCGCTTCCAAAACACAAAAATAGACATCGCTTTGGCTCTTAAAAACTGGCTTTGGAATTTAAAACTTGCATAAGCATTTCTAAAGCCTCCTGCCTTATATCTCGATTAAAATAATCTTTGTTTCTTATCCCATAGATAGGGCAACTCCCTATAGAGCTCGAGGGTTTTCGTCCAAGCCTCCCGCTCTTTCTCCTTCGACATTTACTATAGCAGTGTTCTCGCCGCGCCGCACACGCAGGCACGCTCGAAATAAAATCTCGACCTGTCGCAGCCGCACACGCTGGCGTACTGCGGCGAAATCGGCCCGATCACGCTACACACGACACGACAACGCTCCCTGCACGATTTTTGCCCCTAAATCGTGAGCTCGCCCGAACCGATTTCAGAGTTAGGGTCAATAATAATAATTATGATTCCGATTTGCCTACAGACGACGCGATTTCGGGTACGATCTAGGGCGCTCCCCACCACCGGCCCGATATCGCCTCTGATTTAGGGACGTGTGTAGACCACTTAAAAAACAGAAATATGATTAACTTGTTGTAGCCTGTTGCGTCGCCTACGTTTTGCCAGTTAACGTAGTAGAATTTTCGTACTGCTTGAACGATTCGATTCAAGTATGCAAACTCGAGAACACCTTGACTCAAATTTTGTATTGAATTTTAATGTACCCGAGGACGCAGTGAATAGCAAGTATTTTGTGTTGACGATCGACGAATATTGGTATTCCAGAATGTTCCGATCATTTACTATCTGTTTGACAATAGATAGGGATATTTGCTTTTTCAAGGATAATATTTGCAACTAGTCAAATCAGATTTTTTTACTGAAATGTCAAAAACATTTACGGATTTTGTACGTAGTGTCGAAGAGCTCAGTTATTTACTTAGGCGCATTTCTTATGGGCGCTCTGTAGACAAATTTTCTGTGACTCAAATTGCCGCTTGGCGGCGTGGCAGTCGCGCTGCAACGCCGCCAAGCGGCTCTCCTCCTGTGTGTGAGTCCTGTGAATCTTAACTACGAGAGCGAGAGAGACGGAGAACGACGCCAGCGCTGCTAACGGCGCTAACTACGGACTAAACTGGAGACAGTCCCCACTTGGAATCGGCACGAACTGCGCTTCTATGTAAATCTGTATTCATCGGTAGTGTAGTGACGTGATCTTTTTTGCTGTCTACTTATTATCAACAAATTGACAATATAAATGTAAAATTGTAAAATAGAGTTTTATCATTAATTGATAAATGAAACTTACTGCTCTTATTTAATGTCGCGGCAATGGTGACTCATATTCCCAATTTTTTTCGCTGTATATGCTATATATATATAGCTTGGTAAACGCTTGAATAATTCTTAAGCCTAGCTACTTAAAATTTCAAGCTTTTATTGATTTTCCAGCCCTTTTATTTACACTACTTTTATATCACAAAATAAAACATTCTAGTCAATAATGCGGGCCGAAACCGTAGGGTATCTAGTCAACTAATAAAAGTGAGGGGTCACTATTGTTAAGTATTGTTCCCTTAAAGGTACAATGGGCGTTAAATGAAGGGGTGCTGACTGTAGGTAATAATGTCCAATAGTAACTGTAGCACATGATGTCTTCGAATTGTTATTTAATAAAATCGGGGAATTAGAAAATGGTAAAAGTGAAAACATATAGATATAGTGGTAGAATATAGGAAGTCCGTGTGGTGACGGATTAAGAATACATAATGTCACCACCCCATATCATCCCATGGGTGTCGTAAGAGCCGACAGAGGGAGCATATTATGCAGAGAACAGCACTGTAAGAGAAGGAAAACTTGATACAAACCCTATACCAACCCGTTTGGCCAGCGTGGTATAGTAGACGAATTCCTCCTTTCAAAGGAGAGGCCTAGTCCATCAGTGGACTATTAAAGGCTGATGATGATGATAAAAAGTCAGTATCCTCAAATAAACTAATACTGGTCTAAACCATGGAATATGGCTATCCCTTTGGGTTGCAGACAATGTTACATAAAAAGAAGTAGATATGTTATAGGCGTACCAAAAGCAGGACGCTAAACATAAGCCAGTTGGCAAGTCTGACATATGTCTGTGTGACGTCGCGAGCCGGCGTCAAAGTTAACTGACACATCTTGTCAACAGAAATTTAAATAAAATACAGAGTTATCGATGTGTGCGTTAGTGTACCGTTTCTACTAGGTTTCTACGGATTGATTACTACTTAGGTAAGGTGTCTACCTTTTTCTTGTAATGTCATTGGTTGCTGACAAGGAGCAATTGGTTGCTGAGGTCAGACGACAGTCGCTCTATGGAAAAGCTGATATTCTGTCATATCTGCAGGCCGATTCAGAATGTCACGATAAGTTATCGTACGATATGTCAAATTATTGTCCTCGTCTTTTAGCCGCCTATCAGAGATATTTTGAACAAATATTCATTGAATTCGGTTTATTTATTAATTTACTTCATACTGAATGCATAAAATTGGTAGGAAATGCGATAGTTTTGACAAAAAATGAGGTAGCCCGTTTGATAATTAACGGAATCGAATGTCAAATGAGATATCGAACGATTCTGAATCGCCCCCTTGGTTAGACCAGTAAGCGGACATCGGGCTCCAAGGCGTATAAGTATTGGATGCAACCGGGATTACGTTAGGGCTTATGATGCTGATCTTGAATTCCAAAGAATTGTCTCATATAATTTTGGAATCGGCCCAATATTTACCTATTCGGATTTCCCGTTTCCAATCATCAATTATTTGTGTGATATAACTAGCATGCGATTGTAGGTACCTACTGACGAAACAAAAACCTAACGTAAGAAAATCTGAAGGTCAATTCCAGGCCTGCATTTTTTTGAAATTTACCCGTTTTGGCCGATCCCGTGGGTATTTCGGAAAATCCCTTTCCTACGGTCCCCAAGGAACATACATGCCAAATTTCAGCTTCCTGCGCCCCATAGTTTCGGCTGTAGCGTGTCTGTGAGTCAATAAGTAACTCAAGGATTTTATATATTAAGATTGAAACTATATTTAGAACGAAATGAGATTAGATTTTGAATTGACTCAGAATCGGTATTGTCATTATCGTCTAATTTTACTTCCATAGTTCAACGTTGACACATTGTTCAATTTACGATCTACTCACGATAACATTCCAATAACATTCAAATATCAGTTAATTTCGGAGAATACCATTTGTGACATGAGTATGACACTGATATTAGATCGAAACTGCATTTTGAACAAATTTATTAAGCAGAATTTTATTGGGCCCCTGACCAAAACGACGTCGTTCGCTTTATCTAAACGTCATCATTCCATCCAAGTAGAGAAGACGTGGAACATCGACCTTCACCGATCAGATGAGTGAATCATTTTTTCATCACCAAAATAACTTTGTTTCCCATAGTATTTGTATAAAAGACAAAGTTATATTTGCGGTTGATTAAAATTACTTAAATTTAAAATAGCTATGAGCACTTTTGTGAGAGGCAAGTTATTATAGGCATATTTGTTTATAAATTATATTACTTACATAAAAAATACGTCTCATCTGGTTATCAGATCGGTGAAGGTCGATGTTCCACGTCTCCTCTACTTACTATCCATACATACATTACCCTTTAATATTCGGCTTTACCTATTATAATGTAGGTAGTAGTTTGATTAGTATGTATAATAGGTACCCAGTACCAATACATAGTCATAATACGCATAAATAATTTTCGTCAGCAACCTACGGTTATTGTGCGTCACTATTATATAGAAATAACATAACTGTAAATCTGGTTTTTACTAACGTTTTCCTTCAAGCTCAACTCATCTTAATATATAAAATCCTTGCGTTACTGACTGACTGACAGACACGCTACAGCCGAAACTATTGGGCGCAGGAAGCTGAAATTTGGCATGTATGTTCCTTGGGGACCGTAAGGGTGCACTAAGAAGGGATTTCCCGAAATTCCCACGGGATCGGGCAAAATGGGTAAATTTAAAAATAATGCAGGCGTAGCTGCTGGCGTCCTCTAGTTGTATTATAAATATTACTAACTAGATAAGCCATCGGTTAGACCCGCGTTATTTAAGGCTACTGTTCCGCTCCATTGGCTCATAGCGTGATGTTTTATAGCCTAGGTATAGCCTTCCTCGATAAATGGGCTATCTAACACTGAAAGTTTTTTTCTAATCGGACCAGTAGTTTTAGCCTGTCGTAGTCCACTGCTGGACATAGGCCTCTCCAATGGCCACTCAGCCCGATGTTTGGCTCTTCGTGTCCAGCCGCTGCCAGCCACTTCTACGTCTGCCTATGGCAAACCTATGTTTTTTATTTTATTTATTTATGACTCACCTGTATCCCCGAAGGGGTAGGCAGAGGTGTAATATTACACCAACATTTCGCCATTAATTTTTAGGTCCCACGTAATAGGGGGCGAGCCTATTGCCGTACCGGGCACATTACCAGACTCCATGCTGCTACTGAGAATTTCCTAACGGAAAAACCCAATAACACTTTGCTCGACCCGGGAATCGAACCCGAGACGTCCCAATCCCACGCGCACATTGAGGTATGCCGCGAGACCAGCGAGGCAGTCCAGGCAAACCTATGTAAGCTTCTTAATTACAATATTATCATGATGTGTAAATTACACAGCATGTTAAGTCCTGGCTTTGTTTTATTATTTGACACTGTAGACAGGAATACATACATACATAGTCTCACGCCTATAACCCCGAAGAGGTAGGCAGAGGTGTATTTCTACACCCACTTTTCGCCAGATATACTTTAGTCCCACGTAATAAGGGGCGAGCCTATTGCCGTACCGGGCACATTTCCACACTTCGTGCTGCTACTGAGAATTTCGTGACAGAAAAACCCAATAACACTGCCCGACCCAGGAATCGACCCCGGGACCTCCCGATCCCACGCGCACATCCATGCCGCGAGACCAACGAGGCAGTCGTATAGGGTTTGATGTCGAGTTTTCCGTCTCTACGCAAAGATGGTATTTGCATCGTGTTATCCCTTAGTCGCCTCTTACGACACCCACGGGAAGATAGGTACACTTGTATTCTATGCCGTCAACCACACGGCTTCTGTAGACAGGAATATGCGAGCTATATTGGCGTTTGTATTTCCAGACACCGCGTTGCTATTGAGAAATACTTACAATTCAACGTAAAGCCCAATAATACAACCAGTTCCGGCAAGTATGACTACAATATTGAGTTTTTGTCACGCGGTGGTTCACATTAGGTACACAAAGTTTATACCTATTTTATTAGAAGGCCTGATTTCAATAATTTCTTTACACGAAACTTGTCCCAACTATGATTCTAAACTCTCTACGTACAATCAAACAAGTCGGCGCTGAACCAGTTTGAAAAAAAGTCCCTTGGCTCGCTCATAGAGTCGAGGCACACTAGAAACTGGTTTTGTATACGAGTGTCAATGTGCGTGTAAAGTAGCACTGGAAGCGACGATGTCTTGCTAAGCGACTCTTTCCCTTATGGTGGTCTAGCGGGAAGTTGTTCGACTGTACCTATTCGTAAAATAACACCAAATGATTCACGAAACGAGGAAAGCAAATCAATTGCACAATAATGGGTCATAGCTCCAAGTAGTATGTGAGCACATTATTTTGAAGCTGATAACACTATCGGATATAGTGTTTGAAGTATTTTATTTTATATACAAACGTAACGCCATATTCGTCAGTGAATATTTCTATGTTTCAAGCCACGTAAGTCAACATTTTATCATCATCAGCCTTTAACAGTCCATTGCTGGACTAGGCCTCTCCTTTGAAAGGAGGAATTGGCCTACTTAGTATACCACGCTGGCCAAACGGGTTGGTATAGGGTTTGTATCAAGTTTTCCTTCTCTTACAGTGCTGTTCCATGCATAATATGCTCCCGCAGTCGGCTCTTACGACACCCATGGGATGATATGGGGTGGTGACAATCCGTATTCTTAATCCGTCACCACACTGACTAAGTCAACATATCAGTAGTGTAATCGTTTTTTCAGTATCCTTACACCCAGCAATCTAGGAGTCGCCTTTTAATAACTTTTTTACAGGTAGTTCGCTTGCTGATTTCAGCATGTATGGGCCGGCTCGACCGGGGAAGTGCTACCCTCTCACAGAAAATCGACGTAAAGTAACAGTACCTAAACTGAAGTTGCGTTTCGTTCGGTGAGTGAGAGTGCCGGAGGCCCTATCCCCTATGCCTTCTCCCACTTCTCATCCTATCCCTTGTCCCAACCACAAGGGGCGGCAAGGCACTAGTGACTCCTGTGGTGTTGCTTGTGTCCATGCGCGGCAGTAATTGCTTACCATCAGGCGATCCGTCTGCTCGTTTGCCGCCTATAACTAAAAAAAAAAACTTTATAGCAGGGTTACTCAAACTTTTAGTTTTACGAACCCCTTATAAAACAAACAACCGAAACCCTTTGTATTAAGAGCGTTTATTACTCACGGCCTGCCGTACAAATTTCAATGTGCAATACTTATTTAAAAAGCAAGAAAAGGCAGCGATAGCCTAGGCCCTAGTGGAGATACCAACGGACTGCCATGCAGAGGGTATCGGGTTCGAATCCACGGCGCGCACTACTGACTTTTCGGAGTTATGTGCGTATTGAAATTGTTAATTATCGCTTGTCCCGTGCCTCGGAGAGCACGTTAAGCCGTCGGTCCCGGCTGTCATGAAGATCTTGGCAGCCGTTATGGGACGTCAGTACCTTCTAAATAAACTGACACTAATCTAAACCATGGAATATCGCTATCCCTTCGGGTTGCGGAGGTCAGACAGGCAGTCGCTCCGTGGAAAAGCTAATATTCCGCCAAATCCGGTTAGACTAGAAAGCGGACCCCAGCTTGAGACTGGGATAACGCTAGGAGGATGACTTATTTACCTAAAAACCAAGAAACCAAAATTAATGAATCTTAATGGTACCTCGTTATGTGGTAATAGTTAAAACGTTAAGTAGTATTTAGGTATCCATCATCTCAGCTAACAGACCGCTTACATCCAACCGTTTCCCGCGAACCTAACAAGAACGTCAGTGCACCTTGCGAGGCCTACCTCTGCTACGTCGCGACTTCCGGTGTGTGGCCGTAACTTCAGAACCTTTCAGCTCCAAACGCCATCTGGTCTTCAAGCTATGTGCTCTGTCTACTGACTAGAATCAGTAGACAGAGCCACTTCAACTTAGCACTTCGGTGAGCTATGTCGGCAACTTTTGGTTCTCCTGCGGATCTCCTCATTTTATTTGATCACTGAACCTCCAGGTTTTAATTTGTCAAATATAGTTTGCCACATGGCAGGCATGGAAGACAATGAACATGAAATAGTAATGTGTGTCTTATGCATATAAAATAAAGTCTATGTGTGCGAAATATTATTCTCCAATTTTGTTAAAATTTTCTTAGTTATTAAGTTTTTTCATGTATATTTTATTTTCAACACAAATGTATTTTGTTACGAAATAAATGTCTTATGACTTATGAGGAAACCTGTTTGTCTTAGAGTTCTAAGGGGCTCAAAATCATCAGTTTTCTTCCAAAGACTGACCGTAGAACTCATAAATATAGAGTGCCTTGACTTACTGTTCGTAATAGATCGGCAAAGTTAGGCAATGCATGCACTGCTCGCCATTTGGATAGGTGAATACGTGTGGCATTTACATCTGAGCGCTACCGTGCTTCGGAGGGCACGTAAAGCTGTCGGTCCCGGTTCGTGTATCAGGACAAGAATAGGGTTGTTTCCAATTAGTCAAATCGAGCACTTTTAATGAAATGTCAAAAACGACCTTTGCCAAGGGTTTTGTATGAAATATGACGTAGTGACGTCATAGTGTTTTGCTGTCAAGTAGATTACTTATTATCAATAAATTAACGATAAAATATGTAAAATAAAGTTTTAATATCAATTGATGAATGAAACTATTATTTTGACATGTTTCACTAGATAAAAATACTTTTATTTTATTTCACTTGCAGGAAACTTCCCTCCTTCGGGCGGGCAGTCAGAAAACTCCGACACCGGAATTGGCCACGCACACACTCGAAACAGAAAGACGACCAGGTTCAAGCTCATTAAAAACTAAACTCCCCTAAAAAATCAAATCTGGGATCCGCTCAGGGTTTGTAGTAACTTTCCATTCATATATAAATAAAGAAATATACCTTTTAATATATGTATATTTACATAATATGTAGTTCCTTTGCCTTAGTTAATTATAAAACCACAATAAATAAGGAAAACTGATAAACAAAACTTTAATTAGAGCGTTCTCTCTAATTAAATTGAATTTATTTGTATAAAATAACTGACTAAGTAAATAAATTATATGTAGGTACTTGTGCAATCTAAGGCAATGTTTCTCAACATGGGGTCTATGGACCCTAAGGGGGTCATTCAATGGGGGTCCATTATTATATTCGATGTCAATCAAACATTTTTCAGAGCGGCAATAGCCCTGTGATGTACGTTACGGACTGCCGAGACGACGCCGGACGATGGTCTCGGGTTCGATCCCCAGTTACCCCAGGCACACACCTCTCACTTTTCGAAGTTATATGTGCATTATAAATTAATTATTGCTCGCTTAATAGTGTGCCCGGTAGATGGCAATAGGCTCGCCCTCTATTTCATTGGGACCATGGCAACCAATCGTTAGCGAAAGTAGAAATCAGAGCGAATGCCGTTTGGCTAAGCCCTCTCTACAGTTTCACCATAGTTTTCTTGTCAAAAGTGTATAGTATCTATACATACATACTTCATACTTACTAGCTATTTCCCAGGGTTTCAATTGCCACACCGCGTCCTTTGAATCGCCACATCGCATGGCTGGCCAGTGCTATTTTAAAAACTTTTCGCCTTTTTCTGTTCACTCAGCGCTTAAAGTATTGTAGCATGATGTAAATCTGTCTTCCCACGTTGCGTGGCTTTGCGCAACGCAGCTTTAATTTTACCCCGCGTCTACATTCGTCTAATGAGGGTGTTTGATATTTCTTCTACCACCAGACGGCACTTAGTATGCGTCAGGTCCAAACTGACGTCAGATATGTACAGACGCGTACACACACATAATACAAACAAACACAGACGCACTAAAATATAGGGGCTTTGACAGTTTTGTCAGGTTTCTGGACCTGATGCCACAGTGCTGCCGCGTAGTGAACGTCATTTCAGAAGACCCTCATTCAGAGATGCAGTGTACGTCCAACCGCAAAACCACGCATGGTGAGAAAGAAGGCAGATTAACATAGCTTAGGGATTCTTAATTCTTAAGCTTTGAGTCCTTGAACGCCAAGCAGTAAAAATCAAGTATCTTGACTGCAGTAGTGGACAACTTGCAGAGTTGCATATTACAAAAATAACTACATAAAAAAACCGACATCAAGAACTATAAAGTAAAAAATAACAAAGATTTAATATTAAATAAATACTACCTATTATTTATATGTGCTATTTACTAATAGGTTTACAGTCTGTGGTCGGTGACAAGCCAATTTAATACTTACGAAATAATCATTTAAAGTATTATTTACGAAGTATTATTATTTGTTAAAAGCTTGGCACCAACTTCAAACCTATTAGTAAATCATCATCAGCCTTTAACAGTCCACTGCTGGACTAGGCCTCTCCTTTGAAAGGAGGAATTGGCCTACTATACCACGCTGGCCAAACGGGTTGGTATAGAGTTTGTATCAAGTTTTCCTTCCCTTACAGTGCTCTTCTCTGCATAATATGCTCCCTCTGTCGGCTCCTACGACACCCATGGGATGATATGGGGTGGTGACAATCCGTATTCTTAATCCGTCACCACACGGGCAGTAAATAGCATGTTATATAAATGATAGGTAGTATTTAAAGAATATTAAATCTTTATTATTTTTTACTTTTTAGTTCTTGATGTCGGTTTTTTTACGTAGTTATTTTAATTTAATACTTTTTAGTGTAATGTTGTATTATCAACTAGTTATGGGTAGACCTACAAAAGGTGCTGCGCCCCTTAAAAAATATAGATCTCAAGAAGTGGCCTTCCCGCATGATTTACGTCCTTGAAGTCATCATTATCATCATTGTACAAGCCAAATTGTTTTGTTTAAATTACTGAGTTCATATAGCCACCTTCTGCCTATGTCCAGCGGTGAACGTCTTTCAGCTTTGATATGAGGATGATGATGATGAAGAATTGTAAGCTGTTAGGCGCGGCGCACATAAAGCGAAGCACATTCTTAATATTATATTATAGACTCACGGCACTCACGCCTGTATCCCCAAAGGAGTAGGCAGAGGTGTAATATTACACCCACATTCGCCATGAATTTTTAGGTCCCACGTAATTGGGGGCGAGCCTATTGCCGTACCGGGCACATTACCAGACTCCATGCTGCTACTGAGAATTTCCTAACGGAAAACCTAATAACACACACAATTCCCGGGTCAGGCAAAGGCCTGACCCGGGAATTGAACCCGAGACCTCCCAATCCCACGCGCACATTTATGCCTCGAGACCAACGAGGCAGTCTTTATATTAATTTTATCTATTTTCAATTTTCATGAGAATAAAATATTATGAATTAAATTGTCTTGTTCCTTACTTGAATTTAAAGGGGCCGTGATATAAAAGGTTAAGAAACACTGGCTTATAGTACACTTATTGAAAGTAGTATATAATATATGGAATGCTATCATATGCTATCATTGTGGTAGCTGAAGATCAGTCTAAATTGCCATTATTTTGGCAAGTTTTACAGTTCATGGAGCTAATGATAGCTTCATTTTTAGGGTTCCGTACCTAAAAGGTAAAAAACGGAACCCTATTACTAAGCCTCCGCTGTCTGTCTGTCTGTCCGTCTGTCTGTCACCAGGCTGTATCTCATAAACCATGATAGCTAGAAAGCTGAAATTTTCACAAATTATGTATTTCGGTTGCCGCTATAACAACAAATACTAAAAATAAAAATATTAAGGGGGGGTCCCATACAAAAAACGTGTTATTTTTCGTATTTTTTGCTCAAAATTACTAACTATAACAGGTAGACGCTTTAAATTTTCACAGAATATGTAGCTGTATATTACCTTTCAAAAGAAATAATTAAATTTTAAAAAAGTAAATTATTAAGGGGGGCTCCCATACAACAAGCGTAATTTTTAAGCAATTTGTTACTCGATCTTAATAAACAGGTAGAAACTTATAAAGTATTTAAGTATACATACAACGAACGTGATTTTCTTTTATAGATGACCCTTCGCGCGCGAGTCCGACTCGCACTTGCCCAATTATTTTTTCGTTCTTTACTGCAATCTGTCGAACTATGCATGTTATCAGTAGGTGAGTATAGTATAGTAGTATAGTAGGAGTTTAAGCGGTGTGGGAGGTGCAAATCCGGTGACGTGCCCTCACTGAGATTTCTACTTTACAGCAGGTCTTGTGGCCTTTTACGTTTTAATCTTCTTCGGCAGGGTTGTTGAATGGTCATGAGATTTTGTGTGTGTTTGGGTGATTTAATATCCGTTTGTGATAGGCTGTGGTATGTATACTCCTTAGCTTCCTGTCTGACTGTTTTGATGTTGAGATTGAGGTGTAGCCTCTCATTGGTAACATACCAAGGTGCTCCTATCATTCGGAGCATTTTTTTTGGAACCTTTGGAGTATTTCTATATTTGATTCGGCTCTGCCGATAGCTTCATGGTACAATTTATTTTACTTGCAGGAAAAAACCGTAAGTCACAGATGAAACAAGAACCAGATGTAGCGTATTCGTCCAACTAAGTGAGGCACGTTGACAGCTATGTGTGCGTGACATTTGGCTACTGGCACTGTACGGACACGCGCGTCTATGTGTGTGTAAAGTTGCCAGATTATGAATAATTTCCCACTATTTTGCATATAGTTTTTGCAAACGAATATAAAAATATTACATAGGTAATATTTTATATTCGTTTGTGGTTTTGAAGAATTTACCATAGATGTAATTAATGCTTTTAATATGTAATGCTGTTTTGAAAATTATTCAAATAAAAGATACCAATAAAGTATGCTTTTATAAATACATTTCTTAAAAAATGTAGGCTCCGAGTTAAGTTTTAACTAATTTTATTCGTAAATTGAGAAATGAATAGATAGGCTTGCGTCATAAATATTAATTAGCTAAAAACATTTTGTCATGCATACAATAAATTATGAATATCATAATCATAAATCGTAACCAAAAAAAAATGCAATTAAAAATAAATAATGGCTACAATCAATAATTTCTGTTTCTGTACTTAATGTACACACGGCGCCAAGTCAAGCTAAATAGTCTAAGTACGATTTTGATACTTATTCCCTACGCCATAAGAACGGTACAAAGGTCTAACAACGGTACAAAGGTCAAAGTGTATAGCTTGACAAGTAGCCGCGTGTACACGAATATTTGGATCGTTTGGGGATCGAACTCAAAACAATGTATATACTAATGGAAATCATATTAGTATATTTATAAGAAAAAATATAATCTACAATATACTTTTACAATACGTTAATGTATTTTTCATTAACATGACAATCATTATTACCTACATAATCAATTGACAAGTGCATTTTCCCTAATTCAGGGAAAACGGTGTCGACGTAAACTGGCAACACTTACATATTTTCTGCAGAAATACGAATTTTATCGAAATAATATTATAAAACGGTCAAATAATCCATAGTTATCTGTAAGAATATATTCCATCTTCCCGTATTTGCTTTTAGAAACAACTTTTACAATGTTTAAAAACGCAGGACGGCATTTTTTGAATTTAAAAGCTGGATCGATCGTGGCGTGTGAACTGTGCGATGCTTCGCAGCGCACTGAGTCGACTTTGTATTCGCTTTTCAATTTTGTATTTGCTTTAGTGGCGTCACGCAAGTATTCCGCGCGCTCTGTCTGCCTTTTATTCTATAGTCTTAGCCGTAAGTATTCAAAGTTGTTCTACGGGGGTTGAAAAATAAAATCGATATTTTTATTTAACTTTAATGTCATAAAGTAGATACTAAGTAGGTAACTTATCAAAAATAATAGAATCGTATTTCAGTCTCATTTACTACTATTTAATTCATCACTCTTTGATGAAAGAGTAACAGTATAATTCCCTAAAAGCGAACTATTTTCTGGCGCAATCTCATTCACTCTTATAATATTAGTGACGTTCCCAGTCGCAATATCAGTTAAAATACTCGTTCCCGAATCTGTCGCTGCTACTTTCTGCGAGTATTGCGCGTCCATAATAGTTTTAAGAATATCTACTTGTACTTTTGAGAAAACATCTGGTGTTAACTTTTTTAATAGACATCTTATGTATTTGATGAATGCGTCCAATTCTGAATCTTCTTGGTGTAAATCCTCTTTTCTGTCAAATTTTTCTTTTTTTAATTTGATTGGAAGTTCGCTTGATGTGCTGTTTCGCGCGCGTTTTTTCGCGCGTTTTGTAAATGGCGTGGTTAGTTTTGGCTTTTCGATGGGGCGGGAGTCTTCAGGGGCGGAGTCTTGCTCGAGGTAGACCACTTCGGTGTAAGTGTTGTCGTTGTCTTCTACGTCTGTGACTGGGTTCGATTTTGAGTCTTGCCTTTCGTCCTGTGAACAATTTAATGGTTAAAATATATGTGACGATTCATAATTAATAATTCTTTGTGATCGCCTGGAAAATGAATTTAAGAAGTCACTGAAGGTTAAAAATTTCACAGGCTTGATTCGTTACGCTATTTCGGAAGCCTGTGAGCGGTCCAATAATTCCGTCACCAGAACTGGCCACACACACAATTACAAGATTTTTTTAGTGTTTTCAATAGACGGGATGATCACTTACAGGGTCATTCTACTTTTAGGGGAAAAATAAAAATAAAATAAAACATCGATTATCATATGCTTATTAGATTTACTCTGTTTAATAACATAAATAATCAACAAAATAATTACTAACAGAGGTAATTTATGTTATAATTACGAGAAAATTGACATAAAATAAAAAAGGACGATAACAGATGTGACGCAATACGTAACAGAAATGATGATATCTTAATATATAAAATCCTTGCGTTACTGACTGACTGACAGACACGCTACAGCCGAAACTATTGGGTGCAGGAAGCTGAAATTTGGCATGTATGTTCCTTGGGGAGTGGGGACCGTAGGGGTGCACTAAGAAGGGATTTCTCGAAATTCCCACGGGATCGGCCAAAACGGGTAAATTAAAAAAAAATGCAGCCGTAGCTGCTGGCGTCCTCTAGTTCTAAATAATTCTGGTTTACAAATAACCAAGAATTTGTAATAAGCGATAATAGTAAAACAACATTTTTATCAATTATTGTTATCAATTAAACAAAAAAAGAATTATTCTTGAAAATTACAAGATGACACAAAAAAAAAATACTTAAAATAAGATCACAGAAGTGACGTCTTCATCGTCACCTTCTAACAAATAAATCGCTAATTTGAGATCCAATAATATAAAGTTATACTTTCGTGGAATAATTACTAATCAGGTACAACTGTTTAATACTTATAATAATTATAAATAATCAGAGTTAGCTTTAACTTTCGTGATTTTAAAATATGTCTTCATCAGACGAATGAGATGCGAAAATATTAAAACGACTTCTTTTTGTAAAGTCCGAAGCTTCACTAAACACCTGATCAATTGATTGTTTCTTCTTAATTTCTTCGTTTGAATTATTTTTAGATGAAGAATAATTGAACGATTTGAAATAGAAGTTACGGCTTCGTTTTGCTGGAATTGAGACCGTAACCAAATCTTCAACATCAGTATCTACGCAGCGTGCTTGAGATTCATTTTCAGTGTGTGAAAAAAGTCCCGATGGACCGGGCTCCTCAGATATTTCTTGATCAGATTGATGGTGTGATGGGGGACTAGCAAGGTCTTGGCTTGAATCAGTAGAGATTTGACTGTACTCTGTACTAATCACACCCATTTCATAATGAGAACAAATTTGATCTGGGCGACACTCGATGCAGCCAAGTTTTCGTGCATGCAAAAGACCGAGGCTGTTTTTATTCCATGTCACTTGATGAACATTAAGAGTGCCTTTAAATGCCGGTGTTAAGCTTTTTGCCAATAAATGTTCTATATTTATAACATTGTCTTCGTCTATAGGTATAATTTGTACACCATTACTATTTTCTTCCAAACACTGATTCAGTTGTTGGAAGTTTGCTACATCCTTGCCCCTAGCTGCAGATTGGACTGCCGTTCGTTTTACTGTTGCACCAATCCCATCCAGCGAACCTTTGCCATGTACAGCTTCATTATAATGCCAGATTAGGTTCTGAACATTTAAGTATACGGCAAGAAAATTAGCCATTAGAAAAAACATGGATTTATTGCAATACTGGGAATAAGGTCCATCACTTACAAAGTGCATTGTCTTTAAGTTCGGATGTAAGGTTTTAATCTTAATATATAAAATTCTTGCGTTACTGACTGACTGACAGACACGCTACAGCCGAAACTATTGGGCGCAGGAAGCTGAAATTTGGCATGTATGTTCCTTGGGGACCGTAGGAGTGCACTAAGAAGGGATTTCCCGAAATTCCCACGGGATCGGCCAAAACGGGTAAATTAAAAAAAAAATGCATGCGTAGCTGCTGGCGTCCTCTAGTAATATTTAAAATTGGAATTAAATGATTACATATGAAAACTGGATCATGTAGGTTTTCGGAAATAGTGCAAAACGGAGTAATTATCGAATCATACTCTCCAAAGTGGTATAATACTGCAGTATGGAGGGATATTTGAGGCTTAGATGCCCCAAAATGGACCGCTTGTACTTCTTCAGCATATTTGCAAATATAATTTTCTGCAAAATCTATGTGCAACACGGCTGTTTCTTGTCCAACTCTTCTCTTTGCACGATTAATAGCTTGGTATTGATGGTAGATGTTGTTTAAGTGTGTCATGAATACCGGTAGTTTTAAAAGCAAATGATCAACTAAACCGGTTCTTGAACTTAAAACCTTTTCTTTGATGGTTTTTTGACATATTTTTTCTGCTCCTTTTATAGTTACTGGCATTTTTTTGGTGATCCATCGAAAGTACGTTATTGGATTATTGTTATTATGAGAATTGAAATGAACTTTCTTTTTCTGCAATCGTTACATTTTCTAAGTAAACATTCTTCTTTTAATTTTCCTTCACAACAGATTGTCTTCACAAGATCTACAGGGGTATTTTCATTAATTACGTTAGCAGTTTTTAATGCCGTAGTTATTAGTTCCAAGTTTGCGTGATGAATACATAGACATTTGTCTCGCTGTTTTGCGTTAGGAGAAATTATCCAAAAAGGCCGATAGCGACAGAATAGGAAATAAGAAATTTTAATTACGATTTATTGTAGATTTGAATTTTGCATATAAATTGAGCAGTGAATCGTTTAGCAAGCGTATTTGCTTTTTAACTTTTTTTCTTGTAATCGTTTCTTTAGTTCCTGCTGTCAATCTGCTACATTCATCATTTTTTAATAATTCTATAATCTGTTGCCTCACCTTATTTACTCTGTTTTTTTTGTAACATGTGTCAAGCGTTATTTGACCCACTTGTCTTTCAATAGCTCTGTTATAACGCATTTTATACTTTTTTACTCTATTTTCTAATAGACGCAATTTTTTTTAAGTAGATTTTTCTCTAGCTTTAGATATCTACTATTCTTTTTAGGTATTTTCCTACCAGATTTGGCTCTTGATCTAGATGTGGATGTAGCGGGACTGCCGGGTGGGGTATCATTCTCAATAACATTTTCAGTCAGTTGATGAATGCGTTGCACTGCTTTTTTTGTCTCGATATCTTATAGACCTTTCTTTCCACTCATCATCAGCCTTGAACAGTCCACTGCTGGACTAGGCCTCTCCTTTCAAAGGAGGAATACTATACCACGCTGGCCAAACGGGTTGGTATAGGGTTTGTATCAAGACCTTTCTTTCCACTGCTTCGTAATTATTTTCTGAGTACGTGGAGTAAATTGATTAATGGTTTTTACCTGTCCATCTTCCTTTTTCCGTTGGTATCTTTCTCTGTCTTTCCTTCTTCTTTCTTCTAGCTGTTGTTCTGTTAACTTCTCTCGATGTCGTCTCATTGCAATTTTCACTTGCTTCCTACGTTTCTGAAGTTTTTTTAGCTCTAATCTGTTGTCCTTTTTGGATGCTCGGCATGTACGCGGTGCCATATTGTATAACTAAAATAAAAAATATATATGAACTTGAATGCTTTAGAGTGGCGTATTGTTTAATCTAAGTACGTAGTATTACCTTATTAAAGTACCCTATACATTTTATTTTGAATTTAGTTAATTAGTGAATGTTATTGATATTTAAAGAAATTTAATTACAATAAAACTAAAAGTTCGTCACTTCGGTGATCTTACGTCACATCTGTTGTCACACTGATAACAGATGTGACGATCACAGAAGTGACGAACTTTAATATTTGCGGCCATATTTTTTTACTGTTCAAGTTTAGACTTACTTCTGCACTCAATCACAATACTGCCATGATAATACATACATGCTACGTAGTTTTATGATTGCGTTAATATGTCTTACCTTAAGTACAGCTAAAACAGATGTGATGTGCCAAGTTTTCCACCACGAAAACACCAACCAAAACAATTTTTTACAAAAAACAATGGCGAACTTTTAACGATTTCAAGCCGGCATGCGAATGACAGTTAAGTGGTGTTGCAATCTTATAAAAATTAACCCAACCAAATGAATATCGTTGGACATTTCTTTGTAATTTCTACTAGATATCAGAAGTGACAATGTGTTTGTAACAAAAATTGAATCAAGAGCGGTGCCGAAGATATTTTACTGAATTTAATTTGCTTTACGGAACAGAAATACGACTATATTTGAAAGTAACTAAAGAATAGATGCGTCATTTTATATTTTTGTATTTAATTTTTTGTATTTTTTTAGTACGTCTTAAGTTAACGGTGTGTAAATTACACAGATAACAGAACATGATGGAAGCCTTTGGAAGTGAAGTTTTTTAATATCTATTTATTATAATATTACATATTTCATTATACTTTAATTATACTTGAGGTAGATTTCTATCAAAAAAGCTATGAATAAAGACATATTTATTTTTGCATTTTGGTTGTTTACAACACTTATACAAGTCAAAACCGTATTCTAGATGATGCCGGCTTTTCCTAGCTAAATGACTTCTTGAGAAGAAAGGCCGAAACAAACTCAGAGTCATTGTTTTTTTTTAGTCACTTCAATTTCTTTAGTCTTTTCTTGATCTTTTAAAGTCCAGACAAAAAAAAGGGTTTAGTATGCAAGTACAATGCAGGAAATCATCTGACGCTTTTGACTGACTCGGCCCACTGATGGCCCGCATTCAACAGCAATCGTACCTACGGCTCAACCTTGATTGAGGGAGACAGCACGATCTGTATCACTATGATGAATGAAACTTTGAATTCCATTCAATTAATTAATGTACTCAGTGCACAAATTTTTCACTCTAGAATAGTTCAGTTTATTTTCAAGTGCGTTTATAAAATCCTCTCCGCTGCGTTCCGTTCTGTCTACGCTGACCCTAGAACGATGGCGGAAAGAGGCTACCTATTAGGATCTTATTATAAGATTCTTCAGCTCTCATACCTGATCCTGCACCAGCTGCAACAGCAGTTTCGGATGGTTCTCGAACAGATGAGCCTTCAGATGCTCGTAGTCGGAGTCAGGTACACTCTCCCTGCAGACCACGCAACGAGTCTTGGAGCCCTCCTGCTCGAAGTAGTTCCAGATCTCGTTGAGTTTCTGAGTTTCTTGCAGGTCTTCTATGTCTAGAAGAAAAGAAAAAAATATAAGAAAAAGAAAAAAAACTTAACACTTTCACGGACAGTATACGAGACACAATTGAAGTTTTATTGTTATCGCGTCTATAGGCGTTTACTGTCCTTCAAAGTGTTAAGACGCACACAAATAAAACACAACCTAATCGGGATAAACGGGTAAATAAAAAAAGTGCGTAGCTACTCGTAACATCTATTCCCTAGTAAAATTAATTGCTTTTTATTAAAATCGGGTCAAAAATGCACTCTAGCGTCATCCCCCCCGTGGGATGTCCACCTTGTGGTGGGAGGGCTCAGTAACCGTGGCTTGGACACCCGCGGTGAAGCTAAGAGAGATCCCGGGAGTCGACGCTCTGCGTGGGCTTGGAGGGGCCTGCGCAGGATGCATCCAAAGTGCGGGTGCAGGGGACAGTTTTGTGTGTCCCTCGCAGTCGGGTGTGGTCGCGGGAGGAGAGGCGTGTCGGTGTTGCGTTGCCGCGCGGCCTATCTCCCGCGACCAAATGGGGGCGCACCATTGTTGCGTCGCGGTGGGGCCGCAGAGGAAGAGGATCCTGCCTATCCTCTGCGGCCGCTGGGTGTTTTGGCGGCGGAGCCCAACACCTTCATCCGCCGCCAAGGGGGTTTTGTTCGGAGCCCGCCTGACCATCTGGCGGGCCAGTACCCGTCGGGGGGTAGCGAGGAACGCTTCGGCGATGCCCGACCCTCCGACACACGGGTACATAAGGAACACGGGTTGGCTTTCAGTCAGTAAGAGTCTGACAGTCCCCTTAGGCCTTCGCCCAGGGCGGAGGGATTCCATGAGGATTTTCTAACCCGATACCAAAAAAAAAACTCTGTTGTCATAAGTTTACAGTCATCTTTCCTAACAGCGTAATATGACGCCACAACCGACTATTGCCGTCTTCGTTTATAAACAAATAAAAAAATACGTCCTCTATATTTCAAGGAATTTAATTTATCATTTCCTGTTCAAGGTAGTATTTTTCCTTATAGTATTAATTATTTTGGATGTAAAAGAATCAATAGATGTTTTCCGGCTTAAATTTCCACAGTTAGAGAGTTATCGTTATTCTGATTAAAATAATGTCCAAAGTCAAATCCGCAACTAGGGTTTTCCAACATGATGGAAAAACCGAACGTACGCCGTCCAAATAGGTGACGTACTGAAAAAGGGTCAAATTAAAAGTACCCATAACCGACGCGCATGCATGATGAGGTTAATGAATGTCGAGGAAGCGAAAGAGGTGTGTTTGAACCGGAGCATTTGGCGTAGTAGTCTCTGCCTACCCCAATAGGAGACAGGCGTGACGATAGATAGACTGGACAAACGGGGCAAAGGATGACTCAAAGTCAAAATTATTTATTCAGTTACGTCACGATGTGATGCTTATGAACGTCAAATTCAGCAGGAAAAAAAGAACATATTTGGGTTAGGTTTTACCCAGTACCAACCGGGTTTTTAAGTTCGCAATAGAAAAACCCAATAATTAAATACAAAAACAATTACAATGTTATAAAAATTAAACGTTTATGACAAACGGATTAGCACAACAACTGTTTAATATGTAAAACGTATAAATAAATTAACGAGTTAATAAATAATTCAAGATACAAGATATCGACCTTATTTAAGTCAACTGTTGTATATACACGACTTATTCTTAGCGAAATAACCTTATAAGATGTAAAGGACCTTGGGTCTAAGCAACTATAACTTCTTCAAGCCTTTATCCTCGAAGGGGTAGGCAGAGGTGTATTACACAACCACACTTCGCCAGTTATGTTTCGGTCCCAATGTGATGAGGGTCTTCTGAAACGACGCTCACTATGCAGCAACACTCAGGCATCAGGTCCAGAAACCTGTCAAAACTGTCAAAGCCCCTATATTTTCGTACGTCTGTCTGTTTGTATTATGTGTGTCTGTACATATCTGATGTCAGTTGGGACCTGACGCAAACTAACGCGCCGTCTGGTGGTAGAAGTAATATCAAACACCCATTGGGGGCGAGTCAATTTGCCATCTACCGGGCACAATAATTACTAAGCGAGCGATAATTAACATTTTTAATGCACACATAACCGAGGATCGAACCGGGACAATCGTCTTGGCAGTTCGTTACGTAGGTACGCCACTGGGCTATCGCCGCTATCCAACCATGAGCATGCTACGCTAACCATGAGTAACAAAATTCATTTTTATAAGTCCTCTACCTCTAGATAGGGTAGGCTAGGCCTCAGCCTAGCCTTCTTGAAGATGAGTCTTCAAGATAGATTAAGGGTTGAGCTACACCTATCAGCACCGCATCGCACTTTCCTATGCTTCTATCCTTTTCTGTCACTTAGGACCGTCATTTACTAGAGCGAGAAAGAAAGAGGGAACGCTTCAGCACGTCGCAGAATCGAAAAGGCGATCGTGTTCCCTCTCTCTTTCTCGCTCTAGTAAATGACGGTCCTAAATGACAGAAAAGGATAGAAGCATAGGAAAGTGCGATGCGGTGCTGATAGGTGTACCTCAACCCTATGGCCTATACATTACATTGGGCGACAGCGTTTCTCGAGCGTACGCCCAAAGTGAACGCCGGGCGCACGCCGAACGGACGCCGTGCATACGCTCGAGAAACGCTCATGAACAATGTGAGGGAGGCCTAAATCTTATAAGTGTGTAAACTTATGTTATCAGATATATAAGTGTGGGTGTGTATAACACCTCTGCCTATCCCTTCGAGGATAAAAGGTGTAAAGTTATGTTATCTGAAAAATAATTTTAACTGGAACTTTACACCAGCTGTGAAACTGGAAACAAGAGTAGTAGAAGGCAGCGATAGCCTAGTGGAGATACCAACAGACTGTCATGCAGAGGGTATTGGGTTCGAATCCACGGCGCGCACCAATGACTTTTCCAAGTTATGTGCGTATTAAATGGCTAATGATCGCTTGCTGAACGGTGAGGGAAAACATCGTGAGGAAACCTGCATGTCTGAGAGTTCTCTATGTTTTTTGGCAGACATACACATAACTTTCCAGTCATTGGTGAGCTCCATGGAATCGAACCCAAGACTCCTCTGCGTAGCAGTCTGTCGCTAGTGTCGGTGTCACCACTAGTGTATCACAGCCTTCACCTCACTACGGGTTCGATACCCGGGTCCAACAAAAAGTGATATTGGGTTTTTCTGTGAGGAATTATCCAATAGAAGTTCGGAGTCAGGAAGTTGGCGGTGTCACACCCCCGTGCCTCGGAAAGCACGTTAAGCCTTAGGTCCTGCCCCAAATCTCTCACCGGTCGTGTTGCTTGTGGCGTCCCATCGGACTATTAGAGTGGGGGAATAGAGAGTGCACTTGTGTACGCGCACACACTTGTGCACTATAATATGTCCCGCGCAGCTGGCAAGTCTCATATATAGACAAGCCGCCGTGGCCGAAATCGATCGGGAGGACATCATCAACATCATGAAATAAAACAAAGGGATATTACAAAAATAGGTAATTTATTTATTCTCCATTTTGCACTTCAGTACTGTCAACATTTTCTATAACAGTCCCTTCCTCGTTATGAATAGTGATTTCAGCAGCCACGCTGCCAACGTTACTGCTACAGTTATTTAACGTTACAACGTTTAACGGCTTTTCTGCTATTTTCACAGAATAACGCGGCGTCAACAACGAAGTTCTAGCAAGCATAATTTGCTTAAGTATATCTAATTGTAATTTCTCTGAAACATGTTTTGGTAAATCTTCCATTAAGGAAATCATATATTGCGAAAAATATTCTAAACTACTATTTTTTTTTCTGTTATCGTTTGATTTTTTAAACATGGCGGCAGATTTTCTAGTGATGGGAACATCGTCGTCGGAACTAATACTTTTATTGATACTTCGTATCCGTTCCTTGGCACTGTGATTTATTTTATGAGTTGATTTGAGTATTTTTCTTATTTTCTTTGGCGGCGAATGCGATGCGGATGATTTTTGGAAATTGTCTACAAATGTTTCATCGTTTACTGAGTCCTCTAAGTATAAAGTGTCGGTTTGTATGGGATCCTTCTGCAACAAAAAAAATATATAAATTTTATATGTTCACTGTGACTGCCTCCGTGGTCCAGTGGATAGCGTATGCGACATGCGACTGCTGATCGGAGGTATCGGGGTCGATTTCCGGGTCGGGCAAATTGTTACTGGGTTTTTCCGAATACTCAGTAGCAGCCCGGAGTCTGGTGATGTGCCCGGTAACGGCAAAAGGTTCGCCCCCTATTACGTGGGACCTAAAAATTCATGGCGAAATGTGGGTGTTATATCACACCTCTGCCTACCCCTTCGGGGATACAGGCGTGAGACTATCAATAGAAATATACAGGGTGTCACAAGACCCATCACCAAGCCGAAGTCTATTCGTTTTGGACATCATGCCAAGTCATACTAAGCAAAAATAAAACTTGGGAAAAGATTTTTTTTCAAATAATCACATTTTTAAGCCGCAATTAAAATTGTGCGCGTACAATTTTCGAAATACCTTCTTATCCATAGGTGCATAGGGCATCGATAGAACAGGTTGTCATGGTAATTGCATCGATTTTGTATATAATTACAAAATTCCATAGTAACTTTGAGCCTCAGTATCTCCTGAACCAGTAATTTCCCAGGTATGGTGCCGAAGTAAAAAATGTTATGATTGGTATATTATGGGGTTTCAGTTTTCGTTAAGGGTCTTTTTACACCCTGTATATATATGTATATATATGTGTATATATGTTCAAAAGTTAATTTTATTAGAAAGATAATACTATCAAGTACTGTTTTTTTTTTCAGTCGAATATATGTATAAAATTTGAGTGTCAAACTCAAATTGTATTGTTGTTTACGAATTGTGTCACTGACTACACGACGGCCGCAGCTCCGGAGCAAATTGAAAAAATATTGTTTTTTTTTCTGTATTTTATACTATACTGTTTAGTTTAGAATTTTTATTATTTTTGACAATTGGGCAAATGTATCTTAAGATCTTAGAATTAATTTAAATATTAAATACACATAGTACAAAATGTAGTAACACGTTAAAGCAAGTATTTTTCAGTTTCAAAACTTTTACTAATTTATTTATTTATAGTCTCACGCCTGTATCGCCGAAGGGGTAGGCAGAGGTGTTAATATTACACCCGTAAAGTAAGTCGAGGATCAGATGTTGTCAAAAGAGTTGCGAAGCTAAAGTGGCAATGGGGCGGACATGTAGCCAGAAAACCCAAAACATGGTGCGAGCATATTTTGAAATGGAGACCGAGGCATTGTAAGCGACCAGCTGGAAGACCGCAAATAAGATGGAAAGATGACATCAAAGATTTTACAACTTTTACTTTTTTTATGGTACCTATTAGGCGGCAAACGAGCAGACGAATTGCCTGGTGTTAAGCAATTACCGCCGCCCATGGACACAAGCAACACCACAAGAGTCACAAGTGCGATGCCGCCCCTTGGGGTTGGGAAAAGGGATAGGATGAGGAGTGGGATGAGGGACAAGGAATAGGGGATAGGGCCTCCGGCACTCTCACTCACCGAACGAAACACAACAGTTTAGGTACTGTTACTTTACGTCGATTTTCTGTGAGAGGGTAGTACTTCCCCGGTCGAGCCGGCACATTCATGCTGAAATCAGCAAGGCTCTACTACCTGCTGAAAAAGTTTCAGTTTTACTTATGTTTATAAATAAATATTACAGCCATATTACCTCAACATCCGACGTCTCTATTTCGTATAATTGACCGTTTGCCGATATCAACAATTTCTGTGCCTGCAAAGAAAAATTGTTGTTAAAAGTTGTCATGATTTGAGCCTATTAATATGATGAGGCTTCTGAGATTCGTCTCCAACTTGGTAAACCAGAGTTTGTTTTAAGATCACGGGGATGCTGTTGAAAAAAGGTAGCGACAGCCTAGTGGAAAATATTTAGGTTCATACATTTTATGAGCCGCAATGTCATCCGTGTGGTGACGGATTAAGAATACGGAATGTCACCACCCCATATCATCCCAAGGGTGTCGTAAGAGCCGACAGAGGGAGCATATTATGCAGAGAACAGCACTGTACGAGAAGGAAAACTTGATACAAACCCTACACCGACCCGTTTGGCCAGCGTGGTATAGTAGGCCAATTCCTCCTTTCAAAGGAGAGCCCTAGTCTAGCAGTGTACTGTTAAAGGCTGATGATGAATGTTGTGTGCAACACTTGCGATACCTACTTATCCATGGGTGCATAAGACATATATGGGACAAATTGGGGCGAGAAATGCATCGTTTTTGTTATAATTTGAAAAATCGTATGGTGCCTTTGAGCCTCAATATCTCCTGAAGCAGTTATTTCCTTACTGCCTCGTTGGTCTCGCGGCATAAATGCGCGTGGGATTGGGAGGTCTCGGGTTCGATTCCCGGGTTGGACAAAGTGTAATTGGGTTTTTCCGTCAGGAAATTCTCAGTAGCAGCACGGAGTCTGGTAATGTGCCCGGTACGGTAATAGGCTCGCCCCCTATTACGTGGGACCTAAAAATTCATTGCGAAATGTGGGTGTAATTTTACACTCTACCCCTTCAGGGATACAGGCGTGAGTCTATATAAAAAAATCTAGTAATTAACTTAAATTTTGACGTTCATAAGCGTCACTTTGTTACCTAAATGAATAATCGATTTTGACTTTGACTTACCTGATCACCATTGTCGTTTTTATCACTGCTAAGGTTGACATTAGGATGTACTCTCCTCAGGTGTTTGGCTAAATTACTGATAGTGGTCATATAGGAGAACTGCTTCATACATAACAGACACATTGCGTTTCTTGCTCCCTCGTCGATTATTTTCATGTATTGCCATACTGGGGAATTCCTCTTTTTTGCTGATGATGAGAATCTGTAATAGGGTTTTTTTATAGTAATAGGCGACAAGACGGATCGCCTGATGGTAAGCAATTACCGCCGCCCATGGACACAAGCAACACCACAGGAGTCATACACAAGTGCGTTGCCGCCCCTTGGGGTTGGGAAAAGCGGAAAAGGGATACGATAAGGAGTGGGATGAGGGAGAAGGAATAGGGGATAGGGACTCCGGCTCTCTCACTCACCGAACGAAACGCAACAGTTTAGGTACTGTTACTTTACGTCGATTTTCTGTGAGAGGATAGTACTTCCCCGGTCGAGCCGGCACATTCATGCTGCAATCAGCAAGGCTCTACTACCTTGGTTGTTTGGGTTTGTTTATTATTTCGTGTTTAGTGCGTAGCGTAAGTTCACTTGGCGTTTGTAAATGATTGGCAAAGTTAAGGGACGTTTGCACAGGTTATTATTTGGATGGGTGACCTCTGAGATATTTATATTAATAGACTGCCTCCGTGGTCCAGTGGATAGCGTATGCGACTGCTGATCGGAGGTCTCGGGTTCGATTCCCGGGTCGGGCAAAAGTGTTACTGGGTATTTCTGAATTCTCAGTAGCAGCACGTAGTCTGGTGCAGTGCCCGGTAACGACAATAGGCTCGTCCCCTATTAATTGGGACCTAAAAATTCACGACGAAATGGAGGGGGGGTGGTAATATTACACCTCTGCCTACCCCTTCGGGGATACAGGCGTGAGTCTATAAATTAAACAAAAATGTAGGGTTTCCTTTGGGGTTATGGTTGCTCTAGAAGAGGGTGGGGTCACTGCGTCTCTTCACCCCCTTAATTACTTTTTAGATCTACAATCACTTACTTCTTAGCACTGCTCAAATGCTCATCATCAGACACATCCATGTTGTGCTGCTTGACATGCTCAGTCAACTCCGTCACTGTGTCATAATGGACATCGTTATGGCAGACCTTGCACCTCGCGACGAACTTATCAGAGTCTAGCACGTCGAAGTATTCCCAGGTAGACTTGGCACTTGTATCTTTCTTTATGGATTTTTTGTCGCTGTAATGGGTATTTAATATTAGTATTTTTTTATTATTTTGACGTTCATAAGCGTCACATTGTGACCCAAATGAATAAAGGATTTTGATTTTTGCATACATCTTAATACAAAGTGATTCTTAGTATAGTGAGTCTAGCACTTCGAAGTATTCCCAGGTAGACTTGGCACTTGTATCTTTCTTTATGGATTTCTTGTCGCTGTAATGGGTATTTAATATTAGTATTTTTTTATTATTTTGACGTTCATAAGCGTCACATTGTGACCCAAATGAATAAATTATTTTGACTTTTGCATACATCTTAATATAAAGTGATTCTTAGTATAGTGAATCTAGCACTTCGAAGTATTCCCAGGTAGACTTGGCACTTGTATCTTTCTTTATGGATTTCTTGTCGCTGTAATGGGTATTTAATATTAGTATATTTTTATTATTTTGACGTTCATAAGCATCACATTGTGACCCAAATGAATAAAGGATTTTGACTTTTGCATACATCTTAATATAAAGTGATTCTTAGTATAGTGAATCTAGCACTTCGAAGTATTCCCAGGTAGACTTGGCACTTGTATCTTTCTTTATGGATTTCTTGTCGCTGTAATGGGTATTTAATATTAGTATATTTTTATTATTTTGACGTTCATAAGCATCACATTGTGACCCAAATGAATAAATTATTTTGACTTTTGCATACATCTTAATATAAAGTGATTCTTAGTATAGTGAATCTAGCACTTCGAAGTATTCCCAGGTAGACTTGGCACTTGTATCTTTCTTTATGGATTTCTTGTCGCTGTAATGGGTATTTAATATTAGTATATTTTTATTATTTTGACGTTCATAAGCATCACATTGTGACCCAAATGAATAAAGGATTTTGACTTTTGCATACATCTTAATATAAAGTGATTCTTAGTATAGTGAGTCTAGCACTTCGAAGTATTCCCAGGTAGACTTGGCACTTGTATCTTTCTTTATGGATTTCTTGTCGCTGAAAGGGGTATTTAGTTAAGCATACATACATACATAACGTCACGCCTTTTATCCCCGAAGGGGTAGACAGAGGTGTATATCTACACCCACTTTTCGCCAGATATACTTTAGTCCCACGTAATAAGGGGCGAGCCTATTGCCGTACCGGGCACATTTCCAGACTCCGTGCTGCTACTGAGAATTTCGTGACAGAAAAACCCAATAACACTGCACGAACCAGGAATCGAACCCGGGACCTCCCGATCCCACGCGCACATTTATGCCGCGAGACCAACGAGGCAGTCGTATAGGGTTTGATGTCGAGTTTTCCGTTTCTACGCAAAGATGGTATTTGTATCGTGTTATCCCTTAGTCGCCTCTTACGACACCCACGGGGAGATAGGGGGTGGTGACACTTGTATTCTATGCCGTCAACCACACAGCATACAACTTCATATAAAATTATTTTTAGTATAGTATCAAAGTCAAAGTGAAAGTCAAAATTATTTATTCATTTAAGCCACAAAGTGACGCTCATGAACGTCAAAAATTAAAGTTGATTACTATATGATTCTACAGGTCTTAGTGCAAACCTCTGAGTGGGTTTAATATAATGATGAACAACTTTTGAACCTCTCCCATTTCTAGAACAAGCCCCCCTCTCATACAAACAAAGCCTTCCTTTAAACCGAACTAAGCCCTCCTGAACCAAATCACCCCTCCGTCCCCCATCAAAATAAGCGCCCTTAAAAACCAAACTAAGCCCCATCCAACCGAAATATACCTCTCTTAGCCCTCCAAAATGGGTTGTCCTTCCAAACCAAAATATGCCCTTCCTCTCCTATAAAAAATGTTTACTTCTTACTTTTTACTTACTGGCGATATAACCCCCTCCCCTAACCAGATAACTCCCCCATCCTCAAAAGCAAAAAAATAATATTCCACCTAGATGCTTTTGAGAGTAACTGGCCAGAGATTGCAAATAACCGAGATTTATAGAAATCCAGGAGGCATTAGCCCAGCAGTGGGACAATGAAGGCTAGCAGTATATGTAAATCATCATCCTCCTAGCGTTATCCTAGTTAGAACCAGGGGTCCGCTTTCGTAGCAGTATATGTAAGTTTAGAAGCATTAAGTAATTTAATTAAAATATTGACGTTCATAAGCGTCACCTTGTGACATAGATGAATAAATGATTCCGGGGTCCGCTTTCATAGCAGTATATGTAAATTTAGAAGCATTAAGTAATGTCATTTAAAATATTGACGTTCATAAGCGTCACCTTGTGACATAGATGAATAAATGATTCCCGGGTCCGCTTTCGTAGCAATATATGTAAATTTGGAAGCATTAAGTAATTTAATCTAAAACATTGATGTTCATAAGCGTCACCTTGTGACCTAGATATATAAATGATTTTGACTTTATCAAAAAAAACTCCTCACCTATTATCACTCCAATCATCATCACTACAATCAGTCGACTCATCATCCGTCTTCTTAACATGCGCCCTCTTCCAATGTTTCACTAAGTTGCTAGTGCCGGCCCGGTATGAAAAGTCTTTGTCACAGGTATTACATGTCGCTATGTAGTCGCCCTTCTTAGTGAATAGGTTCCACGCTATTGAGGGTTTTCTTGATTTCTCGCTGAAAATAAATGGTATTTTAATACTGGCTTATAATAAAAGCCCACAGTACGGTAAATCTTAAGATTTACCGGCATGAGTTGGTAATGTCCAAATTTTTCAATAAAAATACACTAAGTATTTTTGGGTTAAGGTCACAAGAGAACCTAACGTAACCTAATTACTTGAGTTACAGTCTCACCTAACCTTACGGGCTTTTACAGTAACATAATTATATACGATAATTCTATTATTTGACAATTATTTGACACATTGTGCATAAAAAAGACAAATTGCCAAATATGCTATGTTAGGTTATGTTAGGTTCTCGTGTGACTAAAATAGGAGTCTGTCGACTTATTTTTTATTATATTTAAAATTTTGGACATTTACCAACTCATGCTGGTAAATCTTAGGATTTACTGGTAAATCTTAACATTTACCGTACTGTGGGCTTTTACAGTAACATATACATATATACAAGAATTGCTCGTATTAAAGGTATTAGATAATTTTTGAATAATCAAACACTGTACCAGCGTCACTTAACAACACACACATAGGATTTTAACTACTGCATGCGTTAAATTGTTTTCTTTTTAATATTAACTAACTATTAACTATGCTCCAGTTACATTACAATAATTATAAACGGCTACTGCTCCGCTCCCGTAGCTCATAGCGTGATGTTATATAACTGATTAGCTCAGACCGCGGTTACACCCGCGTTATTATGGGCTTCTGCCCCTCATTACTGCCCTATAGTGTGATGTTATACGGCCTTCCTAGATAAATGGCCTAACCAACACAAGAATAATTTTATTATTCAAATGAAAAGGCCTGAGTAGCGCGTTCAACCAAACAAACATACAAAATATTCAGCTATATAATTTTAACATAACTTCACGCCTTTATCCCCGATGGGGAAGGGAGAGTTCGCCAGTTATGTTTCGGTCCCAATGTAATAGGAGGCGAGCGTATTGCCATCTACCGGCCACAATGTTAAGCAAGCGATAATTAACATTTTAATACACACATAACTTTGAAAAGTCAGAGCTGTGTGCCCGGGGTACTTGGGGATCGAACCCGAGACCATCGTCTCGGCAGTCCGTTACGTACACCACTGGGCTATCGCCGCTGCTTAGTATACTTCTTATGTAAAACAATACCTAAATAACTCAAGTGATAAAAAAATTACCAACCAACTAAAAGTAAAAAATTACCAATTATTTTTTTTTCCCAAGATATCAATACTTACTGTCTTACTCATAAGAACAAATCAAATAAACAGTTCGATTCAAAATAATTTTAGTTAAATCCTAGGACAACTCAAACGGTTATTTTGATCCAAAACTAAGCATAGCGTGTACTTTACTAACCATACAACTAATAAACATACTCATCATCATTCTCCTAGCGTTATCCCAGTTTCAATCTGGGGTCCGCTTTCTACTTTAACCGGATTTGGCTGAATATTAAGCTTTTCCACGGAGCGACTGCCTGTCTGACCTCCGCAACCCCAAGGGATAGTGATATTCCATGGTTTAGACTAGTGTCAGTTTATTTAGAAGGTACTGACGCCCTGTAACGACTGTCAAAGATCTTTATGACAACCGGGACCGACGGCTTCACGTGCTCTCCGAGGCACGGGACAAGCGATAATTAACAATTCAACTAATAAACATACTATTAAACAATATATTCTCAAATACATACCATATCCATACATCTATACATATAGGTAAATAAAATTGGAGTGTCTGTTTGCAATATTTAAATAACTACTTTTTACATATTGCATGGATGTATACACGGTACATATATACCGAAATGACATTTATTCAATTTTTTGTCTGTCTGTCTGTTATCGCTAGTCTCTGGAACGGCTGGACCTATTTTGACGGGACTTTCACTGGCGGATAGCTGATGTACCAAGGAGTAACTTAGGCTATAAATTAACCGGGTACGCGAATTAGTTCCCTCAGGGCGCAGGTGAAACCGCAGGAAACAGCTAGTTAAAGATAAATTTTACACCCAGAGACAATAAATAATCGTGCTATAAATAAAACACATAAATAAAAATGTTCATTATCGCTCGCTTAACAATGTGCCCGGTAGATGGCAATAGGCTCGCTCCCTATTACATTGGGACCGAAACATAACTGGACGAAGTGTGGGTGTGTATTACACCTCTGCCTACCGCTTGGGGCATAAAAGGCGTGACGTTATATGGTTATGTTAGAAACGAACCCACGTCTTCTGGCTTAGCGCTCAAGGGTACTAACCACTAGACCACAAAGGCCGATCAGCATACCTGACTACATAAAATGTGTACAATTAATTAATTAAATATACTAATATTTAAGTAATAATTTGCAATATCATAATTATTAAAAACGAAAATGTAAAGATATATTGAAACATTTGAAAAGTATGAAAGTAGGTAAGTAGGTATTTGCTTTGATTATAAACCTGTCATGTCTTTTATGAAAGTTTATTTCTTATTCGACAACAACAGCAAATGAACTATGGAGAAAATGTGGGCGTAATATCATGTAATATACCGCCCCTGCCTAACCCTACGAGGATACAGTCCTCTTTAAAAAAACTAAATTCGTAAAACGTCTTCTGATAAAGTTTTGTATTTTATATAATAAGCGAATACTTCTATGCGACGAAAGATTACATAATTGTTTGTAAGTATGTTCGAAACGACAAGACTTGAAATCTACTATAAATCCTTGAAGTACCTATAATGCTACATTATTCCTAAGCTATGTTTTAATCTACATAATTATACGCGAACGCAGTCGCCGCCGAAATAAAGTAGCTAATACGTATAATATATTTTTCATAGTTTAATATTAATAGGTATTACATACGTTCCCTACATTGTAATAACGAACTCCATTGAACTAATACCACGGTCTTGTTATGTATTTGACATTACCGAGCAAATACTGTATAGAAATCGGACATCGAGGAATAATACTCGAAATTACGAAACCAGTTATCACTATTCCACACGATATGAAACTCACGGATACTAAAAATATAACGCGGAACGAAATACAAGAAAACAACATATTTACCACATAATCCAAGACATGTAACCTCTATATCAACAATCTTGGTAATAATATTCGCTAATAAAACCCTTGTTATCAAACCAAACACTTATTTGCTTGTAATTAATTATTATTTTATAACTAGTATAGAATATCACTGGTATGTAACAGATATTAGATATTTCAATAGTAAATACTCACCTTTCAGACTCCATTGCGAAGCGAGCGTCACTTGTACTCCTGTCAAACGGTGGTGTGGCCAGCGCTCGATTTGGAATTACTACCAAATGTTGTTCACTGTTAAAAACTTTTTGGTCACTTTATTTTATTAAACTATTTTAAATAACTACATTTTATTTAATATAAAAGAAATATTAAAATGCACTTTTATTAAAACTAACGATAACTAAGGGGCTATTTACATATAAATTAAAACAATAATTAGAATTTAATTTAATTTTAAAATTAGATTGTGGGCGACGAAAAGTCTTTTTGTTAGACGTTTCTAAGTTTATTTTACAAATGTAAATAAACAATAATTACTTAATTAATAGAAACAATTTTGTTTCACATTTTAAACAGAAAAGGTTTGAAGTGAAGGTTGCAAATTATGTGATACTCGTAAAGAACTAATATAATGAAATGTATGTGAGTTATTCAATGTCTCTACATTGTCATTTTATGTTATGTTAAAAATAAAATAAATTTTATCTTAAGTATTTTGTATAGAAATTAAATAAAAGTTAACTTTACCTCTGCGAAATTGGTACCGGAGATGGATACCTTGTTAACGTGTGCCTTTTGAGAATATCCTATAGATCCCAAGATAAACAGGTCGATTTAGAGTTGTGACTGTCATCAATTATCCTAAATTAAAAAATATAGTCTATATTTCATGACCGGTAGGCGCATCAGTAGTGTAAGACTGCCGCGCAGAAGGTCGCGGGTTCGATTCCTGCTCAAGTCAAACATTTGTGTGCGTGAACATGGATGTTTGTCTTGGTCTGGGTGTTTCTATGTTTGATATGTATGTATTTACAAAAAAAAAGTATATACATATGTATGTTTATCCATTGTCTAGTACCCATAGTACAAGCTCTGCTTAGTTTGGTACTAGATGGTGTCGTGTGAATGTGGTAGAATATATTATTATTATTTACACAATTTTATACATCACAATTCTTAAGTAGTAGTTTTACAACGTGAAATATTAAATAATGTAGGACTCAAATATTTATAAGACAGTTTCGCTTATATATACAAATTGTTAAAATACGCGTGGCAAATAATGAGCATGGGGGTAATAAAATTCTACCAAATTAGTAATATTTCAGGAGTGCCAACACCATACGAATAAAAGCGAACGGGTTCGAGGTTGGAGTAACGAGTAGATATTCCGATATATTCATAGTTTTATCAGGTATTCTGTGTGGCTTTGATTGCGTAGGTGGTAGTTCGCCCACGCCCTAAGAACTCATTTAAGTGGAAATTAATGTAGGCACTGCCTCGTTGGTCTCGCGGCATAAATGTGCGCGTGGGTTTGGGAGGTCTCGGGTTCGATTCCCGGGTCGGACAAAGTGTTATTGGGTTTTCCGTCAGGAAATTCCCAGTAACAGCACGGAGTCAGGTAATGTGCCCGGTGCGGCAATAGGCTCGCTCCCTATTACGTGGGACCTAAAAATTCATGGCGAAATGTGGGTGTAATATTACACCTCTGCCTACCCCTTCGGGGATACAGGCGTGAGTCTATAATATATAGGTACATATAACCATAAAGATACAGTATAAACTTATAGCACTTATACTAGAGAGAAAAATAGAGTTATGTACTGAGGATTCTCTCGAAAGTTGCCATTTAATAGGTAATGCTGACCAAAATGTACAAAAAATATAGGTACACATAAGTATATTTTGTTGGGTGTTATGTCTCTCTTTCTAAAACTCTGACAATCATAATAGACACAAAAGAGACAGCATGGGCATTTTTTGTCTCTTTCTGACGCATGTGTATTGTAGCGCTCATAGCGTGACTTGGCTTACCGTTATAGTTCGGCAAAGTTAAGCAACGCTTGCACGGGTCTCAATTTGGATTGATTACTGCGTGTGTAATTTAAATCAGAGTACTACCGTGCTTTGTGAAGCTGTCGGGTCCCGGTTCTAATGTCACACAAGAATCGTTAGGTCATGTCGAGCTTCCGGAGGTCTGAAAACTCCGACACCAGAGTTGGCCACACACTCACACGAGAGAGAAGAACACAATTTCTATAACAATATACCTATTTTGGCGATATATGGGTGGGTGTTCTCTATTGCGCCACAATCCACTGACTCCTCAGAAGGTTGTTAAGGACTTCTTCAGTAAAACTCAAGGAACTTCAGTAAACGAATATTAATATATTGTCTCGACAATTACAATTTTGAATACATATATATATAGTACAATACGACACGTTACGATAGAACGGCAGAGGTAAACCGACTGTGGCGGCTTGGCGACGCAACGTAACAGGGGAGCCTACTTTGTCACCTCAGCAAAACGATCCTGTTACGTTGCGGGCCGCTACACCTATAGTCTGTTCAAGATACGAAAATATAAAATGTGAACAAACCATAAAAATGGTACCTGTAATATCGCTTACCTACCAAAAAGGTAGATTTTAGTTAAATATTCCTAGCGAAAGACTTAATAAAGTAGTTTTTTTAAAAAACCTCTGTCCCTTACATTTATAAATGGTACAGCATTTTTTTTTGTGTTATTCATAATTATAATAACGATTTTTTATGATTGATTATGCTAATAAAGTATTTTACATGATAAAGAACCTAAAATGCCAATGATTCAAAATTAATGATGTATGTATTTATTATCCTGGCAACTTAAGTATTACACCTAAAGTAACCATTTCGCATGTCATGGAGTCCTTTTTGATTAGGTAGAATTATCCCGATCGGTTATTCTGAGGGGAGGGTCTAGTACGAGTTGCACTCGATCGTCACGGCGACGATAGACTAGTCGTCGGAAACAATTTCCATACATTTTCTAAAAGCGCCCCTAACGGAAAGTAGCGATCGATAGAGACCGCTAGGGGGCGCACTAGTCTATCGTCACCGTGACAATCGTGTGCAAACTCGTACTAGACCGTCTGCTATCTTATTAAGATTGTAAATCATTGGTTTCTTTCTTTTCCTTTTATTTTTTCGTAATGTGAATAGAGTATAATTCACACTACTGTTATTGCATTTGCATAATTGTAATTGGTAGATCGATACGCGCGTCACTGGGTAGCAGTAATAATAGGTAACAAGGTATTTATGCAGGTACCTGCATAAATACCTTGTTACCTATTATTGTTGTTACCTTGTACCTACCTAGGTAATAGGTAGGTTTTAGACGATCAGGTATAATATTAGGTACGTAGAAAATAGGTTTTGGATGATCGATGCTCTATATTGGCTCTATGCATGTCGCGTTTCGTCTTCTGGGTTTGATAATAGCAATATTAGTGTGTAATTTAATGAGACAATTTCATTCATAACTTTGAAGTTGAACTTCAGTTTGTACCTATCAATTTTTCTTAAGACTTGCTTATTTTTTTTTTAGTCTTGAAGCTCTTGAAACATTAAACTACTACATTTAAAATGGACGCATAATTGCATGATGCCTCAAATCCATTTTTGGAGAAAAAATCGGGGTTGATTTAGCCCCGCTACTCACCAGCCAGGGGGGCAATTCTCCTATTTTCATATGACATTGATATTATATTTTGAATGGACTCAGAAGTGGTTTTCTGATAACCTAATATCACTATCGTGTAATTTGAAATAAACCTAGAGCCCAATTCTGCTAAATACGTCACAAAAAGCGTATTCTTCTAAATTATTTGATATTTGAATGAAATTGTAACGAGATCGTATGTGTCAACGACGAACTGTTTATTTTAAATTATACGATAATGACATTAGGATATCAGAATACCGCTTTTTAATCCATTCAAAATATAATATCAATGTCATATACAAATAGCAGAATTGGCCACCAGTTATACAGTTCGTCGTTGACACATATTTCGACACTTGTTTCAATTTGCGATCTCGTTACAACTTCGAGATAATTTAGAAGAATAGGATTTTTGTAACGTAAGTATGCCACTTACATGATATCGAAACTACATTTTATTTTGTAGCATTGGGCCCCAGGTCTGCAGTTCCGTGTTGGGGACGTTGGGGTATAATAGGAGAGGTATAAGCCAAGTTTTCAGCTTGCCTCAAATACCTACCAAAAATTGATGCAAGATCTCGGACTAACAGTAGGAAATAAATAAAATATTTTCTTTAGTAAATAAAGTAATGATCTGTCACTTCCGTTAACCCCGAGTGTAAGAACGCCATTCTAGCGTCCTTCGCGCCAAGGGTACACGTGTTACGAAGCCCGGACGTCCTTGGACAGTTGTCACCTTGAGGTGACCTTGGACAAGCAACCTTGGGTAGGCGACCTTGAGGAGGTGACCTCGCAGCGTTTTCGTTCGCTAAATGGGTACCATTTTAGATGTGGGTATAATTGTTATAGATACTTGTTACATCTTTGGAGGATGTACTGGTGCGAATCAATGAAACTCCAAACTGCACGGAGACTACTTTTAATTCCTTTGTGACCATAACATTATTATAAAATAGTTCAGAAAACTGTCTACGGTAAAGACGTAGGTCCATAGACTAATATATTATACCTGGAAACGTAGACAGAGAATCATATAGACTAAGTGATATTTTTGTCGCACTCACACAGGAAAAAGAGCAACTTATGCCGATGTAATGTAAAGAAATGAAACAGCACGATACGATTTTTTGTTTCACCGAGCGTGCCACTTTTTTGTAGGTATGCTAACTACTTAGCTAAACAAAGTTTGACAGCTGACGTGTAGGCAGCTATCGTCTCCATAAAAAATACAGTTTTTACGTGCTAAAATAAAGTAATTCAAGCTATATTGTGTTGTGAACTATTGAGACTTGTGTTAAAAGCACTAAAATAACAATAATAAATTCTAAATAATTCAATAAATTAAATCTTTGGTGTTGCCAACTTTTCTTTAAATAATTACCCTCTTTTGAGGGTAATTAAAATAGGGTATAATATTTTGAGATTTGCAGTGCCTATTAAAAAAGTATATCATAGTTTGAATGGCTTGTTACAGTTTTCCTGAACATGAGGATTTATTTAGGTATTATATTTAAAAAAGATGGTGGCTTTATTTATCCTTCCCGTGACGTTGTCATAGTATGTAACTTGGCAGAAAGAATATTCAAGGTCCATTCTACTGAAGGATTATCATTCTTTGCCGAAAAAAATATGTTACAAAAACTTATTTTCACGACTTTCAAACGATGCCAGGATGTATTTATATTGGATCATTTTGAAAGCCAACCATTTATTGGTAGCCATAAAGTTTTACTTATTAAGGCCATTGCCATGCCTTATTTTGAACTGCGTACACATCACGCAACAAAAGGATTTGAACCCAAGCAAAGAATTAGAAACTTTCATACGAAACTTGTTTTATTCAAAGGACAACAATGTGTACAATCAAATATACATAAAAATTAATCATAAATAAATATGTTGTATTATTTGTTCACAAATCCAGGACGTACATACATAACCACCTATGAAATGGCAGTTTAACTACCGACAACGAAATGTCAAAAACTATACTTTTTTATGAATTTTGCATTGAAATAGCAACATATGATGTCATCACATTTTTGCGTCAAATAGCATACCTACTTATTTTATGTAAATTAATTAGAACAATTATACAAAAAACGCGAGTGTTTAAAAGTTTCTAATTAGAACAATTCGAAAATTAAGTAAGTATATCATCAAAATAATGAATGAAAGTGGGATTGTATTTGAATATTTTATTGTATTGAAAAGTCGAGATAATTTATTTTTGACTGACGAAACAACTGAATTAATTTGCGTTTGACAGCATAATATTATCATCCCCATATCTTATATCTATCTTATGGCGATAAAATCAATAAGGCAGTGTTACTTTTCGGACTTCATATTATTTTCTAATTGTATCAATAAATAGGGGTAATTTTTGCCTTACGCGGTAACCCTGAATTTAGAGTGACGTACTATGTTTGTCTCTTTCTGTGACACGCTTTGCCGGTGTCTATAGGATTCTCTGTCTACGCCTGGAAACGTAGGTCAACGTAGGTAGTTCGGTTTTGTCGCTCACAGATTATACACAACACAATAATCAAATATTGCCAAATATTGCACCATAAAGTTTTTCCTATCGTAGCGGGTGTCTTTGGCCCGCGTGGTCAATACTATTATCAGCTCTGTATAAGCTGTCCACTGTCGGTCAAAAGCATAAGCCACGCAGCTACGCTGGCCAAATTTGGGTTGGCAGACTTCACATGTCTTTCGAGAACATTATGGAGAACTCTCAGACATGTGATAAAGCTACAATAATTACTACTACCTAAAAAAATTAATTAGCTTAGTTAATTTAGCACCAAAATTCGATTTTGCCACTCATAATGTAAAATGGTTTTTAGAACATTATTTAAATAAATTAAAAATATTAACATTTTATCTTCAGCGTTATTCTAAATTAAATTTTATATCTTAGCAATTAAAACTGAATTTCCAACAGAAAATAATAATTTGACATTTCAGTGTTGTAACAACGAAAATAGATTTTGTAATACATACTAAAATATTAATATTATCATATGTTTAGTAAAAGTAAAATGCATACTATGAAAATATTGCCTAAGAAATATTGTGAATCTTAAATTTAAATAAAGACGTTGGTCTATTAGTTAGTAAGGCAGCGATAGCCTAGTGGAGATACCAACACACTGCCATGCTGAGGGTATCGGGTTCGAACCCACGGCGCGCACCAATGACTTTTCGGAGTTATGTGCGTATTGAATTGTAAAATACAGCTTGCCCTGTGCCTCGGAGAGCACTTTAAGCCGTCGGTCCCGGTTGTCATGAAGATCTTTGACAGTCGTTATGGAGCGTCAGTACCTTCTAAATAAACTGACACTAGTCTAAACCATGGAATATCGCTATCCCTTTTGGTTGCGGAGGTCAGACAGGCAGTCGCTCTGTGGAAAAGCTAATATTCAGCCAGATCCGGTTAGACTAGTAAGCGGACCATGGGGTGCAACTAGAATAACGCTAGTAGGATATGATGATGGAAATCAGTTCATACAGTATTTATAATAATAACTAGAGGACGCCAGCAGCTACGCCTGCATTTTTTCTAAATTTACCTGTTTTAACCGACCCCGTAGGAATTTCGGGAAATCCCTTCTTAGTGCACCCCTACGGTTCCCAAGGAACATACATGCCAAATTTCAGCTTTGTGCGCCCAATAGTTTCGGCTGTAGCGTGTCTGTCAGTCAGTCAGTAACGCAAGGATTTTATATATTAAGATAATATTCTACCACATTCACACATCACCATCTATTCCCAAACTAAGCAGAGCTTGTACTATGGGTACTAGACAATGGATAAACATAAGTACATACATATAAAATATTTTTGTAAATACATACACAATATACATAGAAACACTCAGACCAAGACAAACATCCATGTTCATGCACACAAATATTTCACTTGAGCGGGAATCGAACCCGCCACCTTCGGCATATTCGCTTACACTTCCGCTTCGCCAACCGGTCGTCAATTTATACTTTAAACTTTATACAAACGTTGGTTGTCCAATATTACGGTATTTCGACAAGTCATTGGCCGTATGACGGCCTCATCGACGACGCATGCGTAATGAACGCGTCATCGTCTGATCAGCGTAAAGGGACGTAAGTACATTTATGTCCCAAATTACGCCACTCATTAATTACCTATGACTAAGGGCTGCCATGCCATCACCTAAAATGCCGACATCGGACAAACACGGCAAAAATGCCGGACATTTGTGCGAAATATGTTTTTCCCGGACACCTCTGAAATAGAACCATTTATCGCTTATCTATTAAAAAGATAAAGATTTCCCTTGACAACAAAATTGACCGGTTTGACCCGGACACTTTCAAAAACCCCGGCCGGACGGGCCCTGGACGCCCTTCGAACTAGGACAAATCTGGGGAAATCCGGACGGATGACAGTCCTATATTTCATCATCATCAGCCTTTAACAGTCCACTGCTGGACTAGGCCTCTCCTTTGAAGGGAGGAATTGGCCTACTATACCACGCTGGCCAAACTGGTTGGTATAGGGTTTGTATCAAGTTTTCCTTCTCTTACAGTGCTGTTCTCTGCATAATATGCTCCCTCTGTCGGCTCTTACGACACCCATGGGATGATATGGGGTGGTGACAATTCGTATTTTAATCCGTCACCACACGGACCCTATATTTACCCAATTAAAAATTACCACCGCCTAGATTAATCACGTTAATTAATAATAACGCTCCGAGAACTGTTTGTGAATACCGCACCTCCTTTCCTTCCGTGATCGGTTAACGTTACAGCACTAAGTGACGCAATTACTACGTCACGTTGACGTAATATACACGTAATGTAAGATCCCCATACTCAGACTCACGCCTGTATCCCCGAAGAGGTAGGCAGAAGTATAATATTACACCCACATTTCGCCATGAATTTTTAGGTCCCACGTAATAGGGGGCGAGCCTATTGCCCGGGCACATCACCAGACTCCGTGCTGCCACTGAGAATTCGGAAAAACCCAGTACCTACCTAACAGTTTTGTCCGACATGGAATCGAACCCGGGACTTCCAATCAGCAATCGCATACGTTATCCACTGGACCATGCAGGCATCCCCATACATATACGTTATCAAGTCATCTTCCTAGAGTTATCCCAGTTTCAATCTGGGGTCCGCTTACTAGTCTAACTAGATTTGACTGAATATTAGCTTTTCCACAGAGCGAGTGCCTGTCTGACCTCCGCAACCCGAACAGATAGCGATATTCTTTGGTTTAAACTAGTGTCAGTTTATTTAGAGGCACTAATTCCTTGTAACGACTGTCAAAGATCTTCGTGCTATATGCTATACTCACTAATCATCATCATCAGCCTTTAACAGTCCACAGCTGGAGTAGGCATCTCCTTTGAAAGGAGGAATTCGTCTACTATACCACGCTGGCCAAACGGGTTGGTATAGGGTTTGTATCAAGTTTTCCTTCTCTTACAGTGTTGTTCTCTGCATAATATGCTCCCTCTGTCGGCTTTTACGACACCCATGGGATGATATGGGGTGGTGACAATCCGTATTCTTAATCCGTCACCACACGGACCGCTAATGCTAGCCAAATAATTCTATACATAATTTCCCACAAACGGTTACGCATCTAAATCGCGACCTTAGTAGACGTTACTTAACTTTACCAATCTATTTAAGGCAATCCTGCTGTGGAAAAGCTGATATTCTGTCATATCTGAGGAATTTGAAGGGAGGGAATGAAGCAAGAGAGGTGTGTCAGGATCGTTGCAAATGGCGTTCCGTTAGTCTCTGCCTACCCCCTCCGGGAAACAGGCGTGAGTCTATGTATGTATCTGGTTACACTAGTGCGCGGACCTTGAGTTTGAGGCAAATAAAATGTTGACACTGCTTTACGTTATGGAAGAGCGGAGTCTCCTAAAACAGGCATTTTTTGCTTAAAAGGAGGCTCCAATCAAATACAAATACCTTTATTTCTCAAATTGTTACAATCTCCAGTGTTAAATGAGGCGCCCCAGTAAGTAATTACACAATACTTGTGTTGGGGCTTTCTCGCTTCTTCCACTAATTTTAATATTAACAACTAAGACTACAGAATTGTTTGTTAAATCTGTGATTAACAATATGAGACCATTTTAGTACTAGTAATCAATCATCAATAATTATTGTTTTTGTAATATAAGTAAGTACCTAATTACGGCAATAAAAAAAATGATTTTAAATCAAATCAAACCAATATTTATTGCAAACTAAGTGTACAAATTGGTCTTATGGTATATACATTACTGTCAACTTAGTTTAAGTTAAAAAGAAGCCGTTGAAGTCTTGGATGCGACCGGGATAACGCAAGGACCAAGATAATTCGGCAGTTCTGCTATGAACGATACTACTAGCCAAATAAAACTATACATATATTTCGTCACAATAACAGTTACATCTAACAAACAGGTCGGCATACATAACGCATACATTTGGCAAATGGCACAACACACACGTGACCGTTGTATTAAAAAAGATAAAAACTTTCTTAAAATACTCTCTGGTATTACAACACTACTCTGTGACGGTGTTTACGTCATTGTGACGTCACATCGTATGATGATCGCTGTTTGAGTGTTTGATATTCGAATTTCGAACGCTTGGACAACGGGAGTCGCGCAACGGTCGATGGAACTGCACTAAAATGCCTTGTGTTGTGTCACATATTTTTTATCCTGGTAGTCTAACCGGACCCCGCTTACTAGTCTAACCGGATTTGGCTGAATATTAGTTTTCTATAAAGCGACTTCGGTCGTACTTCCGTAAACCAAAGGGATAGAGATATTCCATGGTTTAAACTAGTGTCAGTTTATTCAAATGTACTTGTCTATAGCGACTTTCAAAGATCTTCATGACAATCGGGACCGACGGCTACTGCTTAACGTGCTTTCTGAGGCACGAGGCAAGCGATAATTGATAAATTCATACACATATGACTCCGGAAAACCAGTGTCGCGGGCCATGGATTCTAAGCCGATATCCTCTGCATGGCAGTCTGTTGGTATCTCCACTAGCCATCACTGGCTCATAAATCAAATGCTTGTAACTAACTCATTATAAAAGTAAACGTCATACTGTTTGAACAACCTAATGTTGTTTTAATTTTTTTTATAGACTCACGCCTGTATCCGCGAAGAGGTAGGCAGAGGTGTAATATTACACCCACATTTCGCCATAATTTTGTTTTAGGTTCCACGTAATAGGGGGCGAGCCTATTGCCGTACCGGGCACATTACCAGACTCCGTACTGCTACTGAGAATTTCCTAATGGAAAAACCTAATAACACTTTGCCCGATCCGGGAATCGAACCAAAGACCTCCCAATCCCACGCGCACATTTATGCCGCGAGACCAACGAGGCATCTATTCGAGGCATCTATTTTATAATTACTACGAAACTTGATATAAATGGATACGTAAAAAAACAAAGAAAACTAGATTTGAAATGATCTATTTGTTTGTCAATGATGCTACATTTCATCGAATTACCTAAAGCAATTTGGGTGTTATTGAGTTACATACATGCCAACATACTGCATTATTATTATTACTTACATACATAGACTCACGCCTGTTTGCCGGAGGGGCAGGCAGAGACTACGGAACGCTATTTGCAACGATCTTGACATATCTCTCTTGCTTCATTCACTCCCATCAAGTTTCTCATGAATGCTCTTATGTTCAGGGTACTTCTAACCTGTCCTTTTTTTAGGATGTCTCCAATCGGCAGGCCGATTCAGAATGTCACGACAAGTAATCGTACGATATGTCAAATTATTGTCCTCGTCTTTTAGCCGCCTATCAGAGATATTTTGAACAAATAGTCATTGAATTCGGTTTATTTATTAATTTACTTCATACTGAATGCATAAAATTGATAGGAAATGCGATAGTTTTGACAAAAAATGAGGTAGCCTGTTCGACAATAAACGGAATCGAATGTCAAATGAGGTATCGAACGATTCTGAATCGCCCCCCTGGTCAGAGAACGTCCGTCTAGCTCTTCCCCTTCCTCCTTCCCCATTCACAGCATTATTAAAAAAAACATGTTTGTTTTTAAGAAAAAAATAAGGAATTCTATTAATGATATTACAGAGTACCACATCATCATCATAGGCCCTATAAACAAAACATTTAACAGCACGGCACGAACCTCTTCTCTATGAAAGGTCGCAGACAGGTGTGGGTTGGCAGAGTTCACATGTTTTCAGAGAACATTATGAGACATCTCAGATATATACAGGTTTCCTTCGTCTTTTAGCACACAGTCACACCTTTGAATCACAAAATATATACCATCATGTCATCATCATCATCCTTTTAGCGTTAACCCAATTTCAATCTGAGCTCCGCTTACTAGTCTAACCGGATTTGGCTGAATATTAGCTTTTTCACAGAGCGACTGCCTGTCTGACCTCCGCGACCCGAAGGGATAGCGACATTCCATGGTTTAGACTAGTGTCAGATTATTTAGAAGGTACTGACGCCCTGTAACGACTGTCAAAGATTTTCATGACAACCGGGACCGACGACGGGACAAGCGATAATTGACAAGTCAATACGCACATAACTCCGAAAAGTAATTGGTACGCGCCGTGGAATCGAACCCGATACCCTCTGCATGGCAGTTTGTTGGTATCTCCACTAGGCTATCGCTGCCAAAAATATATACCATCATGTATTATAGTATTAAATCACTTTAACCTCATAACGTAAGGTAGCATCATGGACATTGTATTCCTTTCGTAGCGTAGACACTCAATAAGGACGGATTATTCAATATTCCACCTCTAAGGAAGTAAAATAGAAGTTAAAAGTTTGTTTGAAAATCCACCAATTTTCATGCTAGCAATATAAAAATGTGAACAGCTGGTATTCTTATACAATTTTCAACGAGACATTCTTTCTATTTATTCTCTAGGTAAATGACCTCAAAAATAAAATAAAATGTCCAACTGCCTTCAATAACTCAATACACAATTACACAATTAAAATACTTATAGCAATACAATTCCATTGACACGAAAAAAAAAACCATAATGTCAATTTGACAGATCGCTGAAATTGGCGGGAGTCCTTCATCTTGAAATTCTTTCACATCGAAATTTATATTGGCAATTTTATTTATTTTTACGTGTAATACGTGAAATTCTAGTCTATTTTAACAAAACGAAGGCCAAAGGGATTCCCCAAAGTTATAAATAGATTAGCACAGCGGTTTTGAAGCATTTTATCGATGATTATTTTTGGCATCAATGTCAAATTGTAATTTTATTATCTGTTCAAGTAAAGTCTGCTATCGTATTATTATCAACGCGATAGTTTGTAAGTATATTTGTTAGTTTTGACTGCAAGTATTACTGGACATTATTAATGAAACTTTGCAGAAATATAGCTTAAATGTTAGGTCATCAAAACTTTCGTGGTCATTTAAACTTATTTTAAATTGTCTTTCGGGATATATACCACGTACCTTTCTTTGGAGTAACCGATATTTCGGCACTGTCGCAAGCGCCATGGTCACGGATGTGCCGAAATATCGGTTACTCCAAACAAAGGTACGTGGTATATATCCCGAAAGACAATCTTATACTAATATATAAAGCTGAAGGGTTTGTTTGTTTGGTTGAACGCGCTAATCAAAGGAACTACTAGTCATATTTGAAAAATTCTTTCAGCGTTAGATAGCCCATTTATCGAGGAAGGCTATAGGCTATATAACATCACGCTATGAGCGACGGGAGCAGAGCAGTAGCCTTAAATAACGCAGGTGTAACCGCGGGCATCCTCTAGTTTAAAATACGTTAGGTAAGTAGGTAGATCATCTGTCTACTATCTTAATATATAAAATCCTTGCGTTACTGACTGACTGACAGACACGCTACAGCCGAAACTATTGGGCGCAGGAAGCTGAAATTTGGCATGTATGTTCCTTGGAGACCGTAGGGGTGCACTAAGAAGGGATTTCCCGAAATTCCCACGGGATCGGCCAAAACGGGTAAATAAAAAAAAAATGCAGGCGTAGCTGCTGGCGTCCTCTAGTTTCTTATAAACACGAAAAATTGTGAGAGAAAATAATAATTGTACGATAGTGTACATAAAAATAGTAATACATAAGAATAGTACATAGGCTACCTTTTCTCACGATAACGGACAAAATGTTAATAGGGTTGTTTCCAACTAGTCAAATCAAGCACTTTTAATGAAATGTCAAAAACGACCTTTGCTACGGCGTTTGTATGAAATAAGACCTAGTGACGTCATAGTTTTTTGCTGTCAAATACTAGATAACAATACTTGTTTAATGTATTTCACTTGCAGGAAACTTCCCTATTATCGCTAGTTTAATAATGTGCCCGGTAGATCGCTATAGGTTCGCTCCTACTACATTAGGACCGAAACATAACTGGCGAATTATGGGTGTTTAATACACCTCTGCCTACCCCTTCGGGGGTAAAGGCGTGAGGTGGACATGGACAATTACGGGCACAGCCGCAGGCTGAAGATAGTATGTCGTACGTTTCGGTTCAGTCGGTGTTGCTAGGTCAGAAGTGTTTATTAGATACGAGGTCACGTCAGTGCGTCTTGTGAGTTTGTTCTAGTAAATTGCTGTTTCGAAAGACTAGATGCCGCCAATTAAGGTGAACTACTTCTTCTCAATGAAAATAAATACAGACACGCTATTTTTATGCTGTGGAGATGAGAGCTTTGAGGAGTATGTGCGGAGTAAGGCTGATAGATAAAGTGAAAAACAGTGTGATACGAGAAAAGTGTGGTCTAAAAGAAGATATAGTGACAAAGATTGAAAAAGGAATGTTGCGTTGGTTTGGACATTTGGATTGGAACGGATGGATGAAAGAAGAAATACGAAAGAAGTGTATCGTGCGAGAACGAATGGAATTGTCGGTAGAGGACGCCCTAGGTGTCCCGTACGCCGACCAAATAGGTGATGTACTGAAAAAGGGCCAAATTAAAAGTACCCAGAACCGACGCGCATGCATGATGAGGTTAATGAATGTCGAGGAAGCGAAAGAGGTATGTTTGAACCGAAGCATGTGGCGTTCCATAGTCTCTGCCTACCCCAATGGGAGACAGGCGTGACGATATAGATAGATAGATTATTATATCTATGTTATGCATGTTTGGCACAGAAGCGGTCGCTTCGCCGCCTGACACTGCATCGAGTGTTGTGGGTTCGATCCCCACACGAGACAATATTTTGTATGATTCATAAATTACTGTTGTTTCGAGTCTGGGTGTTCATTGTGTCCGTTGGTTGTATGTTTGTAAAGTCCCCCACGACACAGGATTTATACCTAGTGCTTTGTCTTTTTTGGCATAAATAAAAGTGTAACTATAATAATAATAATATTCTACCACATTCACACAACACCATCTAGTCCCAAACTAAGCACTATGGATTCAAACATTTATTTCTGAATAAGATAATGAAATTACATACTTACATAGGTACATACATACATAGACTCACGCCTGTTTCCCGGAGGGGTGTGCAGAGAATACAGAACGCCATTTGCAACGATCCTGACATATCTCTCTTGCTTCATTCACTCCCATCAGATTGCTCATGCATGCTCTTCTGTTCATAATGAAATAATTGATGAATTAAAAAATCCTTCCTTAGTCGATGCCTACGTCATATAGGGAGCACACTGTCTGTCCTCACAGTGAGGACAGTGTGAGCCCCTAAGTCGTCCTTTCCCCTTTACACGCTGTGTCGGTCCGTGGGGCGTGTTAAAGCTATTATTTCCATTGATTTGTATCAAACATTCAAATAAAAATGTACAAAAACCTTGCCACACGGCCACACCATAGACAAAATTAACTGACAACTATCATTCTTAATTATCCAGACCAAGGTAATCATCGAAACAGCCTATAACAAAATAGGTTTGATTCACGACTTTAATAGAGGCTAAATTGGCCCAACGCCAGTTTTGTATGCATACGTGCGTTGTCGAGGGCGATGCTAAAGGCAAACGAACTGAGCAAGGGCAGCCATCAATGTAAATACCACTAGAAACATATGTATGGCAAAATAGTCTATATTTCATATAGATTAATGGTGATATTTGCGTGTGGTGTTTGTTAAGGTTTTTCATTTTGTAATCTCATTGTTTATTAGGCCTTGGGAAGTTGTTAAGTTGAGAATTGTCTTTTGTTGCGTCGAATGTGCAGCGGTTGGCTTTGCGTTGTAAGTCGAGTTCGATGTAAAACCACCAACACAAGGTTTTCGCCTTAGAGTCCAGGTCCTTGGTTAATAGGTAACTAAGTACTCTAACCAATAATATTGGAAAAATAAAATCCTGAAACTGTATTTTAATTTCAATGTCTAACATTTGCGTAAACCCAAGAAGATATATCACTCTAACCGGATTTGGCTGAATATTAGCTTTTCACAGAGCGACTGCCTGTCTGACCCCCGCAACTTAAAGGCCAAAGGGATTACGATATTCCATGGTTTAGACCTATGTTTAAACCATGGAATATCGCTATCCCTATTATATGTATATAGTGACTGCCTCCGTCGTCCAGTGGATAGCGTATGCGACTGCTGATCGGAGGTCTCGGGTTCGATTCCCGGGTCGGGCAAAAGTGTTACTGGGTTTTTCCGAATTCTCAGTAGCAGCTCGGAGTCTGGTGATGTGCCCGGTAACCGCAATAAGCTCGCTCCCTATAACGTGGAACTTAAAACTTCATGGCGAAATGTGGGTGTAATATTACACCTCTGCCTACCCCTTAGAGGTAATACAGGCGTGAGTCTATAAAAAAAAATATAAAATAGACCAGTGCCAGTTTACTCAAAGTCTACTGACGTCCCATATCGACTTTTAAATATCTTGACAACTTCGAAACGTCAGTACCTAGTCCGCACCGTATATTTGATCCCGATACCCTCTGCATGACAGTCTGTTGGTATCTCCACTAGGCTATCGCTGCCTCTTGACCCTTAGGTATTAGATGACTTGCAATTTCCTTAGTCGTCTCTTAAGACACAGGTTTGTATTGTTAATCCGGCACCTTTCTACCCAAAAACCGATTTTTTAGTACCTAGGTAAGTAGTACTTTATATGTACATATATGCTGCTTTCGTAAATTTCATAAAAAATACGCTGTTATTGAAAATTCATGAAGATCAGATATTTTGGCACAACATCACAAAACTGAAAAGCCCTTCACATAGCCCAGAAGGTCTACGAAACGCTGAAATACTTAAGTAGTTCAATTTTACTGCTTATGAATCACGCCAAACTCTCGTCGCAACAAAAATATTCCACCACCGTACTTGGCAAGCTCGAAATATCTTCTAATTCCTTCATCAGTACGTGTAAAGTTTATTTTTAATCCGTCTTGTATAGATATAACGGCGGTAATACGTGACTCAACCGAGTAACCAAGCTTTTAATAAACTTAGTTGTTTTGGCGCCAAAAATAGTCGGTGTGGGCGCCATTTTATTTTCGTTTGGAGCGTTCTGGAATAGTTCCCGCGTTTGTAATAATCACAATGCGATTTGTGTGTATCATCTTCTAACTATATTGAAAGAGTTGATTGAATCAGGCGTTACTTGGCGGAACTCCATTGTAACCTAATGGAAGGAAAGAGGAACCCACCACGCACCCTCGGATTGCCCACCTCAACTATTGCAATAGAAAAAGGTTGACAATACCGAACTGCTCTAAAGACAAAGGATAAGGGATACATAGAATAATGCGGAAATGGGTTCCAGGAAAATACCTGACGTGCAGTATCCCGCTCTATGCGCCGACTATGCTTCGACACGTGTTTCGCCTCTCCACGAGACATTCTCAGGACCGATGGGCAACGACTGAAACGACTGGCAGTTCGGTATTGTCAACCTTTTTCTATTGCAATAGTTGGGGTGGTCAATCCGAGGGTGCGTGGTGGGTTCCTCTTTCCTTCCATTAGGTTATATTGAAAGAGCTTTTCTCTACGCCAGCCATTCTCAAAGTGTGCTCAGCGGAGCCCCAGGGCTCCACGAAAATGTTTCAGTAAAATAAATGGTTTTAAACTGCACGTAGGACTCGGCATTGTTTTAGTTTAGGGCTCCGCCAAATATTTGGTTACCCAAAAGAGTTCATCCCTCATGCCATTATTATTAAGTAATATTTTATAGGCATGTGTGGTGACGGATTAATAAAAATACAGATTGTCACCACCCCATATCATCCCAAGGGTGTCGTAAGAGCCGACAGAGGGAGCATATTATGCAGAAAACAGCACTGTAAGAGACGGAAAACTTGATACAAACCCTATACCAACCCGTTTGGCCAGCGTGGTATAGTAGGCCAATTCCTCCTCTCAAAGGAGAGGCATAGTCCAGCAGTGGACTGTTAAAGGCTGATGATGATGATAGGCATGATGACTTTTGCTATGGGACTCCATGTGCACTTAAGATTAGGCGGCATGGAGAAATTTTAATAGGCAACAATAAAAAAAATAATAAATCACTTGTCTTAATCGATGAAAAGGTCGGCTACAAACTTGTTGTCCTTCGGGCATATTACCTACTAACCTACCTCATCATCAGCGTTATCCCTGTCTCAACCCGGGGTCCGCTTTCTAGGCTAGCCGGATTTGACTGAATATTAGCTTTTCCACGGAGCGACTGCCTGTCAGACCTCCGCAGCTCCGCAACCCGGAGGGATAGCGATATTCCATGGTTTAGACTAGTGTCAGTTTATTTAGAAGGTACTGACGCCCTGTAACGACTGTCAAAGATCTTCATGGCAGCCGGGACCGACGGTTTAACGTGCTCTCCGAGGCACGGGACAAGCGATAATGAACAATAATTATTAAGTATCGCTTATCGGTAGGCGGGTAGAATTATTCTACCCCCCTAACCCCCCCCCCCCCCCTATACGTGTGACGTAACTTATGGGTGTCCCCTTTTATAAGATGCATTGAAATTGTTCCCGTCAAACGACTCAAACTCACACTAGTGACTCTGGTGTCATATTATTTCATCTGGGTATCGAACTTACAACCCTCGTAAGCTGAATAACGATTGCGCCCTCAGTGCAATTTGTAGGTACTATAAATGTACAGTTATTAATAATACTAAATGTCACAATATAACTACTCATACTCAGCTATGTCGTAATCTTACCGTTAAGCGAGCGACGCCGAACAACTGAGCTACAGCTTGTAAGCGCCGGTATATTCTAGAACTTATTTTTTTAAAATGTCCGTGTGGTGACGGATTAAGAATACGGAATGTCACCACCCCATATCATCCCATGGGTGTCGTAAGAGCCGACTGAGGGAGCATATTATGCAGAGAACACCACTGTAAGAGAAGGAAAACTTGATATAAACCCTAATATACCAACCCGTTTGGCCAGCGTGGTATAGTAGGCCAATTCCGCCTTTCAAAGGAGAGGCCTATGTCCAACAGTGGACGTCTTCCCATCCGTTTAGAGTGCGAGTTCGTTCGCAATACCAAAAAGAAAAAAATCGTTATAAAATGGTATTGATTTAGGTTTATGCAACCCGCCATATTGCAAAAAAGCGCGCGACGTCAAATACAAATACACGCGTTGTTTTTTTTATAACGTATCGTAATGAGTCACTGGCCGTGTATCATACTGCCTTGTTAATTGTACAGTTTGTAATATGACAAAGTAGTGTGGCGTTCTGGAAGCTTCCGGAAGTTTTATATTAAGATAAGTTGTTAATGGAGCCGTTATTTGATATTGTGATGCAAATAATGAGCCGTCTTAATAATATGATAATGTATCCATACTATGTATGTACTGCAAAATCTACAATATATTCTATTGTGTCCATAGATATATTAATTAAAGAACAATGGCAGAATTAGGTCTGGGTTTGTTGTGGCGACCTTAAACTTCATATGAACAAAACAAATTGTTTTTTTTCTACGATTTTTTATATTTTCACTTTGTCTCGTTAAAGCCGGATAATTTAATGATGATAAAAAGCATTCCAATTGATTACAAACTAGGTAGGTACTTACTTTATTATTTGATTGTTGCCATAGACAATGGTGGGATAGGAATAGACGTGGACATTGATTCGTATCGATTATTAAATAAGTAATCGATACGATCGACCTTTATAGGGTTGTTTTGGTTTAAAATATAATAATTAAAATGCAGTTATTTCATTTTAATCAACATTATATCAATAAGCTTATTTTTATGTAGCAAAACAACTTTTAAATCAAATTAAAACGTCACAGCATCGTTTTAACGTTATATCGATTTCACATAAAATAGATTTAAAAGGTGCAGCTCTGCTTTTGTCTTAGGCTGTGACAGTCCGTTCACAGTTATTTTACCTCTAGCTGTTAGATTGGCCAACCTGGGCGTTGTATTGCTATATTTGGTATATAATACTCCCATTTTAAATATACATTATTGCTAAAATGTACTTATTTTTTTATTGCCTAAGCGATCGTATTAAATATTTGGAAGTAATGTTTGTAACAAAACCTCTTGATATTGGCATGGCTATATGCATGTACATTTATTTTCTTACGAAATAACTAATTTCCTACGAAGATAAGTAGTTATAATAAAAATTTTGTCTATTTAATATATAAAGGTAAACGCATCATAATTACGCCAACGTGAGGTTCTAATTATCAAATACAAAAACTGTAAATTTAATTTTCATATTTATTTTGATTTGATGTGGGTGTCATATTACACCTCTGCCTACCCCTGCATGGAAACAGGCGTGAGTCTATAAGAATGATCCATGTGGACTGCCAATGTTATGATGATTCGTAACTGCTGTCATATTCTGTATCAGACTCAGAATTTAATTCTATTATGAACCTGTCCATTTCAGCATCCGTAGACCCATCTGTTTCACGAAGCTTGTCTTCAATGTGGCGCTCATGTTTGCATTGTTTTTGTCAGTCTTCTGCAGTGATAGATTGAAAAGCTTCTTCAGCTAAATTCACAATGTTGGTTGCCTCTTGTCCTAAATTTTTGCTTGTGACTCGCCTTTTAATGAGACTCCACGTAAGTTCAATTGCGTTTAGCTCGCAGTGGTATGGCGGTAATCTAACCACTTTGCGGCCATGAGCTTCAAGCATTTGAATTTTTGAAGCATTTCCACTAATATTGGGTAAAATGTTATGCACGGGTAACCCTATTTTACTTTCCTGTCATCACAGAGTACAATTCCAACATAAAGAAAATAAACACAGACATCTGTCAGAGGTAAAATAACTGTGAACGGACTGTAGATGCTACAGAATAGTTCTGCGTTTTGATGTCAATCTGACATAATGTCATTTGATAATTCAAACTTACCTACATTGTTCATTATTAACTAAACATAGATGCTACAGAATAGTTCTGCGTTTTGATGTCAATCTGACATAATGTCATTTGATAATTCAAACTTACCTACATTGTTCATTATTAACTAAACATAAATCTTCTTTTTCCGGCTTGTGTGAGTGAAAATAGAATAATTTATAGACTGTTACTTACGCCGATTTTTTTGATATATTTTTTATTACTGTGCGCTTCAATTTAATTTCAGACATTTTGATGTATGGAAATCTGCCATTGTCCTTTATGTTATTTATATTTTTATGATTGTAGGCACTCCACTCCACTTAGATAAATCCAGAACTTCCATTAGTGATCGATGATCCAGAATTAAAATTAGGAAGAGCTAAAATAAAATATTATACCTAATAGATACTTAATAATATCAGGCCCGTTTATAAACTGTCCCACTGCTGGGCACGGGCCTCTTCTCACTATGAGAAGGGTAAGGCCATAGGAATATGGCCTTACCCTTCGTGGATGACACCACGCTGACCAAGTGCAGGTTCGCAGACTTCACATGTCTTTCGAGAACATCATGGAGAACTCTCAGACATGCAGGTTTCCTCACAATGTTTTCCTTCACTGTTAAGTATGCTGCGGATTTGATCCCGAAACCCTACGCTTAGAAATCTGTTCATATCGTAACCAACACCAGAAAATAGCAGTTGATAGGTATTTCAAGAGAAACTTGATGGGAGTGAATAAAGCAAGGGAGATATGTCAGGATCGTTGCAAATGGCGTTCCGTAGTCTCTGCCTACCCCTCCGGGAAACAGACGTAAGTCTGTATGTATATTTCAAGTAAGTAAATTGTTTCACTTCGTACTCAAATTATAATTAAATTATATGTTAGTAATTTAAATAATTACAAACGGCAATTGGCTCGCCCCCTATTACGTGAGACCTAAAATTCATAAGGTGAAAATGTGGTTAATATTACACCTCTGCCTACCCCTTCGGAGATACAGGCGTGAGTCTATAAATAAATAAAATATGGATGTAGGTATAATGGATATGGATATACATATATAAAAATATATGGATGGATAATGATAGAGGCGTGACTCGATTTAAAAAACAAAGAAACAATAAGAATACATATTAAATATGCAAAAATGCAAAATCAACAAGTCAATCTAGCCATCTTTTAATATCAAAAATAAAACACGTTATTTCCCGCCATTTATTAAAGATCCAACATGGCGCTGTTTTGATGTTGCTATAAATAAAAAATTAAATACCTAGATTATTAAATGTGTTATTATGATAATCTCAAGGATGTTTTGCAATATAAATATGATGTTTTATGAAAGAATGGGTGGAATCTACATATATATAAATAAAGTGACTTGCAAGCCTAAAACGGGCAGCGATAGCCTAGTGGAGATACCAATAGACTGCCCTGCATAGGGTATCGGGTTCGAATCCACGGCGCGCACCAATGACTTTTCGGAGTTATGTACGTATTGAATTGTTAATTATCGCTTGTCCCGTGCCTCGGAGAGCACGTTAAGCCGTCGCTCCCGGCTGTCATTAAGATCTTTGACAGTCGTTACAGGGCGTCAGTACCATAGATGAAATTCTCTCATCTGTGGTCAGTACCTTCAAAATAAACTGTTCACTAAAACACTAGTCTAAACCATGTCATACATATTATCACTATCCCTTTGTGTTGCGGAGGTCAGAAGGCAGTCGCTCTGTAGAAAAGCTAATATTCTGTCTCTATTTATCCTGATTCCAAGATGAAAAGTCATGGCCACACAAAAAATATGATAATATTTTTTTATTTTTTTTTATAGACTCACGCCTGTATCCCCGAAGGGGTAGGCAGAGGTGTAATATTACACCCACATTTCGCCATGAATTTTTTAGGTCCCACGTAATAGGGCGCACATTACTAGACTCCGTGCTGATACTGAGAATTTCCTAACAGAAAAACCCATTAACACTTGGCCTGACCCAGGAATCGAACCCGAGACCTCCCAATGCCACGCGCACATTTATGCCGCGAGACCAACGAGGATGATAATAAGTATTGATTTTTTGGGACAGAAACATAACTGGCGAAGTGTGGCTGTGTAATACACCTCCGTCTACCCCTTCGGGGATAAAGGCGTGAAGTTACGTTATGAAAATAAAGTGCCATACACTGTGTATATATTAATTCTATAAATATTTTGTTAGATATAAGTGATAAGGAAAAGCCGTGCGTCGATCGCGGAAGCTTGTCTTCCTTAGTCGTAAGTAAACACTTCCTGTAGAGCTTTGTGACAATATTAGTATTATTTTATTGTACATACATACATAGACTCACGCCTGTTTCCCGGAGGGGTAGGCAGAGACTACGGAACGCCATTTGCAACGATCCTGACATACCTCTCTTGCTTCTTTCACTCCCATCAGATTCTTCATGCATGCTCTTCTTTATTGTAATACAAATTTAATATCAGTCGACAGACGTCCACTGCTGGACATAGGCCAAAGCTCTTCATATAGACTAAACCTTTAGGTAGTAGAGCCTTGCTGATTTCAGCATGAATGTGCCGGCTCGACCGGGGAAGTACTACCCTCTCACAGAAAATCGACGTAAAGTAACAGTACCTAAACTGTTGCGTTTCGTTCGGTGAGTGAGAGTGCCGGAGGCCCTATCCCCTATTCGTTCTTCCTCATCCCACTCTTCATGCTATCCCTTTTCCCAACCCCAAGGGGCGGCAACGCACTAGTGACTCCTGTGGTGTTGCTTGTGTCCATGGGCGGCGGTAATTGCTCACCGTCAGGTGAACCGTCTGCTCGTTTGCCGCCTATTACTATAAAAAAATGCTCTGCCTCTTCCAAGGCTTATCACATGGACCGATCTGGAGCCACCAGCATCCATCCGCGTCGTCGGTCCCTGAGGGAGGCCTCCCTGTTTTAATGGGTAGTTACCCCCTATTACGTGGGACCTAAAAATTCATGGCGAAATCTTAATATATAAAATCCTTGCGTTACTTACTGACTGACAGACACGCTACAGCCGAAACTATTGGGTGCAGGAAGCTGAAATTTGGCATGTATGTTCCTTGGGGACCGTAGGGGTGCACTAAGAAACGGGATTTCCCGAAATTCCCACGGGATCGGCCAAAACGGGTAAATTAAAAAAAAATGCAGGCGTAGCTGCTGGTGCCCTCTAGTGTGGGTATAATATTACACCTCTGCTTGGCCCTTTGGGTATACAGGCGTGAGTCTATAAAAAAACCACTAACAGATGACACACTAGCTTCAAATAAAAAAATAATTTCACCTATCAAAAAGATCAGACCTAAAAGGCACCGTTAAATTGCTTAACTTCTCATTATCTCAAGTCGGTTAAAAATAATTAGTAAACAGTTCTTGTTTAAGGTGCTGTACCTAGTCAAAATAGGCTTCACAAAACAGTTTTTTAGCCAAATGTATACATTTTAGAGCAGCTAAAAAAATATATGTTAATCTTGATCATATTTATGGGGGGACCATTGTGTTCAAAACACGTTTTCGGTAAATTTTCTCGATAAAAAAAAACCATAAAATAACCATTAAAATTGAAATTGTAGCAATTGTAACTGTATTATTTATAAACAAATCTTGATAATATTAATAACAGTGATGTAATATATAATAATAAAGGGAACTGATGTTTTTATTTATCGTTTGGAATAAGATATTTGTAAGGATTAATGTATTTAATGATAAATAACTCGTTCTGAACGTCCCGTCATCATCGCCCTTCTCTTTCTTATGTATACAATCCGACAGTGACAGCAACAGCTGAACTCAGTGTACTGTACACAGCGCCTTAAGTAGGTACTAGACGAAACAAGTGTCGTGTTTCCCCGCACGTAGACAGTCATCTCAGTATCAATTAAACAAGGTACACATAGACTATAATATACCTACTACGGAAGTACACTGTGTTATTGTATTGTCAACTGCGCAGTAACCAACGCTGTCCATTTGATTATACATGCATATATGTATAACCATTAAGGCTGCGATAGCCTAGTGGAGATACCAACAGACTGCCACGCAGAGGGTATCTGGTTCGAATCTACGGCGCGCACCAATGACTTTTCAGAGTTATGTGCGTATTGAATTGTTAATTATCGCTTGTCCCGTGCCTTTGAGAGCACGTTAAGCCGTCGGTCCCGGTTGTCATGCAGATCTTTGACAGTCGTTACAGGGCGTCAGTACATTCTCAATAAACTGACACTTGTCTAAACCATGGAATATCGCTATCCCTTCGGGTTGCGGAGGTCAGACAGGCAGTCGCTCTGTGGAAAAGCTAACATTCAGCCAAATCCGGTTAGACTAGTAAGCGGACCCCAGATTGAAACTGGGATAACGCTAAGAGGATGATGATATGTATAACCATTAATTAGTTTACTATCTCGGCCTCTTAGAGCATCGCCCATGGCCTAGGAGGGGGTAAGACATGAGTGGTGTGGAGAATGAGAAACGTTAAATACTAGCTGTTTCCCGCGGTTTCACCCGCCTCCTGAGGGAACTACAGTACTTCGCGTACACGGTTAATTTATAGCCTAAGTTACTCCTTGGTACATCAGCTATCCGCCAGTGAACGTCCCGTCAAAATCGGTCCAGCAGCCGTTCCAGAGATTAGCGAGGACAAACAGACAGACAGACAAAAATTGAAAAAAAAAATGTCATTTCGGTATATGTACCCTGTATACATCCATAAGCATTTAATAAAAAGCGGTTATTTTAATTGGTATTACAAACAGACTCTCCAATTTTATTTATATGTATGGATGTAATAGATTTGATTACTACAACACCCTGAACAAATTTAATATACAATCCTACATTCTACGAGATCCTCGCCACGGCCAAAGTAACCCGCCCGCGCGACGCTAATAAACTTTATGATGTACCAAACTTTATACTCGTCCCGAATGTTGGCAGCACTGCGAGCTAGCGCGTACAATCGAGCACACACGTGTTACTAAAGATAATATAGATTGGAAGAAAATATTTAGCGATGTATGGAATAATGGAATAATTAATGATTGAACATTTTTATGGATATATTTTTGATGTATGGATTGTATTTGATGATTGATGTAGTGTTATACGTGTTATGTTGTCGTTAATTCGTTATTTATATTAGAACTTGAGATGGTATGAGTTGTACCAATTTATGGGTTAATAGTTTTTTTAGAAGGTATATGCGATTTGAAAAATTCGCCATTTGTATACAAGGATCTTGTAGTTTTACTCGCGATAACTATCTGTTATGAGGTTTGAGTTTCTCTGACATTTCAACCGATTTAAATCACTCGCAGCCGCGAATGGTCTTTATTTGATAATGAGGTGATATAAGTACATTCTATTTGCAACTTAGTTCAGCGCGGTTTGCACCAGTCGTGGTCATGACGACGTATGAGTGTTCTTTGTGACCATTGGTTGAATGTTTGTTTGCTTTACCGAGCCGCAAGACTTATTCCTAGTGCCGCAGTTGCCTTAAAAAAGTACTTAAATCAAGGTATTAAGATAAAAAAACATAAAACATAATTTTATTTCTTTATTGGGAATTATAAAGGCGGAGGATTAAAACAATTATTTTTTATACCAAGTTTTTGAATTATTCATAGCATAAAAGTAACATGTATCTGTTAAGTTCAACTAGACTTTACGATATCTATAGAAACAATATAAAGCTAAATACTTTTAGCAGTTGTTAATCTTTACATTGAATTTGGATAGAGTGTGAAACAATAATAAATATGTAAAATATTTATTTATTTAAATGGAAGCACAGCAGCTATTACGGTAGTTAACTTTGACTTACAATAATAATTTAATGAGCAATGGGAGCATGAGACAATTCTATCAATTTAAAAATACAAATTTAAAAGTACATGTCCATAGAAAATATAGGAACAATAGTACGACACAGTTAACATTTCTTCAGATATATTTTGAAACTGGTGGAAGGGTCTTCATCAGGAGAACTAGCCTCGTCATCCGTGTCACTTTCTTTTTCAGATTCGCTATCCCTTTCGTTATCACTGCCATCTATTGTCAACTCCTCTGTGAACGAATCAATCGCAACGTCATTCATTTTGTACTCTTCCTCGATCTGCCGCACCTGCCGGCACAACGAACCACATTCGTCTGCTCCTAAGGAATTAAATTTCTCATTCACCAAACTAACCAGCTCATTTATCATATTAGCTTGCTTATCTGCAGTGTATTCAACAAGCGATTTAAACGTCATCTCTATAGGGTTGAGATCCGGATGACAAGGGGGCAGCCGCAAAAGAATATGGCCTGCTTCTCTTAAAATTCTATCCAGCTCGTATTTAACAGCGCGGTCCTTGTTTAATGAAACCAGTCGGTAAAGCTGCGGTTTTAACATTGTCGCGCTGAAAGGAATGTTTCTTTGACTGAGCCATGCCTCTAGTTCAGATCTTTTTGCAGTGGAAGTAGGAGCGGCATCCTCGATTTTATTGTGGTAACCTTCGTTGTCCATCACTACCACAGAATTAGGGGCCAGGTTTGGTATAAGTTGTGTTGTAATCCAATTCTTATAATTTTCGTAAGTCAGCTGAAATTCGCCCGGTTTTAAGCCTGCTCTAAGAGCTAAAAGCGCGTTGGGCACAAATCCAGATTCTCCGCCAGCATGTATGATTATCAATTTCTGTCCTTTAGCTTTGAGTTGAGGTGTGTCTAGAACAGTTTCGTCAGTATAAACAATAGGTCTTCCTTCAGCCCGGTATTTGGCGAGCTTCTCTAAAAACGCGATGCGTTTAAAACGAATATCAGAATGTTCGATCAGTACCTTTCGTCCGTCTCCGGTCTTCGTCCATTTAAAACCTAATTCCCTCAAAATACGACTCAAACTGGACATGGAGCCTTCAAAATTAATATTAATCTCTTTAAATTTTTTTAAAATCGATTTCATAGTTGGCAGTTCTTTTTCTGTCGTGTAAAAGTTATGGATGCATCGTTTTATCACGCCATGAGTAAAGTTGTCCATGCCTGTGATTTTTCTTTTTCCCGACCTTTTCTTACCTGGCGTTTTGAACATGGCTGCCAAGGCGTTTGTCTCACTCGCTTTCGCCTCCGCAACGATTCTCCGCACGGTGCACTCCCCGACGCCCGTAGCGGCCGCTGTGCGTTTCTTAATCGCCTTTAAATCGTACGAAAGACCATCTTTAGCTTCCTTCTGCATAAACTGAAAAACTTCGTACACCATCATTCTCGTCTGTTTCCTTAATACGCTGAATTTGCCGCGTGGCATAATGGATCAAAGCCCGTGCCAATAAAAAAAAAGACTTGAAATGTATTTTGTGCTCGACTGTATTTAACCATAGACGGACGTGCGGGGCGCGCGAAATGTCAAACTATACTGACAAAAGAGAGGAGTATGGGGACGGGGGTTCTACAAGGGTAGGGGGACGGGGAATAGTCCCCTCCCCGTCGCCCTCTTGCCCCCGCGAGCGTCTGCAAATCGATTACAGCGCACCGTTTCGCGCCTACATTATGCGAGCATAAAGATTGGTGCGACCTACATTTACACTAGATGAGGTTGTTGTTTTACTTATAACTTTGATCTCGGAAACCTTTCGGCTGATCTAAGCACTAATTAAAGATAAAATAATAATAATAGGTACCTAATAATAATATTCGACTACATTCACACAACACCATCTAGTCCCAAACTAAGCAGAGCTTGTACTATGGGTACTAGACAATGGATAAACATACATATATATATTTTTTTGTAAATACATACATATTATACATAGAAACACCCAGACCAAGACAAACATCCATGTTCACGCACACAAATGTTTGACTAGAGCGGGAATCGAACCCGCGACCTTCGGCTTGGCAGTCGCTTACACTCCCGCTGCGCCATCCGGTCGTCAAAAAATGTTTATTTGTGAAGTTAGGTTGTGTATTTTTGCGATTACAACAGAAATGTCAATAAACATATGATTCTGTCGCCTCTGTAGGTTTACAAAAAAATACCACGACGAGCACAGAGTAGGTATATCATCTATGGCACAGACTACTAAATTCTGTGCGTATTGAAGAATTATTGGGAAGGAAAACATCGTGAGGAAACCTGTATGAGAGTTTTTCATAATGTTCTAAGGCGGACCATGGCCTTTCCCTTGAGTTGTAGTACACTTTATGAATCTACTAGAGGACGCCAGCAGCTACGCCTGCATTTTTTTTAATTTACCCGTTTTGGCCGATCCCGTGGAAAGAACAATGGCAGAATTTGGTCTGGGTTTGTTGAGGCGACCTCAAACTTCATATGAACAAAACAAATTGTTTATTTTTTCTACGATTTTTAATATTTTCACTTTGTCTCGTTAAAGCTGGAGTATTTTATGATGATAAAAAGCATTCCAATTGATTACGAATACTTTATTATTTGATTGTTGCCATAGACAATGGTGTGACGGGAATAGACGTGAGTGCTATATCCGTATCGATTATTAAATAAGAAATCGATACGATCGACCTTTATAGTTGGTTTGGTTTAAAATGCAGTTATTTAATATTTAAGCAACATTATATCAATAAGCTAATATTTTTGAAGCAAAACAACGTTTAAGGGCCTCCGCAGACTAGCTTCTTTTAGCATCGGCGACCGGCGATTTTGCAACTGTATCGATGCTGCATCGCGTTTTAGCGACTCTCTGCGTTCGGACGCGGCGACCGTAGTGCTGTAGTGTGTTGTTCGTGATCGGCCGAGTCGACTATCGATAAATTGATTTATTTTTTCATCGTTGTAATACAATAATTGTACAATATCAGTAATACATATAGGTTTCTATAAAAAAACACAAATATACCAGTATAATTAAATGATGTTCGTTACAATGATGTTAAATTATGTTCTATTATTAATAGACTTATACTATCGAAAACTGGCAAGTTATAAGTACTCTACATTTTATGCTCTAAACAATTATAGATGGCATGGACCGTACTGCACTCATTTCTTCGTATTAATATTAACGTTTGAATTGATAGATGATGCTCACTGAAAGTAATACGAGAACTGGTTTTTAGATGTAGGTAAACAATACTGACTTTAGCTTGCTTAATACTTTCATCGGTATAAAGAAAGCAGTAGGTAGTGTAGCTTTATCATAACCTATGATAAGGGTCGCCTCGTCAAAATCTAGTACATCACCCTAGGTAGTGTACTGCCTTAATAAAAACTTAAATATTTATTATAAGCGCTGTCATAATTTTATCGACTTTAATAAAATTATTCTGTTTAAGCCAGTCACTAGTCAAACCCTATAATAACATCCTTATTTTCGGTTACAGAATAATAAATAAAACTTTGGGGTAAAATTACCCCAAACGGCTATTAAAAGTTGTAGAGTACAAAATAAATTATTTTTGTAGTTTAAATAACACTAAAGTGCTTCACGTTAAAAAACTTCATTATTTCATTAAATTACTAATTGTACACCAAATTAACGATCGTTTTACAAAATATCATTTAATATGAAAAGTCTCGTCCGCTCCGGAAACATATCCACTCAGAAAACTTAATAGGTTATGTTAGGTTTTCTTGTGACGCTGCCACTCAAAAAAGGAGCTTCGCAGGGCTCTGTAAACTTAGTTTATCAAACATTTGACTGAATTGATGAGAAATTAATGCATGCGTAACTGACACCCTGGGGTAATTTTCTCACATAGCTAAGCAGACTAGATGGAAGTTTTTTTTAGGCCACGTGACTGACAACTTTAGGAGATGAATCGTAATAATCGTAATCATCGCAAGAAAAAATACAAGTTGTGCCCCTGGGGTGAAGAATTTTATTACCCCACGGTGTTATTTAAGGGTTAAAAAATAAGTGACAACCTATGGTAAGGAGTCGTCCTTTAATCACGTGAGTCTTGGTAGGTGGAAGGAACAAATAAGTGTAGACAGATATCAAGTGTCCTTGTTGTTCTTGAGCCAGAGATTTTTATCCTATACGCATCATAAAACAACGATCGTTCGTTCGATTGGCAGGGATTCAGAAAAGTCCTGTATTAAGATCTTTCGTTGCCTTTGGATGCTCTAGGATGCTTTAATCAACTCACTTCAAAAAGGAGGATGTCCTCAGTTTGGTCTGGATATTTTGATTTTATGTAGGTGCACCGGTCTCTGAATTTTCTGATCCATTTTTGGAATTCTTTATGTTTGATATGCTTATATTTTGCAAGATTGAATTGCAATTATTGCAAGTTAAGACATAAATGAGCCAGTATACTTCTAAAATAGCGTTCTTAAAGGTAATGATGCATGATATGTATATTAATATTTTTTTACAATGCCAAAATAGAGAAAATATCAAAGTAGTCTGCAAGTAGCGTCCATGGATGAAAAGATTTGCATTTTAGAAACATCTTATGAGAAGAGTGGATGAGTATGTATTTAAGTAACCAAGTGATAAATAGGAGGGGAGAGAGGAAAAGGCAAGGAGCGATCAAATAAAAGATGGAATAACTGTGTGAGAATAGATATGTAAGAAAAGGGGGAAGTAATCAGATGACTGGTGATAGACAAGTATGGAAGAGAATGTATGTCAATACAGCGCCAACCCAAACAAATTGAAGTCAGGTAAGAGATGAAGAGAATAATGAGTGTTATATTTTTTTTTATTTTAGCTTAAATTTTGACACCAGTAGCTTTTTTATTTACTTTGTATAAAAAAGACTTTTGATAAAGAATGAGGAGAGGTGGTAAAGCCTCCAGCCTACCCAGGTATCATCATCACAGAGTAAGTTTAAAATTGGAAAGACATAAAATCACGTTATTAATGGACGACCCCTACGTTATTATTTTAAGTGACAAGTCGCCGCGATCGGCATCTTCCAGTGTGCGGTGTAAGAATTCGGACGCTGCATCTGGATGCTAAAAAGCGACTGAATCGCCGGTCGCCGATGCTAAAAGAAGCTAGTCTGCGGAGGCCCTAAATCAAATAAAAACATCACAGCATCGTTTTAATGTTGTATCGATTTCACATAAAATCGATTTAAAATGTGCAGCTCTGCTTTTGTCTTTGGCTGTCACAGTTAGATGCTACAAAATACTTCCGCGTTTTGATGTCAATCTGACATATCTTTCTCTTAGCGTTGTCCCAGTTTCAATCTGGGGTCCGCTTACTAGTCTAACCGGATTTGGCTGAATATTAGCTTTTCCACAGAGCGACTGCCTGTCTGACCTCCGCAACCCGAAGGGATAGCGATATTCCATGGTTTAGACTAGTGTCAGTTTATTTAGAAGGTACTGACGCCCTGTAACGACTGTCAAAGATCTTCATGACAACCGGGACCGACGGCTTAACGTGCTCTCCGAGGCACGGGACAAGCGATAATTAACAATTCAATACGCACATAACTCCGAAAAGTCATTGGTGCGCGCCGTGGATTCGAACCCGATACCCTCTGCATGGCAGTCTGTTGGTATATCCACTCGGCTATCGCTGCCTTATCCACTCGGCTATCGCTGCCCCTCAATCTGACATAAATATGTCATTTGATAATTCAAACGTACCTACCTACATTGTTTAACTTTCTTATAATAACTTTCCTTTTACCTACATTGTTCATTCTTAACTAAAAATTCAAACACCGATATCTTCTTTTTCCACCTTTCCTTAGTGAAAATAGAATAATTTATAGGCTCTGTTACTGTTAGGCTCAGTTCACACCGAAATGGCAGCGGCTGGAAGCGACGCGCAGCGGCCGGCATCGAAGAGAAGGCTTGCGGCTGCCCGCGACTGCTCGCGCCTGCCCGCGACTGCTCGAGGCTGCGCGCGACTGCTCGCGCCCGCCCGCGACTGCTCGCGGCCGCGCGCAACTCACGTCACGGCTCAGGCTTATGTTCCTATGCGCAGTACATATTCTACATATATAACGAGGAAACACGTGTGTAATTCGCTGTGAAAATGAGTATTTTGGATTTAATCGTTATTGCACGTATAATTGAAGGCGAAGAAGAGGAAACGTGGATAAGATTAAGAAGGAAAATAAATTCTTGGGTACACAGTCGCCCGCGCCTTCCCGCGCATGCTCGCGGCTGCCCGCGCATTCCCGCGCATGCTCGCGGTTGCCCGCGCCTTCCCGCGCATGCTCGCGGCTGCCCGCGCCTTCCAGCGCATGCTCGCGGCCGCTCGCGCCCGCCAGAGCGGTCGTGCGCACGACGTTTTGAAGTTTGTCAAGTGATTCTATGTTTTATAGTCATGGTGATAAAGACTAAAATTATATGACACTGAAACTGCTCTCCGCTTCGCTTCCGGCCGCTGCCATTTCGGTGTGAACTGAGCCTTACTTACGCCATAGTACAAACAGAATAGTAGGATAGCTTCATACAAATCGGCCGCCGCCGCCGCCGCGCTGGTGTGAATGTATGCGTGAGTCGCCGGGGCGACGCGGCGGCGTGTACGCACGCACTTTTCACGCACACAATCTCACGAGCGCGGAACGCTCGGCGCGGATTCAGTACGGGATGCGCCGCGCGTCTGATCGCGCGCATGCATGTAGGTACTGTACTGCTCGCCCGCGACCATTGTTTATGTACATTCAGTTTTGTAATAAACGTTATTAATATTATACAATGTGTTAAACGACAGTAAATTAAACTCGTTACATTTTTCTCGCTATAAAGGGCATTTAGATAGTTATATAATGCTTAGCTAGTCAGCAGGTATTTGAAAAAAAATATATGCAAACTTAAATTCTGTAGTATTCAGCGCAATCACTTAAAAAAACGGCGAAATAGCGCGCGCCGACAAAGCCGGCGGCGCCGCGGTGTAAACACGTGACAACCCGTGCGTCATCGCAAAAGTAGGCAATTAACTCGCCGAGCGGCCTTAGCTAGCTTACTATTCTGTTTTTACTATGCTTACGCCAAATTTTTTGATATATTTTTTATTACTGTTCGCTTCAATTTAATTTCAGACATTTTGATGTATGGAGATCTGCCATTGTCCTTTGGGAAATCCCTTCTTAGTGCACCCCTACGGTCCCCAAGGAACATACATGGCAAATTTCAGCTTCCTGCGCCCAATAGTTTCGGCTGTAGCGTGTCTGTCAGTCAGTCAGTAACGCAAGGATTTTATAGGTATATTAAGATGATATAAGTAGTTACCTACATATTAAAAATTTTATCCAATTTACGTTCTATTTGTCGCGTCTTAACTTAAAATATTTATTGATTGTATTTTAATACGGTTTTCACCAATATAGATTATTATTCCTGGGGCTAGCTGTTATAACTCAAGCGTTCGAAACCGCGGGCGACGTCTAGTGTTTAATATACAAATCTGATGATGATGATTGATGAACAATACTTCTTTATCTTTTGGTAAATAGGTACTAGTTTCAGTTTTTTTTTTGTAATAGGCGGCGTACGAGCAGGCGGATAGCAATAAGGTGTCAGAGTCTTACTGATTTCAGTATGAATAGGCCGGCTCGACTGGGAAAGTACTACCCTCTCACAGTAACGACGTAAAGTAACAGTACCTAAACTGTTGCGTTTCGTTCGGTGTGTGAGAGTGCCGGAGGCCCCATCGCCTATTATTTGACCCTGATCCCACTCCTTGGACGGCAACGCACTTGTGACTCTTGTAGTGTTGCTTGTGTCCATGGGCGGCGGTACCTAATAATCCCTTTTACCATCAATTGATCGCACTGCTGATTTGGCACTTAAAAGCATTACATAAAAAAATAGCTACTAGTTGTCCAGTAGCGCGGTTTCACCCGCGTCCTGAGGGAACTACTTCGCGTAACCGGTTAATTTATAGCCTTAGTTTCTCCTTGGCACATCAGCTATCCGCCAGAGAAAGGCCCGTCAAAATCGGTCCAGCCGTTCCAGAGATTGTAAAAAATGTCATTTCGGTATGTACCTATCGTGTATACATCCATATGGATTAAGCAAAAAGCGGTTATTTTAATATTGCAAACAGACACTCCAATTTTATTTATGTGTACAGATAGTGTATTTTTATGATCAGGATTTAATATACCTAGGTATCAATTTAGCCGTCGAACGAACTAGAACGCCAAATAGTCGGTCCCGAACATTTTGCGTCGCATTTCGCAGATGTAAACAGTCATGACCTTGGGATTACAAGCGCTGTTGCAAAAAATATTTTATCATTTTGTACGATCCGGACGATTCTAGATTGTTTCATTGACGCGTTAGTTGCCATATCTATACCTACATATAAATAATATTGGAGTGTATGTTTGTAATATTAAAATAATCGCTTTTTACTAAATGCATATGGATGTATAAACGGTAGGTACAGTCAGCTTCATAAATATATATACATTTACGTTATTTTATATGGTTACTAGCTGACCCGGCGAACTCCGTATCGCCTTTTTAAGGTCTTTTTTCTCATTCCTTTTTTCCATCCATCCATCAGGGGCCCAATTCCGCTAAATAAATATAGTCGCGATATGATGTCAGTGTCATACTTACGTCACAAAAAGCGTATTCTTCTAAATTATATATTTGAATGAAATTGTAACGAGATCGTATGTGTCAACGACGAACTGTTTATTTTAAATTATACGATAATGACATAAGGTTATCAGAATACCTACCGCTTTTAAATCCATTCAAAATATGATATCAATGTCATATAAAAATAGCAGAATTGGCCCCCAGGGCTTTGACCAAAAAAATATTAATTCGGAGGAGTATTGTATCAATAACACTGTGAAATTGCTGAATTGTTTCACTAACGCAGCTGTAAAACGATTTATTAACTCCAGTATGCGACTGGCGCGTATGACTGATCTAGTGATATGATTAACTTACTAAGATGGCTATAAAAAATAGGGGTTGGTGTTAGAAGGGTGAAAATTAAGAGTTGTTTGTATTTTCAATGCCATATCATAAAGAAAGAGACTGCCTCCGTGGTCCAGTGGATAGCGTATGCGACTGCTGATCGGAGGTCCCGGGTCGGGCAAAGTGTTACTGGGTTTTTCTAAATTCTCAGTCACAGAGTCTGGTGATGTGCCCGGTAACGGCAATAGGCTCGCCCCCTATTACGTGGGACCTAAAAAATAATCGCGAAATGTGGGTGTAATATTACACCTCTGCCTACCCCTTCGTAGATACAGGCGTGAGTCTATAAATAAATAAAAAATGTATTTATGCTTCTTTTTCCCTTGCGTGTTGCGAAGTAAATGAAATTTTTTTTTTTCAGATAAATTCTGAAAAATCTTAATATATAAAATCCTTGCGTTACTGACTGACTGCAGACACGCTACAGCCGAAACTATTGGGCGCAGGAAGCTGAAATTTGGCATGTATGTTCCTTGGGGACCGTAGGGGTGCACTAAGAAGGGATTTCCCGAAATTCCCACGGGATCGGCCAAAACGGGTAAATTAAAAAAAAATGCAGGCATAGCTGCTGGCGTCCTCTAGTACATATATAAAGCTGAAGAATTTGTTTGTTTGTTTGGTTGAACGCGCTAATCTCAGGAGCGAGAGATTGTCCCGTCTATCGAGGAAGGCTATAGGCTATATAACATCACGCTATGAGCGACGGGAGCAGAGCAGTAGCCTTAAATAAAGCGGTTGTAACCGCGGGCATCCTCTAGTGTTATATAAACTTGTATGATGTACGACGTTTGTAATTATAGAAGCAACTGACGTTCCGTATTAGTCTCTGCCTACCCCGACGGAAAAAAGACAAGAGTATGTTTGTAAAGAGGATGTATACAAATCCGGAAGGACGGATTGACAAAGGGTTTGACGTATTTCTTAAAGTACCACGTGAATAAGAAGTCTGATGTACCTACACGTGAATTCATTTATCCACGTGGCTTACAATCCCTGGTCGCAAGTTTCAAAATACTTTACTGCTTTAATTAAGAACCCACCTACCAGCTTTTGAATGGGTTGCGTGGGTGGTATGGTAACAAAAGGTAGGATAAGGGCCGGTTTTACCGCTATCTGATAAAGTGATAAGTTACTGTAAACTTGTCAGATAGCACATACTTCGATCTTATAATTAACTAGAGGACGCCAGCATCTACGCCTGCATTTTTTAATTTACCCGTTTTGGCCGATCCCGTGGGAATTTCGGGAAATCCCTTCTTAGTGCACCCCTACGGTCCCCAAGGAACATACATGCCAAATTTCAGCTTCCTGCGCCCAATAGTTTCGGCTGTAGCGTGTCTGTCAGTCAATCAGTAACGCGAGGATTTTATATATTAAGATAGCCTTCCTCGATAGACGGGGCCATCTCTCGCTCCTGAGATTAGCGCGTTCAACCAAACAAACAAACAAACTCTTCTGCTTTATATAAGTATGTATTAGTATAAGATACATAAATGTACATAGATAGACTACGGAACGCCATTTGCAACGATCCTGACATAATTATCTCTCTTGCTTATTCACTCAAATCAAGTTTCTCCTGCATGTTCTTCTGTTTATGGTACTTCTGAGCTGTCCTTTTTTAGGATATCTCCAATCTGAGTCAGAGAACGTCCGCCTGGGCCTTCCCCTTCGTCCTGTCCCATTCACACTTGCCTTATCTGCTTGGTCAGTCTTTCGTAATTTTTTGTATTAACTACAGTAAAGACTATATTATGTAGAGTACTTGTGGAATTCTGCACGCATTAGGTACACATAAATTCACCTGATCTGCATCTGCGGGTCACCTGATGGTAAGTAATCATCGCCGCCCATAGACACCTGCAATGCCCGAAGGATCACAAGTGCGTTGCCTGCATTTAAAAAAAAGGTTACCTACATAGCTACACCATCATAATCCGCCTAACGTTATCGCAGTTACAACCTCACAGAAAATCGACGTAAAGTAACAGTAGGTACCTAAACTGTTGTGTTTCGTTCGGTGAGTGAGAGTGCTAGAGGCCCTAGGTATCTCCTATTCCTTCTCCCTCATCCCACTCCTTATCCTAACCCTTTTCCCAACCCCATGGGGCGGCAACGCACTTGTGACTCCTGTGGTGTTGCTTGTGTCCATGGGCGGCGGTTATTGCTTACCATCAGGCGAACCGTCTGCTCGTTTGCCGCCTATTAGGTACTATAAAAAAAAACCCATGTTCCGCTTACTAGTCTAACCGGATTTGCCTGCATATTAGCTTTTCCACAGAGCGACTGCCTGTCTGACCTCCGCAACTCGAAGGGATAGCGATATTCCATGGTTTAGACTAGTGTCAGTTTATTTAGAGGTACTGACTCCCCACAACGACTGTCAAAGATCTTCATGACAGCTAGGACCGACGGCTTAACGTGATGCTCAGTTTAATGAAATCCTTATAAGACACCTGGACACTGGTACCTACCTACATGTCTTGCTTGGGACTTACTTGAGACTAAAAAGGTGATGAATATGGGAGTTGAGGAGGTTTAAGGCAAGAGGAAGACTGAAGAAAAGATGGATGGATTGTGTGAATAATGATATGAATGAAAAGGGAGTGAATAATCAGATGACGGCTGATAGGAGAGAATGGAAGAGAAAGACATTCTGCGCCGACAACAAGTACTTACTTAATTTGTGAACAGGCAGGAGAAGAAGATATCTTGCTTCGGTACTAAGTACCTAGGCACTACCTACGATTCAGAAAAAACGTTTACAACTAGGGCAACTAGTTACTTAATTAGGCATAGGTAAGTAGGTAGGTAGGTACCTACTTAGGTACCTATGAGACTTCTTGTCAAGAACAATTTCTTTCTACGGATTTGGTATGAATATGCAGTAGCGACGTCATAATTTTTGGTACTATCAAATAGTGTGTAGGTAATTAATAAACTGACAAATGTAAAATAGAGTTTAAATTTAAAAATTGGTTGATGAACGACTGAAAAACCCGTCATTACTTTGGCCTGTTTCACAAGAGTTCACAAGACAAATACCTAGCTTAAGTAGGTTGTATCTATAAGTAAGTAATAATTTATTTTACTTGCAAGAAACAGCTCTATTATACACAAAACTTAGCCTTACGTAATATAAGTTGTTATTTAAATAGATGTGTACGATATTATAACCAAAATAAGCGGTTGCCGAGTCGCACTTCTCTCAGCCGCAGCCGTTCCGTTGCCCTATATGAGCGCACGGAACGGCAACGTCGCCTTTCTCTCGCGTCCAACCAGCCAGCTCTATTGATTGTTTTTTTATTACTTTTATTATTTAGCACGCCATGTTTTTGTTGACATTTGAGCGCGTTCCGATTTTGAAGGCGACAATTTTGATAGACAATATAGAATTTGGTAAGCCCTTTTTTTTAATTCTACCTATGTAGGTAAGTATTGATTTAGCTAGGTACCTACTAGAAATAGATACCTAAGTAGGTACAAAATATAATTATCTACTTACAATTCTTTCCTTTATTCTAGGTACCTATCTACCTACCTATCTATCAATGAATTAGGCTTAGAGATAGATCTAGACTAAAATAGACTTAGGTAGGTACAACTAGAGCAGTGATAGCTGAGTGGAGAGACCACAGACTGCAACTCAGATGGTCTCGGGTTCGAATCCACGGCACGCACCAATGGTGCGTATTAAAGTGTTAATTATCGCTTGCTAATCGGTGAAGGAAAACATCGTGGGGAAACCTGCATGTCTGAGAGTTCTCCATAATGTTCTCGAAAGACATGTGAAGAAGCCTTTGTCCCATCTATCGCTATATTTTGCAACTAGAAATTGATAGGTAGGTACAAAAATTAGGTAGGTACCTACCGCTAGAGAGTGATAGGTACAAAATTGAAACCGTTTCCTTTATTCCATCCATTAATTTGGCTTCTGTAGATAGATACCTACTTAGATAAAAATAGACTTAAGTACCTACCTACTTACGACCGTTTACCTACTATATTCAATCTATCGACCACATTTCAACAAATAAATTATTTGCCGTGTGGTTGACGGCATAGAATACAAGTGTCACCACCCCCTATCTTCCCGTGGGTGTCGTAAGAGGCGACTAAGGGATAACACGATGCAAATACCATCTTTGCGTAGAGACGGAAAACTCGACATCAAACCCTATACGACTGCCTCGTTGGTCTCGCGGCATAAATGTGCGCGTGGGATCGGGAGATCCCGGGTTCGATTCCTGGGTTGGGCAGTGTTATTGGGTTTTTCTGTCACGAAATTCTCAGTAGCAGCACGGAGTCTGGTAATGTGCCCGGTACGGCAATAGGCTCGCCCCTTATTACGTGGGACCATAGATATATGTATAAATATTCTGTGCATGGGACTAAAGTATATCTGGCGAAAAGTGGGTGTAGAAATACACCTCTGCCTTACCCTTCGGGGATAAAAGGCGTGACGATATGTATGTATGTACTTATGTAAGTATGTAAATTATTTGAATGTTGAATTTGATAGATATTTGACATACTTAATAACATTGTTGATTGCCGACGCTCTCGCTTCATCAATTAATACAAGCTACAACTTGCGTTCGTCAATTGAATTGGTTAATTAAAACCGTTGTTGTACTCATTTATGTCAAGGAATGTTATTATAATTGAGCTATTATACACTAGGAGCGACGGCCTTTAGCGAAGACCTTCTTGTATTTAAAACTATTTTATTTTCTTAGAGTAGGTACCAACAGCTATAAAAAACAACATAGGTTCATACAAATAAGATCATTTATTTCATAAAACACTAAACAAAGTCATATTAATATTACAAAGTGGAAAGATTTGATTGTTTGGATTGAATAGCCTCCGAAACTACTGAACCGATATGGAAAATAAAATTGTTTCACTGTTGGGAACACAGTGGGTAGCTACGCTACGCTATCCACGGGTGACAAAGGCTAAGTACCTATATTATTTTCTTTTTGTAATACCAGTGCGAAGGCGGGGCGGAATGCTAATTCACAAAACAAAAGTATCTACTGAAATCTTCGGAAACAAAGAAGGAACATCAAGTCAATAGAATCTATTAGAAGAGAGCCCACAACACTGAGCGGTAACCTCGAAATCGAACCTTATACCAACCTGGTCAGCGTGGTATAGTTGGCCAAATCCTATTCACAGTGTTACTGTGAATTCTTTCAATTTATCAGCCCATTTATCGAGGAAGGCTATAGGCTATATAACATCACGATATGAGCGACGGGACTCAGCGGGCTCATCTAGTACTAATATATTTGTTTGTTTGTTTACTTGAACGCGCTAATCTCAGGAACTACTGGCCCGATTTGAAAAATTGTGTCAGTGTTAATTAGCCCATTTATCGAGGAAGGCAATAACATCACGCTATGAGCCACGGGAGAGAGCCGTAGCCTCAAATAACGCGGGTGTAACCGCGGGCACATCTAGTACATTATAAAAAGATAAAATATCTATGTTTTCGAATTGCTCCGTTAAATAATTCTTACTCAAGAACTCCCACTTGTCCCAAATAAACAAATCACCTTCCATTCTGTTTATTTGTTGACATCTCCCGTATCGATTCTCGCCGGGAGTCTGGGAGCTCCCGCTATTTATAGACGCACACAATGAACGGTCCTGGGGGGTGCCTCCTCCTAACCACCTTTGGAAGGGGGAGTACTCGGGAAATTGCCGTAGCGATTTATGTACGTTTATTTTTAAATTTTCTGTTATGGTAACTCTGTGATAAACATGGTGGGCAATCAATAGGACTATCCGTTTATCTTATTATCCGTACCTATATGTCATAATCACAGTTAATATGTCCATACTAATATTATAAAGTTGAGGAGTCTGTTTGTTTGAATGACCGCGCTAACATCAGGAACTACTGGTCCAATTTGAATAATTATATTTGTGCTGGATATCCCATTTATTCGAGGAAGGCTTTATGCTACATAACATCACGCTATGAGCCATGGAGGCGGAGCAGTAGCCCTTAATAATGCGGCCTCAGCTGGTATCACATAAAACATTAACACAATCTGACGTAAATAATTAATTATACATATACTATAATTAAGTACTGTCTCCGTGGTCCAGTGGATAGCGTATGCGACTGATCGGAGGTCCCGGGTTCGATTCCCGGGTCGGGCAAAAGTGTTACTGGGTTTTCCCGAATTCTCAGTAGCAGCACGGAGTCTGGTGATGTGTCCGGTAACGACGGCAATAGGCTCGCCCCCTGTTACGTGGTACCTAAAAATTCATGGCGAAATGTGGGCGTAATACCTATTACGCCTCTGCCTACCCCTTCGGGGATACAGGCGTGAGTCTATAAAAAAAAACATAATATTTAAGTAATAAAGCTGGCTCTCTTCAAAACATTAACACATCTGTTTAAACCGACGCTTATAGTGAATAAATAAACAATGGACGTACGTAATTTTGAACTAAATTAATGATTATGACGTGGGTAGAATGGAAAAATACAATATAGTCATCCTCCTAGCGTTCTTCTTATTTTCTTATTTAAAAAATACAACGCCCGCAGTAGGACAAAATTGTCGCGGGGGTCTTTACAAACATAGGTACAACTAACGGAAACAATGAACAGCCAGACTCGAAACAACAATTTATGGATCACACAAAGTGTTGTCTCGTGTGATTGGCCCGGAATCAACTTACTGGTTTAATCGAATTTAACAGAGTATGTGTTAACTTTTCCAAAGAGTCACTGCCAAATTGATCTAGCCAATTTCTGTGGCAACTGCCGTGTTACCTCCGCAACCCATAGGGATAACGATCGATTGTAAAACTTCTGCCAAATCTGTTAGAACTACTGCGCATACTAGCATAAATCTTAGATGCAACTAGGATAACGCTTTAACGATGATAAATTGGCGGTGATTTTCGCCTTCCACCAGGCAATCCGTCTGCTCCTTTGCCGCTTATTACATAAAAAAGGCTCGGTAGGACCATGTGATGTATATGGAAAAGAGAGACCCATAGAAACGAGGTCCAACAGACTTGCCTAAAGGCATGTTCGTAGTGAATGCCTTGCTTTAGCCTACGTTCTTAAAACAACATCAAGCCCAACTATTGATATTGGAAAGGCGCACGAGGAACCAGTTCTCGGCGCCATATTGGCGGTGCATTCGACAATTTACATATCTACTACATTAATTTATTGATTTAGCTAGCTTTCGCTCCAGGTTCTGTCCGAGTGGGCGTTTACGCGGGAAACGTGTTAGACCACCATCTTGTGACGCTTTCTTGTCAACATATATTTAAAAAAAAAAATATCGCTCGCTTAATAATGTGTCCGGTAGATGGTAATAGGCTCGGCCCCTATTATATTGGGACTGAAACATAACTCGCAAAGTGTAGGTGTGTAATACACCTCTGCCTGCCCCTTAGGGGATAAAAGGCGTGAAGTTATGTTAATGTACGTATGTTTATAGACTCACGCCTGTGTGTCACGAAGGAGTAGGCAGAGGTGTTATATTACACCCGCATTTCGCCGTCTAATGAATTTGGTCTTACATAATAGGGGGCGCGCCTATTGCCGTTACCGGGCTAACCGGGCACATTAGATCCATATTCCGTACTGCTACTGTGATTTCTAAAAAACCCACTAACACTTTTGCTCAGCTTTTGATCAGCAGTCGGATACGCTATCCACTGGACCACAGAGGCAGTTTAAAAGTTCATGATTTAGAATAAAAATAAATCTACCTACTTATTATAAGTAATAGGGGGCGCGCCTATTGCCGTTACCGGGCTAACCGGGCACATTAGATCCATATTCCGTACTGCTACTGTGATTTCTAAAAAACTAACTAACACTTTTGCTTAGCTTTTGATCAGCAGCAGTGGGATACGCTATCCACTGGACCACAGAGGCAGTTTAAAAGTTCATGATATAGAATAAAAATAAATCTACCTACTTAATATAAGTACTTAAGTACCTAAATACTTCAATAAATATTAATTAAATTCACCCAGCACAACTCATTCACGACATCATAAAACAACATTAAAACAAAATTACAAACAATGTAATTACACAAAATTTAGCTCAATCACAACTTATAACTGAAACTTGGACGCGGCACAGTTTGAATGAATGGCACTTTCTTAATGACCCCGTTGTTGCCACGACACTGTTGCTATGGTAACGGCTAAACAGCTGTTAGCTTGCTTATTTTAGCTCTATCTATTTATACGTAAGTATTAAGTATAGGTATATTGCCTATATAATCCCTTTTCTTCCGTCAGTCTAAATTAGATAACTGCAACCCTTATCGCCGAAGGGGTAGCAAGTTATGTTTCGTTAGGTAGGTAGGTACTTAGTTGTTTTGTTACGGTTCTATAAAGCCGCTGGCGACGCCTAGTAGGTACCTATACTATAAGTAAACAGCAGCCACTTATACTTACACAAGACAAAAAAACAGAATTGCATCTTATATGACGTTATTTTACCCCTTCCTAAATCTTACTAGGACTTAGGTAACTAAGTTTCTCTTTAGCACACTTACTTATATAAAACTAACTTTACTGCTGTTGAGCATATATTTCAAAGTGCCAGCTGCAAAATAAGCGAATTTTCAGACAATCTTTTATCCCATATTTTACCTCTTTAGTTGAGGAATATTTATTATAACATCCTCTGCCTAGCATGCATTAAAAAAAATCATTGTGCTTATAATTTCTAGCTTCAGTCGTTTACGCTATTCGATGATATGCCAGCTTTTGTTTTTGTTAAAAGTACTCGTAGAATAGATAGAAAGATACACAGATTATAAACTCCCATTTTACGTAACGAACCTCCAGAGTCCAGGTAGCTCGCAGCCATTTATAGAAATGATCGATACAAACAACATAGAAACGCGCGACGTTGCCGCTCTTCCATCAAAAACAAGCCATCTCACTACGTATGTATACGTAGCAGTTCAACACAAACTGCAATAACGTTTAAACGATAACAAACCTTAACGTTACACATTAAGAACGTCACTGCAATGATAAAAGGGCGGGAGTTCTGACGCTCCAAGATGGCCGACCGATGTAAACAAAAAATTGTTTCAGAGTAAAATCAACTTTAATGGTTCAAGATAAAGTGGAATTTCGTTTGATAATGGTTAAATACGGCCATATAGTGTGACGACGACTGACGAGTTACCGTGTTGAAAATCACGTAGCATTTTCGATGAAAAAGGATTAAAAAACAGAAAGGACAAGTTTAAGCGGTTACAGCGCAGTAAATTTAATATTGTTTACTGCACGTTTTGGTGCGTTTGATATCTACTTTTTTCGATGATAAAATAACTCGTACCTATAGCTACCTACCACAGAATTGAATTAATAGGTAATTCATGTAATCTGTGCTACCTACTTACGGGATCTTGTTTACTATAATATAAAAATATACTTACCTACACGCACAGATTTAACAAACAAGAACCAGATGTAGCGTATTCGTCCAACTAAGTGAGGCACGTTGACAGCTATGTGTGCGTGACATTTGGCGACTGGCACTGTACGGACACGCGCGTCTATGTGTGTGTAAAGTTGCCAGATTATGAATAATCTCCCACTATTTTGCATATAGTTTTTGCAAACGAATATAAAAATATTACATAGGTAATATTTTATATTCGTTTGTGGTTTTGAAGAATTTACCATAGATTTAATTAATGCTTTTAATATGTAATGCTGTTGTGAAAATTATTCAAATAAAAAATACCATTAAAGTATGCTTTTATAAATACATTTCTAAAAAATGTAGGCTCCGAGTTAAGTTTTAACTAATTTTATTCGTAAATTGAGAAATAAATAGATAGGCTTGCGTCATAAATATTAATTAGCTAAAAACATTTTGTCATGCATACAATAAATTATGAATATCATAATCATAAATCGTAACCAAAAAAAATTGCAATTAAAAATAAATAATAGCTACAATCAATCATTTCTGTTTCTGTACTTAATGTACACACGGCGCCAAGTCAAGCTAAATAGTCGAAGTACGATTTTGATACTTATTCCCTACGCCATAAGAACGGTACAAAAGTCTAACAACGGTACAAAGGTCAAAGTGTATAGCTTGACAAGTAGCCGCGTGTACACGAATATTTGGATCGTTTGGGGATCGAACTCAAAACAATGTATATACTAATGGAAATCCTATTAGTATATTTATAAGAAAAAATATAATCTACAATATACTTTTACAATACGTTAATGTATTTTTCATTAACATGACAATCATTATTACCTACATAATCAATTGACAAGTGCATTTTCCCTAATTCAGGGAAAACGGTGTCGACGTAAACTGGCAACACTTACATATTTTCTGCAGAAATACGAATTTTATCGAAATAATATTATAAAACGGTCAAATAATCCATAGTTATCTGTAAGAATATATTCCATCTTCCCGTATTTGCTTTTAGAAACAACTTTTACAATGTTTAAAAACGCAAGACGGCATTTTATGAATTTAAAAGCTGGATCGATCGTGGCGTGTGAACTGTGCGATGCTTCGCAGCGCACTGAGTCGAGTTTGTATTCGCTTTTTAATTTTGTATTTGCTTTAGTGGCCTCACGCGAGTGTTCCGCGCGCTCTGTCTGCCTTTTATTCGATAGTCTTAGCCTACACGCATAAATACCTACCTATCTACTTACGAAGTAACGTCATATTAAAAACAGTTCTGTTTTTACTATGGTAACGTGTACCTAGCTGTTGGTAGGTTATAGGTTTATGTATTTACTTACGGACAAACCGTTGCGATTGCCTCTTACCTCTGCAACCTAGAGGGATAGCGATATTCCATAGCTCAGACCCTAAAACAGTGACAGCATATTCAGGTGTAGGTACTTACTTACCTACCTACTGACTGCTCAAAACGGCTAGGTGTTAAGGATCTCCATGATAGTCGGAAACAGCTTTCCAAAGAACAGGATAAGCGATAACTATCTATTATGCACATAACTTCGAAATGTCAGTGGTGCGCGTCGTGGATTCGAACCTGATACCCTCTGCATGGCAGTCTGTTGGTATTTCCACTAGGCTATCGCTGTCCTTAATTCATTTAAAACCAAATACAGATCTGGCAAACTATGCCTAGAAATTTTGCGTCTTATTGAGTTAATATTAACCTTCGTTTATAACATTGACTCAGGTTTGACCTCTGCTTAAAATATAACGGAGTCGCTATAACCTCTACAGATGTAAGCAGGGGGAAATAAAGCTCTATTGATATACCTGCTTACTTTATTCTTCGGAAAATGTATCTTCTTTTTCGTGTGTGTGTGTCGGAGAGTTAGAGCCCTCGAAGACCACCTGATGAGGCTCAAGGATTCTCGTCTCAGGAAGTCAGGATAAGGTTGCCAGATGGCCAGAATAGGGTTGTTTCCAAATTCCAACTAGTCAAATCAACCACTTTTAATTTAATGTCAAAAACGACCTTTGCCAAGGGTTTTGTATGAAATATGACGTAGTGACGTCATAATGTTTTGCTGTCAAGTAGAATAGGTACTTATCATCAATAATTTGACGATAAAAAAATACTTAATAAAGTTTTAACATTAATTGATGAATGAAACTACTATTATTTTGACATGTTTCACACAACCGTGTGGTTGACGGCATAGAATACAAGTGTCACCACCCCCTATCTTCCCCTGGGTGTCGTAAGAGGCGACTAAGGGATATCACGATGCAAATACCATCTTTGCGTAGAGACGGAAAACTCGACATCAAACCCTATCCGACTGCCTCGTTGGTCTCGCGGCATAAATGTGCGCGTGGGATCGGAAGGTCCCGGGTTCGATTCCTGGGCCGCGCAGTGTTATTGGGTTTTTCTGTCACGAAATTCTCAGTAGCAGCACGGAGTCTGGAAATGTGCCCGGTACGGCAATAGGCTCGCCCCTTATTACGTGGGACTAAAGTATATCTGGCGAAAAGTGGGTGTAGAAATACACCTCTGCCTACCCCTTCGGGGATAAAAGGCGTGACGATATGTATGTATGTGTGTATGTTTCACTCGATAAAAGTACTTGTATAAGTAATTTATTTCACTTGCAGGATACTTCCCTATTGGTCCGGAATTTCGCTTCTGGTCACAGAATAAACAGTACTTACGTGTCTTACGTAGTCTGGTCCTGTCTCCAGTAATTAGACCTTACCGTCCCGGATTGCGAATACCTAGAGCTATTAGAGCGGGCTATACGCTAGCAACCTACTGATACGGCCGGCACTCGATCTTGTCGAATATTACTATGTCTAGAGAATAAAAATCAACTTACTTTGCTCAAATAAACAAATTAAAAAAGTATATACATACATAGGTACTTATTTCCACGACGTACCAAATAGTCGTCGTGTGGTGACGGATTAAGAATACGGATGGTCACCACCCCATATCATCCCATGGGTGTCGTAAGAGCCGACAGAGGGAGCAGATTATGCAGAGAACAGCACTGTTAGAGAAGGAAAACTTGATACAAAGCCTATACCAACCTGTTTGGCCAGCGTGGTATACTAGGCCAATTCCTCTTTTCAAAGGAGAGGCCTAGTCCAGCAGTGAACTGTTAAAGGCTGATGATGATGAATCATTAATGTAATTGTCATTTTCCTAGCGCTATACCAGAAGCCCGGAGTCTGCTTACTGGTCTGTGGATAAGCTTGAATTCTGCGAAATCTGTTGACCGAATTATAGCTTTTTTACAGAGCGACTGTTGTGTGATCTCCGCAAGTGTCCGCAACTCAAAGGGATTTGCTTAGTTAGAATAATGTGAGTTTATTCAAGGGTATTATCCCGACAATCAAAGATCTTCATGAACTGACAGTTTAACGTGACCTCCGAAGCAAGCAAATGTTAACGATTTAATAACTTCGCATTGACTTCCAAAAGTCAGATGTGCGCGCCGTGGTTTCGAACCCGATACCCTATGTACCTGTAGCAGTCTGTTGGTATGACCACTAGGCTATTGCTAGTAGTCTACACGAAAAAATTAATGAAACATATTTTATTTGCTGTTGAAACATCAGCCCATTTTATAAATTGTTCCACGGCTGCGTAGGTACGGCCTCTTTTCACTGTGAGAATTCATAGGTCATAGTCCAACACGACCAAAAGCAGGTTGATGGACTTCTCATGTCTTTCCGAGAACATTACAGAGAACTCTCAGACATGCAGGTTTCCTCACGATGTTCTCCTTCACCGTTACAATTTACAGCAGTACATATAAACTACAATATATGAAACGACTACTATCACAGCGTTACACATTAACTTGACACTGAGCTAGCATTCTAAGAAGTTTACCAATACCAGTTTGGCAATCATTTACCTACGTCACAGTCAAATAATCCATAATATAGGTACTGTGCCTACGTAGAGCCATTCCCACGAAACTTCGTCCAAGATGGACACAATACAACTTACAATAGAATCAAATTAACATTAAAATACTTAAAATTGAAAATAGAATACACCTAAAATAAAACTTATATCTTTCTTCGGAAGTAAATAAGTACAAAATATTAAAAATAGGATAAGTACATACGGAATACTTTCTAAAACGCGCATAGTTGCTAAACTTACTAGTAGCGCCATCTATGCTGCGAAGTGAGAGCTAACATTTTATTTACTTTTACAATCTGTACTTGTTGATGTGGGATACAAACTGCTACCACCTCATATTATTCAGTAGTTGCTTATATGAAGTGTCTAAGGAAAATATAGGAAGGAAAAAAAAAACTTTTGTGAAAAGGTGGAAATTAACATAGCCGCTTTTTACTAAATGCATATAGTTTACAAGTTTTGGCTGTCTGTCTGTTTTCGCTAATCTCTGGAACGGCTGGATCAATTTTCGGAAAAATGGTACAGGCTTTATAATTTAGTGATCAAGAAGTCTCCGAAAAGTTAGTGGTTCTCGCCGTAGATTCGAACCTGATACCCTCTGCACGGCAGTCTGTTTGTATCTCCACTGGACTATCGCTGCCTATCTAATGAATTATATAGGTAGGTACGTATAATAATATTAATATGTCAACGAATGCATTTTGCTATTGTCGATGCAAAGATTATCCGCGCGCTTCTAGCGGCGAATTTGGAAGTTGTCCGGGTACGACACTTGACAGCTTTCAATACAACTTTGCTTCGAGGTTGTAAAAAGTGTCGTACCCGAACAACTTCCAAATTCGCCGCTAGAGTCGGTAGTTAGACTCTTATCATCGCCAATATTTATGTATAACGTGGCAAAAAACTAACCATCACCACTGACTTTCAAATATTCACATTTAAACTGCCCCTCATCCAACGATATGTCCCTTAAATACATATCTTAAGTCCCCGGATGCAACGATTGCAAGATTTGCAAGTGACAAGTCAAATTAGCTACAGTCGTTTTATAGATTTTTAGCTTGTGCGTTCTTTTATTATATGGTTGATAGAGAAGTACTTAGTTGTCAAACGAGGTTATGAATACCTAGCTGATTTAAAAACATATTTTGTATACATACATTTGTCAAAATAAATTAAAAGTTCTATTTGCACAGTTTCAACATGTTAAAAACATGTTGAAAATCTGTGTCATCTTCCACAATGTCAAGTCAAGATAGGTAGTACAAATGTAATTTTGAGGTTAGGTTACGCGAGCCTAGTCTAAATAATATTTAATTTTCTGTACGACTATATTATTAGAGCGTTATTTGCCCACGTTATCATATTGTAATGTATTATTTGTTTTAAGCAATAACATGTATATAAATAACGTATAATGCTAATAACTGCTATAAGGTTAACGAGAAAAGAACGTAAACAAAAAAGTACTTACTGTCGCCTTCACTCGAGTCACTTGAATCCAGATTCTTGATATTTTTTGCGTTGAATTCACTGAAATCTGGCGGTAAATTCTGCAAATATCTTGCGTTGACGTCGGGATGTATATGGGCCAAGTGTTGTTTTAAATTAGTTATGGAAGTCCTATATGACTTTTCTCTATTACAAACGTTGCATCTCGCTATACCCCTTTGCCCGTAAACTTTAGTAAAATAACCCCATATCATATTACTGTGTGTCTTACGATCTGACTGTATTCTCGCTTTTTTTTTCTTTTTAAACTCCGACGGGCAAACATCACGATGTTTTTGCCTTAAATGTTGTTTTAGGTTAGTTATCGTTGAATGGTAGCTGTAGGTCTCAAAGCAGTATCTGCAGATAGCTTTTTTCTCGTCTGTACTCTCATCTTTATCGAAATATTCCCAAACGTCACTCGTTTTACGGCGTGGAATAATGTTAGACATAACACTAAACACAAAAGCACTCACGACCGCGATGTTATAGCAGTAAGATGGCGCGATGCTACTGCTTACTAAAATATTTGACACTGTTGACTGTCTGTTGTGTCAATGTTGTACACCAGCAGCGCTACAACGCTTTACATCGAATGCACAGATTACGCTTACTAAACTGATATTAAGCGCTGTTTTGCTGTAAAACGTCACTAAACGCAACATAGATTATACATAAATGCTTTTTACTATTGCGGGTTGATATCATTTTATATTTATAATTCATTTCATAGCTATCTTTGCCAGATTTAAATTAATGAAGTAAGTTTAAAAATATAATTATGGTAAATACAAAAAGATAATATTTTTAATTTAAGCAATTTACGTCGTAAAACTTTGATAAAAAAGTAGTGATACAGTAGTAGGTATAAAGTTGTAACAATAGGTTATAATTTAATAATTAGGCATTTAAAAGTTATAGTTATTTGTAGCATTTGCTTTATATACATATCTTGTTAGGTTGAGTAAATGCAAAAAAGACGTAGGGGAAGATGGGGTAGCTTCATACAGTTTTTCTTCATACAGAATAATCTTGTTCTACCACCAATACGAACGGAGATGAGTAGTCGTAATAGTTACGCAATGGCTGTACGCATTTACAACCACCTGCCTTATACAACTCGTAACTTGCCTCTCAATAGATTTAAAGGGCAATTGTCTAAATGGCTTATCGAAAGAGGGTTCTACTCTGTTAAGGAATATTTAAATAATAAATGTTGATCTATTTTTCTTTGCAAGGCTTTTCCATATTTATTGTGTTTTTTGTAACTTCAGTGTAGTAACTTAATTTGGATCTTAATATTTTTGTATGTTCATATATTTGGGTCAAACACAAAAAAACGAAAAAAAAAATGTTCATTCAACGTAAAGCCGTTATTAAAATATTATATCAATATTAAATACATTTAATAAATATTTCGTGTTGAAAACTAGTTACATTTCATAAAAAAATCGCGTTGTATTGAAATTTAATTTATAATTTTTGCTTTTGAATCTGAAAAAATCTCCTTCTGTGGACTGTTCGGATACCAAGTAGTTGAGTTTAAGTGATGGTTAAAAATATATACACATACTTTCGATGATTTAATATCGTTTCATTACATGAGTTATATTATCAAATATTCATAACATAACGATTAAAAATATATAATTCAAAATTTTGTAATAAACCGTGTACACATGTTGTTCGCAAATTTTTAGTCTACTTCTGTAGACTTATAAAATGAGCCAAAATATGCCGAAGATGAACGCATCGTTTTTATTTTGTTTTATATGTTGGTAGCACTGTATTCTCTGTCATTTGCTTGGTTGGGATTTTACGTAAAGTGCGTGTGACATTAAAATTCCAATTTTATTTAATTACACAAGTTTTCGGTAAACATCAGTGTGTCTTTCCTGTGCAAGGGATATCTGAGTAAGTAGCCTTTACAAATAAATAAAAATATCAAGATAGTTTAAGCTTATGGGCGCAGTATGCAAATATCGCATTGCTTAAATTATAACCTCATAATAAAGGATGCCATCTTTGATTTATGAAAAAATGTCTCTCGTGTAGACATCTTTACTGTAGACGTGTCAACAGAAGTGAATAGGCAAAAGAAATTCACTGTGTTTGAAAAAGAAATTGGTAAGTGCGAGTCGGACTCGCGCACGAAGGGTTCCGTGCCATCATCTATAAAATAAAATCATGTTTGTTGTATTGTATACCTACTTAAATATTTTTTAAGCTTCTACCTGTTTATTAAGATCGAGTAATAAATTGCTTAAAAAATACGTTTGTTGTATGGGAGCCCCTTTTTTATTTACTTTTTTTAATTTATTTTGGTAGGTAATATACAACTACATATTCTGTGAAAATTTAAAGCGTCTACCTGTAACAGTTAGTAATTTTGAGCAAAAATACGAAAAAGCACGTTTTTTATATGGGACCCCCCTTAATATTTTTTTATTTTTAGTATTTGTTGTTATAGCGGCAACCGAAATACATAGTTTGTGAAAATTTCAGCTTTCTAGCTACCACGGCTTATGAGATATAGCCTGGTGACCCAGGCGCGGTCGCAGCCTGAAATTTTGGAGGGGGTCACTCACTTCACTAATAAAAAATAGGTATCTGGATCGCCATTTATAGCGTAAATACTGGTAAAAATTTCGAAATACGTCGCCATTTTAAGGGATTGTGAGTGGTTGGGGGGGGAGTAGGGGGGGAAGGTTCGGGTGTAATACTTTGTGCCGTTAGAAAAAATAAAAACTATACCTATGCTCCCTAAACATTAGTGTGTATGGTGGTGCCAACTTCCATATTCTTCACATTAGTTTAATAATAATTAAGGGTCAAAAGAGAACCTAACATAACCTGTTTAGTTACTTCAATTACAGTCGCACCTAACCTAACCCTAGGCGCTCGAAAGCAAAGGAATGATGTTCAAATTTGACATTAGCTGTCAATATCATCCATCCAAGATGGCGGGTTGCGTTTCGTTTTACGTTTTTGTCATAAAACCTAAAAATTACATTTGAAAAACTGTACTAAAGCATAAAAATTACGTTCCGATTTGCATAATTGCCAAAGTACCGTAAAATGGGGATACTTTGATTAATTTTAAAATTCAATCGATCATCACTTTGCCAGTTTATGCTAGAAAAATACAAAATAAATACTGTATTGCCAACTTGGGACCTGCTATCATAATAGGACAATAAGAAAAAAATAGCGTTTATAGTTTTGGCGTAAAAATTCACTAAGTGTCGATTCAACTTTATACTTGCAATTATTTATTATATTAATTATTATTAATTGCTATTTTGATAGGCCACGACTTTATGATGGAATATCATAATATCCCTTAACAGGAGTAAAAAGCAAAAACAAAAAGAAATATTGATTACTTAGATTTCAAATTAGAGCAATTTAAAAATCGGTGGGGTGACTTTGATTACAGGGGTTACATTGATAACAGATTTTAAGCAGTTAACTAGGGTGAAAAATAAAACAATCGTTTTAGGATAATCGAATATATGACACAAAAAACAATCAAACTGTAACATCATATACTAAAGGTAGAATTCCGTGCATCGCGATCGATCGCAGCCGCGCGCGGCCTACGACTGTCGTCGATCGCTCGCGACAATAGTCTAGACCTACAAAATGATATAGACGCTGTAGTTGAGTGGGCAATTAGAAATAAATTACCGTTAAATAACTCTAAATGCAAAAGTATCATCTTCACTCGATCCCGTAATCCAATAGTCAATATTTATACTATTAATGGCGCACCACTAGAACGTGTGTTTTCAATTAAGGACCTGGGAGTCATAATGGACAGCAAATTAAATTTTCGTGACCAAATTCTTGATACTTGCAAAGCCGCCAATAAATGTCTTGGTTTTATTATTAGAATATCAACACAATTTAAGAACACACAAGTTATAAAACAATTATACAATGCTTATGTCCGTAGTAAATTAGAATATAATGCAATAGTTTGGAGTCCTAAAGAGTCAATGTATAATGTAATGTTAGAAAAAATTCAACGTAAATTCTGTAGATATTTATACAAAAGGCAATATGGTTACTACCCGTTTCTCTATCCATCTTTGTTTGTGTCAGGAATGGTAGGGTTTGATACACTCCAACTCAGGAGGGATTCTACACATATAACAACGTATTGTCTTATACTGACAAATAAAATAGATAGCCCTGCTGTACGGGAATCAATACATCTTTATATTCCCGATCAGTATTTGCGTAGTGTAGGCAGAAGAATGCATAAACTCGTTTGCTATCCACCTATGTGGCGCTCTCCACAAGTTGAAAACAGTCCTACGGCTAGAGCAATTAAGCTTATAAATGAGCTTCTTAAATATAGTCCAGATGCAGACATATTTTTTAACGAACAGAGTATATTATTGAAACATATTTATAGGTACCTAAATTTAAGAAATAAATAATAGTTCCTACCTCTAGTTAAGTTTATTGTTGTTTTTGTTTACAAATTTTATATTGTTATTTTTAGTAATTTTGTAGAACTTAGTATTTAATTTACATTACATTTAGTATAGATATAAGTGAGTTGGTGTATTACATGCTGTAAACTTATATCTTATAAATAAATGAATATGAATATGAATAGTCAAAGTATGAAAATGTATGGCACCGCTGCCGAGGCCCGCGACTGACGCGCGCGGCCGACGAAAGTCGTGAGCCGCGTGCGGCAGTGTCTTGAAATTAGTAGTAATGAAAAAAAAATTCGGAAGTTTTGCCGACTATACAGGGTTTAAAAAGACCCTTAACGAAAACTGAAATCCCATGTTGTACCAATCACTACGAACATTTTCTACTTCGGCACCATACCAGGGAAATTACTGGTTCAGAAGATATTGAAGCTCAAAGTTAGTATGGATTTTTTCTAATTCGGTACAAAATCGATGCATTTACCCCCGCCAATATGTTCTTTAGATGCCCTGTAAGCCCATGGATAAGTAGGTTTTTCGAGCATTGCACGCGCGCGCTTTTAATTGCGGTTTAAAAAATGAGAAAACTTAAAAAAAATAAAACGTTTCCCAGGTATTATTTTTGGTTAGTATGACTTGGCATGATGTCCACGACGAGTAGACTTCGGCTTGGTGATGGGTCTTGTGACACTCTGTATAAAAACAATTCAATTTTGTATTATCGTTCCAAACTTCCAACATTTTCTTTCATTAGGTACAATATAATTGCATTTGAATCAATATTTGCTAGTATTCTTTTTCATTTCTGCTTTTAAAGATAGGGTCGATTGGTACTCTAGTTTCATAATATAGCAACAGCAGCTCGTCATTCTCCTCTTCTTCTTCAAGGATGTCAATTAGCATTTCGACCATGATTTTGACTTCGCTAGACACACGTCTAGAGGGAACTGACGAACAACATCTACTAATTTCAAGACACTGCCGCGCGCGGCTCACGACTTTCGTCGGCCGCGCGCGTCAGTCGCGGGCCTCGGCAGCGGTGCCATACATTTTCATACTTTGACTATTGTCGCGAGCGATCGACGACAGTCGTAGGCCGCGCGCGGCTGCGATCGATCGCGATGCACGGAATTCTACCTTTACTAAAGGTTTAAAATCTTTAAAATCTCAAAACTCCTTGGAAAAAAGAAAAATCAAAAATGTTTCATTACTAAATTATTAGTTACTACTTAGAATAATCAGCCCTTTTTAATTTTAATTAGAGAAAATTATTAACTTTTTTATACATTTAATTACGATATCAGGAACTACACAATCAACAGTCTTTTGGAAGAAATATTGAGATCATTACACAATTATTTTCATCCATGTAATTTGCTTGCTCATAGCTCTTTTACATCGCTTAACTCCATCGGTAACTTTTTGCTAAACTTCTGCAAGTATTTCTTCCGTATAGTTCCTATAATTGGGGTACAAGGCATTTTTATAGTTTCGCACCATTTTATCTGTAAAAGTCGGTATCTTTGATAAACTGTACATATTATATTAAGATTTGTTTAAATTAATCTTGGGGTTACTTTGATTGTATATCAATGTTGTCCCGTACCACCTATCAAAATAAACCCAGGAACAAATACTCATAATAAAACAAAATATGGCCACCATTTACCCAAGGCAATGAATTAATTTTACTCGGAAGATACCATTTCATAATTTGAAATAACGAAAAATTCGACAAAAATAATACCAACTTTTGTAGCATTGAAGTTATCCCACACACTATTTCTTGGGTTTGCACGTACATGAAATAAATATTTTTTTAAACGAGGACCGTTATCAATACCAACGCACACGCATTGAAGAAAGACAACTGAACAGTCAAAGATGCCAACAAAAAAAATCTAATGCCTGCGTTCCATAGACAATGATATTTTAATGAAAAAGCATCCATAAAAAGTAATCATCAAAGTTACCCCGCTATTTGAAAGTAACCCCATTTTACGGTATTTAAAATTTTTTGGAAATTGTTTAAAAATGTTTAGACGCAACTCCGGCAGCCAAAATTACTTTGAGGGGATTAAGACTAACTCCCTTAAGCCCCCTACACCTCCAATACCCTCAAATTCAGGCGACTCGTTTTAAAATCCAACCCAAAATACTTATTATATTTGTAGTTTTTTTTAATTATACATGTAAAAATGTCAAAAAAATTTTTTACATCAACAACATTACCTAATGTACAACAAATTTTACTTTATTAGCACATTTCTGTATAAAAATATTTAAAAAATACCTTCTCCTGTAAAATTTAGTTTTTGTCGATTGCGCTTAAATGGCGGGAAAGGCTCGATATTCCTTACAATGACTTACCATTATTATAAAATTATCATTAAATGAAGCACTGTTCTTCAAATTAAATTATGTGTAGTAAGTATTCGACAATTAAGTTATATTTTAATTTTTCCTCAATCACAAAATTTAACAACAAGAATCACAATTCACAACTAAGTAGACAGCCTTTATCTTGAATCTTTACAATAAACCGACAAATTACATTATAAGAATATTGTTAAACAGTCTTTTTCATAACGACGCATAGCGATTTTGCTAGGATTACCAAAACTACGTAGGTAGTTCGGTTCCTTGTTTCTAAACTAGATGTAATTTCCAAGTTATTTTGGCCATCGTACGTTGTTCATAAAAACCCCACTGGATAAGAGTCAGCAAACTATAAATTTATCGCTGTTAGGGTATAGCTAGAAATTTCTTTTTATTATTTGGCAAATTTTTGGAGATTTTTCAATTTGACCTTAGATTTGGGGGGGGGGGGTCATGTCCCCTGTGACCCCCCCCCCTTCGGACCGCGCCTGTGGTGACCATAGATATATAACTGTTCTGTGCTGGTGACAGACAGACAGACAGACAGCGGAGGCTTAGTAATAGGGTCCCGTCTTTTACCTTTTACGTACGGAACCCTAAAAAAACAATAGCGTTATTCACTGTTTAATTATTCCATTATATATCTATTTTGTTTAGTATTTTATAATGTTGCTTGCAGCGATCTTTTGTTTCAGTTACTATGCCACAAGCAATTCATCCTTGTACAATCTGTCACCTGTTTGCCCTGAGGGATCAAGATCACCAGACTCTTTATCTGAGAATGTGTCTATCCGTGATTCTCCTACGGCTCCAGTTACTCCTGAGGCTCCAACTGAGCCAAATTTACCAAGTCTCTCAGATAGACTGACTCCAGATCTTTCTATCGAAATATTTAACCAAAGGCATAAACCCCAGAAGAGAAAGAATCTATTTAGACGACTCTGAAGCTACTGAAGATTCACCACATAAAAAACGACCGACGAATTCCATGTGAGATGATTCTGACGAGGATAATATATTTTAATATTCTGTTCCTTTATTTGCCTACAGAAGCATAATGTCTGTTCTGTGGACAATTTCTTTTTATTTTTTTGCACTGAATTGCTATAGAATTTTGATTATGTTTTGTTTGGAGGTTGAGGAGAACTCCATTTTAAGTATTTTTTTTAATTGTTTCTATTCTTGATCTTATTGATATGATTATGTAAGGTAAATTTTTGTTTCCTTCTGTAGACAACTCAATCTCTTCTGTAGACGTGAAAAAAGTAAAAACGTGATTAATTCCTAAAATATCCAAGACTGATCTCTAGTGATATTATTGTTAGCATAATATTAGCTAACTTTAAATAAATATAATGTTTCATAAAAAATCGTAAAGTTTTATTTTAAATATTTTGCAATGTTCACCTTTTGTGTATGACCCATTTGTATGTCATGAACTGAGATGGCTAATGTGCTGGACTTATTTATAATTTACCACCATTGTACAACCACATTTTGACAAATAAATTATTTGAATTTGAATTTTATGTTTAGTCTTATAGAATTCTCTCGGGTATAGTTATCTATATCGCATAATAAAAAATAAATATTCTCACTATCTGACTTTATATTAAAATAATGAAAGGGGAATGCTTCCGGCATTCCCCTTTCATTATACTGTACCTGTACCAATTGCTTAAAAAAATTATATACCGTAAATACTTTGACACATTTTGACTGCCAATACTAAATTATGAATCATTATTAAATCCGCGTTTACGAAATATTATAAAAAAGTAGAACTTAGATCAGCAACTTCCGAATGCATACATTGCCAACACAAAAAAAGTCGATTCCGAGCGACAAAAAATCGAGTGTAATATTCTCAACATTAAAGATTGCTTACACGATTAAATGATTTTGGATTCAATAGAAGGTACTATGATAGAGAATTAAAAAAAAACTGTGTTCTGTGTGATTTTATTAAATAGAAATACATATTTGGCTACTTAACTTGATTTCAGTCTTTGGTTGAGCAATTTATTCATTAATCGATTGTTTTTAGGTGATATCGATTTTAGATATAATTGAATCGAGATAGCAACACTTGCAGGGCGACATTTGATAACTTGAGCAACTCTCAAAAGTGTCAAATGTCAACCCACACAACGTCGCCTACGCATCGTTCGTATTTGTTTGTGTTATTATTTTGTTTTTGTCCGTTGAGTTGAGGTTTCATAACTATTATTCATATTAGTTTATTAGTAATCAATAGTTTAAAAGTTGTTTTTATTGATACACGAAGATAGTTTGAAGTGACAAAAAAGTTTATATACTTTTAAACTATTGATTTCTGATAAACTGATATAAAGAATAGTTACAGGTAGCACGCCATTGCGCAATGTTGATGTTGAGCATGTACTGTTAGAGAGAGATGCAGGGGGCCTTTAACCTGTTGCGTTCTCTCTCCCACCGGCGGACACGACACAGTATTGAGTTAGGTACTATTCTGCCACTCTATCCTTCATATCTCTATGATTCTGGCACTCTATCCTTTATATCTCTATGGTATGAAGGTGCCCCTTGTATGAACCTGCCCCACTTTCCCCTACCTTTATTTTTATCCGATTAAAGCTACGCGTCCACCGGATCAGAATCGGAGCGTACGGAGCGGAAGGATTTGTTGCTTTGTATTAATTTCTATGAAACTGTGTGCACTGGATCGGCATTTCTGCGCCTGAGACCGGTATTTGTGCTGATGACGTCATCCGCAGTGAACGCATCATACGGATTCCGAGCGTTTCAAGTTCTGACGAGTTTGCGACGTTAAACTGTAGGCAAAAATACTTATTCACGATGAACGACGATATTTTAATTATGTTAGTGGAAAGGTACGAAGAACTTTATAATCTAAAACATGAACATTAACATAATCAACTTAGGAGAGACAATATTTGGGACGGAATTGGGCAAATAAAATCTATTTTCATCTTCTAATAAATCAGAATATAATGTATGATATTCTCCGAAAATTTATCTAATTACAACAATATCCTCGTCACTGTCCTCCTGCTTTAAAAATACCTAAATTGCCGATGCTGAATCCGAATGCAGTGGACGCACCCCATCGGCATTTTGTAAATGACGACGCTCCGTCCGCTCCGTACGCTCCGATTCCGATCCTGTGGACGCGCAGCTTTATACTTATACGACATATTCGAACATCTAATTATGACTAATTATTGGAACATTAGTGGATATTTGGTTGTCAGACGAGGTTATAAATAGCTGATTCAAAAACATATTTTGTACTTACACATTTGTCAAAATAAATTAAAAGCTCTATTTGCACAATTGAGTAGTACATATAAATCTATGTTTCAACCTGTTAAAAACATGTTGACAATCTGTGTCATCTTCCACAATGTCAAGTCTGTCAAGATAGTGCTAATTTAATTTTGAGGTTAGGTTACGCAAGCCTAGCCAATATTTAATTTTCTGTACGATTATAATAGAACGTTAATTTAAATAACGTTGCCCACGTTATCATATTGTAATGTATTATTTGTTATTAAGCAATAACATGTATATGAATAACGTATAACATGAATAACTGCTTTAGGTTTATCGAGAAAAGAACGTAAACAAAAAAGTACTCACTGTCGTCTTCACTCGAGTCACTTGAATCCAGATTCTTGATATTTTTTGCGTTGAATTCACTGAAATCTGGCGGTAAATTCTGCAAATATCTTTCGTTGACGTCGGGATGTATATGGGCCAAATGTTGTTTTAAATTAGTTATGGAAGTCCTATACGACTTTTCTCTATTACAAACGTTGCATCTCGCTATACCCCTTTGCCCGTAAACTTTAGTAAAATAACCCCATATCATATTACTGTGTGTCTTACGATCTGACTGTATTCTCCCTTTTTTATTCTTCTTAAACTCCGTCGGGCAAACATCACGATGTTTTTGTCTTAAATGTTGTTTTAGGTTAGTTATCGTTGTATGGTAGCTGTAGGTCTCAAAGCAGTATTTGCAGATAGCTTTTTTCTCGTCTGTACTTTCATCTTTATCGAAATACTCCCAAACGTCACTCGTTTTACGGCGTGGAATAATGTTAGACATAATTAGCACTAAACACAAAAGCACTCACGACCGCGATGTTATAGCAGTAAGATGGCGCGATGCTACTGCTTACTAAAATATTTGACACTGATGTCAATGTTTTATAGCGACAGCGCTACAGCGCTTTACATCGAATGCACAGACTACGCTTACTAAACTGATATTAAGCGCTGTTTTGCTGTAAAACATCACTTAAAGCAACATAGATTATACATATGATTTTTACTATTCGAGTTGATATCATTTTATATTTATAATTCATTCCATAGCTATCTTTGCCAGATTTAAATTAATGAAGTATGTTAAAAATATAATTATGGTAAATACGAAAAGATAATATTGTTAATTTAAGCAATTTATGTCGTAAAACTTTGATAAAAAGTAGTGATAAGTACCTACAATAGATAGGTACAAAGTTGTAGCAATATATTATAATTGAATAATTAGGCATTTAAAAGTCATAGTTAGTTTATAGGTACAAATAATAAAATTGTGATTTTTTAAATACATATTTGTAGCATTTGCTTAATATCTTGCTAGCGATAGCCCAGAGCCCAGACTGCCATGCAGAGGGTATCGGGTTCGAATCCACGGCGCGCACCAATGACTTTTCGGAGTTATGTGCGTATTGAATTGTTAATTATCGCTTGTCCCGTGCCTCGGAGAGCACGTTAAACCGTCGGTCCAGGGATGTAGCTAGAGTCGAATTTGAGGTAGGGCAGCACTGCTTACAGGTAGAGCGGAACTAAAAAAAAATATCAAAATTTATCTGCGCCGAAGCACAGGCTTCTAAATCAATCACCATGTATATCAATGCCCTACCTTAAAAGTACCAAAAACTAGGATAGAATAATTTATCTTAGTTTTTTGGTATTTTAAGGTAGGGCATTGTGGTTTCAAGGTAGGGCATTGCCCCACAATGCCCCCCTAGCTACGGCCATGCGTCGGTCCCGGTTATCATGAAGATCTTTGACAATCGTTATAATAATAACAATTAGTCTTTTAGAATTACCATTTAGTACCTTTAAAAGTAAAATAAAAGACTGCCTTATTAGGAAAGGTTATTATACCATTAATGATTATTTCAGTGATAAGGATAGATGGTCACTTACACTAGCCAACTCTTGATCTTTGTACTTATTCAGAATTTATATAGATACCTTGCCTTTTAGTTTTTTTTTATATAATATATCTAGTTCTTTTAAATAACTATCCATGTATTATTAGGTCATTCAACTTACTACATTTACATTTGCATTGTTGTTCCTTTTATTTAAAAAAAAAAAGCTACTGTGTTAGATGAAGATAACTCGTGATCATTCTCGTATTCATATACCTACCGTCACTTTCTGTAACATACATTTCCATCATAGTTCTGAACATGATCGCGAGTTGCCTACATTATAAGATGTAAGTGGATGCTCCTGTTACACAAGATTCACACTGGAAGGCTACTACAGCACTTAATCTGCATTAATTATTTAAGTATTATGTATGTTCCTAATTACTATTTACAAGTAATTAATTACAATGTGAAACAGTTGCAGCTCCTTATAAAAACAAAATGTAACATAACACTGGCGATTAAAAAGAGTGGCCACGAGTTTTATTGCCCGTTCTTTCTTGTGGTTCTACCTATTGCTTTGCGAATGGGCAGTAAACGTAAATGTAGAAGCATTAAGTACCTAATTTATTTTAAAATTTGACGTTCATAAGCGTCACCTTGTGACCTAGATGAATAAATGATTTTGACTTTTAACTGTTACAGAGCGTCAGTACTTTCTAAGTAAACTGACACTAGTCTAAACCATAGAATATCGCTATCCCTTCGGGTTGCGGAGGTCAGACAGGCAGTCGCTCTGCGGAAAAGCTAATATTCAGACAAATCCGGTTGGATTAGTAAGCGGACCCCAGATTGAAACTGGGATAACGCTAAGAGATGATATGATGATGCTTAATATCTTGCTAAGTTGAGAGAATGCAATAAAGACGTAAGCGATTATAATATTTGAATAGGATTAAAGTTTGACCGAGTGTTGTATTATGAAATTATGCTTGAAGATTAACGTAGAACATTATTCGTGGGTTTTCATGCATTAATAACGCAATAGATGTATGTTTGAAATGTGACAATTATGTAGATGACAATTATAAATTATTTCTCTCATACAAGACCCATCACCAAGCCGAAGTCTACTCGTTGTGGACATCATGCCAAGTCATACTAACCAAAAATAATACCTGGGAAACGTTTTTTTTTAAGTTTTCACATTTTTTAAACCGCAATTAAAAGCGCGCGCGTGCTATGCTCAAAATACCTACTTATCCATGGGGTCATAGGGCATCTAAAGAACATATTGGCGGGGTAAATGCATCGATTTTGTACCTAATTAGAAAAATTCCATACTAACATTGAGCCTCAATATCTCCTGAACCAGTAATTTCCTAGGTATGGTGCCCAAGTAAAAAATGTTCGTAGTGATTGGTACAACATGGGATTTCAGTTTTCGTTAAGGGTCTTTTTACACCCTGTATAATAAAACTGCGCCAAATTATTATAAAAAGTCGTTGTTACCCTGAGAAACATCATCCTACTAAACAAATAATAGGTATCTAGCTTTATTTGATACCTTTAAATTCATGTGCATTGAAAATAATTAATTTGAATACCATCATATCATAATCGACGTATTACTTAGATGAATACTGTTCATGTATGTCAAGAAGGATCAAGATTATTATTCCACGCGATACCGTCATAGTGCACCGGGTCTCACATCCGCGGTGCGCGGGCGACCGCGGTACTACAAAAACCTAAACTCGAGCCGCCGCTCGAGGCGTATACGCTCTTAAAGATTTTGTATAATGAGGCCCTTCTGAAATGACGCTCTCTACCAGAGAGGTTGGACTAGGAAGGTTATATTTTTTGCTCACTACGCAGCAGCACTGAGGCATCAGGTCCAGGAACCTGTCAAAACTGTCAAACCTCTATATTTTCGTACGTCTGTGTTTGTTAATTTGTTTGTATTATGTGTGTCTGTACATATCTGACTTCATTTTGGACCTGACGCATACTAGACCTTGCCACACGGCACAATTTTACGTCCAACTTGACTAAATCACTTGATGAAATCGTGACGTGTAGTGTAGACGCCAGTCGTCCAACTCAAGTTCATCGGCTGGGCGGTACCACCAGATTTTAACCAGATTTTAGCCAATTCGATTGAAAATTTGATCAGTGGTAAAATTGTGCCGTGTGGCAAGGCCTTAAGCGCCGTCTGGTGGTAGAAGAAATACCTATCAAACACCCTCAGTGGGTAGCAGTAGCGACGCCTCAAGAGTTGGAAGATGTGGGATAGGGACTGCAGAAAATGTGTGAACGAAGCGCTGCATGCCCTATAAGAACGGCCAGATTGTGCCAACGAGGCGTCGTGAAATTTTGTCGTTCAGAAGCGTCATATCGCGCCCTGAGCACCAATAATTTTGAGCTTGATCTTGGCCAAGGAGAGAGGTTGCATCGTATTGTGCGTTTAGTAGGTACACTGCAGGGGTGTATTACACACCCACAATTTGCCAGTTATGTTTCGGTCCCAATGTAATAGGGGGCGAGCCTATTGCCATCTACCAGGCACATTGTTAAGCAAGCGATAATTAACATTTTAATACACACATAACTTCGAAAAGTCAAGAGGTGTGTGCCTGGGGTACCTGGGGATCGAACCCGAGACCATCGAGAGGAAGATAAATAAAAAACAAGACTATATACAAAAATACTTTATTTCTTTATCTACACATTCTATATGTATATGTGTATTTGACTATAATAATATTATACAGAGATTACAAATATTCGCCAATATTTCATTATTCTAAGTTATTGTCGAGATTCTTTCACTTTCTGTTTCAAAGTAACTTTGTAGCGGCAGATTCTAATAGCAGGCACTATGATTATAAGCAATCTTTTGGGTAAGATAATGGGGGCAGCGGGGATTTATTTCTTCCGTGATTTGGGGATTTTCTACAACTTCTTTAGCGTGAGTCTACCCCCTCAAAGTAGTTCTGGTCACTTAATAGGCTTATCTTGAGCCTGTGCTTATGTGGGGGGTCGAGTCGTTCGGTGATTTGGGGATTATTTGCAACTTCTTTAGGGACGGATGAGTGTCTTAAATAATATATATATATCTTAAATATATAATTAGGCAGCGATAGCCGAGTGGATATACCAACAGACTGCCATGCAGAGGGTATCGGGTTCGAATCCAAGGCACGCACCAATGACTTTTCGGAGTTATGTGCGTATTGAATTGTTAATTATCGCTTGTCCCGTGCCTCGGAGAGCACGTTAAGCCGTCGGTTCCGCTTGTCATGAAGATCTTTGACAGTCGTTACAGGGCGTCAGTACCTTCTAAATAAACTGACACTAGTCTAAACCATGGAATATCGCTATCCCTTCGGGTTGCGGAGGTCAGACAGGCAGTCGCTCTGTGGAAAAGCTAATATTCAGCCAAAATCCGGTTAGACTAGCAAGCGGACCCCAGATTGAAACTGGGATAACGCTAAGAGAAAGAAGAAGAAGAAGAGTGTCTTAAATAAGAAAAGAGGGGGGTCTTAATTGAAGTGTTGATCATTTATCTATATTATTAATTTATTGAGTCCTTCCGTCATTTGGGAATTATTTGCAACTCCTTTAAGGGGCCATCCATAAATTAATACACGATTTTCGACCCCACTCCCATCCTTATCACAGCTGGTTTCATACATTCTCATCTCATCCTTCATACAGTGTCACACTTCATCGACCCTCTACCCATGCCACGTGGTTAATTGAGCTCTTTCTATTATTGATAATAATGGGGGGAGGGGATTTCCCGTGATTTGGGGATTATTCCAACTTCTTTAATTGGGGTAAGTCTATCAATGTAATTCCTGATCACTTAACACATTAATCTTGAGCCTGTGCTTATGCTACGTATACTTTATAGAAGTTTTGATCATGGATGACGAAAGACTGACAAAGGAGATATATAAGGCAAACGGGACAGGAGGAAGGGGAAGACCTAGGCGGACGTTCTCTGACCAGGGGGGCGATTCAGAATCGTTCGATATCTCATTTGACATTCGATTCCGTAAATTGTCAAACGGGCTACCACATTTTTTGTCAAAAATTGATAGGAAATGCGATAGTTTCCTATCAATTTTATGCATTCAGTATGAAGTAAAATAATAAATAAACCGAATTCAATGAATATTTGTTCAAAATATCTCTGATAGGCGGCTAAAAGACGAGGACAATAATTTGACATATCGTACGATTACTTGTCGTGACATTCTGAATCGGCCTGCAGATTGGAGACATCGTTAAAACAGGACAGGTCAGATCAGAAGTACCCTAAACAGAAGAGCATGCATGAGACACTTGATGGGAGTGAATGAAGCAAGAGAGATATGTCAGGATCGTTGCAAATGGCGTTCCGTAGTCTCTGCCTACCCCAGAAAACAGCCGTGAGTCTGTGTATGTATGTATGTAATTTTAAAGTTATTTACAACTTTTTTAATTGCGTATAAGTCTATCAAAGTAAGTCCTGGTCGCTTAGCACGGTAATCTTGAGTCTGTGCTTATGGAAGGTGTAGCTCGCCGGTAAGGGGGGGGCCTCCTGTTTGTCCTCCTCCCCCTCACTGTCCGGTTCAGAGTCCGTGTCCGTCAGACGGGATAGACACGCCACCTGTTTAGACATGTCCGCCGCAAGTTCCTTTGGAATTAACACCTGTGGAGGGGACATTTATAAGTTAAATTTTCTCTTAAATTCTTTACAAACTGCACTTATTTTATGTAGGTATGTAAGTGTCCGTGTGGTGACGGATTAAGAATACGGATTGTCACTACCCCATATCATCCCATGGGTGTCGTAAGAGCCGACAGAGAGACCATATTATGCAGAGAACAGCACTGTAAGAGAAGGAAAACTTGATACAAACCCTATACCAACCCGTTTGGCCAGCGTGGTATAGTAGGCCAATTCCTTCTTTCAAAGGAGAGGCCTAGTTCAGTAGTGGACTGTTAAAGGCTGGTGATGATGACGTAAGTATTAGATATAAGTATTATAACATAGTAATGTATTACTATAAGTATTATAGTATAAGAGGTCACCGTTGACGGCTGTACTAGTGTGAACTGTATTATAGTTCATCAGCGAGTTTAATATCTTTTGGGTTTAACCTGTAATGATATTTGTATGGTAGAATAATAAATAAATTTGGATTAGTTGACCCTTCGCTGGGTGAGTTGCCCCTTCGATGTGGCAGATACCCCTATTCTAGGGCGGTTGTCCCTACACTGGGGTGCAGCTGACCCATCGCTAGGGTTGGTGCCTCTTCACCGAGGGACAGTTGCCCCTCCGCTAGTGCAGTTGCCCCTTCGCTAGAGCAGATGCTCTTTCACAGGGGCAGTTGCCCCTTCGCAGGGGCAGTTGCCTTTCTTTCAGTTTATTTAAGTTTTCTTCTCAATACTCACCTGCAGCCAGCTACCGATGACGGCGTAGGGTCTTGCGGGAGTGGCGGTGGCGCCGGCGACAGAGGGCGCCACTAGTGTGAGCGCGCGCCCGCACTCGCGCCACGTGAAGTGCGAGCCGTGGGACACGCGACCGCTACACCACAAACATACATATGGACATCATCTATATTAATAACTAGCTGACCCGGCCAACTTCGTGCCGCCTAACAGACGTAACTTATTTTTTATTTTTCTTTTCTCCCGTAAGTACTTACCATCCTCGTTCTTCAAGGAATGTAATAAAAAAAGAATTAGTGAAATCGGTTCAGCTGCTCTCGAGAGTCTACGATTTTGAGCCGCAGGGTACGAAAATATGACGAAAATTACGTACGACGACGACGGCTCAAAATCATAGACAATTATCGGATTTGGGCCTTATTTACTTTGGTCATGCTATGAGTCACATTTTAGACTACAACTTAATATACATATAATTCATTATATCAGACTGCCCGTGGTCCAGAGGACAGCGTATGCGTCTGCTGATCAGGAAGTCCCGGGTTCGATTTCCGGGTCGGGCAAGTGTTACTTTATTTCCCCGAAATCTCCTTAGCAACACGGAGTCTGGCAAAGTGCCCGCAACGGCAATAAACTCGCCCCCTATTACATTGGGACCGAAACATAGCTAGTGAAGTGTGTTTAGCACCTATGCCTACCCCTTCGGGGATAAAGGCGTGAAGTTATGTAATTATATTAGCATAGCGGAGACTTACTCGATAGCTAGCGGTAGTAGACTGGCAGCTTCCGCATTTAACACAATATGGACTCCGTCCAAGTATTCCACACTTGAGTGACCCCGCCACGAACCCTGGAACACACGGAGACAAAGACATATTTATTTCTTCATAAAATTTTATTGATACGGGTCATGCATGTCAAATGAATTGTAATCGACCAGGAACATTACCAGACTCAGTGCTGCTACTGAGAATTTCCGAAAGGAAAAACCCAATAACACTTTGCCCGACCCGGGGATCGAACCTGAGACCTCCGAACCCCACGCGCACATTTATGCCGCGAGACCAACGAGGCAGTCGAAAAAAATAATAAATAAAATAAAAAAGGGGCAAATGTGCTTATGTATTATATACGATTTATGATAATAATATATCTGAATTACCTCCATTAGTTCAGGTATTTGCGGTAGCGCTCGTTCCATACTCGACATCTCGAAGCTATCCGTGGACATGTGACCTGAAAACATAGATGTATATTCATCATCGGCCCTGTATATAAACCGTCCCACTACTGGGCACAGGCCTCTTTTCACTATGAGAACGGTAAGCCATAGTCCACCACGCTGGCCAAGTGCGTGACAGACTTCACATGTCTTTCGAGAACATTATGGAGAACTCTCACGCTCGGGCTACACTACCGGGATATGCCAATAATTATTGCCATAATTTCAACAACGCCTAGGTGTAACCGCGATTTATGGCCATAATTTTACAATGCCAATCAATATGGCATATGCCGGTAGGCAATAGCTCCGGCGGCGGTCTTTTTCGCACATCAAAGAAGATTACCGCGGTAATTATTGCGTTTGTGGCCACACTACCGTTTGTTCAGTGTGCAACACGAGTTCGACGACGACGCACGTATCTACACTATCAACCGATATGGAGTGGTCAAATGAAAAAGCGCTCGAATTTTTGGAGTCATTGCAATTCAAACCGTCTCTCTGGGATACCCGACAGAAAGCTAAAAATTTAAAAGATTCATGTTAAAATAATTGGCACTCATAAAATACCAAACAGCTGCAGCTTCATCCGCCATCTTGAAAAATGATATTTTTACCGCCTAGTTTATTGGCATATCTCGGTAAACTCTAGTGTAACCACACGACTTCACGCAGTAATTTAACGGTAATTTATTGCCATAATTATGGCGGTAACAGCCCGGTAGACGGTAAGGTAGTGTGGCCCGAGCATCAGACATGCAGGTTTCCTCACAATGTTTTCCTTCACAGTTTAGCAAGCGATAATTAACAATTTTATACGTAAATAACTTGGAAAAGTCATTAGTGCGTGCCGTGGATTCGAACCCGTGAGTAGCAGTCTGTCGGTCTCTCCACTAGGCTATCGCTGCTGTGGCTATATGTATATTAAATTTATTATTATTGACTAGAAGACGTCCACAATTAGGCTTGCACATTTCAATAAAAACAGAAATATATAACATAACTACACGCCTTTATTCCCGAAGGGTTAGTCAGAGGTGTATTACACACCCACATTTTGCCAGGTATGTTTCGGTCCCAATGTACATAATAGGGGGCGCACCTAATGTTAATTATCACTTGCTTAATAATGTGTTCGGTAGATGGCAATAGACTCGCCCCCTATTACGTGGGATCTACAAACTCTATATATACCATGTAATGAACATGGCGAATTGTGGATGCATGGCCGTCGCCAGAGGGGAGCATGGGGGCAGCGGACAGGGGCAGCTGCCCCTCCCCCTAGAAAGTAAAAAAAAGCGATAATTCATACTTTTCTCATTATTCATATAAACTTGCCTCTCCCTAGAACATTGGCTGGCGACCTTGCCACCCTCCTCTCCCCCTTAGGAACTCGGCTGGCGACGCCCTTGTGTGTGAATGTAATAATACACCTCTGCCTACCCCTTCGGGGATAAAGGCGTGAAGTTATATTAGAAACATACGTACATAGACTGACGCATGTTTCCCGGAGGGGTAGGCAGAGACTACGGTGCACCATTAGCAAGGAACCTGACATACCTCTCTTGCTTCATTCACTCCCATCAAGTTTCTCATGCAGGCTCTTCTGTTAAGGGTACTCCTGACCGTTTTTTAGTATGTCTCCAATCTGGTCAGAGAAGTTATATTATGTTATGTGTATAACAAAGTATGTGTTCGTACCTTCAGGGCCACTCCTATCTGAAGTCATGGTGTCGAGTCCTCGCTGGAGAGTTTCCTTGATCTGCTGTTCCACACTCACCGGCAGAGATGACGGAGAGCCAGGCTGCTCTTCTGACTGGAAATAACAATATACAGGGTGTAGGGGACGATGTACCGAAAACCGATACCAGTTATTCATTACATTATACTGGGACAAAAACGAATATGTACTTATGTATATATACCCATATATACATAAGTACATATTCGTATGCACTATATATACCCATAGTACAAGCTCTGCTTAGAGCCTGTCCAGAAAGCGCGATTTACGCGCGTGTCCACTCGCGCGTAGGCACTCGCGCGTTTTCGAGATACTAGAGACGACATACATCCCGTCCAGATGCTCTCGCGCGTTACCTCACACGCGCGTAAAACGCTTGCAATGAGCGGGACTTTCGACTCGCTCGTTTTACGCGCGTGTGCCGCGCGAGTCGAGATACTCCGGCGCCATTGATGCGTCCAGTACTACGCGCGTGTCCGTGGCGAGTGGACGTATTCGGTTCAAAATGGAGCGTGATAAAATTTTGTTAATTTCGTTAATTTTTTTTATTTTTGTTAATTGTATAATTAATTGTGTAATATAATTACTAAAGCAATAAAAAATATTACCTCAAAGTAATCACGAGTTTTTCTTCTGCAGAAACAGTATCCCGTACCACATAATTTTGACATGGAGTCAAATCTTTGATAATTTCTAGTAAATCCTCAAACGATGCTACTGACATCCTAAATTAGTTGAAAAACTTTTCATTATATTCTCTGAGTTTTGGGTATAAAGTTATAAATATATTATGCGTCATTCTGTCACGTATAATGGGATGCACGTTGAATCGTCGACTTTTTCTTCGTTTACGACGCCTCCATCGACGGTATGCAGGCCACAACACAACCACTGTATCCGAGTCCATGTTTATAACTGACTAAATACGTCTCATCACAATCGCGCGTAAGAACGCGCGTGAAACGTCGCATCTGGACGCAATACGAATCAAAACGCGCGATTGGATACGCGCGTAAATCGCGCTTTCTGGACAGGCTCTTAGTTTGGGACTAGATTGTGTTGTGTGAATGTGGTAGAATATTATTATTATATCTTAATATATATATTTTTTGTGTGCGTGTGCATGTCACTGAACTTCTCCTAAACGACTGGACCGATCTTGATGAAATTTTTTGTGTGTGTTCAAGGGGACTTGAGAATGGTTTAGATTCACAATTTAGTCCACTGAAAAATATTTTTAACTTAATTTTTAATTTGTAAGTAGTTGTGGATTTTGGAATGTTTTACATTGGAACCGACAGACTGCGCTGCTATCGTAGTGTCAAATCTTATATTAATAATTTCGTCAAGGAGTACATCGAAACCTTACCCGAATAATAACACATTAAAAACTAAAGTTTTCGAGTCGACAACATATATCCGCAAAATTCGGATTGTCGAGTATTTTGTTAAATACTAATGGTTCTGACCTTGGTTCTGACAGACAAATCACAGTCGCCATATTGGCCACTCTAGCGAAACGTCACAGATACCGGATAAAATTTAGAGTACTATATGTTCTATGGTACTACTGTCTTAGTACTAAGTAGATTGTATGTGTAAATACTTTTTGCAGTTATATTTCTTAAACAGTTAAAACGACAATTATAGAAGTATCCGCCCCAATAAAGGAGATTTGTGTCACCCCGAACATATGCTATAATTAGAGAACCTTGAATTTACGTGAGTGAAGCCGCGGGCAAAAGCTAGTATTATTATAAATACCTGCGGCCACGCATGCCAGCGCACGCGTGCTGAGACTCCCGCGAGGGGAGCGTGCGCGCGCGAGTGCGGCGCTCGCACGCGACGCGCGGACGTGCCTCGCGACACGCGGGTCACTAGCCACGCGCCGCCACAGCTGTCACGAGAGAACACAAAGTAACATAACATAAATTCACGCCTTTATCCCCGAAGGGGTTATCATCATCTTGCCCTGATCCCAATTTATTTGGGGTCGGCGCAGCATGTCCTTCGCTTCCATACTTCTCTGTCACCAGTCATCCGATCATTTACCCCTATCTCTTTTATATCCATTCTGAAACAGTCACTCCATCTTTTCCCCGAAGGGGTAGGCTGAGAAAAGAGACAAAGAGGCAATGACTCCGAGTTTGTTTCGGCCTTTTTTCTCAAGAAATCATTTAGCTAGGAAAAGCCGGCATCATCTAGAATAGGGTTTTGACTTGTATAGGTGTTGCAAACAAACAAAATGCAGAAATAGATATATCTTTATGTTGTTATAAGGTGTATTACATACCCACACTTCACCAGTTATGTTTCGGTAATAGGGGGCGTATTGCCATAATTGAAATTCTTAATGCACACATAACTTCGAAAAATCAGAGGTGTGTGCCCGAGGGATGTGCCTGGGGATCGAACACGGGTCCTTCTTCTCGGCAGTCCATTACGTACAGCCGCTTTTGTTCGTAGTAATAAATAAATAAAACAAATCGCCGCGACACACTAACGCTGTTAGTACAGCGTCTGCTGGCTGTCACAGAAATCATTGGCGCTTTCCGTGACTTTGCCAAGGCCTTCGATTACGTTGATCATGGTTCTATTGTTAGAAAACCTAATCACAAAGGTTTTAGATGGCGTTCTACAGAATTAGTAAGACCGTATCTTGCCCAGGAACAGCAAAAAATAGTTAAGAATATAACAAAACGTTTAATTGCCCTAACTAGAATAGGTGTACCGAAGGGTTCAATACTAGGTCCTCAAGTTTTTGTGTAAGTCCTTTGCTTCGTTAACTATAATGTTATTAAAAATGGCTTAATTAGAAAGAATACTTACTTTGGGTCTTCACCGATGAGTTTCAAAACTTCGAACCCGGAACCTCTTTGAGCTGCCTTTAATTCTCTTCCAGTACAACCAACCATCTGTAAATTGAACAAACAGGGAATGAGGCTGCGGTTGCGTAAATGGAGACCGACAGACTGCTACGCAGACGGTCTCGGGTTCGAATCCACAGCACGCAGCAATGACTTTTCGAAGTTACGAGCGAATTAAATTGTTAATTATCACTTGCTTAACGGTGATGGAAAACATCATGAGGAATCCTGGATGTGTTACAGTTCTCCATAATGTTCTCAAAAGACATGTAAAGTCTGCCAACCCGCACTTGGCCAGTGCCTTACCCTTCTCATAGTGAGAAGAGGCCCATACCCAGCAGTGGAACAGTTTATATACAGGGCTGATGATGACATTTAGTGACATCATCATCATTCTCCTAGCGTTATCCCAGTTTCAACCTGGGGTCCGCTTACTAGTCTAACCGGATTTGGCTGAATATTAGCTTTTCCACAGAGCGACTGTCTGTCTGACCCCTGCAACTCGAAGGTATAGCGATATTCCATGGTTTAGACTAGTGTCAGTTTATTTAGAAGGTACTGACGCTCTATAACGACTGTCAAAGATCTTCATGACAACCGGGACCGACGGCATAACGTGCTCTCCGAGGCACGGGACAAGCGATAATTGACAAGTCAATACGCACATAACTCCGAAAAGTCATTGGTGCGCGCCGTAGATTCGAACCCGATACCTTCTGCATGGCAGTCTATTGGTATCTCCACTAGGCTATCGCTGCCTTGAAGACATTTAGTGACACAATGAGTTAAATATATGCACCTCCTTTACAACCCTTTGCCACTTCACTGCTGAGCTTTTTTATTTCTTTTTTTAAAGACTCACGCCTGTATCCCCGAAGGGGTAGGCAGAGGTGTAATATTACACTCACATTTTGCCATGAATTTTTAGGTCCCGCGTAATAGGGCGCGAGCCTATTGCCGTTACCAGGCACTTCGTGCTGCTACTGAGAATTCGGAAAAACCCGAAATCTCGAACACTTTTGCCCGACCCGGGAATCGAACCCGGGATCTCCGATCAGCAGTCGTATACGCTATACACTGGACCATGGAGGCAGACAAAAAAGCTTCCGCAAACGAAATCTAATATTTTTAACGATTTATCTCATAATAAAAAATAATCGATTAATTATTTTCTCAAATTCCGAATTAAAATACATTCTGGTATTTTCAGAAAGATTACATAGCGAAAGGCTGCTACCACAATGAGGTAAAGATTTTCTTAATAAAAACTATTTTTTTTACACTTAGGTCCGAATGTGACGCTTATGAACGTCAAATTCAGATGAATTACTTGCTTAAACATTCTACGTTTACATTATTTGAAGATTGAATAATGATAAGAGCTCTAGTGACCACACTAGGATTCCCTGTGTTTCGGACGCCCATTTCCTTCATGTTTGCAACAAAGTACACAGTGAATAGTAGGCGGGCTGGCATCAATTTTGGGGAGATATTTGAGGCAAGCTGATTTGCACTTGTATCATACCTCTCCTATTATACCCCAACACGAAACTGCAGACCTGGCTGGTGAGTAGCGGGTCTATAGAAAATTAGGAACAATTATTGTTTTTTATTTCCAAAAATGTATTTGAGGCGACGTGCAATTTTTAAATATTGTAGTTTAATGTTTAAGCAAGTTTTCAGCTTGCTTCAAACACCTAACCAAAATTGATGCCAGCCCTCGAACCAGAAGATATACAAATAAAAATAAAGAAAATGCACATGTAGGTAACTTAACTTCGTGATTATGGCATGTAAACTAGCGTTTTTTTAATTTTGTGTATTGATATACCGTCACTTCTGTAAAATACATTTACACCATAATTTTGATCATGGCCGCGAGGTGCCTACGTTATAAGACGTAAGTGGATGCTTCTGTTACACAATATTCACATTGGAAGGCTAACTAAAGCACTTAATTTATTTATTTATAGACTCACGCTTGTATCCCCGAAGGGGTAGGCAGAGGTGTAATATTACACCCACATTTCGCCATGAATTTTTAGGTCCCGCGTAATAGGGGGCGAGCCTATTGCCGTACCGGGCACATTACCAGACTCCGTGCTGCTACTGAGAATTTCCTAACGGAAAAAAACCAATAACACTTTGTCCGACCCGGGAATCGAACCTGAGACCTCCCAGTCCCACGCGCACATTTATGCCTTGAGACCAACGAGGCAATCAACCAAATTTAGTAACTGCATTAATTGCTTAAGTATTATGTCTGTAACTATTTACAAGTAATTAAGTACAATGTGAAACAGTTGCAGCTCCTTACAAAAATAAAATATGAACCATAATTTGGCGATTTAAAAGAGTGGCCGAGTTTTATTGTCCGTTCTTTCTCGTGGTTCTACCTATTGCTTTGCGAACGAGGCAGTAAATGTAGAAGAATTAAGTAATTTCATAAAAAAAAATGACGTTCATAAGCGTCACTTCGTGACCTAGATGAATAAATGATTTTGACTTTGACTTACTTGTAAGAAGCTGACAGTGCCGTGTGGTGTATTGCATGCCGCCAGTTGAGGGTCTTCGGCCACTAGGAGATGCTTCAATCTGCCGCCGCCGCCGTCCAAAGCGCGGTGCCACGATATATGGTCGCCGGCACACAGCTTGTTACCTGACAATAGTAATAATAATGATCATCAAAAGCAGAGATAGCCGAGTGGAGAGACCGACAGACTGCTACGCAGAGACTTTTCGAAGTTACATAAGTGCATATCAGGCTAAGAACTCACAGAGCGATTTTCACTCGCGACCGCCGCGGTGGTGGAACTGCGGTTTTATTTCTAAACTCACGAGACCGGTTATTTGCGCGGTTTGCGATCATCGCCCGCAGACGTGGCGGGCGATGATCGCAAGACGGGCGGTTGCAAGACGTAAGTAAGTAATTAGTAGATCGATTTCAATATCCATTTTATAATGTTTGTTTAATTTTAAACATGCACAAACATTTACCACGATGCGACAAGTCACTGGCTGGTGCAAAATGACGTTGGATTTCTGTACCCGCTGCGGGTGAACGCGGCCCGCACGATTCTACTAGTTGCGGGCCGGTGCAGCGGGAACCGCAAACAACCGGACACGTCGCGGGTGTAATACGCGTCGTGAGTTGTGCTTTAATTTTTTACATATACATCTGCATTCTACAGAAGCTGCGGGCCCGCAACCGCGGCGGTCGCGGGTGAAAATCGCTCCGTGAGTTCTTAGCCTTAAACTGATAATTATCGCTTGCTTATCGGTGAAGGAAAACATCGTGAGGAAACCTGCATGTCTGAGAGTTCTCCATAATGTTCTCTCAAAGACATGTGAAGTCTGTCACGCACTTGGCCAGCGTGGTGGACTATGGCCTTACCCTACTCATAATGGGACGTGCCCAGCAGTGCGACTGTACGAGGGTCAAACTGAAAGTTCTTAGAAAATCAAAAACTGATTACATTAGCCAGTTATTAGTTTTATTATATCTTTTCAAAATATTGTCCATTGACGTCAATACACCGCTGCATGCGATGGAACCACTGGGAAAAGCACTTTGCCCACTGGTCCTTAGGGGTCTCTTCAATGGCATCGCGATACGCAGCCACCGCTTCTTCAGCATTCATAAACCGCTTTCCTTTAAGTTTTTCTTTAATTTTTGGAAATAAATAAAAATCACAAGGCGCGAGGTCGGGGCTATACGGCGGGTGACCCAGTAATTCAACGTTTGACGTCGCCAAATAGTCGATCGTTCGCTTGGCGGTGTGCGACGAGGCGTTGTCGTGGTGAAGGAGGATCCTACTGCGAGGTCGTTTCTCTCGAACTTTTTCCAAGACAAGTGGCAAACAATTGGTAGTGTACCATTCTGCAGAAACTGTTTTTTGATCCTCTAACACAATTGTTGCGAAATGACCTATCCTTCCAAAGAACGAGGCCACCATTTTTTTTCCCGCACTTCGATCTCTCTTCACTTTAGTTGGCAACTCCTCGAAAGGAAACACCCACTGAGCAGATTGTCTTTTGGTTTCAGGATCATAACAGTAAATCCAGCTTTCGTCACCTGTTAGTATGTCGAACACAGCATTTGAGTCACCTCCGTTAAATCTTTCAATCATTTTACGGCACCAATCCACACGATGGAGTTTTTGAGCCTTAGTCAAATTATGAGGTATCCACCGGGCGCAAAGCTTCCTGACCGCTAAATGTTCGTGGAGGATTTTGTGCACTTGACTCATACCGATGCCTAAGCTTGTCCGAATCTGCTGATAGGTCACTCTTTTGTCAGTCTCTATCATACGCCGCACAACACAGATGTTATTTTCAGTCGTCGCCGTAGAAGGCCGTCCCTCACGTACATCATCAGTGAGATTAGTGCGACCACGTTTAAACTCATTAAACCAGTTGTAAACAGTCGCACGAGATGGGGCTTCATCGTGAAAGGCCAATCGTAGTCTATCATAACTTTCTTGTTGACTTAAATGACATCGAAAGTCATAAAAAATCATTGCACGAAAATTTTCTCGTGTTAAATTCATGTTGACGTGACACAGACAATTTTCAATTTGCCGCCAAATCGTAAAACAAATGACAAATGAATGAAATATATACTCAGTAATATTGGCAAAGAGTTCTATTTTCAAATTTTAGAATATTTTTTTTATTATATTGTTTATAAGTGGCCAGTTCTAAGAACTTTCAGTTTGACCCTCGTATAAAGGGCTGATGATGATGATCATTTTTTTTTAAACCGCAATTACCTAATTGTGCGCAGGTGTATTTAGCTTATTAGAAAAATATTATAGTAAGTAACTTTGAGCCTCAATATCTCCTGAACCAGTAATTTCCCAGGTATGGTGCTGAAGTAAAAAAATGTTCGTAATGATTTCTACAATATGAGATTCCAGTTTTAGTTAGGGGTCTTTTACACCTGTATATACAGATGACTGCCTCGTTGGCCTCGCGATATAAATGTGCGCTTGGGATTGGAAGGTCTCAGGTTCGATTCCCGGGTCGGGCAAAGTGTTATTGGGTTTTTCCGTTAGGAAATTCTCAGTAGCAGCATGGAGTCTGCTAATGTGCGCGGTACGGTAATAGGCTCGCACCCTATTACGTGGGACCTAAAAATTCATGTGGATGTAATATTACACCTCTGCCTACCCCTTCGGGGATACAGGAGTCTATTAATAAAAATAAAAAAAGTATATACAGATGAAATACGCACCAGTAGTGAACACATATCTAGCGAGGGCTTGCAGCAGCGCCGCCGGCCACAGCGGTGGCTGACTGACTGACTCGGCCGACAGCCTGAACGTGAGCTCGAACCCGTAGCCCGACGGAGCGCCGGGCGTCGGGTCAGGCGGCGGGTGGACACGACCGTCGCCGTGGAGGTCTGATAGACCGAAACTGTGGAAAAAATAAGTATAAGTACCTTATGGTTAGAGGTCTGACAGACCGAAAGTGTGGATACAATATTAGAGTTTTACTAGCTACCAAAATTAATGTTAATTATCGCTCGCTTAATAATGAGCCCGGTAGATGGCAATAGGCTCGCCCCCTATTACATTGGGACCGAAACATAACTGCCGAAGTTTGGGTGTGTAATACATCTCTGCCTACCCCTTCGGGAATAAGGGCATGTAGTTATGTTTTTTAAAATGACTAGAGGCTTCAAAAGTTGCGTTGGGTGGCTCAAGATCGTCCTGCATAGAGAAATTTTGTGGAGGCCCACGTCCAGCAGTGGAAGTCTATCATCATCATCATCATCAGCCTTTAACAGTCCACTGCTGGACTAGGCCTCTCCTTTGAAAGGAGGAGTTGGCCTACTATACCACGCTGGCCAAAAGGGTTGGTATAGGTTGCAAGTCTATACGTTGATCTAATGTGTATATGTTAGACCGAAACTATAAACGATATTAAAGTATAAGCACCCTACGCTTAGAGGTCTGACAGACCCAAGTTGTAATAAAAAAACGAAATTTCATTGATGTAAATGCCATCAACGACGGGGTCATCAACGGGCAGAGGTGTAATATTACACCCACATTCAGAATTTTTAGGTTCCACGTAATACGAGCCTATTAAGAATTAAAAAAATAACCAGTAACATTTTTGCCCTACCCGGGAAACGATCCTGATCATCATACGCATATGCTATCTACTCTACACATCACATCATCAGCCTTTAATAGTCCGCTGCTGGACTAGGCCTCTCCTTTGAAAGGAGGAACTGGCCTACTATACCACGCTGGCCAAACGGGTTGGTATAGGGTTTGTATCAAATTTTCCTTCTCTTACAGTGCTGTTCTCTGCATAATATGCTCCCTCTGTCGGCTCTTACGATACCCGTGGGCAGGGCCGCGCCGAACCAATCCAGCGCCTGTGTGCGAAATCTATAAAGCGCCTTTTTGTCAACCCTTTTCGAAAATTATTTTAATAATTAACGCGTATCCCGGCGCGCGGCGCCCCTATTACCCTGGCGCCTGTGTGCGCCGCGCACATTGCGCATAAGGACGGCTCGTCCCTGCCCATGGGATGATATGGGGTAGTGACATTCCATATTCTTAATCAGTCACCACACGGACCACTCTACAGGGGCGGGCTACCAATTATTTTATTTTTATGTCATTATCATTTAACCACAAAGTTAATTTAAATTTGACGTTCATAAGCGTCACATCCTAACATAAGTGACAGTCCGAAAGAGTAAAAACATAATTATGAAAATCGATGATGTAAACGTAGGACTGTGGTTTAACCCTTTTAATAGACTTGTTGAGAGAACAAGCCATTGCCCAGCAGTGGGACTTTATAGAAACAGGGCCGATATAATTAATCACTAGATGAGCTCGTGGTTACACCCGCGTTATTTAAGGCTACTGCTCCGCTCCCTATAGCCTTCCTCGATAAATGGACTATCTAAAGCTGAAAGAATTTTTCCAATCAGATCAGTAGTTCCTGAGATTAGTGTGTTCAAGCAAACAAACAAACTCTTCAGCTTTATACTAACATATAATAGATTATTAGATTCCTGGTATATTACTATCTATATAGGTACCGAAACTGCGCAAGAATGGTCATATTATTGGTAATTTAATGCATACTTTTATCATATATTGACCCTTTGTCTGAAACCTTGTTTATTTAACTGCGACTACAGTCATGTGGTTGACTTACCTGACATAATGCCAGTGAGGGAGTATGTGTTCCTCTGCCTTGCCAGGGTTCCAGTACATACTGATGTAGTCCAACGGATCATGACCCCCCAACCTGGAAGAAAAGTGTAGAGTATTGTTTTAAATAATTTCTCAATATTATAATAGCATGCATAGATATTTAGGTGTGAAATCTGCAGTAGAAAATTGGCCTTGACAAATACAGTAACCTAACGGAAAATATGAATAAACTGGACTTCGCCTGACCCTGTGGTGTGAGTTTTAGAGCTCAGTAATCCCACTATCCTTTGGTGAAAATTGTACATAAATCAGTTCAATATTTTTTTGAGCTTATTTTTATTTATTTATAGTCTCACGCCTGTATCCCTGAAGGGGTAGGCAGAGGTGTAATATTACACCCACATTTCGCCATGAATTTTTTAGGTCCCACCTTATAGGAGGCGAGCTTATTGCCGTATCGGGCATATTACCAGACTCCGTACTGCTACTGAGAATTTCCTAACGGAAAATCCCAATAACACTTTGCCCGACCCGGGAATCGAACCCGAGACCTCCCAATCCCACGTGCACATTTATGCAGCGAGACCAACGAGGCAGTCTCGAGACCTTTTTTGAGTTTATTGCATCCTAAAGCATATTGAGAATCATAGTTAGTGGAGATGATATGACCATCCAAAAACACATAAATGGACCTGGCCTTATTTTTATTTTATTTTCTTTGAGATAACAAACAATTGCGTAATGTGCTTAATTCTAATACAGTATTAATCCTTAAAATATACTTATGTAATCACGCAACCAACACCGTTATCTACAACTTAACATATTTAAGTGAACTTAACAAGTAGCAAGCAACTATAGCAAACAGGTGCCATTGAAAGACAATAGATATTTAATATTAAGAGGTAAATTTAAGACATTATAGGTAATGTACAGTAGGTATATGTTATGTTTTATTTGTGTATAATATTAAAATATTTTTGATAAACATTACACCAATTTATTCATTAGCTGTTTTTTAAACTGAAATAGGGACAAGGCAAATATATCAACATCAGTGAAATTATCGTTATAACTTTTCATTATACGTCTTAAAGGCGCCCGCTCACCAGCGTTTGTCCTGCTCGGTATAGGAGCAAATAGTTTATGAACGTAGGTGTCACGGATACGTTGCGAGCGACTAGGTATGCGAAAATATATTTAGTTTATCAGCTTATCACAATCTAGTTTATTTTGACAAATCTTGTAAAGAAACATTTGGTCAAGGTACATTCTTCTATGTTTAAGAGTCATGAGAGAAAATTTTTTGAGAAGTATTTCATATGGTAGCCGTTTCCATTCAACTTTATAATTCAAGTAACGTAGAAATTTGCGTTGTACTGATTCTATTTGGTCATTATATTTGTCATATAATGGGTACCAAATACACGTGGCGTACTCCAGCTGCGACCGAATGAGGGACTTGTATAATAACAATAAAGTAGCGGACTTCTTGAACAAGGTACAGGTACGTCTAACAAAAACAAAAAGTTTAAAGGCCTTGGCTGTGATATAATCTACGTGTGCATCAAAGTGTAGTTTTGAATCAAAATGAACGCCCAGGTCTTTAATTAATGAAACTTTATCTAAAGCGGTACCACAAAGAGAGTAAGGATAATTGATGACATTTATTTTCTTGGTAAAAGTGATTGATTTGCACTTAAAAAGGCTTAAATGAAGTTTGTTAGCAAGGCAATAGACTGAGAATCTATCTAGATCCTCTTGCAATTTGACACAATCTTCAACAGATCTTATTTTTCTAAAAACCTTTAAGTCATCGGCGTACAGCAAAAACTGACTGTTTAAGAAGCATTTGTTAATGTCATTTATGAATAGAACAAAGAGCAGAGGACCCAAGATGGACCCCTGAGGTACACCGGAAGTAACGGTGGTGACATCAGAGGAGAACCCCTGAACCACTACCTTTTGAGTTCTATTTTGGACATACGATGCAAGCCAACGAAGTAGATTACCACGAATGCCGTTATACTCGATTTTTTGCAAGAAAATTGCATGGTCAACCTTGTCAAAAGCCTTGCAAAAATCAGTGTAGATTGAGTCAACCTGTAGTTAGTTATCCATACATTCAAACAAAAAATTTGAGTACAAGACTAGATTACTTAATGTGGAGCGATTTTGAACAAACCCATGTTGCTCAGGAATTAGGATATTGTGCAACGTAGGATAAACCGCATTGTGGACCAATCTCTCCAAGACTTTTGACATGGCTGACAGCAATGATATTGGACGATAATTAGATATATCTTTTTTGATTGTGATTTGATGAATTAGATATATGAAGCTGAATGTACATGGTGTTTATGATTTCTATGTTAAAATCACAATTAATTACAATATATGGTTTTGTGTTTTACAAATAACATATTTTAATCTCATATACATCTCCAACACGAGCAATACAGAATACAAAATCTTACCAATATTTAAGTCTGGTTGTGACTTGTAGAGGGTTTGGTTGGTCAGGGTACAGTCGTGAGCACGCTTCACATAGAGCCTTTAGGCCAGCCGGTACCAAGCGATCTGAAGATAGAAAGAAAATTATCATGAATAATATAGTATGTGTGGTGAAATAAATAGCGTGCCAAATCCTCCAGTCGACTTACAATGTTATTAATAGGCAATGACTGAGTTCGTTTCAGCCTTTCTTCTCAAGAAGTCATTTAGCTAGGGATAGCCGGCATCATATAGAAAAGGGCATGGGCAACGCCAAAGTGGGGCAGATAGGGGCAGCTGGCCCCGCTAGAGATTTAAAAAGCCCTATAATTTTTTAAAATGTCATCCTTTTCTCATTTTTCATATGCAGGCAGGCAACCTTGCCCTCCCCTAGGCCGACGGCGACACCCTTGGATAAGGGTATTGACTTGTATAAGGGTTGTAAACTACCAAAATGCTGGAATAAATATGGCTTTACTGTAATACAAATTGGGAACCAACAAGTCCAGCACAGGACTGCAAAGGCGGATAAAGAGTAGCAAAAGGTTTACTTGGCTGCCTTGCTCTTACCACTGCACAAAGTATCTGTATTGCTTGCCATGCATTACTCTATACTCTAGCTAAACACAGCGAGGGAAATACTGAATCTGGAACTATGATATTTGTACACTTTTTATGTAGTAGGGGCCAACTAAGAAGGATTTGTTAATAGGTAGAATATTAAGAAACCCTTCCTTATTAGCTACGGATGAGATAAAATAGGGGTTGACATTGTTTCAATCTAAGGCAGTAAATGTAAATATAGAATCATTGTGTTTTTGTTGCAAGTTTGACGTTCATAAGCGTCACATCGTTACCTTAATGAATAAATCATTTACAAATACGATTATTTCGAAGACAAATTAGTTTAAAACTAATTCAGGTTGAAGTATGAATAGGAAGTTAGTTTTAAACAGCTTAGGAATATATTAGGTCGTTATAACAAGTCGAACCTGCTTGGGCCATGTCATCTTTGTCAATATCCTGCGAGTTCCCAGGAATGCTCTCAGCTGTTGCCGGAGGCTGCGCAGGCGCAACGAACGTCAGCGCACTGCTGCGTACGACGCCACCGGGGCCCGGAGGACCCGCGCCGCCGCCACTTGACATTTTAAACAATATTTAATAATTGCTGATGTATATTTACTCCTTGATGTTCTCACAGAAGGCTGTAAGGGTGATGCCCTAGCTCCAAAATTCCTTTTCTTGGAAAGTTTTGACTTTTGAGAACAATGACAGATTAACATTTTTTATGCTATCTGTGGTAAAATTACAACCTGGAACGCGTCGTGCGTTCCAGGTTGTAATTTTGTGTTACTTTTAGCATGTTGGATGCTTTAGTTTTTTTTATTTAATGAGGCTCAGCTCAGATCTCGTCAAAAATCCTCTTTCACTAAACTTGATCTGAGATATAAATGCCTTTGCTTGGCGCTTGATTTTTCTTTACAGTGAGTCCTTAGGCCTACCTATCTCATTTAAATTAAATAAACTCTTTATACGCGTATACACACGAAACGACAAACTTCTGTATCTGAATCAAGGACTTTATAAGAAAATTATAACGTCCTTGATAACTAGAACTATTAAAACATTAAAACTGTCAAACGTCAAACATACGTCATTTAATTTCAGAACGGCATCCGGTCGCACTCGCACGGCTGTTTATTTGTTTGCTAATCATTTCGACTGTTTCGGTCTTTTTATTCTATTTATAAATACAAACAAAGCGCTAGACAGCTAAAAATAACTCTACACAGATATTTTCTCATTGAATTAAAATCGAAACGTATTTTACGATCAAAATGCGATATTTATTCCTAACTAGTATATTTAGTATAGTGTTTGCATATGAAAAAGACATGACTATAATGGTGCAAGCTGGTAAAATGGATTGCTTCTATCATAAAGTGCTTCTGAATGAAGTGATTGACGTGGAGTACCAGGTGAGCATAGTATTTTTTTATTTTTTATTTTTCCTTTATCAATGTCGGTAGATAACCTTTTACGAGGTTACTGATTAGATTTATAACTATATTTTTTAATTATCAAGTTTTTCGTCGCTAGTACTATGTAATTATTAAATTTATTAACTAAACTTGTACATACATAATTCTATAGAATTGAGATTATTTCATCTTTTTTCAAGCGATTTTTCAAAGTTATTTCTTTTGTGAAACTCTGAATCAGTTTTGGATTCCTGCCAAGAATTGCGAAGCGGGAATTCAGTTATTCCTAATAAACACAAGAATCTTATAAATATTTATCAACAAGATTCACTTAGTAATGCTCATAATTTTTCAGTTCATTACAAAATATATTGTAATCAACTTCACCCCAAACTCCATCTTGGAGTGCGTAGATCAGGCTATCACTGCCTAATTTGCAATAATAATATTAATATCAATTATGCTACAAGGCTAAATGTAACATAATCAAGCGATTTTAAAAATAGATTATTAAAATATCAATTCATAATGAATGTCATATCAAATTACGAACATATTTGGTTACATTTTATTTTATAACACTAGCAATGTTTTTTACACACATTATTCATTTCTACTGTTCCGTACCAATTTCTCCTAGCGTGGTGTAACACAAAATAATACTGGAATTGAACCTGTAGCTGTGCGAATGTGTGAAATCCTGCTTTAAGTATGTCCAAGCATCAAACTTAACAACCATTTATTCTCATATATAATATTCTACCACATTCACACATGACAAACTTCATCATCATCAGCCTTTAACAGTCCACTGCTGGACTAGGCCTCTCCTTTGAAAGGAGGAATTGGCCTACTATACCATGCTGGCCAAACGGGTTGGTATCAAGTTTTCCTTCTCTTACAGTGCTGTTCTCTGCATAATATGCTCCCTCTGTCGGCTCTTACGACACCCATGGGATGATATGGGGTGGTGACATTCCGTATTCTTAATCCGTCACCACACGGACATGACAAACTTAACAATTACCAAATGGATTTTTATAAATTTTTTACCATTAGATAGTAAGATTAATGTTATATTTTTTTTTGTTATTATAAAGACACAATGTACAACTGTTAAAATTAGAATTAGTGTTACCTTTATTCCCTACATGAACTTACATACATACATACATACATAGACTCATACCTGTTTCCCCGAAGGGGTGGGCAGAGGCATATTAAATGCCCACTTTTCGTCAGTGTTTTGAGCCCACATACTTAATAGGTGGCTCACCTATTGCCGCTTATCAGGATATTTGTTTGCCAGAGCCTCGTCCGTTGATCAGCAGGTACACCACTTGCAGGTGAGGTTGGCTTGGGACCCAGAAGTTCTTGGTGGGAACCCTATGCACTTACAATGTAACATAATAATATACCTAATGTTCGATTTGTTGTTCATAACAATGTTCCCACATTATTTTTTATACAATAGCTAAGTGTGGAGACCTGTAATTGGCTATATGTCACAACTTATACATATTTTTTTAAATTTTAATATGGCGTTCGTCTTCCTAAGATTAAATAAATAAATAAATTCCTGGGAAAGGATTTGTGGTATACTTCACGAGGGCAGAGCCAGGGATAAAATTTAGTTGTAGATAAATAGCACCCAGACATAACAAATAATGGTGCTCATCACACAGATTCTTTTACATACATATGCTCACGCCTTTTACCCGTCCCCGACGGCAGGTAGGCAGAGACAACAGAATGCCTCTTGCTTCTATCCTTACAAATTTCACGCGCTTACTCTACATTCATTACTCCTTTCATACATACTCGGTCCCTAATTAGGTCGAAACGAAAGTCTTACGAGGTCTGCCGCAGCCAACTTGCCTACACACATCTTAGTCTAGTAGTTTCCAAAATTGCATGAGCTCAACCGATCAAATAAAAATCCCACTATTGAGACCCATCTTTTAGTGTCTTACTTAACACACTATGCCAAAGTTCCGCGACCGAATTTACGTTCCGATGTATTCGGCTGATAGTAAGTGCCGAACTTATGCTCGTCCTACGTACTTCGGTATAGTATGTAGTAAGTAATTCAAATAATATTGCAGGCGTAATCATGCCGAACTTCGGTCGCGTAAGTTCGGCATAGTGTGTTTCGAAACTTAGATGAATAAGAAAAAAACGGGGTCCTTAAACGTTCAAAATGAGCCCCTAGAGAAGCTTCGTGAAGCCCTGGGACTCCGCGGAGCACACTTTGAGAATGGCTGCCCTAGACCAAAAAGTTTATTGAATAATCGTAGTAGGTAATATTACGTTCATTTCAGAAGTAATAAGTCTGTTATCGCTTCCTCAATAAAACTCCGTGCAGTAATTGATTAATCGGGCAAAACCATTTAAGAGAGTAATTAAATTTATCGCTTTAGACCTCGCTCATTTGCTAAAGTAGATGTTTTCTCGTGAAAATTATTGTTTTAATAGCCCTTCGTACGCCATTATTCAGCGATAGCCTAGTGTAGATACCAACAGACTGCCATGCAGAGGGTATCGGGTTCGAATCCACGGAGCGCACCAATGATTTTTTTATTTTTTTTATTTATAGAAGACTTACGCCTGTATCCTCAATGGGGTAGGCAGAGGTGTAATATTACACACACACTACTGCCTCCGTGGTCCAGTGGACAGCGTATGCGATTGCTGATCGGAGATCGCGGGTTCGATTCCCGGGTCGGGCAAGTGTTACTGGGTTTTTCCGAATTCTCAGTGGCAGCACGGAGTCTGGTGATGTGCCCGGTAACGGCAATAGGCTCACCCCCTATTACGTCCCATATAACAATGCAAACTTGCCAAACTTGCAGCAAGTTTATGCTCGTCGTCATCCAAATCTTTTGGAAAACAAACTTCATGCAAGTTTGATGCAAGTTTGTCGCAGTGAAACTAGCAAGTATTATTTTAACTTGCTGCAAGTTTGTTGTTATCTGGGTGGGACCTAAAAATTCATGGCAAAATGTGGGTGTAATATTACACCTCAGCCTACCCTTTCGGGGATACAGGCGTGAGTATATATATATATATAAAAATATATATTACAGCCTAAAGTAATTAGGCCCGTATGCCTGCCGCCATTGTAGTTTAAATTTTAAATATAATTATCATCCGACCTCGAACGTAAATTGACATCATTATACAACATAAAAAAATATATTATTTCTGAAATATTTTTCAATAGTAATTCATCTATTACACATAAATAAAATTGGAGTGTATGTTTGTAATATTAAAATAACCGCTTTTACTAAATGCATATGGATGTATACAGGGTACATATACCGAAATAACATTTGTTAGTATTTTTGTCTGTCTGTGTTTGTTCTCGCTAATCTCTGGGACGGCTGGACCGATGTTAACGGGACGTTCACTGGCGGATAGCTGATGTATCATGGAGTATCTTAGGCTATAAATTAACAGGGTACGCGAATTAGTTCCCTCAGGACGCGGGTGAAACCGCGGGCAACAGCTAGTTATATATATAAAAACCCAGACCAAGACAAACATCCATGTTCATGCACACAAATGTTTGACTTGAGCGGGAATCGAACCCGAAATCTATTGGTGAACCGTACGACAATCCGTTCGGTAGTTAAGAGTTTATCACGTTCATAGAGAGATGGGGGAAACTACATTTTATAATAATTACTAGCTGTTTCCCGCGGTTTCACCCGCGTCTTGAGGGAGCTACTTCGCGTACCCGGTTAATTTATAGCCTAAGTTACTCCTTGGTACATCGGCCACTGAAAGTCCCGTCAAAATCAGCGAGAACAAACAGACAGACACCGACAGACAGACAGAAATTGTAAAAAATGTCATTTCGGTATATTATGTACCGTGTATATACATCCATATGCATTTAGTAAAAAGTGGTTATTTTAATATTACAAACAGACACTCCAGTTTTATTTATGTGTATGTATGTATGTATAGTCTGTTGGTATCTCCACTAGCCTATCGCTGGAAAATGGCGTACGAAGGGCTATTAAAACATAATTATTTTCACGAGAAAACATATATAACTTTAGCAAGTGAGCGAGGTCTAAATCGATAAATTTAATTACTCTCTTAAATGGTTTTGCACGATTAATCAATTACTGCACGGAGTTTTATTGAGGAAGCGATAACAGACTTATTACTTCTGAAAACAAACATTATTTGTATCCACGAAGGGGTAGGCAGAGGTGTAATATTACACCCACATTTCGCCCCGAATTTTTAGGTCCCACGTAATAGAGGGCGAGCCTATTCCCGTTACCGGGCACATCACCAGACTCCGTGCTGCTACTGAGAATTCGGAAAAACCCAGTAACACTTTTGCCCGACCTGGGGATCGACCCCGGGACCTCCGATCAGCAGTCGCATACGCTATCCGCTGGACTACGGAGGCAGTCTTTTTATAAAGATTTAATACACACATAGCTCCGAAAATTAGTGCGCGCCGTGGATTTAAAGTTTTGAACTTCTCTGGATTCAACCCGATACCCTCTGCATGGCAGTCTGTTGGCATCTCCACTAGGCTATCGCTGCCTTTTTATACTATACTAGATGAGAAGATGAGAATCCCGCGGTTACACCCGCATTATTTAAGGCTACTGTTCCGCTCCCGTGGCTCACAGCGTGATGTTATATAGCCTATAGCCTTCCTCGCTAAATTGATTATCTAAGTAACACTGAAAGAATTTTTCAAATCGGACCAGTAGTTCCTGAGATTAGCGCGTTCAACCAAACAAATAAATTCTTCAGCTTTATATATTAGTATTAGATTAGATGAGTATTTTCTAGTATTATTTTTTCTAGTAATTAGGCCCGTATGCCTGCCGCCATTGTAGTTCAAATATAATTACCATCCGACCTCGAACGTAAATTGACATCATTATATACAACATAAAAGAATATTATTTCTGAAATAATTTTTCTCAACCGATTCATATGTAACTAAAATCTTTAATTCATTCATTCATCAGCCTTTAACAGTCCACTGCTGGACTAGGCCTCTCCTTTGAAAGGAGGAATCGGCCTACTATACCACGCTGGCCAAACGGGTTGGTATAGGGTATGTATCAAGTTTTCCTTCTCCTACAGTGCTGTTCTCTGCATACTATGCTCCCTCTGTTGGCTCTTACGACACCCTTGGGATGATATGGGGTGGTGAAGTTCCGCACGGATACATACATTTTTAATTATCGCTCGCTTAATAATGTGCCCGGTAGATGGCAATAGGTTCGCCACCTATTACATTGGCACCGAAACAACTGGGGAGTAGTGGGTGTGCAGTACACCTCTGCCTACCCCTTTGGGGATAAAGGCGTGAAGTTATGTTATAACTAGCTGTGCCGGCTGTTACACCCGTGTTATTCAGGGGCTTCTGCTCCACACCCACGGCTCAAAGCGTGGTGTTATATAGCCTTACTCGATAATTGGGCTAAACAACACAAAAATACTTCAGCCATTATTCAGATCGAGCCATTCGTTTCTGAGATTAGCGCGTTCACCCAAACAAATAAACAAACCATTCAGCGGCTGCGCTGAAGTTTCCTGCAAATGAAATAAATAAAATATACAAGTATTTTTATCTAGTGAAACATGTCCAAATAATAGTAGTTTCATTCATCAATTAATGTTAAAACTTTATTTAACATTTTTTATCGTCAGTTTATTGATAATAAGTATTTTACTTGACAGCAAAACACTATGACGTCACTACCTTATATTTCATACAAAACCCTTAGCAAAGGTCGTTTTTAGGGTTCCGTACCTAAAAGGTAAAAATCGGAACCCTATTACTAAGCCTCCGCTGTCCGTCTGTCTGTCTGTCTGTCACCAGGCTGTATCTCATAAACCGTGATAGCTAGAAAGCAGAAATTTTCACAAATTATGTATTTTAAAAATAAAAAATTGAAAATATTAAGGGGGGGTCCCATACAAAAAACGTGTTTTTTTTCGTAATTTTTGCTCAAAATAACTAACTGTAACAGGTAGACGCTTTTAATTTTCACAGAATATGTAGTTGTATATTACCTTTCAAAATAAATAAATATAACAACAACCAACAACAACCCATACAACAAACGTAATTTTTAAGCAATTTGTTACTCGATCTTAATAAACAGGTAGAAACTTAAAAAGTATTTAAGTATACATACAACAAACGTGATTTTCTTTTATAGATGGTGGTACGGAACCCTTCGTGCGCGAGTCCGACTCGCACTTGCCCAATTTTATTGACATTACAGTCATTAAAAGTGCTTGATTCGAAGCCGATACTCTGCATGGCAGTCCGTTGGTATCTCCACTCGGCTATCGCTGCCTTGATTGTGTATATCGATGCCTTCCGGCCAAAAGGGGGTAAGCGACATTTTTTGCGAAATTGACTTATACAGTGTGTTTCATAAACCCCCGTCTGATCTCGAAAGGTCATATTACTGACTTATCAGGCATACCAGGAAAAATAATAAAAAAAATCTAGGTCATCATAAAACATCAGAATAAATTTCCTTAGCTGAGTGCTAACGAGAAACATTACCCCGAAATTGGCGAAAATTCTGTAAACTAACAACACTCCCCTCAATAGCGGAATCCTTTATGATTCTTAAGGCCCATCCACACGGCACAATTTTACCACTGATCAAATTTTCAATGGAATTGGCTTTGCCCGTCTACACGACACAATCAAATGACTGAATTTCATTCCGTCCACCCAATTGGTTAAAATCTGGTGGTCCGCACTCCCGATGAACTTGAGTTGGACGACTGGCGTCTACACGTCACGATTTAATCAAGTGATTTAGTCAAGTTGGACGTAAAATTGTGTCGTGTGGATAGGCCTTTAAATTTATTAAAAATTGTCGGCTTTCGCCGCTTACCGTGTCAAAGGGCATGCCGCCTTTTTAAAATAGTGCAATTTTACCGTCAAGCGAGCCGCCGTACACAAAGGGACCGCTCTAGTGATGTTTACGATCAAGAGATAATATCGATTTATTTAATTTTAACATGACATGTTAAAACTAGAATGATAGCCTGCTAGGCTACTAGGCCAATGATAGCCTAGTGATGATACCAACGGATTGCCGTGCAGAGGGTATCGGGTTCGAATCCACGGCGCGCATCAAATACATAATAAGATAATAAGACTTTTCCAAGTTACGTGCGTAATAAATAGTTAATATCCCTGTGTCTCGGAGAGCACGTTAAACCGTCGGAGCAACAGTCGTGAAGATCTTTGACAGTCGTCACGCGGAGTCAGTACCCTTAAAAAAACTGATTCTAGTCTAAACCATGGAATGTTTTTATTTATTAACAGCAAATAAAAACATAAATTTACACAAAGCTGACGTTTTAGGGGTTTAGCTACCGATATTCTATCAGGTAAACAATAACATAAAATATCGATAGAAACAGTACTCCAGTGAATACCATTTGTTACATCTCTAATTATTTACCTATTTGATTTACGAATTAACTATTTGCCTACTTGAACACTCAGTCTTTCGCTAGCTTTCCTTTTGTTTAGACTTCCGCGTGAAATAGTAGATTCGTTAGGTATGTCATATTCAAACCCTGAATACTTTAACATGTTGATGTGCTTAGGTAGGAGTGAATGCAATTATGCAGGTGCTCGTAGAGAGTACGAGGAGCGGTATGCCAGACCACGGGGTCTACCCGTGCCGTCGGAGCGCGCGTTTCAACGGCTTCACCACCGGGTGTACAACACGGGCAGTGCTCGCGATAATTCGAATCGCAATCATGGTGGCAGACCACAAAGTAGCGACGGTGTAGTGGAACAGGTCTTACAATTATTCGCTGAGGATCCCACGCAGAGTACCAGGAGTGCGGCACGTGAACTGGGCACCAGTAACGCGCGAGTGTGGAGGATATTAAAAGAAGACGGACAGCATCCTTTTCACTACCAACGTGTTCACTCACTTATGCCGTCGGACTATGCCCACAGAAGACAATACTGCAACTGGCTACTTGGCAAAGTAGAAGAGGATGTTACGTTCTTGGAGCGCGTGTTATTTACCGACGAATGTTCATTTGTGCGGACGGGTGTTTTCAACTGTCACAATGAACACGTCTGGGCTGTTGAAAATCCACACGCGATGAAAGAAAGCCATTTTCAACATCGTTGGCGCATCAATGTGTGGGCGGGAATCCTCGGCGACCGTATTATTGGTCCGCATTTTTTAAATGAAACCATGAACGGTACCAATTATTTAAGATTTTTGAGGGAAGTTCTAAGTGACGAGTTAGATTCGTTGCCGTTAAGCTTCCACCGCAGCTTGTGGTTCCAGCACGACGGTGCCCCACCTCATTTTTTACGAGCTGTGCGTGAGTATCTTGACGCACAGTTCCCTGGCAAGTGGATTGGACGAAGCGGGCCTATCTCGTGGCCACCAAGATCACCGGACCTAACGCCTTTAGACTTTTACTTGTGGGGACACGTTAAACAAATAGTGTACCAAAAACCGTGTGACACTGAAGAAGAAATGCGTGCGCGTATCGTTTCTGCTTTCCGAAGTTTAAACCCAGGAGTGTTAAGAAGTGTGCGTTCGGATATGGTGCAAAGGTGCCGTAAGTGTCTGGACGTGGGCGGCGGACATGTGGAGAATGACCGTCGCAACTTACAGCAAGTTGATATTTTTATCAATTAAGGTAGGTACCTAGTTACGTAAGATTAAACCAATTAAAAAGTAGGTAGTTATTAATGTAAGTACCGTAGTCATAGCGCGACGATTTTCTCTTAGATGGGTGACCGCGTGTGACATTACATGAAAGCGCTTCCGGGCTTCCGACGGCCCGTAAAGCCGCATCCAAGAATCGTTAGGCCATGTCGTAGGTATTCGAGCAGTTTGAAAACAGTGACACCAGAGTTGGCCACGCACTCGCACGAAACAAACAGAAAACCTTAATACTGTACTTTGTTTTACGGAGTTTTGCCTAAACCGTCGAAGCAAAAGATCAGCTGTTGCATCAAGTGCATAAAATCTGTTTATACCTAAAATAATACTTGGCACGTGTAAAGGACGATGACGCGCGGCGGCGGCTTTTGTCAAAGGAGGCGGTCGGTTGGCCTATGCACTCAAAGGCGCCGCTTTTGCCGTCAAATTTTTATGAACTTTAGGTAGATACCTAGCTAATACGATTTATGAGTCTTTAGTGTTGCCATGGGTAATCTGATATGATATTATTTAAAATTAATTAAATTTACATGGGAAAATTTTATGTTGAATTTCCGTGAAATAATGACAAATATCTCATCATTTTACGCTACTCTACAACCCCTTCATTGATCGGACGGATGGATATGTAACACCCTGTATATATGGTTAGAATCGGCTTTTTTTTCTGCGTCTAATGGTCTAAGTTTCGTGGCTCTAGGACAAACTTTTTGTCGCTTAGGCGGTAAAGGAATTGAGGTTCTAACACTAAGTTTTTCGTCATAAACGACAGTTATTTTTGGTGTATTTTGTATTATGGTGGTTAGAAAAAAATAATATTTCAAAACTGTGAGATAAGCATTTTTGGCTTTGAATATGTTTTTCTTTACTTGAACGTTAAGTAGTTTGGGCTGTAAATACTTTTTTGTAAAAAATACATTAGTCAAATTTTACTTGAATCTTTGTGTACCAAACTTTCGGTTATGATATTAGGGCAGTTCCTTTGGATAAAATATATGTCATTTATTACATTTAGGTCTCATTTCTGTGACTTTATTTGGCGTTTATTTTTATTTTCCCTAGTCACCAAATCAATCATCGAAGGCGCTTAGGATAATTCATCCAAACGAATGTCTCCTTGCATTGTCGCTTACCCTTTTTTTTCCCTCCCAAAAAAATATCTGGTATGGTGGTTAGATAACAAGGTAAATCAAAGGTTGGGCGGTTAGCTTACAGAAGAATGACAAACAGCGTCGGTTATCTCACTCTTTCGTTCGAACAAAATGTCGTTAGCGTTGCACAGCGAACATTCACCGCGGGCATAAGCACCTCCGTGCTTGCGAGTCCGTTTGGCGCGAAGTTTTTCGAAGGAAATAAAACGGTAAGATTATTTTAATAGACTTTTATATTCATATATAATTGTGTATTCTAATTAAAAGAAAATTATAACGAGCTATTCAAATACTGTAACGTGTTACCAGTGCAATGTAAAATCCAAATGGCCGTTATGAAATAACTTGTAAACACAGACCTACTTAGTAAGTACAACCGCCACAGTACTCTAAGACAGTTGCCAAACGCAAAGAAATATGTTTTACCAAAATCTAATAATCTGTATGAAACTAAAATATGTCGATACATACTTCCAAAGATATTAAATAGTTTACCAGAAGTTATAGCTAATAAATATGTAACAAAACAGCCGTATAAAAACATGTTAAAAAGGTATTTCGTCAACAACATAGATAAGGTACTAATTTCGTTGTAAATATTGTAGTCATGATAAATATGAACTCACATTCGCAAAAAATCTCTAGTGGTTTAAACAAATGGTATAAGTGAGACTATTGTAAATTGAAAAATTTGGTCAATAAGTAAAAAATAACAAAAATAGTTATTTTAAGTTTTATAGGTAAGAAGTCATTTTTTTGCTATCTTGTTCAGACAATACTTCTTTCTCTTAGCGTTATCCCAGTTTCAATCTGGGGTCTGCTTACTAGTCTAACCGGACTTGGCTGAATATTAGCTTTTCCACGGAGCGACTGCCTGTCTGACTTCCGCAACCCGAAGGGATAGCGATATTCCATGGTTTTGACTAGTGTCAGTTTAATAAGAAAGTACTGATGCCCTGTAACGACTGTCAAAGATCTTCATGACAACCGGGACCGACGGCTTAACGTGCTCTCCAAGGCACGCGACAAGCAATAATTAACAATTCAATACGCACATAACTCCGAAAAGTCATTGGTGCGCGCCGTGGATTCGAACCCGATATCCTCTGCATGGCAGTCTGTTGGTAGGTATATCCACTCGGCTATCGCTGCCATACTGAATGGTTAAATATTTATTTTATTTATGTTTGACATTTCCAATAAGTCAAGTGACATTTAATAATTTTATATAATTATAATTTCTTTTTTTTTTGACATTTTCAAATTGACATTTAATTATTATTATTTATTTAGTGACATTTTAATTAGATGACATTTTATTGTATAATTTTTTATATTATTGTTTACAACATGTACTCAACCTTATGATAAAATGTAAGGAGCAAGTACAATGCGGGAATTAGTAAACTTTTCAACTAATATTAGTGGCAACCTGTCTGGTGGCTTAGGCTGGCATGCTTATGCATACACCTACTGATGGCGTGGAGGCATAATGATTCAGGTCGTGCTGGCTCCCTCAATCAAGGTTGAGCCGTACGATGGCTGTTGAATGCGGGCCATCAGCGGGCTGAGTCAGTTATAAGCGTCAGATGATATCCTGCATTGTACTCGCATCTAAACCTATTATGTCTGGACTTCAAAAAAATATAAACGAAGAGATGAAATGACAAAAAAAGCAATGACTCTGAGTTTGTTTCGGCCTTTCTTCTCAAGAAGTCATTTAGCTAGGAAAAGCCGGCTTCATCTAGAATAGGGTTTTGACATGTATAAGTGTTGTAAACAACCAAAATGCAGAAATAAATATGTCTTTATGTCTTTAAATAAGTACCTACAGAGTTTTTGTTGGCTGGCCTGGCTTAGGATCATAATCAAGGGTTCGATTCCCAGGTTGGGCCAGCAAGGAATTATTGGATTTTTTGAAGAATTCTCAGTAATAGTCAAGAGTTAATCCTGCGACTGATATGACTCTGTTGTGTCGAATTGCCTATGGGACTATGAGAGTGAGAGAATAAAAACTGCACGTTTGTTTTGCACATATATTAGCGTTAGTAGGTCCCTCTTTTGCAAATTGTTATTCTGCCTCAAGATTTGTCACCGTGACTGATTTAACATGTGTCATCATCATTGTTTTATCGATTGAGTGAATGGATGGGTGAATGCGAATGAATGGATACACGGCAAAAGCGATAGTAAGAACCCTCTTTTTGGAGTGGATGAAGGCCGCCACGGTGTCCTCACCTTCCGCCTGACGCATGTCTTCATCGGACACGGTTGTTTTGGGTAGTTTCTTTGCTGTGGAGGACTCCCCCGGCAACGGACGTTGCGAGGCGATTTACGGCAACTGTAGACGCGGACATGCGGACGACGAGGACCAAACGCCTACCATCATACCTAAAAGTGGTCCTTAAGTACGAAATTTTAAGTTTATATTTTTTGTCATACCTAGAATGTCAGCATGAATGTATAATGCAAGACTAACTTACAATGAGTAACAATTGTTTTGTTTAATTTTCTAAAATAAAGACTGATTGAGCACAATTTCTCTTTTTTTTAATTCATACCTTAGTCGGTTAGCCTGTTTAAAAACTTATAAAAGTCTAATGTATGTATGTAAGTATGTATGTATAATTTTATAAGAATTAATCACAATGTGCTTTCGCGTTGCATAAAAGAGCTTATAGTATTTTTTATAGATAATTAACTTATAACAATTTTCTTGTTCTTCTGCCATTAACCAATAGCCGGTTATGTCATATTGGCTCCACTTGATGAACAGAAAAAGCACAGGTATGCTCTTTTTCTTCAACAGAAATAAAATAAATTGTGCAGTTAAATCATTTGGGTTGGAACTCATTAATTGGGTTGTTTTCATTTACGACGTTTTTTCCTATTAGTATAATTAGGACCATTTGAGGGTAAGCGACAGTAAATTGTGTTAGGAGTGTCATTTGTTTTAATTAACAATGTCATTTCGTAGAGACCTAATCAAAAACTATATGGTTAAATTTTGAAACTTTTGGAACGTACAGAAAATTTTCTATGATTTTTTTTCACTTATTTTGAACTTTAAACTACTCTCCTGTAAAGTTTGCTAAGTGGCGGTTAGCCTCTTTTGGCCGTAAGGCATCGATATATAGTATAGATTCATTATAAGCGTTCCAAAGCGTGCGCTAGCTTTAAGAGGCTAACCTCGAAGGTCAAAAAATCTTGCAGAGGTCATCGCTTAAGAGTTAGCTATAAAGTTGGAAAGAAAGCAGAGGGTCTCGGGTTCGAATCCACGGCACGCACCAATGACTTTTCGTAGTTAAGTGCGTATTAAATTGTTAATTATCGCTTGCTAATCGGTGAAGGAAAACATCGTGAGGAAACCTGCATCGCTGAGAGTTCTCCATAATGTTCTCGAAAGACATGTGAAGTCTGTCACGCACTTGGCCAGCGTGGTGGACTATGGCCTTACCCTTCTCATAGTGAGAAGAGGCCCGTGCCCAGCAGTGGGACAGTAAAGGGCTGATGATGATGATGATAAAGTTGAATATCGCACGATTTTTAAACTGACTGAAATCTTATTTCGTTCACAACTAAAATAATAATCGTTTTAGAGACGATTCGTCTATGCATTTACTATTAAACTAGCAATTATTTCTGTGAGTAGCAATTTCAAGGCGAAAAGTGAAGTATATTTTCAAATATCCATAAAAAATTAAAATTCTATCGAGCGAAAACCTACCAATCATGTATCTGTTTATAGATTCACTTGATAAATCTTAATATATAAAATCCTTGCGTTACTGACTGACTGACAGACACGCTACAGCCGAAATTATTGAACGCAGGAAGCTGAAATTTGGCATGTATGTTCCTTGGGGACCGTAGGGGTGCACTAAGAAGGGATTTCCCGAAATTCCCACGGGGTCGGCCAAAACGGGTAAATTTAAAAAAATGCAGGCGTAGCTGCTGGCGTCCTCTAGTAATATACAAATTTTCCCTTTGCTAGTGTGTCTCACTGCTTGAAAATCGGTAAGCGTAGAGGTAGCGTTTTAATTGCATACATTTGTTTGATAATAATGAATTAGTCATTTCATTTGGACTAATATTCAAAACATTAATTGTTTTGATTAGACATGCTATTGTGTTTTAGACTGAGTTGTTTATTAGTCACTAGTCGAGGCCAGCGGCTTCGCACGCACATATTTTCGAATTTCTCGTTTTGCCCGATCCCGTGGGAATTTCGGAAAATCCCGTCTTAGTGCACCCCTGCAGTCCCCAAGGAACATACATGCTAAATTTCAGCTTCTTGCGTCGAGTAGTTTCGGTTGTAGCGTGTCTGTCAGTCAGTCAGTAACGAAAGGATTTTATATATACAGATTGTTGCTGTACTAATATTATAAACAGTAATATCTTAGGAAATCTAGGTCCCAAACTAGGCAGGGCTTGTTCTTTACTTACTAGATCTCATCATCCTCGTAGCGTTATCCCAGTTTCAACCCGGGGTCCGCTTACTAGTCTAACCGGATTTGGCTGAATATTAACTTTTCCACAGAGCGATTGCCTATCGTTTGTTTCGACACCTCTGAAGAGGGAAGTTTCCTGCAAGTGAAATAAATTATACAAGTATTTAATTAAGCAAACATGTCAAAATAATAGTAGTTCAATTCATCAATTAATGTTAAAACTTCAATTTATTGAAAATAAGTATTCTACTTGACAGCAAAACACTATGACGTCACTACGTCATATCTCATACAAAACCCTTGGCAAAGGTCGAAGTCAAAGTCAAAAGTCAAAAATCATTTATTCATCTAGGTCACAACGTGACGCTTATGAACGTCAAATTTTTTAAGTAAATTAATAATGCTTCTACATTTACATTTACTGCCCATTCGCAAAGCAATAGGTAGAACCACGAGAAAGAACGGGCAATAAAACTCGTGGCCACTCTTTTTAATCGCCAGTGTTATGGTACATATTTTGTTTTTGTAAGGAGCTGCAACTGTTTCACATTGTAATTAATTACTTGTAAATAGTAAATAAGAACATACATATTATATACAAAATATGTAGTTATTAAATTAAGTGCTGTAGTAGTCTTCAAATGTGAATCTTGTGTAACAGGAGCATCCACTTACGATTTATAATGTAGGCCTCTCGCGATCATGTTTTTGAGATTTCATTAAAAGTGCTTGATTTGACTAGTTGGAAACAACCCTATTGACCTTATCTTCCAGATAAGATCGAAACAGAGGGGCCATCGATAAATTACATACCTATGTATGAGGTAGGGGGTCGATGAAGTGTGGCATTGTATGATAAATGAGATGGTGTTGTATGAGAGCTACTGTGACAAGGTTTCTAGGTAGTAGAGCCTTGCTGATTTCAGCATGAATGTGCCGGCTCGACCGGGGAAGTACTACTTCTCTCACAGAAAATCGACGTAAAGTAACAGTACCTAAACTGTTGCGTTTCGTTCGGTGAGTGAGAGTGCCGGAGGCCCTGTACCCTATTCCTTCTCCCTCATCCTATCCCTTTTCCCAACCCTAAGGGGCGGCAACGCACTTGTGACTCCTGTGGTGTTGCTTGTGTCCATGAGCGGCGGTAATTGCTTACAATCAGGCGATCTGTCTGCTCGTTTGTCGCCTATTACCATAAAAAAATGGACGTGGGAGGGGTCGAAACATCACGAAATCGGGTGACGTAATTTATGAATGGCCCCTTATCGGACGAGTTAATTTAACAGACATCAGAGAGGGGTGAAACTAGCTCTTAGTGTAATCTCAAATCCACATATCGTTATCGAGTCTGGGTGATTTTTAAGTCCATTAATTGAATATTTGTGATGATATGACTGGATTCTCTCCTAGTTCAACAGTTGTCTTAGAATAAGGCCAAACGGGCGTAAGTGTGAGGCACGTGTTTTGAATAGCACAATTTAAATTCAACAGGAATCCGTTTGTGCTACTGGGCGGACGAACGTAATTTCAGTCAGAATACATCGTTTGACCCACGCATTCTGTAACTAACCATAATATAAAATATTCTACTACATACGCACAACACCATCTAGTCCCAAATTAAGCAGAGCTTGTGTTATGGGTACTAGATAATGGATATAATTATTTCGTGCCGCGATCTGCTCTAATAAGATTTGGCAGAATATTAACCCGTAGGAAAATGTAAAGAAAGTAAAATTAAAGACCACGAAAGTTAATTTTTTTTTATTTTTATTTATTTAAACTTTCCTGCAAACAATTTGCATAAGGCGGACTTAATGCCTGAGGCATTTTCTGCCAGTCAACGTTCAGGTGGTTCAGAGATGATGTAGCAGGTGTAGAATTAAGAGTAAAACTTACTTAGATGTTGATTAATTCTTATCTATAATATACACAGAATACATAATATATGAATATATAAGGACAGAATACGTAGATACAATATAAAACATACATAAATATAATATATACATATATAATAAATATATACAATTACTGACTAGTGAGAGCTCCGGACAATGATTCGAGAAACAATCTGCGGGTTCTAGATTTAAAGATAGCACGGCTCGCGCTCGTCATGACCTCCAGTGGGAGCGCGTTCCAAAGATGTATGGACTTGACAGTGAAAGATGAATGTAAGAGACTAGATCGATGGGAAGGACAAAGAAGAAGAAGATTATTACAGGACCTTAACTGCTTAGTGTGGGTGGAGCATAGATATTTAAAATAAATTCCTGTATAGAATATTAGATTTTCCATAGAGCGATTTCAACAGACAACTAGGGATAACAATTAATGCTCCATGGCTGTCAAAGATCTACATGAGACCGACGACTTAACGTGCTCTTTGAGAGATGGGTCAAGCGATAACTAGTTTGTATAAAACTGAATTGCGCCACTAAGAAATCTGACTCGTTTCGGTCTTTCTTAACACTACAATAACTTGCCTTCGTGGTCCAGTGGATAGCGTATGCGACTGCTGATCGGAGGTCCCGGGTTCGATTCCCGGGTCGGGCAAAAGTGTTACTGGGTTTTTCCGAATACTCAGTAGCGGCCCGGAGTCTGGTGATGTGCCCGGTAACGGCAATAGGCTCGGCCCCTATTACGTGGGACCTAAAAATTCATGGTGAAATGTGGGTGTAATATTTACACCTCTGGCTACCCCTTCCGAGATACAGGCGTGAGTCTATAAAAAAAATTACGCCTACGCAGAGGGTCTCGGCATCTACATCGTGAGGAAACCTGCATGTCTGAGAGTTCTCCATAATGTTCTCGAAAGACATGTGAAGTCTGTCACGCACTTGGCCAGCGTGGTGGACTATGGCCTTACCCTTCTCATAGTGAGGAGAGGCCCGTGCCCAGCAGTGGGACAGTTTATAACGGGGTCGCCGATGATTAAGGGTCTTTTTATATACATACATAGACTGACGCCTGTTTCCCGGTGAGGTTGGCAGAGACTACGGAACGCCATTTGCAACGATCCTGACATATCTTTTTGCTTCATTCACTTCCATCCTCTTTTTAAGATGTCTCCAATCTGTTCAGAGAACGTCTGCCTAGGTCTTCCCGTTCATCATTTTACCCGACTACGGCAAAGCCAAAAGGAAGGGTTTTTGGCAATCTATGTATGTATGTATGTTCCACCGTAGCGCCTTAACTACTGAACCGATTTTAATAAATGGTGTGTCAAAAGATTCGTAATAATAGCCCGGGTGACATTTTCTGTTACGGAATTAATAGCTCAGATTCCAACCTCAAAAAATTAAATTGAGATAATGATTACGTGTTTGGTATCAAAAGAATGGTATTGGTGAACACATTACAAATATGTACCTACATATATTATACTGCTTCAGTCAGAATATAAGTTTAAATCGCGGTTGTACTTACAATTCATGCGGGTCAGATGCTTTGCGTTACCTATTTTCTTTCTTTCTCCATGTTAGTTAGTTAGTTGTACGTGGGTTTTCCGCACTTAGCCACTTATTTGGGCCATTGTGCGTAAGTGGCGACTTGATTGACGCCAACTACTCATACCACCTTAGCTCCTTCCAGAAAGCCATTATTTGGCTGATGTCGTTCAAAGCCTCACACATGGTTCTGGGGTTGTTCAGCAGCTTTGCCCGTTGATCGCTCACACTTGTGCAGTGCAGAATAACGTGAGCGGGTGTTTCTTCGGTTTCCATGCAGCCCCTGCACAGTGGACTGTCCGTAACGCCTATGTTGAATAGGTGCTTCTTTCTTCATATAAATATGACAATGTAAATATTGCACGGTTAGTTTACATGCCCCATCGGAATATGGAAAAGGATTAAATAAAAATAAAAAAAATGTTTTCCAAAACTATAACCCGACTAAGTCGAAAAAGGGCGTCTAAAAAGAACGAAACAAGAAAATAGCTCATTCAGATATAAGTCCAGAAAAGTATAAGTACAGAAATGCTCAAGCTAGAGCCTTTCAAGGATCGCACCTACGGTATGCCTAATGTGGGTGGAACACTTTACTATAGTTGGTGCCACGAGAAGATAGACTTTTTGTAAACAAACATTCAGGGCTTCACAACCTTTTTTGGAACAGCTGTGTTTTAGATTTTATATTTTTGAACAGTCTTTTTTTTCAATGCCTAATTATGCCACTATGTTTTTAAATTTATATTGTAAAATTTTAATGAAATAAATATATTTGATTTTGTGTTTGAATGGTCGAATATTCATAAATTTGCCTATTTTTTTATTAATCATAGACAATAAATAATTTGCTCAAAGTAGCATACCTATTCTAAAATATTAAATTATTGACCAACTATGAATAATATTACAGATAACTAGCTAGTACATTGCATATAAATGTCTAGGCATGGAGATTTTATGTTGTCTGTGAATTAAATAGTCAGAATGAACTTAAACAAAATCCATTTAAAATTACTGTAGTCTGAAAACGCAATTTCTTTTTTAGGTATAAATAATTTTCTGCCATCTTCTGCACCCGCTTTTTCGACATGCCGGCAGCGGCAAGAGCGTTGTGATCCTATAAACGTGTATTTAACTTTACATTTACCCCTTTTTGATAGCTAAAAATAAATTTTGTCCCCTTATAAATGCATGCATGCCCAATAATGTAACATTTCAATGAACTAACGCCAAAGGTTGACATTCTAGGCGTCAGTACTTCAAAACATTAAAAAATCCTGTTGACAGCGCATAATATCGATAAAAACCCGATCCATTGACATATTAGTTTCTACTGACACGTATCTATGTACCGTTGCGCTCATTGGATTTGACATTATTTATTTTTGACAGAACTATCGCTAAGTCACATAGTAGAAATTCTTTGTTTACAAAAAGTCTATGTTCTCGTGGCACGGACTATACATTAAAAAAACATGGCAGGTAACTACATGTACACCAGTGTACAATAGATGCGACCACGGCTCTAGCTATATATTGAAACTCATTTTTTTTCCAAAAACCACTGAACAAGTCGGTATTCTTATGTTGTGGCGATCACGGCCATTTGCTTATGATATGACCACTTTGGGCATATGGCGCGGACACCGACACACCTTTTGGCACTTCTCCTCTTGTTTATATTTCTATGGTGTTCTTACACCGTGTTTAAATTGGCTCTATTGTCCTCAGGTGATAGACTCCACGCACGGCGATTTAGACGTGTCCTTCCAGCTGACAGACCCGGTGGGCAGGGTGTTAGTTGCCGACTACAAGAAGCCAGAGAACACGCACCGCCACACGTCTACCTTGGAGGGGGACTACAGGTTCTGTTTCGACAATACCTTCAGCACTTTCAGTCAGAAAACGGTGGGTACATCATCATCATCAGACTTTAACAGTCCTCTGCTGGACTAGGACTCTCCTTTGAAAGGAGCAATTGGTCTACTATACCACGCTGGCTAAGCGGGTTGGTGTAGGGTTTGTATCAAGTTTTCCTCCTCTTATAGTGCTGTTCTCTGCATAATTTGGGTCCCCCTGTCGGCTTTTACGACACCTATGGGATGATATGGGGTGGTGACATTCCGTATTCTTAATCCATCACCACACGGACGATTCGACATCATTATAATAATCAATAAAAAAAAAAATGTAGAGCTCTGCTCTCGTAGTTAAGATACACTGGGGGAACGTCCGTCTCTCTTGCTCTCGTAGTTAAGATACACTGGACGAACGTCCGTCTCTCTTGCTCTCGTAGTTAATATACACTAGGGGAACCTCCGTCTCTCTTGCTCTCGTAGTTAAGATACACTGGGGGAACGTCCGACTTTCTTGCTCTCGTAGTTAAGATACACTGAGGGAACGTCCGTCTCTCTTGCTCTCGTAGTTAAGATACACTGGGAGAACGTCCGTCTCTCTTGCTCTCGTAGTTAAGATACGCTGGGGGAACGTCCGTCTTTCTTGCTCTCGTAGTTAAGATACACTGGGCAACCGTCCGTCTCTCTTGCTCTCGTAGCTAAGATACACTGAGAGAACGTCCGTCTCTCTAGCTCTCGTAGTTAAGATACACTGAGAGAACTTCTGTTTCTCTTGCTCTCGTAGTTAAGATACACTGAGAAAACGTCCGTCTCTCTTGCTCTCGTAGTTAAGATGCACTGGGGGAACGACTGTCACGCTGCCAAGCGGCAATTTGTGTCGCAGTAAGTTTGTCTTCAGAGCACCCATTAGAAATGTGCTTCTGTTGTACTTCGACTGCACAGTTGGCGTAGTGGTTTAAACGGCCGTCTCGCCGCTTGACGCTCCGCCAGTGTTGTGGGTTCGATTCCCTTACGAGACAACACTTTGTGTGATTCATAAATTAAATCTGATCTCTTATTGTCTGCAGGTATTCTTCGATATATTAATAGATAATGAAGATCATGAGGAGAAAGACTATGATGACGACAAAGAACTAGAGTTAGGTAAGTTAAACTTACTATTATCAGCCCTTTATAATGTCCCACTGCTGGGCACGGGCCCCTTCTCACTATAAGAAGAGTAAGGCCATAGTCTGCCACGCTGGCCAAGTGCGTGACAGACTTCACATGTCTTTCGAGAAAATTATGGAGACCTCTCAGGCATGCAGGTTTCCTAACGATGTTTTTTTTCACCGTTTAGCAAGCGATAATTACTATGCCTCCACGCCGTGATACCTGAAAGCTGAAATGTTCACAAATTATGTATTTCCGTTGCCACTATAACAATTAATAAAGAAAATGAAAATATTAAGGGGGGTCCCCATATAATAAACGTGTATTTTTTGTACTTTTTGCTCAATCTTACTAACGGTACCAGATAGACGCTTAAGGGTTGAGCTACACCTATCAGCACCGCATCGCACTTTTATATACTTCTATCCTTTTCTGTCACTTAGGACCGTCATTTACTAGAGCGAGAAAGGGAGAGGGAACGCCGCGGAATCTATCAGCACGATCGATTCCGCGGCGTTCCCTCTCTCTTTCTTCTCCTCCCGCGACCGCACCCGACTGCGAGGGACAGACAGAACTGTCCCCCGCACCCGCACTTTGGACGCATCCTACCCTCCTCAGTCCCGACCTTTGAAAATTTGATATATCTTGAAAGTTTTGATTAATTTACGTTCTTATAGATACAATAAAGACAATAAATAAATAAAAAAATATTTTAGTGTAATTTTAGGAATTAGGGTAGGTATCACTATTGATACCTTGGGACGCAAGCATGTCAAACCAATTAAAATTCTTAATCTTTTATTTCTGACTTTAATTACAATAAATTTGAATGAAATCTCTTAAAACAATTTCTCTCCCTAGTAAAACGCAAAAACACCTTACAGGTGTCACAATGAACAAATGTTAAGCTTTTGCATCCTTCAGCGCGACATTTAGACCTACTTGACTGTTCATCATGGCACATTTCGGGCAAATGTTTGGTCTCCCTTGCAACCTTGGGTGGTAGAGAGACTGTTCCTCGCTGTTTAGCTTGCTGTTCATCATTAAAATCTGATTCTGTTTGGTCATCGTCTGTATCAGGGATGTTGCGGATGCAGATTTTTTCACATCCGCGGATGCGGATGCGGATTATTGCAGATCCACATCCGCGGAAGCGGATGTGAACAAAATACCAATGCAAAGATGGCTTTTTTTATAGTAATAGGCAAACGAGCAGACGGATCGCCAGATGGTAAGCAATTACCGCAACCCGTGGACACAAGCAACATCACAAGAGTCACTAGCCCGTTGCCGCCCCATGGGGTTGGGAAAAGGGATAGGATGAGAAGTAGGCATGGGCGTTTTGCGATTTTTCCGCAAACCGATACAAATTCGATTTCAGATACTGAAATCGATTTCAAAAACCGTTTTTAGAAATCGATTTCTGTAGCGGATGTCGGAGCGACGAGCGTAGTTACTAGTTGCGTAGACAAACGCAAACAATCGAATTCTTATTGTATTGTCATGTCATGCGTCCATATTTCGTTTGGTTTGCGTGACATATTGAAAAAGAAAACCTACCTAAAACTAAGTGTTAAAAAACTCAGTCGCCAAACAAACTAAAATTACAAAAGACGAATTGTTTCTATTTATTTATACTTTACAATCCTAACAACGTAGCAATAAAACTTTTTAAATCCTAATATTATAACTTTCACGAAAACCAAATATAGGTACTTAATTATTATTACGCGCGCACCGCACTGCACGTGTCACCTAGGTCAAGTGAACAAATAAACATTGATCAAGTCAAAACTCTCCAAACATAAATCCCTAATAACTATTAAAACTATTTGCAATTTTCAAAACAAACATTAAATAGTTGCAATCTGAATTAGATCTTATCGCCTCGACGTTTAAGTTTTATTTTTTCTATTCAATCTGCAATTCATAAAACCGCCAAAATCCATAACGCAGACTACGCTAAACTACTACCATCTACTACTGGCTTGCTTGGCAACGATCGATTCGCTTTATCTCTTTAGCTCTTCATACGGATCACTAAGTAAGAAAGAAAAGGATATGAAATTCGCTCTCTCTCATTCTAACTAAGTAGTCGTTGGGTAGAGTGAAAGAGAACGAATGAATATGAAAACTATAGAAAACGTAAGCTTTAGATTTACTTTGTAGTTTGGTTGCGCTTGCACCGTTTCCGTTTGGTTTGGATTAGATTGTTTGCGTTATCGTAGTATTGTTTTGCGTTTTCTAAAATCGGTTTTCTCATATTGGAATATCGATACGATACGATTTCTGACTGCAATCGGATTTCAGTTTCGTTTTGATATATCGGTCTCATGCCTAATGAGGAGTGGGATGAGGGAGAAGGAATAGGGGATAGAGCCTCCGACACTCACTCACCGAACGAAACGCAACAGTTTAGGTACTGTTACTTTACATCGATTTTCTGTGAGAGGGTAGTACTCCGTAGTAGAGTAGGGTTACTCCTTCGTATATTAATCCTACGCTACTAAATAACTCTTCACAGTTCACTTGGAACACTAGCTGGTGGGGCTGACAAGAATTTGCATGCTATTTTCTAAAGCTTGAACTCGCTTCGATTAACACTCCACCACTTAAGTGGATTCTCATTTAAACCGATTCGTTTTTTATTGCGGAAAGCAAGTAACTCCTTAGAATTGCGCCAGGGCTGACAATTTCTGATGTTGCTTGTATCTCATCTTCACTTGATGAATCGAGCATCATGGCAAGATCACTCTGTAAGCAGGACTGATGTCCTGCACCGTGACTGACATCCGCATTCGCTGATGCTCCGCATCGATTTATGCGGATGCGAATGCGAATGCAGATGTCTGAATTGAAGCGGATGTTCCGCAATTGCGGATGCGGATGCGAATATTCGCAAAAACCCTGATCTGAATAACTGTAAATCAGGCGCTCCGCTATATCTAATCTAAGAAAATAGTAGGATAATATTTGCTTTTTAGGCCACTGGTTCAGTTGAGCTTGTTGCCTGTACTGAATCTAACAAGAAGCTGTAACAAAGTTAAAGAAATGGTACCCTAAATGTCCATTTCTTTGTTCTTCCCCTCATGGCATTCTTGGAAATTTCTCGATCCAGTAGGTCTACCGCACCCATACATTGGTTGTATTGTTTTATGGCATGAGGTATAGGTATTTCAATACTCTTCCAGAAAGATCTTTTTCCTTTACATCTGTTGTAACAGCATTTTCATCCACCATCCTAAGATTGTTTCGAAGATGGTAAAATCTGTCTCTTGCAAGGTTATCAGCTACAAGTGGATATCTTGTATGGGACTCCCAAGCCATTCTTAGTCGTGGAAAACCTAACAAGGACAGAACATTCACTTCCTTGGTAGTAGAAAGTCTGCAGATCTTTTCCATTGCGGGACATATAAGTAGTATTAGAACTCAACGCGAGCTATTCAAAGAAGGAGTCATCAAAATATTCGCTAAAATATTCAAATGGTTTTTGAACAGTGGATACCTACTGATTGAAAAATACATCTTCAAGATCTTCGTGGATTTCTTGAATAATAGGTGGGTCAAAATCATCCTTGTAGCGCCATTTTGGATATCTTTCACGCAATTGGGAGAGAGGGATGTTACTCTCTTCATCATCATCATCAGATGACTGCTCCTCATCTGACAATGGAGGAGTCCTGGAGGGGTCTGCTATGAGCTCTTCATCGTCGTTGTCGTCTTCGATGTCCAAATCCGAGTTTTCAGAATCAAAATTGACCAAATAGTCCTCAATTTCTCTTTATGATAACGCTGGCATCCAAAACAAATAAAAGACTAATAAAACATAATTTGTATCAAAACGACGTCGTTGAATCCAAAGGTATCATATTGGATACGCAACGAAAATGACCCCATAGACAAGTAGTTCTTAGTCACAAACTTATTTTTGACGTCATAATACGTAGATAGCTTAGTAATTATGTAAATACAGTCAAAATATTGCCGATTTCTACTAAAATAAAATAAAACTTACCATCACAAAGTCCCGACATTGTAACGGGTTCACCATCAATGACTTTGACAAGCCGCAGTCAAAAAAGTTTACGTCTCTGTGTTGCCAATTTATTTTTCTGAGAACTGCTAAATCGTATCATAATTATGTGATAGCTTCGGTAGTTAAACGATTGCATAATATAGAGCGCCGGAAAAAAATTATAACCGTAGGTATCAAATATGATACCTAGGGACTGAAGAGGCTACGCAGGCCTCACTCAAGCCCACGTGGAGCGTCCCCTCCCGGGATCCCGCTTAGTTTCACCGTTGGTGTACCTCAAACCCACGGTTACTGAGCCCCCCACCACGACAAGGTGGAGATCCCACGGGGGGGGGGGAAGTATACATACCTACAACAAACGTGATTGTTCTTTTAAAGATGATGGTACGGAACCCTTCGTGCGCGAGTCCGACTCGCACTTGGCCGATTTTTTTTTATTTCCTTAGAAATGTACTTCTTACTTTATTTTCGTGTAGAATAAATAATATTATCTATCTACGTGTAAGACTGCCTCCGTGGTCCAGTGGATAGCGTATGCGACTGCTGATCAGAGGTCCCGGATTGGATTCCCGGGTCGGGCAAAAGTGTTACTGGGTTTTTCCGAATTCTCAGTAACAGCACGGAGTCTGGTGATGTGCCCGGTAACGGCAATAGGCTCGCCCCCTATTACGCGGGACCTAACAATTCATGGCGAAATGTGGGTGTAATATTACATCTCTGCCTACCCCTTCGGGAATACAAGCGTGACTCTATAAATAAATATTTTTTTTTATTAGGCACAGCGGCTGAGACATACATGATGCGAGTCAAAGATATATCAGAGTCGGTGTCCCGGGTTCGAGACAGGGTGACGACGGCGCGAAGACTTCAAGAGTTGCATTCAGCGCACGAGGCGAGGGACAGGAACCTTGCTGAAGAGATGTGTGACAGGTAATATATATAACGTAGGTAACGTAGGAGAATGTGGGCGTTCTTCGTCTCAGGTCTTCCTGCATCGTATATTTCAGGAGAATAAGACTATGTATACACTCAATAGGTTTTAATCAAACTAATTAGTTCACTTCACAAGCTAAATATGCACACGTGGCTCAGATGCAAATGGATTACTTTTGGAAACGCGGCAAAGTCGGACGTAGGTAGGCCACACTTGTTTCCTCCGCTGTGTCTGTCGCTAAAAATGTCCGTTGACAGCTCCACGTTCGCTTATAAAACATTTAATGACATTGACAGTTGTCAACTGCCGACCTCAGTGTTGCCAACCATCGTATCCGAATACGCCCAAATCTATTAAGATTTGACGTTCCGTTTTCCAATCTTCGACATATACAATAATTCTTTCTCTTACAGGGGCCCAATTCTCCTAAATATGTATATACAGTTTCGATATTTATTTATTTTTATTTATTACTTTATACACAAACAAGGTGTACATAGGTGGACATAATGCCATGAGGCATTCTCTACCTGTCAACCTACAGGTGGTGTAGAGATAAATGTGGTAGGTGTATTAACGCATATTAAAAGGATGCCATATTCTTAAATATACATACATACATACATAGACTCACGCCTGTCTCCCCGAAGGGGTAGGCAGAGGCATATTAAACGCTCACTTTTCGCCAGTGTAAAGATTACTTAAATATAATGTAAATTAAACAAATATCAACATAAAACGACCTAAAATGTAAATTTAATACTTAAATCGGGAATATATATACATATATATACAATTAAATGCATATATTATAAGTATTATAACAAATAAAAATACATAAATATCATACATATTATAGATATATCAATATATAAATATAATACAAAAATAAATATAAGGGTATATATTTATAAATACATAACTACATACATACATACATACTTATAATAAAGGATGAGAGTGATGTGCAGATTCCTTTAATCTTTTAAATGATGTCAGTTTACGTCACAAAAAGCGTATTCTTCTAAATTATGTGATATTTGAATGAAATTGTAACGAGATCGTAATTCAAACAAGTGTCAAAATATGTGTCAACGATGAACTGTTTATTTCAAATTATACGATAATGACATTCGGTTATCAGAATACCGCTTTAGAGTCAATTCAAAACATAATTTCAATGTCAAAAAAAAAAAATACGAGAATTGGCCTGCAGGTAGGTCATCATCATCCTCTTAGCGATATCCCAGTTTCAACCTGGGTTCCGCTTACTAGTCTAACCGGTTTTGACTGAATATTAGCTTTTCCACGGAGCGACTGCCTGTCTGACCTCCGCAACCCGAAGGTATAGCTATTAGATTTGGACCAGTGTGAATTTATTTAGAAGGTACTGACTCCCTATAGCGACTGTTGACAGCCAGGACCGACGGTTTTACGTGCTCGCCGAGGCACGGGGCAAGCGATAATTAACAATTCAATACGCACATAACTCCGAAAAGTCATTGGTGCGCGCCGTGGATTCGAACCCGATACCCTCTGTCAGGCAGTCTGTTGGTATCTCCACTATCGCTGCTGATAGGTGCCTCCTATCTGTGCCTAACCATTAAGATGTGGAACTCATTACCTGCCCATGTGTTCCCTTATGCCTATGAGCCTGGGTCTTTTAAGCCGGGCGTGAAGAAGCTTTTCTCTAGGTCATCGAAGTAGGGATCATCATGCCATTATTATTAATATTCTATTGGTATGATGACTTTTGTTCCGTGTGGTGACGGATTAAGAATACGGAATGTCACCACCCCATATCATCCCATGGGTGTCGTAAGAGCCAACAGAGGGAGCATATTATGCAGAGAACTGTACTGTGTAAGAGAAGGAAAACTTGATACAAACCCTATACCAACCCGATTGGCTAGCGTGGCTATACCACGCTAGCCAACCGGGTAGGAGGCCGGGGCAGGCCAATTCCTCCTTTAAAAGGAGAGGCCTAGCAGTGGACTGTTAAAGGCTGATGATGACTTTTGCTATTGTACTCCATGTACGCTTAAGATGGAGTCATTTTGATAGATGACAATAAAAAAATAGATAACCCAGTGGTGTACGTAACGGACTGCTGAGAGGTTGGTCTCGGGCTCGATCCTCAGATACCTGCGCACACCTCTGACGTTTCGAAGTTATGTGTGCATTAAAAATGTTTATTATCGCTCGCTTAACAATGTGACCGGTAGATGGCAATAGGCTCGCCCTCTATTACATTGGGACCGAAACATGACTGGCGAAGTGTGGGTGTGTAATACACCTCTGCCTACCCCTTCGGGGATAAAGGCGTGAAGTTATGTTATGATGTAATTGTGTTTTCTAATCTATTTTTCTCTTTATTTCCAGGGTGATGAACTGGTCAATATCTCAGATATTTGTGATGATTATAGTTGGTATAACTCAGGTAAGTTTATTTTATTAACTTTATTACCTTCCTCCTTTATTTCCTTACCTCGTTGGTCTCGCGGCATAAATGTGCGCATGGGATTGGGAGGTCTCGGGTTTGATTCCCGGGTCGGGTAGTGTTATTGGAAATTCTCAGTAGCAGCACGGAGTCTGGTAATGTGCCCGGTAACGGCAATAGGGTCGCCCCCTATTACGTGGGACCTAAAAATTTATGGCGAAATGTTGGTGTAATATTACACCTCTGCATACCCCTTCGGAGATACAGGCGTGAGTCTATAAAAAAATATATTACCTTCCAAGAATTTGTGACAAGAGAGTGTTGTGGGGTAACAGAAGATGCAGCATGCAAGCATCGGGAAAGGTAAAGATGGGTTGGACACATGGAGAGGATGGATGACGAAAGACTGACCAAGCAGATATATAAGGCAAGTGTGGAAGGGACAGGACGAAGGACATACAAACAGGACAGGTTAGAAGTACCCTGAACTTCTGAGCATGCATGAGAAACTTGAGTGAATGAAGCAAGAGAGATATGTCAGGGTCGTTGGAAATAGCGTTGCGTAGTCTCTACCTGCCACTCCGAGAAACAGGCGTGAGTCTATGTATGTTATTTTTATTCTTGTCCAAAATTCTTGTCCGAGAGTCTTGTCCAAGATTTTTTTCTGAGATTCTTGTCCAAGATTCTTGTCTGAGATTCTTGTCTGAGATTCTTGTCCAAGATTCTTGTCTGAGATTCTTGTCTGAGATTCTTGTCCAAGATTCTTGTCTGAGATTCTTGTCTGAGATTCTTGTCCAAGATTCTTGTCTGAGATTCTTGTCTGAGATTCTTGTCCGAGATTCTTGTCCGAGATTCTTGTCCAAGATTCTTGTCTGAGATTCTTGTCCAAGATTCTTGTCTGAGATTCTTGTCCAAGATTCTTGTCTGAGATTCTTGTCTGAGATTCTTGTCCAAGATTCTTGTCTGAGATTCTTGTCAGAGATTCTTGTCCAAGATTCTTGTCTGAGATTCTTGTCCAAGATTCTTGTCTGAGATTCTTGTCCAAGATTCTTGTCTGAGATTCTTGTCTGAGATTCTTGTCCAAGATTCTTGTCTGAGATTCTTGTCCAAGATTCTTGTCTGAGATTCTTGTCTGAGATTCTTGTCCAAGATTCTTGTCCAAGATTCTTGTCCAAGATTCTTGTCCAAGATTCTTGTCCAAGATTCTTGTCCAAGATTCTTGTCTGAGATTCTTGTCTGAGATTCTTGTCCAAGATTCTTGTCTGAGATTCTTGTCAAAGATTCTTGTCTGAGATTCTTGTCCAAGATTCTTGTCCAAGATTCTTGTCCAAGATTCTTGTCTGAGATTCTTGTCCAAGATTCTTTTCGGAGATTCTTGTCCAAGATTCTTGTCCAAGATTCTTGTCTGAGATTCTTGTCCAAGATTCTTGTCTGAGATTCTTGTCCAAGATTCTTGTCTGAGATTCTTGTCCAAGATTCTTGTCTGAGATTCTTGTCTGAGATTCTTGTCCAAGATTCTTGTCTGAGATTCTTGTCTGAGATTCTTGTCCAAGATTCTTGTCTGAGATTCTTGTCCAAGATTCTTGTCTGAGATTCTTGTAAAGATTCTTGTCTGAGATTCTTGTGCAAGATTCTTGTCTGAGATTCTTGTCCAAGATTCTTGTCAAAGATTCTTGTCCAAGATTCTTGTCCCAGATTCTTGCCCAAGATTCTTGTCTGAAATTCTTGTCTAAGATTCTTGTCCTAGATTCTTGTTCAAGATTCTTGTCTGAAAATCTTGTCCAAGATTCTTGTCCCAGATTCTTGTTTTAGATTCTTGTCTCCCAGATTCTTATCCACGATTTTTGTCTGAGATTGTTATCCAAGATTCTTTTCTGACAGTCTTGTCTGAGATTCTTGTCTAAGATTCTCATCCAATATTCTTATCCAAGATTCTTGCCCAAGATACTTGTCCCAAGATTCTAGTACGAGAGACTATCTATAAAAATAATGTTATATTTTTGTTTCAGGTCATATTCGTGAAGAGTTTATTCGAAGATCGCGCAGTCAGTTTTACAAGATTAATACCCGGAATATCTAAGTGATAATTAATATAAAAATACTATTAAATAACTAGCAATACTCTAATAACAGTAAAAAGGTAGATACAGGACGTTCTGTATGATGAGTGAAGCTAAAAATAGGAAGACCTCAAAAATACCACAGATTATACAGAATGTCACAAGACCCTTCACGAAGCCGAAGTCTACTCATTTTGGATATTATGCTAAGTGATACCAAAGAGCTCAGATATTTACATAGAGGCGCATTTCCTATTGGCGATCTGTAGACAAACTTTCTGTGATCCAAATTGCCGCTTGGCGGCGTGGCAGTCGCGCTGTGACAGCTGCCTCTACGAGAGCAAGAGAGACGAACGTTCCTCCTGTGTATTTTAACTACGAGAGCAAGAGAGACGGAGAACGATTCCAGCGCCGCCAACGCGCCAACTACGAACTAAACTGGAGACAGTCCCCACTTGGAATCGGCACACGAAATCCTTAAGAACTGCGCTTCTATGTAAATCTGGAGATACTAAGCAAAAATAATACCTGGTAAACGAAGTTTTTTTTTAAAACATTTAAAAACCGCGGTTAAAAGTGCGCGCGCGCAATGCTCCAAATACCTTCTTACCCATAGGTGCATAGGACATCTATAGAACAAATTTGCGGGCCAATTGCATTGATTTTGTACTTGATTAGAAAAAAATTATGGTGACTTTGAGCCTCAATATCTCCTGAACCAGTAATTTCCCAGGTATGGCGTTTAAGTGAACAATTTGAGTGTATTGATTTGTACAATATGGGATTTCAGTTTGCGTTAAGGACTTTGTACACCCTGTATAAAGTAGATGACTCACTACTAACTACTTGTATATATCTCAAATTTTGTGACCAATCCGGTCACAAAATTTGAGATATTAATTCTGAAAGTCGTTTTATTTTTGTAAAATTATTAGCTAATACCCCCGCGGCTCCGCCCTCAATATATTAATAATCCATCTAAAACGTCCTCACTGCCTCCGTGGTCCAGTGGATAGCGTATGCGACTGCTGATCGGAGGTCCCGGTTCGATTCCCGGGTCGGGCATAAGTGTTACTGGGTTTTTCCGAATTCTCAGTAGCAGCACGGAGTCTAGTGATGTGCCCAGTAACGGCAATTGGCTCGCCCCCTATTACGTGGGACCTAAAAATTCATGGCGAAATGTGGGTGTAATATTACACCTCTGCTTACCCCTTCGGGGATACAGGCGTGAGTCTATAAAAAAATCTTGTCCTTCAAATGTAGAAAGCGTGTCTGATTACATAACCTCATCACCTGCATAACAAAAGAAAACATAGTCTTTTTCTTTTTCCGATTAAAGCAAGAACCAAATATTAAGTATGTTCCTTAAACTATCGTTTCATTATAAGATTTTGGCTGTTAAATACTAATTAGTTGTATTAAAAAAACTCAAATTGAGGCCGTAAGAGCGTAGTCTTTTGAGATCATCATCATATCAGCCAAACGACACTGTCCACTGCTGGACATAGGCCTCCCCCAAGGTTCTCCACACAGACCGGTCTTGAGCCGCCCGCATCCAATCGCCTCCCGCGATCTTGACGAGATCGTCGGTCCACCTTGCGGGGGGCCTACCTCTGCTGCGTCGTCCGGTACGTGGCCGCCACTCCAGAACCTTTCTGCCCCAACGGTCATCGGTTCTTCGAGCTATGTGCCCTGTCCACTGCCACTTCAGCTTGGCTATCCGGAGAGCTATGTCGGCGACTTTGGTTCTACTGCGGATCTCCTCATTTCTGATTCGTTGTCGCAGTGAAACTCCAAGCATAGCTCTCTCTATCGCCCTCTGAGTGACCTTGAGCCTTCTGATAAGGCCCATAGTGAGCGACCACGTCTCTGATCCGTAAGTCATCACTGGCAACACACACTGGTCAAAGACTTTCGTCTTGAGACACTGCGGGATATATTTTGAGATATGAGTCGGATAAAAACAATTATAGTTTGACAGTGAAAATACTCTGCGCAACTCTTCGCTATACAGAGTGTCACAAGACCCATCACTAAGCCGAAGTCTACTCATTTTGAACATCATGCCAAGATTGCCAAGTCATACTAAGCAAAAATTATACCGGGGAAACGACTTTTTTAATTCTCTAAAATCTAAATTAATAAATAAGATTTGATAGAATACAGTAATTGCCCAGGTATGGTGCCGAAGTAAAAAATGTTCGGCATGATTGGTACAATAGATATGGGAATTCAGTTTTCTTTAAGGGTTTTTTTACAACCCGTATGTGCGTCGGGCATAACTGAATTCTAGTCGAGTTGCAGTAATCAAATGATGAGATTCACGACTCAAAAAACTTCGCTCGTGTGGCCAAACTTACGAGAAATTTATTTATAAACCATTTATTTATAATATCTTCTTGGGTTTACGCGAATGTTATATTTTGAAATTAAACTACAGTTTACGGATTTCGTGATTTCTGTAAAGATTTCGAAACGTCGGCTAGTAATAAATAAAAAATATAATTTCTAGATCATTAGATTTAAATGTAATAACTTAGTGGAACCAATATATCGTGATAAAATCCGTATATTGTAGTTTAATTTAAACTTTTGACTGCCTCCGTGGACCAGTGGATAGCGTATGCGACTGCTGATCGGATCCCGGGTTCGATTCCCGGGTCAGGCATAAGTGTTACTGGGTTTTTTCCGAATTCTCAGTAACAGCACGGAGTCTGGTGATGTGCCCGGTAACCGTAATAGGCTCACCCTTTATTACGTCGTACCTAAAAATTCATGGCGAAATGTGGGTGTAATATTACACCACTGCCTACCCCTTCGGAAAGTGAGTATAAATAATAAAAATAAAATTAAACTATGTATTTATAAATAATTGTAAGTAACTTCTACCAAAGCACATATACTAGGGTTTTAGAATTAATTTCGTTGTGTACAAAATGTTCGAGCACAAATAATAGTTTAAATAAATAAATTTAAGATACTAGTCCATTCGTTAGTTTTATTTCTACCTACTTAACACAGGAGCAGCAGAGGGTCTCGGGTTCGAATCCACGGCGCGCACCAATGAGTTTTCGGAGTTAAGTGCGTATTAAATTGTTAAATATCGCTTGCTTATCGGTGAAGGAAAATATCGTGAGGAAACCTGCATGTCTGAGAGTACTCCATAATGTTCTCGGAGACATGTGAAGTCTGTCACGCACTTGTCCAGCGTGGTGGACTATGGCCTTACCCTTCTCTTAGTGAGAAGAGTGTGTGTCAGTGGTTCGGCATAGATCGGCCGCCGAACATCTGTGCGGACACTTAGGACACTCTAGCAGGTGACTCATGGTCTGTTCGGGGGCGCCACAGTCGCGTCGTGTAGGCCGAGTCAATCATGCCCCATTTCGCTTGGTTGTATCTGCAGCGGCCAACCTGGCTTCGTAAACGATTCAGGGATCTCCATATGGGCCACTGCAGATTCCTTCCGGGGGGGGGGGGGGGGGCTGATTGATATTTCTGTGTCCATTGACTGATGTTTTGTAATGTTCCTATAAGTTGAGATAATTATATTCGAAGTTGTTCATCATCATCCTTTAACAGTCCACTGCTGGACTAGGCCTCTCCTTTAAAAGGAGGAATTGCCCTACTATACCACGCTGGCCAAACGGGTTGGTATAGGGTTTGTATCAAGTTTTCCTTCTCTTGCAGTGCTGTTCTCTGCATAATATGCTCCCTCTGTCGGCTCTTACGACACCCATGGGATGATATGGGGTGGTGACATTCCGTATTCTTAATCCGTCACAACACGGATAATACTCGTATTGCTATTGTGAAATTACCGACTGTCTCCGTGGTGCAATGGATAGCGTATGTGACTGCTGACCGAAGGTCCCGGGTTCGATGCCCGGGTAGGGAAAGTGTTACTGGGTTTTCCGAATTTTCAGTAGCAGCACGGAGTGTGGTGATGTGCCCGGTAACGGCAATAGGCTCGCCCCTATTACGTGGAACCTAAAAATTCATGGTGAAATGTGGGTAATATTACACCCCTGCCTACCCTTCGGGGATACAGGCGTGAGGCAATAAAAAAGGAATCATTACCTGACTGCGTCAGGAGGAGGAGAATGATTTTTAAAAGAATTAAACTTACCTATCATAACGGCGCTCAAAAAATTACATACCTTGTAGGAAATAAAATAAAACGATTTTCTTTTTTAATCAATATGTAACTGCTTTTAATTTACAGTAAGTAGTCATATTATATACATATTAGCCGTTGCCCGCGGTTTCACCCGCGTCTTGAGGGAACTAGGTACTTCACGTACCCGAAAAACCCAAAATAAAATATAGCCTATGTCCTCGCAGATAATGTAGCTTGCTAATGGTGACCCCCCCGCGGGATCTCCACCTTGACGTGGTGGGGGGGCTCAGTAACCGTGGCTTGGAACCCCGCGGTGAAGCTAAGAGGGATCCAGGAGGGGACGCTCCGCGTGGGCTTGACGGGGCCTGCGCAGGATGCGTCTAACGGTGCGGGTGCGGGGGACAGTTCTGTCTGTCCCTCGCAGTCGGGTGCGGTCGCGGGAGGAGAGGCGTGTCGGTGTTGCGTGCCGCGCGCCCTATCTCCCGCGACCAAATGGGGGCGCACCATTCGATGCGTCGCGGTGGGGCCGCAGAGGAAGAGGAGATGCGGTGTTGCGTTGCCGTCCTCCCTATCCTCTGCGGCCGCTGAGTGTTTTGGTGGCGGAGCCCATCACCTTCATCCGTAGTACGCGTAGTAACATCAACACGCGCCGAGGTGCATGCGTTAATACATCGGTCGCAAGCTTCGCGTCAGCAGTTCTGTCGCCGCGTAAGATTGTGACTGCTGAGTGCTACACAAGCGCCCCGCAGCCCTGCCCCCGACCCCGCGACTTCTCAGTGTATCGCCGCGCGACCTACATCCATAAAGGCTCAGCAGGAAACTGCGAGCACCCCGGTAGCTGCGAAGTTTAAGCCGGAAAAGGCGACAAAACAGGCTGACGTAGCAGATGATGGTTTTGTGACGGTGCAGAGTAGGAAGCGTCGTCAGAAGACCGCCAAGAACTGTTGCGGCACGGCTCCTGTGGAGCCAGGTACAACCGTGCGCACTGCCGCGCCGAACACACCGGTGTACATCTCTCGCTTGCACTACACCACTAAGGCGGAGGACATCGCGGAGTACGTGCGCCAAAAGTCCAACTACATGCCGAGAGTACAGCTGCTGGAGTCGCGACGCAACGTCAACTTCAAGGCGTTTGTGGTGCGGATCCTGACGTGCTTTCTGCCTGTTGTTATGAAGGAGGACTTTTGGCCGAAAGGTGTGGTTTTCCGTCGCTTCCGCGGACAAGTGCCACAAGAACGCACATCAATATTGTGGCCATAAGTGAAGCAATATTAACATAGTATATAAGTATATTTAATAACAAAAATTTTATAATGTATGTAGTATCTAAGGTATATATAAGTATAAAATATTTTATTTTGTTTTATTAGGAAAACTTACAGCTAACATATACAATAAGAACAAAAATACATACAAGGCCATTTAAAAGTTTCCACAGATAGAAAGACACATTAAAAATATAGTATTATAGAAAGTAACTGTCGGTAGACAGTTCAATATAATTATACTAATAAATTACATACATAAACATGCATTAAGGCACAAAGGGTAAAAGGAGGATAAACTATATTAAATTAAAATAGCACAATAGTTATGTTATGAAAAGATAACATAATGAAAGAAAACATTATTTAATATTTTTCTTAGCTTCGAAACACCGGTATCGAATAAGTCGACATCTGTCTGCCGCGAGATCTCGTTAAAAGACCTGCAGGCACGTATAAGAAATGAATTCTGCCTGTATGTAGTCCCAGCAGAGGGAATATGCAAAAGAGTAGGCCTTCGCAATCAATTCGAATGGGTTACTAAACCTAACTTACTCAATAGCTCGGGACAGTCGACTGCTCCCTGAGCAACTTTTGTGAGGTAGGATATGTCAGCAATGCGCCTGCGCTCTTCCAATGGTAAAATATGGAACTTTTTACTCCGTGTAATATAATCGGATAAATATGTTTTAGTTTTAAATTGTAGGAATCTCAGAAAACGTTTTTGGATCATTTCAATTCTATTTATATAAACCTTGTAACTCGGATTCCACACCTGCGAAGCATACTCTAAATGGCTGCGAACAAACGTACAATATAAAATTTTGAAAGTCTTTACATTTTTAAAATCAAATAGTATGAAGCCAAGTGCCCTAGTCGCTTTAGTAACAATGCTTTCAATATGTAAATCAAAGAGCAGCTTGTGGTCAAATATGACTCCCAAGTCTTTAATTGTGCTTGTCCTATGTATCATTATATTATTCAATTTGTAATTGAAAACGATAGGATTCGGCTTTCGAGTAAAAGTACTGACAAAGCACTTGGATACATTTAAGTCAAGATGATTTTTTATGCAATAATCATTAAGGTTATCAAGATCTCTTTGAAGGTCATTACAGTGCTGCATATCTGAGACAGGACATAGAATTTTCATGTCGTCCGCGTATAGGATGATTTTAGATCGAGTGAAACAAGAGCCTATATCGTTGATAAAGATGGTGAACAGTAAAGGACCAAGGAGTGAACCTTGCGGAATTCCTGAAGGAATATTTACAGCTAATGAGCTATAGCCATTCAAAACAACTGTGTGGCAACGGTTCTCTATATATGAGGTAAACCATCTAAATAGATTGCCTCTGATACCCATCTGTAACAGCTTCTGCAAAAGGACGTTATGGTCTGTTCTGTCGAACGCTTTGCTGTAGTCCGTGTAGACTACATCTACTTGAGATGGTTCAGACATAAAGTGTGTCAAGAAGTCAGTGCATACGAGAAGATTTGATACGGTAGACCTATTTTAAAAAAACCCATGTTGATAGTCGTTAAGTGCATGGCGGATACCGTGATCGACCTGTGAATACACAACCTTTTCTAAGACCTTGGCTAGTAGGCACAGTTTGGAGATTGGTCTATAATTTTCAACCTGGTCTTTGGGGCCCTTTTTATGTACAGGAGTAACAAACGCCTTCTTCCAAATATGAGGCACTTTACCCTCGCCAAGAGAACGTCTAAATATAATCGTTACGGGTATTGTAAGGCTTTGAGCACAGCTGACTATAAGTATAGCCGGTATGTTATCCGGACCAGCTGATTTATTTAGGTCTATGGATTTCAAAAGCCTGAATACTTCGAGTTCAGAGACTTCAATCGTGCTAACATCAGCCACAGATTGATTTTGGTTATCAGAATTTCTATCGGCCCCAGCGTATCTGATACAGTCACCTTGACGAAAATTACTGAAAAAGAAATCGTTAAACATACTGCAGATTTCATTCCCTAGCCCTGACGAGCTCGGACCATATTTTATTATGGCTGGATATTCACTACATGTTTGCTTACTTTTTATGTAGGACCAGAGGCTTTAGGAGATTTAGAAATAGTATTTTCAATAAATGCAATATACATATTAAATATATCCTTTTCCAAAAGTTTTGCACGATCACGCAGTACAACAAAAGATTCCAAATCAGACAGATTGCCATACCTTTTATATTTTGCATGATACTTAAATTTTCTTCCAAAATTTTAATAAGGGGAGTTTTATACCATGGGGGATACCTATTTTTTGTCCTTGTAACTTTGGTGGATGTATATCTATCTCGCAGGTTATTCAACCTTGAGTAAACCAATGCCAAAGCGTCATCTACTGTAGCCTGCCACAAATCTTCAACCCAATTAAAACTATCTAAATATTTCGATATAGACTTGAAATCAGACAATTGATGATATGTATGTCAACATTAAATTAAATAAATTGAATTGAAATTGAAACACCTTTTTTTAATCTTCGCTTCACTGAATATTGAAATCCCGCTCTTAATAATAACGAGCCACCTCTTTTATTAACCTTTCGACGACCGAGGACATGAATTCATGTCCTACAAAAAAGTCCCCTTGTTTACCGACGACATGAATTCATGTCCAGATTCCGTCCGTCAATCTATGACGATTTTTACACTGGTCTAGTACCTTTTATCAATTATTTCAAATGGCATTGCATTTTTACGAATCATAGACAGCTATGAAACCTTCTTCTGATCCAATTTGATGTCAAATTAAAAAGTAAAAGGACATTTCATTTCAATGCGCGCGAAACTGTGAATTTTAGCAAATGTTTGCTATTGAAAAGGGGGAATTATTATAATGGATACATGCATATTTTTAGTTTTAATTGTAAAACCCATATTATACAGAATATAAAAATACAAAAATAAACAAAAATATATTTTATTTTTGATTATAGTACGCGACAATTGTCGATAGAACCGGTATTCTAAGATCCGTTCAAAACAGAGAGCTATACAAAACTAAATATACACTCAAATGTTATTATTATAATTGTTTAATATTGGCTATATAAGTGGGTTTCAAGAAATTATAACTCGAACTCTTGAAAACATAAACAAAGACCTCTCAGAGCGATAACATTCAATGTCTAGTACCGCGCGCGCGATGATGTCGTACGGCGCGGTCGTATAGCCAAATTGACGTTTTAGAGGGCGCGGTACTTGAAAGGTTAATTATGTCAAAAGCGTTAGCACCAGAGCTACAACTTGGTGTGCTTTCCGCCATGACGCGGTATGTACTACTGATAACATGCACCCTTTACCTTTTTGTGTCACGCGAAGGGGTAAACAATAGATTACTACCTGCTCGAGACATTTTAGATGCAGGTAATACAGTTTAAAGGCATCATCATCATCATCATCATCAGCCTGCCGTAGTCCACTGCTGGATATAGGCCTCTCCTATGCCACGCCACTGAGCCCGATTTTCGGCTCTTCGTGTCCAGCCGCTGCCAGCCACTTTGCGTATATCGTCACTCCACCTAGCCGGAGCGCGTCCTACACTACGTTTGCCAAGGCGCGGTCTCCACTCTAGAACACGGCTACTCCATCGGTTATCGGTTTTGCGACAGATGTGACCAGCCCACTGCCACTTCAACGTGCTAATTCTCTGAGCTATGTCGATTACCTTGGTTCTCTGTCGGATTACTTCATTACGAATTCGATCCTTCAGAGAAACTCTGAGCATAGCCCTCTCCATAGCTCGCTGAGCGACTTTAAATTGGTGGACTAGTCGCACCGTCAGTGTCCACGTCTCGGCACCGTAAGTTATAACGGGTAGGACGCACTCATTGAAGACTTTTGTCTTAAGGCTTTGCGGTAGGGATGACGAAAAGACTCGACAGAGTTTCCTATATGCCGCCCAGCCAAGCTGTATTCTTCTGCAAGCCTCCCTCTCGAAGTTGTTTCTACCCAATTGCAAGGTTTGCCCAAGGTAGACGTACTCCTGAACAACTTCGAGAGGGGCCCCGTCTAGGATAATCGGTTCCGGAGAGACATGTTAATGGAAGGATGATCAGCCCCTGGAAACATGAAACATGGAAGGTTTACCGCTGCAGCGTGTCACAGAAGTGAAGGATTTAGGCATACTTTTCACTACTGACTTGTACTTTCGGCAACATATCGTAGATATTTGTAAAAAGTAATTTCGAAATTTAGGATTTGTTTTACGTCAGGCAAATAAATTTACAAATATTTCAGCATTAAAGGCTTTATACGAGGCCCTTGTGAAGAGCCATTTAGAACACAATGCAGTAATCAGGAGTCCAAGCGAATCGAAATATAAACTTATGCTAGAAAGAATACAAAATAAATTTATCAGATTTATGTATATGAAGATGTATGGAATATATCCTGGATATCCACTACTGTATCCAACGTTGTTTATCTTGGGCATGGTAGGATATTACAAATTAGAGGTAAGGCGTGAGGTAGCACTAGCTACATATCTGTTTAAAGTGCTTCGTGGTAGAACACAACACGCGGCCATGTTATCTCAGCTAACCCTGTGTGTACCTAACGATTATGTGCGGCGACGACGGAGACCGCGGCTGTTGGTGGTACTGTGCGCGCGTACTAACCTCCTGCAACAGACACCATTAACGCGTGCGTTACGCACGTTGAATTTAGTAGCTGAGCGGATAGACTTATTTGCATGTCCACTGAGCGATTTCATCAGGATAACGTACTGTGTAACAAGTTTAAATATTTGATTATTACATTAATGGTTTTTTATCTTTCTTTGTCCTACGTTTGTCGCATTAGGTTAAGATATCTGTAATGGTAGACGTATGTATGTATATAATAATAAATAAATAAAAATAAATAAATAAATGTTCATTGAACATTATTTTGGTTTTATCCAAGTTCATCCGGAGACCGATGCGAGCAGAAGAATCAGCTAGGCTGCTCAGCATATACTGCAAGTCTTGCACGGTTTCAGCCACGATAATGATATCGTCTGCAAATCTTAAGTGTGAGAGGTACTCGCCGTTTATGTTAATACCGAGTCCTTTCCAGTGCAGCGTCTTGAACATATCCTCCATTGCATTTGTGAACAATTTGGGGGAGATAACATGCCCTTGTCTCACACCTCGATGCAGGTGGATAGGTTCAGTTACTGCTGGTTCTGTACTTGGACGGTCATAGTCGCGGCGTCATACAGACCTCTCAGCACTTGGACGTACCGCCAATCGATTTGGCACCGTTGCAAAGACTCCAGAACAGACCAGGTTTCGATGGAGTCAAAGGCCTTCTCATAGTCCACAAACGCTAAGCACAGGGGCTGATTATATTCCTCTGTCTTCTGTATAATCTGCCGCACTGTGTGGATGTGGTCTATGGTGCCATACCCTCCTCGAAAACCGGCCTGTTCGGGCGGCTGAAACTCGTCGAGTCTACGCGCGAGAAGGTTCGTGATGACCCTGGAAAACAGCTTATAGACGTGGCTCAAGAGCGAGATCGGTCGATAGTTCTTCAACAGAGTTTTGTCTCCCTTTTTGTAGAACAAAACGACTATGCTCTTGCTCCACGCCCTTGGAGTTCTCCCCGAGAACAGGACAGAATTAAATATGCGTTGGAGCTGCTCCAGTATAGGTTTTCCACCTGCCTTTAGCAGCTCCGTCGTAATTCCATCTTCCCCGGGGGCTTTTCCATTTATAAGCTGCCTCAGGGCCACCACGATTTCGTCTTGGCTGACGTCTGGCAACTCTTCCGTGAAGTGGCGGGTTAAAGTGGCTCTTGGATCCTCAGAGTCAGGTTGGGGACGGGATGCTTTCGAGGTGTAGAGGTTGCCGTAGAAGCTCTGAACCTCCGCAAGAATCTCCGGTCTAGAAGTGGCGACTTTCCCGTCTGACGTGGTCAGCTTTGTCAGATGACTTCGACCTAAATGCTGAGTAAAAACTTTCGACCCCCGATTTCGCTCGATCGCATCTTGTATAGAGCGTGTATTGGAGCTACGGAGGTCGCGTCTTACCAGCTTGAAGATATTTTTATTTAGATCTGACGAAGTGCCTGCCGGGTTTTCTCGTCGCATCTCTATGAGCTGCAGAGATTCTCGCGAAAGTTGAGATCTCCTGCCGGTGTGCTGCGTCTTAAAGAGTTTAAAGGCGATATTGAATAATTATGAGTTTCATGTCTGGTGCAGAGAGTCGAGGTTGTTGAAGTTAGTTTGGGTTGAGTTGACACAAACCACAGATTACACTTAAATCACAGTTTATTTCTAAAGTTATTGTTAGTATTACACTTGTTAAGATTTAGATAATAATCCGCGGCAATCGATATATCAACTAACTATACTTCTTATTAGGTAAACGTTATAAAGAAAAGTAATGTGTAGGTCGCGCATGTACCTAAGCAAAATGCGTACGGAAGCTAAAGGTCGTCTGTAAATACATACATATTATACATAGAACCACCCAGACCAAGACAAACATTCATGTTCCTGCACACAAATGTTTGACTTGAGCGGGAATCGAACCCGCGACCTTCGGCGTAGCAGTCGCTTACACTCCCGCGGCGCCAACCGGTCTGTACGTTAACCGTACATTTCATGACAACATAAAAAATAAATGATTTAACAAACGTCAAATACCTATATCAAGACGATATTTAAGATAATATTTTATTGGGGGCCGACAGGAAATTATGATTCCGTTTGGCCCCGTTAAATTGTAGTGGGGGACAACAGTACAAACATTCCTTTTGACCCCCAGTGGGGCCGAAGAGTTGGGGGACAAGAGGAATAACCCACAATTTGTACTTTTCTCAATACTTTTCTCATTTTCCATATCAACTTGCGCCCCCTAGGCCTTCGGCTGGAGTACTTGCTCCACCCCCCCCCAGACAATCCGCTGGCGACGCCCTGGTATACAAGAACAACAGTATTCAACCACGGCATTCCTTTCTTCATTTCGTCTATTATAAAGCACACAGGTGTGATAATCCTTTCTTCGGATATGCCGTGATTGAATCCTGCATCTCAACAGAACGTTATTTTGTATATACTTAACATTAATTCTTTCGGGATGTCTGTGTATGTCAATATCATACACACCTGTTTCGTTTATATGTTCGCTGCAATAATAAACAATTATCAGGTCCGGTAAGAGTTAGCTTTGTCGTTAAAAAATCGAAAGATCCACAGAAAAGAAAACGCAAAGAAGTAGCACACTCAACGCAAGCGCAGGATAGACTGACAGCGCCATTCAAGTATTCCTTTCATGTCCTTGGCGTCACAATGCATCTCAGTCACTCGCATTAGAACGAGTAAAACAACATTGTACACTTGCATTTCCTTAGCTTCGCTTGCCACGTCGCGTCGCTATCGTTATTCGTCTCTCTCATTTGTGTTAATGTAAGTGAAACATCCTCTGTCGACCACTCCCTCGCGTTACCACTGACGTTTCTGTCTCATCATAACGCAATAGTCAAAAGAAACAACAAGAGAGTGAAAATATTGTAAAATACATAAACCGGCCAAGTGCGTGTCGGGCCACGCGCAATGTAGGGTACATTGCGCGTGGCCTGGTCCGTAGTAGCCCATAATGGCCATTATTGATAATAACTTCTGTTTCACATGGGACTAAAAACGGGCATCTTTAAGATTAAGCCAACGCTCCCAATGTAAACACACAGAAATAGGTATTTATAAGTTAACCGACGATTACTCGTAAAGTAGTGATGTCTACTTAGCCGTGATAATTTTCCTTTTAAATTCGTTATATGTACTACATTTGTGATTTTTTTCACCTCTTCCAAATTAATAGTTTAGCCGGCAGAGGGAGGGGGGGGACACACTTGAGTCTAACAATTTTTTTCACTTTAAAGCTTGATATTTGACAAACCAATCACTTAATCGAAAAATGGTTTGAGCAAACTAATAATATTTTTTTAAAACCTATCCAATGATACCCCACACAATGGGGTACTCAACCAAAAAAAAAATTCAACCTATACACCACTATTTTTTAATTAGTACAAAAATTTTAAGGACAGATTAGCGAAGATGTTATTATCATATATGTGACGTAAGAATTTCATAATATCAATAAAGAGCAAAGTTATTATCATTTGTTTATTGTAGAAAATCTCACTTAAATCATAGTCATATTTTACAATCCATTCACTAATTCATTGATAATATTCCATCCTGCTAATTCGCATTCTCTCTGTCGCACTTATGCGCACTTATGATGTAGGTAGCCATAGAAAATAAAATGAAGAAAAACAAAAAATCTAGGTAGTTATTTTTTAATTTTGTTAATTCTACCCTCTCCTTCATACTTCATTCGGGCTTAGGACCGGTAAAATTTATCGTTTAACAAGTAATTAAATACGGAGGTATGTAATTAGAAAGCAAACAAATATCAAAATAAAAGATGGTGTTCTGGACTAAAAGAAAAGAGTAATTTTGGCGCATTTATGAAGTTAGAATCATCTGCTATTTACAAATTATTTTATCATCATCATGTCAGCCTAGAGACGTCCACTGTTGGACATAGGCCTTCCTCAAGGTGTGTGGAGAACACAGACCGATTTTGAGCCGCCCGCATCATATTATTATTTACTTAAGTACGTATTATTTACTAAACTTACAAGTATTTCCATAGTCCTTCGAAATGTCCATCACCGTTGTCAAAAGCATCCAATATGCACTGTTTTAATTGTTTGACACTGACCCGGTCACTGTTGTACACTCACAATACGATGTCCATGGGTACACAGCTGCATTCACGATTTTTCCACTCAAAAAGTACGCACGAAGCATAACTACATACTCCCGTGATATGAACTGATATGATAAGCCATCGCGTCGGGCAAACGTAGACAAACAATTAACTTTTGCAATGAAATTAGATACGCTCACTTTAGCTAACAATTTAGTACTGTTTGTCGCATCGTCGGGGCGTGGCGCAGGTGCAGAGGGGCGGGGGGGGGGTTTATTTATCAATGTTTAATTTTACTATGATAGTACACGGGTCGGTCATAGTATTAGTATTGCATTTACCAATTATCACGTATTTTTGTGGACAGGTTTGGGACTTAGTGTTTTTATTTTTCAACTACATAAATATGATCAGTTAAAGATACTTAGTGCCCTGTTAAATTTTTTGTACTAATTAGTAATAGTGGTGTATATGCAGGGGAGATACCGTTAAAAAAATATTTTCCTAAATTTTATTCTACAGTTTTGTTGCAATATCGTATGTCTATATTCATGTCAAATATCAGCTTTCTAGCACCAGGCGTTTTTGAGCTAGACTCGGACGGACAGACGGACGGACATGACGATACTATAAGGGTTCTTTGTGGACTACGGAACCCTAAAAATGAGCTTGAGATTTTACTCTCATTTCACCGTGATCCTGGAGATCGGAGGCGTGACTTTATGGCAGTGGGACTACCTTGGGGGTACCTTTTCAAACAAAAAATATTTTTTAAACCGGTCCATAAATACTCATACGAACGAATTTTTCATAACAGCGCCTGAACTATTTTCATATCAATTTTTTCATATGAAGGTGTAACAAAATGAACTTAGGAAGTATGCCATATTTTTTATACATTGTCTTTTTTTTAGATGTCACTTTGTTTCCATACAAAATATATATATACACGCTGATTTTTTATTGGTTTAGGAAAAAGAAACCTCATGTCCGAAATAAAATCCTCTATTCATATTCAAAATCAAAATTCATCTAGCACCTAAAACAAAAAAGTTAAAAGTCAGTAACTGCTGGAAATACGTAGGAACGCACGATTCTCTCGGGTTAGGTATGTTCGAGCGCCGCGCGGTCGTGACCTCGCCGCGTGCGCCGGCCGCACCGTCAGCTGTTACCTACAGCGGTTGTAGGTAGTTAGTGCGGACCGAGTGATACGTAATTTACTTAGAAAACACGATTTAGGTAATTACGATGCCAACAATTTTAAACACATGTTTTTTCTTCTTTTGTTCTCTTTTTAAGAACCACTCCCGCACCCTAGTGTTAAATCCTGTGTTACGAGGGTCATTACAAACCTACCACTAACGGACACAGGAGTCGAAACAAGGATTTATGAATCACACAAAGTTTTGTGTCAAACATCGCTTAAAGCACTACGCCAACCATGAAGTGCAGTAATAAATAATTAGAACAATAAACGTATGTAACTAAATAGTTAAACCTATTCAATAATTCCTTCGTACATTACTCGGACTTAAGAATCAAGAATCGTTGAAATAAGCTGTGGGTTCACGAAATCATAATGAACTTTTAGAAGAAACACGATAAAGTAAGAATTTTTAGTTACGTTACGTTGTTTGTCATAGGTACCTACATTATCTTTTGAATAACTAGACAAAGATTTTAACAATGGAAAAGTTTAGTACTTGCGTATTTCTAACGTATTTAAAAGAATGTAACCCCAGTAGGTATTCAAAAATCGTTTACCTTTGCTGTCTGCTGCCTACATCACAATCAATTGACACTTTTCACACATTGTCTATTAGTTTCACTTGTGTTCACCTTATCTTATCACCTATGTATTTTAACTACACTTCGAACACGTCGCTTCTTCCGTGTTCTCTCCAAACACGTAATAACTAGGTACATAGGATCCATAATACTCGATTTATTACGTAACACGGACACAAAGTGATGGGATAAAACGTGACATACAACTATCTCGCTGACCTAATTTCTTAAGACTGAAGAGTGAAGTTCAAGGCTACGGACTGCCGGCCCATGCCAAATGAACCCGAACACAGTCACATATATATATATTGTATGGATTACATATATCGTCACGCCTTTTATTCCCGAAGGGGTAGGCAGAGGTGTATTTCTATACCCACTTTTCGCCAGATATACTTTAGTCCCACGTAATAAGGGGCGAGCCTATTGCCGTACCGGGCACATTTCCAGACTCCGTGCTGCTACTGAGAATTTCGGGACAGAAAAACCCAATAACACTGCCCGACCCAGGAATCGAACCCGGGACCTCCCGATCCCACGCGCACATTTATGCCGCGAGACCAACGAGGCAGTCGTATAGGATTTGATGTCGAGTTTTCCGTCTCTACGCAAATATGGTATTTGCATCGTGTTATCCCTCAGTCGCCTCTTACGACACCCACGGGAAGATAGGGGGTGGTGACACTTGTATTCTATGCCGTCAACCACACGGCAAATTTGTATGGATTGTGGGACAATATGTCACTTTGTTTCCATACAAAATATTGTATGGATTGTGGGACATCTCCTTTGTGGCTCATTTTACCATCTTGTATGGTTCCAGCAGAAAACGTAACTATCGTGCAGATTTCGTTCGTTTGTATACATCTCGTAATTACAGTACTTGTGGTACTTACGGCATTTAGTTAATCTCGTAACCGCTTGGAACGCTGTTCAAGACATACAGATAATTAACTTACGTCGTCGATAAGCGATTATCGGCCGGTAAATTCGTAGTATAGGTGCAGATAAGAAACTGTCTTTGTTATGTGCAGTTGATGATAAACAGTTTCAGTGTAACAGACAGATTTTCGTACAGTTTTGAGGAACTGTCTCTAAATTATGCAAGCGATGAGAAACAGTTTTACCCACATCTTCGTCTTTATAATGTTGCGTTGAAGAGAATCCGTGGCTGCTCAATGCAGCCGTTCAGAAACAGGATGAGAAACTGTCTCTTAACAATTCAAACGATGAGAAATAGAAGTCCTAACATGAAGCTGTTGAGAAACAGGCTTTTTTAAACGTGGCTGATGATAAACTGTCTTTGTTCAGTTATTAATTTCAGTTGATGAGAAAATGTACCTGGTCTATGCAGACGATGAGAAACAGTTAAGTTTATATGTAGCTGAAGAGAAACTGTTTTTGTTACATTCGATTTATACAATTTTAAGAAACTGTTCCTGTTCAATGCAGAAGCTGAGAAACAGGTTTGCATTAATAATGGTGATGATATACTATTTTGGTTATTTGCAGTGTGGCGTATGACCGGTACCTACCGAGTGTACGTCATAATACCGTCCATACGCTCGGCCAATCAGAGAAGGCCATCGTCCGCGCCCGTGAGTTTTGCCCATATTTGGTTACACGCCGACACGAAATCTGATGGAGGGCCCGGTATATAAAGGGGCCGACAGAGAGGCCGGCACCGCTACTCTAACGTCGCTTCTATTACCTACCTACTATAACTAAGCGTACCTACTGACCCTACGTCGTATCTACGTGTATCCTGGTCCCAGCTACGGGTAAGCACTACATTTACTGCGTTAGCGTACTGCCCATCTCTCTACCTGCTAGGTGAGGCCGGCTGACGCCGCCTGCCTGACTCTGTTGGTTGTGGCTCTCCTAATGCTGCTTTCCTTCAGGTTCCAGGTTTACCTTAAGCTCCGGGCTACGCTACCTAGACCGCTACACCTGCTGCATCGCCTTCGGCGTCACCTCTGCCGAAGAGTCTGGCCTGACCCCGCTCATCGCACACACACCGCCGGCACTTGCCAGCTGAACCAGCTGAACCAACGGCCTGCGATGATCTACCGCTACGCGCAGCCTTCGAGCAGCCTGCCTACACACTACCGGAGGGAACAGCGTGGGAGACTGCAGCCCTTAGTGTTCAGGCCAGTGTCGTGTTGTTGGTCGGTCATACTCGTGGCAAGGGAAGTGAGGCAATACTCGGCAAATAAACGCATAGAACCTTTTCTGCGTTTTACTACTACCAGAACCCGTTACAGTGGCGCCTACGTGGGTTATTGTCTCGCTTCCGTGCTCGAGTTCTCTTCTAGCAGGTCTCCATTATTGTAAGCGAGGAGGTGCGGCTACAGTGAACCGGTACGTATTGTTGTACTAATTGTCTACCTTTTAGTGTAACTACCTACTACGTACTAGTTCGCAATGTTGAATTCTAACGTTTTTCTAATTAGTCCTAACCGCGCGTAATCTACCTTCCACTAAAATTTTATCATATGCCTCCGAAATTTTCACCGGTAACGCACTTCGCTGGTACCGCGGCCTAAAAGAATATTTCAATACATGGGAAGAACTCACCACTAAATTAATAGACGATTTCACACCGTACGATTATGACTACCGGTTATTAAATGAAATCCGCCGACGTACTCAAGGTGCTACCGAAACTATAATAATTTATCTCTCGATAATGAATCAGCTGTTCGCTAGGCTGTCACCGTCAAAGCGATTGTCCGAACGCGAAAAGTTAGACATCCTATTGCATAACATACGTCCATGCTACTCACTAGTGCTAGCTCCGTCAATATCTTCAATAGACAGTATAGCAACGCTGCAGACGTTATGTTTAAACTACGAACGGATGAAATGTTTGAACTCTCAATTCCGCGAACCGTATTACAGTAACGACACGTTGGCACCAGACCTAGCTTACAGTCACAAACCTAATAACCGAGCGCGTAAAAATTCCTACAATAATTATCCCGTTGCTACTATAGAGGGTATGTCCGGAAAACCCGAATACACTGAGAACAACGAACCTAGCAAACCTAAGTCTAAACCTAGCTCTGTCGCTCTAGTCACGTCCAAGTACTGCCCGCGCTGCTGTATCAATGATCACAGTTTGAATGAATGCAAACGCGATCGGTTCGCAATTTGCTTCAAGTGCGGCCGTAGGGAAGTGACATTCCCTAACTGCCCGAACTGTAAATCGACGAAACCAAAAAACTAGTTGGTCAGGGTCGGGGCGTGTCAAAATTTAAGTTAGGTTCTACAACCTATTCAACCAATTTTGACAAAGATGATTGGAGAAATTGGCTAAACACTCTAAAAGTGTATTTCTCTAGTTATTCCGTCGCCTCGATCCTGGATAATAAACCTAAAAATGACCTACGGCCCTATGTTAACGTAACGATTAACAGTTTACCTATTTGTGGATGGCTCGATTCCGGTTCAGCCATTACAATTCTAGGTAACAACTACCATCTGGAGGTAATTACTAAAACCGGGTTAGAAATACAGCAGTGTCACAACACTAATTCCATTCGGTCCGCGGGTGGAAATATATTGTTGCCGCGCGGTTTTATCAACTTACCCAATACTTTTAATAATCAAACCCACTTATTGAAAGCTTATATTATTCCAGAAGTTACAAGTAATTTAATTTTAGGCATCGATTTCTGGAAATTATTTAAATTACTGCCTAACCATATCGCATCCGTATGCATGTCTAAAACATTGCCGTGTAGTGTGTTAAGTGAAAATAAGCCGAGTAACACGAACGTATTGCAATCTTTTAGTGAGTTGAGTGAGTCACAACAAAGAACGGCTAAGTTAATTATAAAGCAATACGAGTCGATTTCTACTGAAAAAACCGGTTTAGGACGAACTCACTTAAGAGAACATGCAATAGACACTGGCGATTCTGCGCCGATACGCCAAAGATATTATAGGTTACCGCCGGCGAAATTAAAAATAGTTATTGACGAATTAGACGAAATGCTTGCATTGGGAGTGGTAGAAAAATGCGAAAGTCCGTGGTCGTCACCGATTTTACTAACGCCTAAGAAGGATGGAAAACTAAGGTTTTGCTTAGATAGTCGGAAACTTAATTCTATTACTAAAAAAGACGCGTACAAACTACCTTACGTATCCCAAATTTTAGACAACCTAGGAACGCTAGATATCTAAGTAGTATAGACTTATCTAAGTCCTTTTGGCAGAAGCCTCTTCACGAATGTGATCGTGATAAGACTGCGTTCTATGTGCCTGCTAGAGGAACATTAAGATTTGTGACTATGCCGTTTGGTTTAAGGACGCGTTTACGCTTGTATCAAAAAACCACATATTTCCGGTACATTTTACGACAATTTTAGATAATAACTAATAAAACTAATGATTACGATAAATTGATTACTTTTTTATCTATAAATCAATTTGAAAATAAATAAAAAATATTTAATTAATATTAATGTAAAATCGATTCGAAACGGCCTCTTAAATCAAAAATAGGCATAATTATACTGCTATTTTTGGGTACAATTTTCTCTCTATTTTTACATTTATTTAGATTTTCAAAGATAGAATAGGGTAGTAAATATAGTCAACTCAAAAACAATTTGATTATTTTTTTCAAAATATTGTAAATTGACTCAAAAAAAGCAAAAAATCATCTTACATTTTTCTTCTATTTTGCTCGCATACGTGTGTCTTAATGTGTGGCAATAAGGTTCGTTTTATTTAGCCACTTTCTTGATTTATATATCCAAATTCTGCAATGAGATCTCAGTCTGCGCTTGAGCGCCGTCGGGAGTGGACTCTATGTCGCTTGTCGCTGTAGCCCGAAGACGAAAAAAGCAATATACGAATACAAAATATTCGCTAAAATCAATTTGATACTTCTCGTATTCTGTGCGAATTACGTACAAGTAAATTTCTTTTGTATAAATGGACATTATTACTTTATTTTCTCCGTTATGTTGAGTCAGGATATATTTCGGTATTTAGATATTATTTTGTTTCTTGCGTTGAAATCTGGTAAGATTATCTGGACTGATGGTATACCATCCCGTTCAAGTGTTGCGACTGGAACTCATAAAAGAGTAGACCTAGTTATGCCAGGTTGGGGCTCATTTTATTTGTTTAGGTGAGACCATACCTAGTGAAGTAACCTTCCAAGGTTATTCGATGAGTCTTGCTGGTACTCATATGTGAGTAAAGCTACGCATGCCGAGTTTGGACTCATTTTGTTTGTACATAAGAGACCCTACCACTGGAACTTATGAAGTAACCTTCCAGGGTTATTCAATGACTCTTGCTGGTACTCATGTGTGAGTAGAGCTAGGCATGCCGAGTTTGGGCTCATTTTGTTTGTACATAAGAGACCCTACCACTGGAACTTATGAAGTAACCTTCCAGGGTTATTCAATGACTCTTGCTGGTACTCATGTGTGAGTAGAGCTAGGCATGCCGAGTTTGGACTCATTTTGTTTGTACATAAGAGACCCTACCACTGGAACTTATGAAGTAACCTTCCAGGGTTATTCAATGACTCTTGCTGGTACTCATGTGTGAGTAGAGCTAGGCATGCCGAGTTTGGGCTCATTTTGTTTGTACATAAGAGACCCTACCACTGGAACTTATGAAGTAACCTTCCAGGGTTATTCAATGACTCTTACTGGTACTCATATGTGAGTAGAGCTAGGCATGCCGAGTTTGGGCTCATTTTGTTTGTACATAAGAGACCCTACCACTGGAACTTATGAAGTAACCTTCCATGGTTATTCAATGACTCTTGCTGGTACTCATGTGTGAGTAGAGCTAAGCATGCCGAGTTTGGGCTCATTTTGTTTGTACATAAGAGACCCTAGCCCTACCACTGCATTTTATGAAGTAACCTTCCAGGGTTATTCAATGACTCTTACTGGTACTCATATGTCAGTAGAGCTAGGCATGCCGAGTTTGGGTTCATTTTGTTTGTCCATAAGTGACCCTACCACTGGAACTTATGAAGTAACCTTCCAGGGTTATTCGATGACTCTTGCTGGTACTCATATGTGAGTAGAGCTAGGCATGCCGAGTTTGGGCTCATTTTGTTTGTACATAAGAGACCCAACCACTGCAACTTATGAAATAACCTTCCAGGGTTATTCGATGACTATTGCTGGTTCTTATAATAATATGTGAGTAGAGCTAGGCATGCCGAGTTTGGGCTCATTTTGTTTGTACATAAGAGACCCAACCACTGCAACTTATGAAGTAACCTTTCAGGGTTATTCAATTACTCTTGCTGGTTCTCATATGTGAGTAGAGATAGGCATGTCGAGTTTGGGCTCATTTTGTTTGTACATAAGTGACCCTACCACTGGAACTTATGAAGTAGCCTTCCAGGGTTTCTCGATGACTACTACGTCTACTCACATATGAGAACCAGCAAGAGTCATTGAATAACCCTGGAAGGTTACTTCATAAGTTGCAGTGGTTGGGTCTCTTATGTACAAACAAAATGAGCCCAAACTCGGCATGCCTAGCTCTACTCACATATAAGAACCAGCAAGAGTCATCGAATAACCCTGGAAGGTTACTTCATAAGTTCCAGTGGTAGGGTCTTTTATGTACAATCAAAATGAGCCCAAACTCGGCATGCCTTGTTTTACGCACATATGAGTACCAGCTAGTGTCATCGAATAACCCTGGAAGTTTACTTCATAAGTTTCAGTGGTAGGGTCTCTTATGTATAAACAAAATGAGCCCAAACTCGGCATGCCTAGCTCTACTCACATATGAGTACCTACCAGCAAGAGTCATCGAATAACCCTGGAAGGTTACTTCATAAGTACCAGTGGTAGGGTTACTTATGTACAAACAAAATAAGCCCAAACTCGGCATGCCTAGCTCTACTCACATATGAGAACCAGCAAGAGTCATTGAATAACCCTGGAAGGTTACTTCATAAGTTGCAGTGGTTGGGGGTCTCTTATGTACAAACAAAATGAGCACAAACTCGGCATGCCTAGCTCTACTCACATAAGAGTACCAGTAAGACTCATCGAATAACCTTGGAAGGTTACTTCACTAGTACCAGTGGTAGGGTCTCACTAAAACAAATAAAATGAGCCCTAACCTGGCATAACTAGGTCTACTCTTTTATGAGTTCCAGTCGCAACACTTGAATGGGATGGTATTTACTTAGGTACCAGATTTCAACGCAAGAAACAAAATAATATCTAAATCCCGAAATATATCCTGAATCAACATAATGGAAAAAATAAAGTAATAATGTCCATTTAGGTATATAAAAATAAGAAACTTATTTGTACGTAATTCGCACAGCCAGGCCACACACATGGATACATATCACAAAAAATTCTAAGTCTCAAAGTTATTTAGTTGAACTACATTTCCGCAAGTTACCGTACGTAGTACGTACTGTTGCCGCCGTGTCGCTGTAGTGACGCGATTTTGTACCTACTAATTTTGTAAACGCGTCCTTAACGAATGCGCCTGCGACTCAACAGCGTTTGGTGGATCACTTGTTTACGAACAGTCCTGAGTTCGAAAACTCTGTATTCGTTTTTTTAGATGATATCGTGCTTATAACGCCATCTTTTAATGCTCATGTGTCACTATTAAATAAAGTATACGAAAAATTAAAATCGGCCAACCTTACCATTAACTTAGAAAAATCTAATTTTTTCCGTGATGAATTGAAGTACTTGGGCTACGTAGTAAACTCTAAAGGATTACAAGTAGACCCATGTAAGGTGGAAGCCATTCTTCAATATGCTACGCCTAAGAATAAAGAAGAAGTCAAAAGGTTCTTAGGCATTGCATCATGGTATCGGCGATTTATGCCTAATTTTAGTACTATTGCGGGTCCTTTGAACAAACTTACCTCTACCGGTAAGAAAGCCTCACCATTTCAGTGGTCGGTGGAAGCTGATAACTCGTTTTGTAAACTAAAACAATTGTTAAGCTCCGCACCAATATTATCGTGTCCCGATTACGAGAAACCTTTTCAAGTTCACACAGATGCGAGTGCGAGTGGCATCGGTGGGTTGCTTACACAAGAAATAGATGGCGTGGAACTACCAATCGCTTACATGAGTAGGTCACTAAATGCACAGGAACAAAACTACAGTATAACAGAACGGGAGACATTAGCAGTTCTAACAGCCCTCGAATATTGGCGCTGTTATTTAGATAACGGGTTAAAGTTCGTGGTGTAAACTGACCATTCTGCACTGAAATGGTTCCTAAACTTGAGCAACCCGACTGGTAGATTAGCTCGGTGGTCGGTTCGTCTGTCAGCCTTTAACTTCGAAATAAAGCATCGGCGCGGCGCAGATAATATAGCCGATGCGTTATCACGATCCCTACCTGTAAATATAATTAACGCTAATAATAATAACGTGAATGACCCTAATGTTGACACTGATCAATGGTATTCAGCCACCTACAATGGTTGTTTATCTTCGCCTAATGACTATCCAGACTATTCTATTAAAAATAATAAATTGTATCGTTTGATAAAATCTAGGTGTATGCTACGTAAGGAGTTCGAATGGAAAGAAGTACTACCTTCTTCTGATCGAAATAATGCCATATTAGAGAACCATGCCGAACCCACTTCGGGGCATTTCGGTATATTTAAAACTTACAAGCGCTTAGCACTGCGTTACTATTGGCCCAAAATGCGCGATGACGTAGTTAAGTTCATAAATTCTTGCGACACTTGTATCGCGCACAAACATCAGAACCATGCACCATTGGGAACCATGGGACGACCCAAAGTGTGTTCACGACCCTTCCAAACCATTAGTGTAGATTTGGTGGGGCCATTACCCGTCACAAGAAAACAAAACGCCTACATCTTTGTTGTTACTTGTTGTTTTAGTAAATACTGTCTACTTTTTCCTATCAGGCGCGCAACTGCTGAAATAATAACTAATATTTTGAAAGAAAAAATATTTTTAGTTCATGGTATACCATCTACAATTATATTGGACAATGGTAAACAGTTTGTCAGTGCTACTTTAAAAGCAATGTTGCGCAAGTACAAAATCCCTAATCTTCATTATACTCCTAAATATTCCCATGTCAATACGGTCGAACGCTATAATAAAACCATTGGTTCTACCTTAGCGGCGTTTGTAGGAAATGACCAGAGATTATGGGACACTCTCCTACCTAAGGTGCAGTTTGCATTAAATACTGCAGTTAATGAAGTCACGGGCTATACACCTAGTTTTTTAGTCTATGGACGTGAATTAGTTCCATGCGGCTCACACTATGTCGACACGGACGCTGATGATATAGTATACATACCTAGGGACGATTACGCAGAAAACATAGGTCACTTGTCAGGCATAATTGACAAAGTTCAGGCACTCCTCATTCAAGCTCATGCTAGGAATTCCCAAACGTATAATTTACGCCGTAAACCAGCTGAGTTTAATGTGGGAGACACTGTGTGGAAAAGGACTTTTTATCAGAGCGACAAGGATAAGTCCTTCTGTAAGAAACTAGCCCCTAAATTCGTGAAGTGCACAGTGATTAATAAAAAGTCGCCCCTCGTTTACGAGTTGTCGGACGCGTCTGGAAATTCTATTGGGTTTTGGCACATAAAGGACCTAAAACTTATACACTATGGTGCCTAACTATTTGTTACAAACCGTAGAAGACTTTCCCTTCTTTCTCTCTATATGCCGTCTTAGCTTGGGCAGTAGCGGACATGAGTCCGCTACTGTCCAAGCTAAGACGGCATATAGGTCTATGAAGACCTAACGCAGTTATTCAGATTTTCCTTGTTAGCCACGTAAAATCCTCTCCTAAGGCGGGCGGTATTGTGGCGTATGACCGGTACCTACCGAGTGTACGTCATAGTACCGTCCATACGCTCGGCCAATCAGAGAAGGCCATCGTCCGCGCCCGTGAGTTTTGCCCATACTTGGGTTGGTTACACGCCGACACGAAATCTGATGGAGGGCCCGGTATATAAAGGGGCCGACAGAGAGGCCGGCACCGCTACTCTAACGTCGCTTCTATTACCTACCTACTGTAACTAAGCGTACCTACTGACCCTACGTCGTATCTACGTGTATCCTGGTCCCAGCTGCGGGTAAGCACTACATTTACTGCGTTAGCGTACTGCCCATCTCTCTACCTGCTAGCTGAGGCCGGCTGACGCTGCCTGCCTGACTCTATTGGTTGTGGCTCTCCTAATGCTGCTTTCCTTCAGGTTCCAGGTTTACCTTAAGCTCCGGGCTACGCTACCTAGACCGCTACACCTGCTGCATCGCCTTCGGCGTCACCTCTGCCGAAGAGTCTGGCCTGCCCCGCTCATCGCACACACACCGCCGGCACCTGCCAGCTGAACCAACGGCCTGCGATGATCTACCGCTACGCGCAGCCTTCGAGCAGCCTGCCTACACACTACCGGAGGGAACAGCGTGGGAGACTGCAGCCCTTAGTGTTCAGGCCAGTGTCGTGTTGTTGGTCGGTCATACTCGTGGCAAGGGAAGTGAGGCAATACTCGGCAAATAAACGCATAGAACCTTTTCTGCGTTTTACTACTACCGGAACCCGTTACAGCAGTTGATGAGAAATTGCCTCTTCTAAAAAAGGGTCTGTAATGAGTTCAGTTACTGACTTACAAAAGTAAGTGCGTAGTGTGCAACGTACAAGTCGTGCTTTAATTTTGAGTGTACTGTGTGTTTATTAACCGTTCCTACTTGATCTGATGCATGAGTGTATTTATTTTATGTACTTTATTGGTTAACTGCTTACTAGCAGTAAAGACCGTGCTGTGTCTACCGTTGTTACTGGATCTAAGTTGTTAGCAAGTGTTGGGGAAACTGACTCCAGGAAACTTCCCGATTCATCACAGGTCACTAAAAGATAAACTGCTACTCTCATTAAACAAACTTTTATTTACATTACACAATTCTTACATTATATTATAATTAATAATATATTACATTAATTAATTATTTAATAATAGTATCAGTATATTTCCGTGGTTCAATAAAAACTTGAAAGTCTGTCTCTTTAAATAATTAATCTTTTATTTCAAATATAAACATGTAGGTATATCTCAGGGACGCATTTTAGGTCCGCTTTTTTCCTCTAAATGTTATTACTAATGACCTTCCATCAAAGTAGGGCCCACCCCATTATTATTAATATTTAATAAGCTTGATGAGTTTTGTTATGGGACTTCATGTATGCTGAAGAGCACGCGGCATGGTATCTTTTTGATAGCACGCATGGCATGACTTTCTATAAAATAAATGAATAGTAACGAAACGAAAAACACGCTTCTATAAAAGCACGTAAAAACAATAAGTTAATTATGGATCGTTCACGTTGTCTCTATTTCTGGGCTGATGTGTAAACTATGTGCTTTTAATTATAATATTTGATTGTAAAGGCGTGGGGTGCTGGAACAGGAAAGACTTTCTTAATTTGTTGAAAAACCAACCAACCTCGGTTAGTATAATTTTCTGTTTTATAATCTTAAACCCTTTATTTTAAACACAGCTGCTCGATATCGAGGTTCAGGAGGAAGGGGATGTCTTGTCACCGGTGTGTATAAGCATATGAGCCTTAAAATATTTCTTCTTGCCAAAACATTTCATACATACATCACACTTGTATGGTTTGCTCCTGGTGTGTAATCGCATGTGCAAGTTTAAATTACTCTTTCGATTAAAACATTTCATACATACATCACATTTGTATGGCTTGGCACCGGTGTGCACATGCATGTGCATGTTTAAATGATATTTTTTGCCAAAACATTTCAAACATACATCACACTTGTAGGGCTTGTCACCGGTGTGCACACGCATGTGCGCGTTTAAATTACCGATTTGGCAAAAACATTTCATACATACATCACACTTGTATGGTCTTTCACCGGTGTGCACGCGCATGTGCGTGTTTAAATGATGTTTTTTAACAAAACATTTCATACATATTTCACACTTGTATGGCTTGTCACCAGTGTGCACACGTATGTGCTGGTTTAAATTAGATTTTATCGTAAAACGTGTCATACATATGTCACACTTGTATGGCTTGTCACCGGTGTGCAGTCGCATGTGCATGTTTAACTCATATTTTTTGGCAAAACATTTCATACATACATCACACTTGTATGGCTTGTCACCAATGTGCACACGTATATTGTGCTGGTTTAAATTAGATTTTATCGAAAAACGTCTCATACATATATCACACTTGTATGGCTTATCACCGGTGTGCAGCCGCATGTGCCTGTTTAAATTATCCTTTCGGTCAAAACATTTCAAACAGACATCACACTTGTAGGGCCTTTCACCGGTGTGCACGCGCATGTGCGTGTTTAAATGATGTTTTTGAACAAAACATTTCATACATATTTCACACTTGTATGGCTTGTCACCGGTGTGTATACGCAAATGTGTAATTAAACTAGTTTTCTGCGTAAAACATTTCATACATACATCACACTTGTATGCCTTATCACCGGTGTGCAGTCGCATGTGTCTGTTTAAGTCACATTTGGAGCCAAAACATTTCTTACATACATCACACTTGTATGGCTTATTCCGAGTGTGCATAGCAGTAAAGCTTGTCTCAAGTTTGGACCTTTTGTCTGATACGTCACCACTATATAACTTCTCATTTGAGTGTTTACCTAGATCTTGAATTATATTTATATCAAGTAAACCTTTACAGCACACATCACATTTAAATGATTTCTCAGCTGAATGTTTGGGAATGTGTGTTAATAGGAGAGTTTTGTCGCTAAAGCAATTGTTACACGCATCACATATATACGATTGTACATTACTACGTGAACTATTATTAACACTATCGTCTCTATATATATTTTGTTTGACCTCTTCTTCGGCGTCATCACTGTGTCGCGTATCTGCAGGATGTTGCGTCTCTTTGTCAAATCCAGAAGTTCTAAAAGAACCTATAAATACGTAATCAAAAAATTATATAATGAATACAAATTCACGTGAATTATATATAAATAAAGAAAACTAAATCTTGACCATACAACCATGAGAAACTTTGTCAATGCGTTAAACCTACTCAAGTCTTAGAGCCGGCGCACTTAAGGCGAAGCGCAGCGGAGAGTATTTTGCCGCTGTCAAACTATTATAGACATATCGGTTCTTATTTAAATAATTTCCAAAATCAAGTCAGAAATCGTATCGTATCGATATTCCAATGTGAGAAAACCGATTTTAGAAAACTCAAAACAATACCACGACATCGCAAACAATCTAATCCGAACCAAACGGTGCAAGCGCAACCAAAATACAAAGTAAATCTAAATTTTACGTTTTTGATAGTTTTCATATTTGTTAGTGTAGGGTAACAATCAACTATATATATCTGTAGCATGTGGGTAGGTAGGTTATGTACATTTTATTTACGACTGCTGCGCCAGTCGAATATATGAGCTTGAACGTATCGGTTGTGTCATTTGACCACCCCCCATATACCCCAGTTATAACAATATTCATTCGTTCTCTTTCACACTACCAAACGACTAGTTAGTTTGAACGAGAGAGAGCGAATTTCATTTCTTATTCTTACTAACTTAGTGATACGAGCGAAAGAGTTGAAGCGAATTGTCGCCAAGCAAGCGAATCGTTGTGAATTTTGGCGGTTTTATGAATTACCTACTGATGGAACAGTAAAAATAAAACTAAATATCGAGGCGATAATATCTAATTCAGATTGCAACTATTTAATGTTTATCTTCAAAATTGCAAGTAGTTATTAGGAATTTATGTTTCGTAAGTTTTATTTGATTTGGTCTCATGCCTAAAATACAATAAGATTTCGATTGTTGGCGTTTGTCTTACGCTACGCTCCAAAATCCGCTATTGAAATCGATTTCTGATATCGGTTTTTGAAATCGATTTCAAAATCTGAAATCTGATTTTTTATCGGTTTGCGTAAAAATCCGGAAACGCCCATGCGTATATAGTGAGCTATGTCGGTAACTCCAGTTCTCTCCCGATGATCTCGTTGCAAATTACATCCTTTAAAGAGACTCCGAACATAGCTCGTTCGACTTTAAATCTATTAACTAGCCTGACGTTGAATTTGCAAATTACATCCTTTAAAGAGACTCCGAACATAGCTCGTTCGACTTTAAATCTATTAACTAGCCTGACGGTGAATTTGCAAATTACATCCTTTAAAGAGACTCCGAACATAGCTCGTTCGACTTTAAATCTATTAACTAGCCTGACGGTGAATGTCCTGGTTTCGGCACTGTATGTCATTAAAGGTAGGAGGCATTGGGCGAAGACTCACTTTCGAATAACTGCGAAACCAATGATTGTTCACTCATTTGCAGGGGAGTCCGAAATTTTGAAATTTCAGAGATTTTTTTATATAGGTTTATTTTTCGGTAAAGATCTCATAATTCATTTCACACGATTTTCAAGCGAACAAAAATAATTAATCAACAGCTCTTACTCGTCCGCTATAGACGCACGCTCGCAACACTCGTGTGTGAGTGTGTACTGTTATATCTACTTTTTTTTTATGTTAATAGGCGGCAAACGAGCAGACGGATTGCCTGATGGTAAGCAATTACCGCCGCCCATGGACACAAGCAACACCACAGGAGTCAGTACGTTGCCGCCCTTTGGGGTTGGGAAAAGGGATAGGATGAGGAGTGGGATGAGAGAGAAGGAATAGGGGATAGGGCCTCCGGCACTCTCACTCACCGAACGAAACGCAACAGTTTAGGTACCGTTACTTTACGTCGATTTTCTGTGAGAGGGTAGTACTTCCCCGGTCGAGCCAGCCCATTCATGCTGAAATCAGCAAGGCTCTACTACCTATAAATACTTGTGTGTACTTACCGACGTGCTTGTGTAATTGCTGCTGGGCGGCTTCAGTCCCGACGTGCGGCTCCTGACACGACGCCTGTGTGTCAAACACAACAAACGGATGAACGACGCGAGTGCCTTGAGTCGATTGCTACTTGCTCACTGTTCATTACCGACCGCAGAACTTGTGAAGCGAACTGACAATGGCACAACGCTCAATTTCTTTTACGACATACTCTATGAGTATGGCCACACATATTTATATACATATTGCCTTCACATAAGTAAACGCACTGTACCACATTTAGACGTAAGTTAGCTATGATTAAGTAAAATTACCAAAATTGTTAACACCTAATGTATATTTTAAATAGTTATCATGCAAGTCAGTGATAAACATTACAAATTGCATTTGACTGCATCGCGTATGATATTTTACACTTTATAAGCTATAATGACTTGATGAATAGATTCAAGTCAATGTAAAAAGCACTCAACATAAGAAAAAATCCGGAGTACCACTGGAAACAATAATGGGACCAATACATACATATGTACAAGAATAAGAGGATGCCTGTGCGCTTAGAATTTGCGAAGAAGACAGTTTTATAAATGCATATGTCGCAGGTAGTAAGTCAAAAGCGTGATATTATAATTTCACTAGTGACATTATAATTATACCGATTATAGTCAATTGCTTGTATTACAATTTACCGGGCTAGTTTCAGTGCCATTATAATTTCCCTAGACCGATACAGCGAAATTGTAAGGCAGAGATATTTTGACAAGTTAAAATATTTTTTCGCAACTCTCGCTGACTGATTCCCGATGGATGACTAGAATACACACATCAACAAAGTCTAGGGATATCTTAATTCTAAATTATTTACGAGTTTATAGTTTAGAACCTTGTTAGTTTCCACAAAAAGTTTATATACAGATTAAAACCTCTTTTATTCTATTTTCAAAATTTGAACATGGAAAGAAAAAAAACAAAATAATAAACAAAATATGGCGGCAAATTTGCTAGTAATTCGTTACATTAAAGAAAATTAAAACTGTTTTATTATAATTATTAATGAAAAGGGTTTTTAATTGTTTTTCTTTTTTAATTTAACGTGACGTACGAACTTTAAAAGTCATGTCACGTCGTCATTTGAGTCGAGATGAAATGTTACGAGCCGTGGGCATGTTAGAAAATGGTGCAATTCAACGCGTCATTGCTGAGGCCCTACATACCAGTCAAAATGTGATATCAAGGTTGTGGTCACGTTATCGCAGTACTGGAGATGTGGCCGAACAGCACACAGGTAGATATCGTGTTACTACGCAGAGACAGGATCGATTTCTCCAAATGACCGCCAGAAGACAACCCAATATCACAGCGCTGCAACTAGTGCAAAGGCTCCAGGAGGACCACCAGCTGCTGGTAAGCGACCAAACCGTGCGAAGAAGGTTACATGAAGTTGATCTTCATGCTCGAAGACCATTGCGTGTTCCAGCATTGCGACGTGGCAATCGCGGTCGGCGGCTTTCGTGGGCTCGGGAGCATTTACCATGGAGTGACGAACAATGGTCTTTGGTGCTGTTCACCGATGAGTCCCGGTTTGGGTTTCACCCGGATTCACAAAGAACACGCGTTTGGAGAGCTCCAGGGAGAGTTAGCCGTCTACGGCACCCTCAGGAGGTCCACCCATACCAAGGCGGGACAATCATGGTGTGGGCAGGAATTCGTCTTGGCGGACGAACCCACCTCGTTTGGATCCAAGGCAGCATGACTGCACAAAAATACCACGAGGAGGTAGTAGAGCCCGTTATTGTCCCACACAGAACTCAAATAGGCCATGAATTTCTACTCATGCACGATAATGCTCCTTGCCATACGGCGCGGCTGGTATCGACCGCTCTCCGAGAGCACGATATTCAAGTTTTGGATTGGCCTGCACAGTCGCCCGACTTAAATCCTATCGAGCATGCCTGGGACATGTTACAACGAAAAGCTTTGAGAGATTTTCCACCAAATTTGACGACTGAACAACAACTTTACGAACACTTGCAAAGGACATGGGACCTCATACCGCAGCAAGACATTGACAATTTAATTTTAAGTATTAACAATCGATGTCGATGTGTAATCAATGTAAGAGGTGGCAACACTGATTATTAATGATTAGATTTTACAAGATTTTTTCCATTTTTATTAAAATTAATAGTTTTTTAAGAAGAAATGTTTGTTGTTATCATACTAATTTTCCATGATGATTAAAAAAATTAATTTTTTTATTTAAAACAAAAAAAAGCACGAAATGTTTTTTATTTTTATTAAAGACCTTAAAATAATCTATGATTCTTCTATTTACTGTATCAGAAAATTCTTCATAGATTTTTAGATATTTGATGAAATATAAAATATCCCTAGACTTTGTTGATGTGTGTAGATACTTGTCATAACTTGTCTAAGCGCATCGCCAGCGCTTGTCATTGGCCAGCGCGGGCGACACATTACGTCTCGCTCTTGCCTGTTGATTATTACGTAAGCGAAAGATAGATGATTTATATTTTGGTGGTAAATTGTGTGTCTTTTGTCGCTACTGTGTTGTATTAATGTGTGCGTTCGTGTGACCCAACGTAAAGAAGGCCTTCTGCTTTGACGTTTATTTTCGTACATTTCAACTTTTCAAACAAATGAGTGACTATAATATAACAAAAAAACAATATTAAAAATGACAGAAATGGATTCAGTAGCCGATTCTGAACAAACTACTTTCAGGAAGTGCATTTAAATATGTTACATGTTGTATACTTATATATATATATATATATATATACTAGCTGACCCGGCGAACTACGTATCGCCTTTTTAAAGTACCTTTCTTAAGACGGCGGATGGGTAATCAAAGATGGCGGATGGGAAATTTCAATAAAATAATATATTGATTTTCCGTCTGCCATATTTGATCACGAAACAGATGTTATATACGAATGCCACATCCGTTATAACGGCGGAGCCGATACTCATATTGATTTAATAGAATTTTCCCATCCGCCACCTTTGATTTTCCATCCGCCATCTTCGATTGCCCATTTGCCATCTTTGATCACGAAATATATGTTGTATTTGCATTCCTCATAGCTTAAAACATCGGAGACGATAACCATATTGATTTTTTAAAACTTTCCCATTCGCAATCTTTGATTTCCCATCCGACATCTTTGATCACGAAATAGATGTTGGATTTGGATTCCCCATCCCTTTAAATATTGGAGACGATACCCATATTGATTTAAAAAAAAAATCCCATCCGCCATCTTTGATCACGAAATAGATGGTATTTTTGAATTCCCCATTCCTTAAAATATCGGACACGAAACCCATATCGAATTTAAAAAGAAATCCCGTCCGCCATCTTTGATTTCCTATCCGCCATCTTTGATCACGAAACAGATGTTGTATTTGGATTCACCATCCCTTGAATCATCGGAGACGATAACCATATTGATTTTTTAAAACTTTCCCATCCGCAATCTTTGATTTCCCATCCGCCATCTTTGATCACGAAATAGATGTTGGATTTGGATTCCCCATCCCTTTAAATATTGGAGACGATACCCATATTGATTTAAAAAAAATCCTATCCGCCATCTTTGATCACGAAATAGATGGTATTTTTGAATTCCCCATTCCTTAAAATATCGGACACGAAACCCATATCGACTTTAAAAAGAAATCCCGTCCGCCATCTTTGATTTCCTATCCGCCATCTTTGATCACGAAATAGATATTGTATTTGGATTCACCATCCCTTAAATCATCAGAGACGATACGCATATTGATTTTTAAAATTTTCCCATCCGTCATCTTTTATTTCCCATCCGCCATCTTGAATCACGAAATAGATGTTGTATTTGGATTCTCCATCCCTTTAAACATCGGAGACGATACCCATATTGATTAAAAAAAAAATCCCATCCGCCATCTTTGATCACAAAATAGATGGTGTTTTTGAATTCCTCATTTCTTAAAATATCGGAGACGATACCCATATCGACTTTAAAAGAAATCCCGTCCACCATCTTTGATTTCCTATCCGCCATCAATGTTGTATTTGGATTCTCCATCCCTTAAATCATCAGAGACGATTATTTGGATTCTCCATCCCTTAAATCATCAGACGATACCCATATTGATTTTTAAAATTTTTCCCATTCGCCATCTTTGATTTCCCATCCACCATCTTGAATCACGAAACAGATATTATATTTGGATTCCCCATCCCTTTTAACATTGCAGACGGTACCAATATTGATTTTTTAAAATTTTCCTATCCACCATCTTTGATTTCCCATCCGCCATCTTTGATCACGAAATTGATGTTGTATTTCGATTCCCCACCCCTTAAAATATCGAAGGCGATATCCATATTGATTTTTAAAATTTTCTCATCCGCCATCTTTGATTTCCCGTCCGCCATCTTGGATCACTAAATAAATTTCATATTATTAATCAGCGTCCCGAAAATCTCGAAAACGATACCCATATAGATTGTATCCTATTCGTTTAGCCTTTTTTTGCCTTTGACCCAACCCTCTCCCCCTTCTCGTTTGACCATTTTATTATTTTTGTCTGGCCCTTAAAAGTTGTGGCGTAATTTTATATAGCCTATAGCCTTTCGGAATAATTGGGCTATCATAGACAATAACAATTTTTAAAATCCGACTGCTAGTTCCTGAGATTAGCCGACATTATCTTTTAGCCTTTTTAGCCTTTTGCCCAGCCCCAAAGGGTCGAAGCGTTATGTTATATAGCCTATAGCCTTCCGGAATAACTGGGCTATCGTATACAAAAAGAATTTTTCAGATCCGACTGGTAGTTCCTGAGATTAGCGCGTTCAAACAAACAAACAAACTCTTCCGCTTTATTATATTGGTATATATAGTATAGATATATATTCGGGGTAATACAAATCTCCTTTATTGGGCGGATACTATATAACTGTAAAAAGTATTTACACATACAAACTACTTAGTACAAAGCAAACTTGGGCCAATATCATAGAGCCAATATGGCGACTGTGATTTGTCTGTCAGAACCATTAGAATTTAACAAAATACTCGACAATCCGAATTTTGCGGATATACCTTGTCGACTCGAAATCTTTATTTTTTAATGTTTTATTATTCAGGTAAGGTTTCGATGTACTCCTTGACGACATTATTAATATAAGATTATCGACAGCTGTGAGAATCTTTTGGAGTTAACCAGATAATTGTGACTGTCAATTAATTATAGACAAATAATTTGCAATAAAATAAAATTGCGACTATAATTAAAGATCTAAGCTATCCTATCTCTCAAGTTGGACCAGACTGCTCACGGTGTGCCAATTTAATTTAAAATCGGTTAAGTAGTTTAGGAATCCATCGCGAACAAACATCGTGACAGGAGATTTATATATATTAAGATATATATATATATATATATATATATAACTGTCTTCTTCGCAAATCCTAAGCGCACAGTTCCTGCGAAGTAGTAGGTAGTTCTATAATTGCGCGACAGGTATCGGGTATGTGAACAAGATTATACTGACCTCTCCCTCCTCTGCTCGTTCCTCGTATTTCAAAGTAACGGCACTGTTTATATCAAACAGGTCATTTGTCGATAATAAACTTGCGAGCTGAAATTGACGAGTGTCTTCTCTGAAAAACAAATACATAATCATTATTTTTTGTCTATTTCCATTCCAGCGGGATAACTCGGTATCATGAATGCCAATGTTAGTAATAAGAGCAGTAGATTTAATATGAAGTAACGCCAATCTTTACTTCTTGTCAGAGATTTTATAACTACAGAAAATAAATTATGCTTTGAGTAATTTATACTACCGATTCAAACTGAATAAATTCGTACAGTTATAGTTCTTTGTATAATTTGTTTCGCAAAATTTACGTCAGCTGTATCGAATTGGGTATAAGACATCTGTCACTTGTAAGTATATAGAATTTTACGAGTATAAAGTTATTTCATACTTTATCTTTATTTCAGAGTTATGTGCGTATTTAATTGTAGATTAATATTCAGCCAAATCCGGTTAGACTAGTAAGCGGACCCCAGGTTTAAACTGGGATAACGCTAGGAGGATGATGATGAAATATTGGTTCTCACCGATATCGTTCCGGTGCGTTGTCACGCTTGTAACCACGATACAAAGGTTCCTCTACAACTTCAACACTCTCATGTTTAGTGAGAACGGGCGCATCGGTATCATCGACTACTTTGCTGGTTTGATCTTCTTGCTGAAAATACAAACTCAAGTAAATATGTCGTATCCTACTTTGTGGAGATTCATGAATAGATGTTTGCTACTCTCAGAAACTGCCAAACGGATGTTGATGAAAGTCTCTTAACTTTTTTTATTTCATTTTTATTTCCTAGGAACAGAAACAGCTATAAAAACAACACAGGTGCAATTACAACACAACTTGCAGTTATTGCTTACACATCAGAAAATCACACAGGCTACCTTCCTGGAATCGCGATCGTCGACACCGACACACATTAATTTGAGCCCAAACTACGCAGAGCCTGCACTATGGTAGAAGATAACTGATACTTATATATTCGTAAAATATATTTCCTTTTAACATCATTATTTAATAAAATTCCATGTAGGCACAGTGAAGTCGTGGGTGGGCAGTAAACCAAGCCTAACAGTCAGGTTCACTTATCCCTAGAGCGAGAAGTAAATACCTAGACTCAGGTGACTGATGTGCAAACGACAAGGCGAGTGCCGTGAACCGTACAAATGACGTCGCGATCCAATGAGAACAGCTACATACGGCAGTCGCCCGCATCCTTCAATTGTGTCAAACACTCACAAGAAAGAGTAATAAACAACACGACGCAAAATAATCGAGTTCCACTGGGATCAATCATGGAACACTTTCATGAGACGTTCATACAGAATAAAAATAATCTGTATATATAAAATCCTTGCGTTACTGACTGACTGACAGACAAGCTACAGCCGAAACTACTCGGCGCAAGAAGCTGAAATTTGGCATGTATGCTCCTTGGGGACCGTAGGGATGCACTAAGACGGGATTTCTCGAAATTCCTACGAGATCGGCCAAAACGGGTAATTCGAAAATATGTGCGTGCGAAGCAGCTGGCGTCGACTAGTTTATAAATAAATACAAGAAAATCACATACCGCGATGTAGGCAATGTGTAATGAATAATGATTTAAATACGGCAGGTGTGTATCAGATACATTAACATAACTTCACAACAAACATTATACTGACCTCTTCCTGTTCTATTTCATCATCAATCGGTAGTTTTGATAAAGCATCTAGGAAAAACCCATCATGATTGATACTGCAAAAAAAATATTGCATTTTATTCCTCTCATTTCATTCTCTAATAATTACGAAAATAATGTGCTTCAAATGTGGTGAGTAGTATAAAGCACGCAAGTGTCATACTGCCTCCGCCTTTGTGGTTAATACTCTGTTCTCACCTGCACTCTTCTTCCGCAATGTTATCTTCACGATCAGAGGACATGGACTCGTCTTTAACTTGTACGCTCTCTGTTTCTATAATACTGACCGGCACATCACTATCACATTTATTTGCGTCATTGTGTAGCTTTTCCATGAAAAAATGTAAAAGTATTTGGTACACATATCACACAAAGCTACTATTTCTCACTAGGCACGGGCGTTTTCGAATTTTTACGCAAACCGATAAAAATCCGATTTCAGATTTTGAAATCGTTTTCAAAAACCGATTTTAGAAATCGATTTCTATAGCGGATGTTATAGCGTAGCGTACGACAAACGTAAACAATCGAAATCTTTTTGTATTTTAGGCATGAGACCAATCAAGTGAAATAAAACTCTCCAAACATATATGTATTCCTAATAACTATTTGCAATTTTCAAAATAAACATTAAATAGATGCAATCTGAATTAGATATTATAGCCTCGATATTTAGTTTTACTCTTTCTATTCAATCTGCAATTCATAAAACCGCCAATATCCAAAACGATTCACTCGTCGCAAAGCGCAATTCGCTTCATCTCTTTCTTTTGCAAAATGTAGTGAATCATTAAAGCCATGCTACAACTTGAATATAACAGAAAAAGATTGGATTATACTTTGTATTGGTCAAAATGATAAAAATCCTACCCAGATACAATTTAAGTTAATGAATATATTAAAGTTCTTAGAGAAATGTAATGTAATAGTATTAAGTGTTGCTGAAAATAAGTATCTTAATGAAATTAAACTGAACAACCTTTTAAAATTTACTTGCCAATCATATCAAAATTGTAACTTCTTAGATTTATCAAACTTATTTATACATTGTAACAAATATCGATATAATTATTCAGAGTCATATATGCAGGTTAATAAATTTAATAATAGATACAAAGGACTATACTGCCGTCCATTAACTAGAATGCCGTTAAGTGACATTTTGTCATTTTTTACTTTCTTAGACCATTTTTATCAGTAAAAATTTTTCTATCGATCTATCTGACTACGGTTTCAATAGCTTTTATAGTTATAAAGATACAAAAAAATAAAATGCCGTTAAATGCACAAATTATCTATCATACCTTTACTTAAATGCCGCTATGTGACATTGCAAAGCTAAATTGCGGCTAAGGCTACATAAACCCAAATTTATAAAAAATATTTGTCATCTTTTACATAGCTGTATTGCCGTTAAATCACTTTCCTGCCCTATAATGCGACAAAAATACTTTAACGGCTTTTTAGCAAAGTTTTTTTAAATTATTGATGTATAAAGTTCATTACTATAAACCCACTATTTAAGAATCCTATGCTTAAATGCCGCTAAAAGCCTTTTGCCACATTTAAGCGTTGTATATCATCATATTAATTTTACAAGATACAAATTAAATTCTTATATAACGGCAATTATTAAATAATCTGGCAAATATTTTAAGTTTTTTTTCAAGACTAAATTGCCACTATCCAACAAAACTATTCTAAAATGCCGCTAAGTATTCTCGCGCGCGTATAAGTTCAGCTGATTCAGCGCACGCGGCGGCGGGGCACGGTGCGGGTGACCAGTGCGGCGTTAGTGTTTGAATGGGTCGGACGCACTATGGTTCGTCTAGAACAAGCTAGCTAGACAAAATTATTTTATTTGATTTTTATGTCTAGATGCGGTTAATAAGCAAAGATATAAGGTTTTTGGTACTTTTTTCAAGGCAGTTTGTCATTTGAGCTGGGATCATGAAAAAAAAAACATTTATCGGGCATATGTGTATAATATATTTTTTGAACTTTTTATAAAGTGATTTATCCCTCGACGTCGCTATAAAATCTAATAACAGATGCATAAAATATCTAAGAACTAAATCTATTACTCATTATCATCACTATCATCAGATGAATCATCCATTGAATAGTCATGATCGTGAGGGGCAGAACTATGAAAAGTAGAAATCATATTAACATTTTGTTCCTTACAGCTAGGTGGGACAATTAAATCTAATACTTCAGTTGGAAGCGTACCTATTTTCTTCCGAGGAACTTCTCGTAAACCGTTTATTACAGGGTCAGATGTTATCAATAACATATTAAGTAAATCTCTATTCGTAGCCTCCCGTGATCGCTTTCGTGTGTTGTGCTCACGAAATCTTCTGCAGTCCTTATTCCGAGCTTCCTGTGCTTCCTCGGAAAGCTGGCCTATAGGTAGAAGGGACGATCTAATTACTTCGCCACTGTGCAAAAGTATTTTGTGGACAGTAGCGGGCATGTAATACCATGAATAGAGATTTACATAAAGTTGTCTAGTTTCTTGAGCTAAGTTAACGAATTTTTCAATATTTATATCATATCCCGATGATAAAGTGCGAAGTAGTATGCCAAATTTTTGTATTAGTGAAACATCTAACCCTGTAATATCGGCACTAGCCTCGGGATTTCCAAAAAATCTTCGCGCGGTGTTCCCGTCATTAGTGTTACCGAACCCTGGTTTTGGTTTGTCTACAATCAAGCCCATTTCGCTTTTAAATCGTTTTTTAATGTCATCTGAACGTTGTTTCACACTAGCTTTGTCTTCGGCTGTTCTTAACTGCCATTTTTTTATATTTAGTCGATAGCTAATGTGAAGCAAGCATTCAAAGCACCTTATCCAAGCGTGCAACGTAGACAAACCAAAACCAAGATTATCTTTGTCCGCAGCAAACTCTTTTGACAGATCATTCATCATTGTTGGAGTTGCCCCACAAATAAAACATTTTTGTGAGGAAGAAGTTTCGGTCAGAGCATTGCAAACTTTTCCGTCAATCATTGTTTAAAGCATAACATGTGTGACAGATACTTCGGTCTCCATCACCTTGCAGTTTGTCGGCAATAAAGCGTTTATCTCTTCTAAAACCTTATTGGTTTCCGAAATCGTAAAATCTTTCGTTTCCTTAGAAAAGATAAACTTTATTGGCCGACAATACATTGTAGAACAGGGCCGAGGATTCTGCCACACAATATTACCACTTTCATCTTTCAATTGAAGAGGAACGAAAGAAAATACAAATAAAAACTCGTCACTATCGTCACAATTAGTGAATTTTTGTTTGTACATACTATGACCGGAACTTCCATCACAACCCCATTTACTGATTAATGTGAATGACGTGCAAGGTAACAGACTATGAACAACTTCTTGTTGTGCTGAAACTAAACGTTCGGCAGTCTTATCAAGAATTGCCTGAACTTTGATTTCAGCATGCGTTTCATTGACTGTAATTTGTTCACCTGACGGGTAGCAGGCTATTTTAGCCTTTCTAACACTGTACATTGACGGAAACACCTTATGTCCAGCTTTAATACTCCACTTCCGAGTCTGCTTATAGCTATGGCTACTTGATTTACTATCAACGTAGTACGCTAAAGCTTCCTCACTTGTTAAACTCCTGGGGGCACTTTCTTCACTCGTGGTCTTGGTTATTGAAGGATCACTAGTCACATCTTTAATTTGACGTGCTACACTTCTCTGACCCGAGATTCGAGCTGACACTTCAGCGGCGTAAATTAATTCACTAGCACTTCTGGACTGTAATAGATCGTCTACACGTCGTCTCTTCGTTTTGAGACTAGAATGTTCAAAATCTTTAGTAGGTCTTCCGGGTCCCGGTTCTCCAGATGTAGTTGGCAGAGATAAATAAACGGACACATCGAAAGATATGTCAAGACCCTCCAGCCACGTCGAATACTTTTGTAGGAATCGCTCTCGATTTCTTCCACAGCTGCTCCACTTTTCAGCAAATTTCGTTGAATATCTTGAGATTAGTACTTTAATATCTCGCAGAGACTGCTCCGTAACACCATCAAAATTATATCTCAAAGATATAAACCGAAAGAGCTCCTCATTCCGCGTTTCCTTCGGGTGTTTCAGCCATTCTTCGAAAAAATCCATTCTTGAGACGGTAAAAACTGTTGAAAGAAAAAAATAAATAAAAATTTGTTGTGCAAATATATCGCAATGAATTTTTTTACGTATAACTACTAGACACTTATGAGAATCGTATATGATAGGTTCTACGGTGGGGACAAGTGGGGACATGTTATTATTTGACCGATGAATTTGAAAAAATGAGTAAAAAAGTGGGTGAAAATTCAAACATTTCATTTTATAAGACTAAAGAATGAAGTTCCCATGTTGAAAATGAAATAAAATATAACTACTTACCCTTACGTATACAATCCATCACAAAAACACTTTCACAAATTTCTTTTAGTGACATAAACAATGCTATCAAATATGATGTAAAAATGCAAATGAATGCCCTTTAAATAGTCAACATCTTATAAACATACCTTAATGACGCTCTTAATGAGGGTAGTATTGATAATTAATAGGTGTAATCCTCAATGTATAGGGGTAATGAGTTCGTAATAGTAATTAACTTCCAGGAATTTAAGAGTTGTTTTTGTCTAGCTAGCTTGTTCTAGACGAACCATAGTGGGACGCGTGCGCGACGCTCTGCACTCGCGGATTCCCGCCTATTTCACCATCTACAAATGGTGAATGTAACAACAAAATCGGAGAGGATCTAAATACGACGTGTGATTATGATTCGGATGACACAGTCCGTGACAAAGATTACAAACCATCTGAGTCTGTCGTCAAGCGCCGATTCTATTGATGAGGTAAAACGAAACAAGTCCCGAGAATTACAAAGAAATAAAAACACTGATTTGGCTCTGAAAAATTTTTCTCCTATTTGTAATAATACGGTTTTCTATATAGCAAATAGAAATTTTTTGCATCAGTCGCGAAGGAGTTCATTCGATATTAAGCAGACTGTGCAACCTGTGCAAAAGCTTGTTCGTAAACGTCGGAACACGATTGATGTCGGTGTTTTGTAAATATTATCCACAGATGAAAAGTCACAGAGCTTGGATCAAGAAGCATCTTCACAACGAAAGCACCAAAAATATAACACATCTGCAGTGAAAAGCAAAATAGACGCCAAAAACAAAAAAAGATTAGAACATTTAGTCCGAACTGGGTGTAACGAAAATTGCTTAAAAAAGTGTACACCTAAAATATCACAGGCAGATTGAGAAGCAATCAACAACATATACTGGAAAATGAATTTACAGGATCAACATTTATTTATCAACGCACACACTGCAGTAGCAATTCCTAAAAGAAAAATTACAACCGAAGCAAAGAGAAAGTAAAGAAGGACATTCTATTTAAAAAAAATAGATGGCATGAAGTTGGAAGTGTGTAAAATATTTTTATTGACCACTTTAGGCTACGTGAAAACAAATGATCGGATTCTTCAAGATATCTGGACAGACACCACATGCGACAAGAGAGAGAAACATCAGAAAACACCTGCATTTAATCGAGATATGTTAAACCAGCACATAGAATCATTTAATCCTATGGATCCTCACTACAGGCGAGAACATGCTCCACTATAGAAGCATTATAGCATATACAAGCGATTTGAATATTGTTCACATGCATAACGATTTTCTTCAAAAACATCTACATCAAAAAGTCAGCTACGAGCTATATAGAAAGTATATAAAAAGTATGAACATATCTTTTGCCCGCCATGGCAATGAGGAATGTGAAGTATGCGAGGCCTACAATAATAATAAATACACAAGAAAAATACTTCCCACGACCAGACTGATAGTTGCATTGTGTGTGTTGACTGGACCAAGCATCATGAGAAATACTTGTAAGCGAGGCAGCTCTATTAAAGTCATAAAAAAATGCCACAAGATGATACAACAATTTATTTCAGCGCTGATTTAGACAAAGTCATTATGTTGCCTAGGCTAGAATCTTTTAAAGCTGCTATATTCTGCCAGCGTCTTGTAGCGTGTAACCAAACCTTCGCACCTTTAGTTAAAATAACATCGGAATCTAAGCTGCTAACTGTCTTATGGCATGACGCTCTAGCCGGAAGAAAGCAAGAAGATATCATGACTGCATTTTATTATTTCCTTCTTCGTAATAGAGATATAACAAACATAAATATTTGGCTCGACAACTGTACTGCGCAAAATAAAAATTGGCTTCTGTATTCGCTGCTTGTGTACATGGTAAATAGCAGTGAGATTGGCGCAGAACAAATTACTCTACACTATTTAGAGCCTGGCCACACGTTTATGAGCGCTGACCAAGTGCACAGCCAAGTAGAGTTCGCCATGAAAAAAATAAGCTATACGACTTCACTGATTTGAAGAAGCAGTAGTGTCTATTAATAATTCAAAAGTTAATGTCAAATCTTTGGTTGCAGAAAACTTTTTGAATGTACCAAATTATGTATCAGATCGTAGAATACAAAATTCGAGTCCGAGAGCATATTTAAAAAACATGACTCAGGTGTGTTTTAGTCGTCATAATTATGATCTCATGTATAAAAACAATTTTGAAGACGAATACACACTACTGAGATTTATGAATGACAAATTTATAAAAAATCCGATTGTGATGAAACTGGAATTTCGTTCTTATCCAAAAGGTATAGATGTAGAGAGAAAATCTGGCATTCTCGATAACTTATCCAGCATAATACCACCACACAAATTGGTATTCTGGAACAATTTGCCAACCACCGATGTTGAGGCAAGCACAAGTGGTGCTAAGAATAATAAAAAAGTCAATTAAAAGTACAGATTAATTTTAAGTAAGAAAGACTGCGTTTGTTTATTATTTTATACGTTTACATAGTAAAGATCCTTAAAAAACATGTTGTGATAGAGGTAAATTTAAGAAAAATACTAATTTTATGGATCTTTTTTTAAATACTATAACATATTGTTATATAATAAGTGTAAAATTATTTCTAAAATAATGATTGATCTCATTTTGATTAAAGGAATAAACAAAGAATTTAATTGAATTGTTGGTTTTTATTGGATTTGCTTCAATTTTATAACACATTTTGCATTGCTAAAATGCCGTTATCGTGAAAGGTTTTGTACTTAGCGGCATTATAGCAATGTAATCAATAAAAATATGTCTATAACAAAAATATAATTGAGCCTTTATTGGAATATACTTGTCTTGATTGCCGTTAAGTCACTTAGCGGCATTATAGCATAATTCGAGTCTGCTTGTTTAAGCAAGAATGCTTACCTATATTGCCTCTAGCGCTTTTAACGGCTTTTAAGGTATGTATTATGCCGGCATTTTTAAGAGTGGTAATGTAACTGCAATATTAGCATATAACCATAAGCAAAAATGCCGTTAAGGTATGCATAACGGCATTATAGTCATGTTTTTAGGGCAAGATATTTTAAATATTACTTAGCGAAAATATGAAATGTTTATTTTCTTTGATTTACGGAAACGTTTTCGACTGGCACCTGCACTGACTGAAAGAGCTTTTAATGATATAATTTTTGGTATATTAAAGTTTCGCATGCGACTTCAAGTTAAGAAGTAGCATCCATTTGAAATTATTTCACGGTTTTTCGCACGTATCTCAAAATGTGGTTTTGGTACTTAACGGCATTATAGTTAAAGGACGGCAGTATACTACAAAGTTTATTCCAAATCGAGGGAACATCAAAAAGCCTCATCAAACTGGTAAGATAAACATGCCTAAAAAAGGTACTACCCCTTATTATTTTCCAGTTGCAAAAAAGGTCATATCTCAGGTGCCTTCTGCTACAAATCTTAGTTTTTAGGCTTAAATTAAATAATGAGGAGGAAGAAAAAATAAGACTCCTTCATCAAAATATAGGTCTGTTAAACAAAATGGATTTAATTGAGATTTGCTTAACTGGACTTTCATTTCCTGTACAAATACTATGTTTTAGTGAAACCTTTATCAAACAAGGGGATGAAGAAAACATTATTTTAAAAGGGTATAAGTTGGGAAGCTACTTTTCCAGGAAAAGGCAAAAGCGTGGTGGTAGTTGTATTTTAATTTGCAAAGGAATAGATTGTACGCCACTAGAAGTATGTAAGGAATATTCGTGCGAAAATATATTTGAGTGTTGTGGTGTAGAACTACCTAACTTTAATAGCATTGTAATATGTATTTACAGAGTGCCCTCCTCTAATGCTAATTCATTTTTCAATACATTAGAATTACTATTGCATAAATTATTAATTAAATATAACAACAAAAAGATTATAATTACTGGTGAACTGAACATTAATATATTAGTAGACAATAAGAATTCAGTTACTCTCAAAAATATATTATATAACAACTGTATAGATCTTTTAGCTAGTAACATAACAGATGCAAAGGGCACATTACATCAGTTATATCTATCAGACCATGACACGGCTCAAATGTTAGAGTTCACTGGCAAATATAAAAAAATTGAACGCTATTGGTACACTCAGCGGCGAGACTTTAGTAATGAAAATGTTGCGAAATTTGTATATTACATTTCACAATTATCGTGGCAAGAGATTTATGCAGAGTCAGATGTCAACAAGATTTTTTATATTTTTCATCAGGAACTAACACTTTTTTATAACCTTTGTTTCCCTTACTACAAAAAGAAAATTACTTCTTACCTACAATCTCCTAGATGGATTACTAAGGGCCTAAAAAGGTGTAGCGCCACTAAAAGGCGAATGAGGTTCACCTATTATAAACAAAAACGGCAATATCGTTAAAAAGATATAATGATTACAGAAAAATATTTCAAAAATGTATTCATTTTTCAAAGAGGAACCTTAACAAAAAGTTTATTACTCGGGCTGATAATAAATGTAAAGCTACCTGGAGCGTAATAAAAGGAACAAACGACAGTGTTAAGACTCTAAATCAGCCATACTCAACCTTTTTTTACACTGGGCCACATAATTGCTACTGTTTAATTTAGCGGGCCGCAGTAATTTACCTACGTAGGTACCTATGTCGCGTATATCCTTTACCGAGCTATAATAGTCTATCTATGTACCAAATTTCATCAAAACCGATTCAGTGGTTTAGTCGTGAACGCGTGACAGACAAACAGAGTTTCTTGCGCACTTGTAATATTAGTGGGAAAGTGGGGATTATGCGACAGTAACATAAAACTGTTATATAAAAAATATAAGCATTTATTTATGTAATAAAAATTAATGTGATTTTTGACACTGTGACAAAATTTTGACCATTTTTGTTGAATCAGGCACATAATTTCTGCATGCTACTCTCAAAATTCCTCCTTAAAAAGGAGAGGCCTAGTCCAACAGTGGACTGTTAAAGGCTGATGATGATGATTCTCAAAACGTCGTCTAGGTGCGAATCAGTAAGCCGAGATCTGTAGACCTTTTTCGCATATTTGATTTTTGAATACGAAGATTCGCATAGGTACATTTATGTAATTATGTTGATGCAAACAATGTCAAGAGTAAGTGTGCACAATTTTTTAACGTCTCAGCTATGCGGTTATAATTTTCAAAATTGAATGAAGAATGTTTATATTGATGTGTCTCTCTTCTCTTTAAAAATCGCCTCCAGATTCGTATCATTTTATAAATCAATCAGCTCATCAGATAATATTTCATTATCAAAACGTAATACTGCGAGCTCTGTTGTAGTGGCTACTGCGAAATGCCAAGGATTTTCAATTAAGAGAAGACATTTCTTTATTTTACGTAAATGCTGACATCTATTCAGCAATTTGTTGCTTAAGGAAACTAAGTAATTAGAAATATAAACCAGATTTTCTGGGGACACATCAATTCCATTCTGTTGAGCTTCAAAAAAAAATCATAATTTTCCAACATTAATATGTTGGCAAATTATGACTTTTTTGTTATTTATTTCTTCGATATACATATGAAGTTTGTCTTCGAAAGCAAACACTTTTCTTGCCTTTTGAGAAATCAGTTGATGCTCACCTTGTAATCGGCGATGAAGTTCACCAAGTGTTTCTGTTAAATCACAAAGAAACGCTAAAAGATACCATCAACTGTGTTGCTCAGGTTCTTTAAGCTTGAACCCATAGCCAAATAGGTAGTAATAGGTAGGTATATAGTGTTCTGTGTGTACACAATAAGGGAGAAAACATGAGTAAATGAGTGACTTAATTAATACGTTAATTTTACGTAATTTTGAACCCTTATCTACATACTACTAAAAATTACTGGGCTATGCCGCGACTCGCCGCACAACCCACCTCTTTGGGCCGCACAAAAAAGGCCGGCGGGCCGCATGCGGCCCGCGGGCCGCAGGTTGAGTATGGCTGCTCTAAATAATATAGAATCAATACAAGTTAACGGAGATATTATAAGTAATCCCACCCTTATAGCGATGTCATTTAACGACTTTTTTCTTGACACAACAAATGCACTCCCTTTAAATACACCTTCATTACAAAGTCAAACGCTTAGCTAAATTAATGATAAGGCGATATTCTTAAAGCCCATGACGGTATCAGAAATAAATAGTTAATATAATTAAATCGCTAAATAATACTAAAGCGGTGGGTTACGATTCTATATCCACAAGCATCATTAAGTGATCACGTGATTGCTCCAGTTCTGAATCACATTTTGGTAAAGTCACTAAGTCAAGGGACTTTTCCAGAAAAATTGAAACATTCTATAGCTAAGCCTCTATTTAAAAAAGGTGACAGAAAGGAGCGTCATAATTATAGGCCAATTACTCTTGTTCCCATTTTATACAAAATCTTTGAAAAGGTACTTTACAGCAGATTATTGGATTTTTTAAATAAACATAACATAATAGTTATGATGTTATGTTATGTTATAGCAATTTTATATATACAAGGTTATATATACAAGGTGTAAAAAGACCCTTAACGAAAACTGAAACCCCATATTGTACCAATCATTACGAACATTTTTTGCTTCGGCATCATACCTGGGAAATTACTGGTTCAGGAGATAGTGAGGCTCAAAGTTACTATGGAAGTTTTGTAAGTAATTAGGTACAAAATCGATGCATTTACGCCTCTAACCTGTTTTACAGATGTCCTATGCACCCAAAGATTAGTAGGTATTTCGAAAATTGCACGCGCGCATTTTTTATAGCGGCTTGAAAAATGTGAAAACTTAAAAAAAATGTTGTTTCCCAGGTTTTATTTTTGGTTAGTAAGACTTGGCATGATGTCCAAAAATCGTAGACTTCGGTTTGGTGATGGGTCTTGTGACACCCTGTATAGATTTACTCTCCAACCTTTCTTCCTCCCGGTTTCATCAATACCTGATAACGAAGCCCGAATAAGTAGGCCCGTTGATTGCGACTATTCTAGTGTCCACTGATAAAAAGTCACAGTAAATGCTTAATTTCGTTCACTTGGATGACATAGTTTTTGGAGTTTTTATTGAAACTATTGGATTGGTTTTGATAAAATTTGAGTTTTTAATTAAACTATTGGATTGATTTTGATAAAATTGATATGGGACCCACCTGAAAGTATATCCTTTCAAACAAAAAAATAATTTTGGAAATCGGTCGATAAATAACGGAGTTATGAGGTAACAAACATAAAAAAAAATACAACCGAATTGAGAACCTCCTCCTCTTTTTGGAGTCGGTTAAAAATTAAATTACGCAAATGGTTAGTAGATCAGTGTTTTTATAGATTCATCCAATCTATTACCGCATCAATATTTATGAAATATAATGTAAAATAGGAAAATATTATTATGTTTTAATAATTATTGTAATTACGAAATTCAATCAAATGTTGACATATTCATACAATGTTGACTTATATTATGACTTATATCTAATGCTCAATCAAGTGACATGTTATTAATTTATTATATAATGTTTATTGGTAGTTGGGACTTAATTTATTAATTTAAAAATTTATTTCTATTTTGGATTGTTTTTTTATATACATTTGCATGCTTAATGTGGGCAGAATACGGTATCGATCCTAAACCACCTATGTAATACCTGGTACTACCTGTATTCTATGCAAATAAATTTCATTTCATTTCATTTCACTCTTTCAACGGATCACTAAGTTAGAAAGCAAAGGAAATGAAATTCACTCTCTCCAATTCTAACTAGTCGTTTGGTAGTATGAAAGGGAAGAATGAATATGACAATATCTACTATCTAATAATATATACTACTATCAGAAACGTAGCTTTAGATTTACTCTGTAGTTTGGTTGCGCTTGCACCGTTTGGTTCGGATTTGTGTAGTTTGCGTTATCGTGGTATTGTTTTACGTTTTCTAAAATCGTTTTTTTTCACATTGGAATATCGATACGATACGATTTTGTCTGCAATCGGCTTTCAGATTCGTTTTGATATATCGGTCTCATGCCTATTTCTCACTCCCAACACTGTCGTTAAGACGAAATTTATATATATTTTGTAATTTTACTCTTTAATAAACTTTTAACTCCTTAATAAACTCGACCGTCTTCTGAATAACTGCATTCGATTCATATTTAATCTTCTTAAGTATGACCATGTGCCTACTTATCGTTCCCAATTAAAGGTTCTTTCTATACGTCAACGCCGTAGTCTGCGTGCTCTCACTACTACATATTCTATTCTTACATCTCCTTCTGCCCCCAAATATATGACTCCCTATTTTCAGTATCTTATGCGCTAACCATGAGCGAGACCTCCGTTCCTCCAATAATCTCCAACTCATGGTACCTACTCACAGAACTAATTTTCTTCACTATTCTTTGACAATTCAGTCCATCCTTCTATGGAATGCGCTCCCTCTTGAGATCAGAATGGCTAAGACCAAACTTACTTTCATGTCCAAAATGAAGGAACTCTTGTTGGCTGAGTCTGCGACTGTATCTAATAATAAGTCAAAACTATAATCTTATGTATGTGTATATTGTACATATGTAGATATATTTATATATGACTGCCTCGCTGGTCTCGCGGCATAAATGTGCGCGTGGGATTGGGCGGTCTCGGGTTCGATTCCTGGGTCGGGCAAAGTGTTATTGGGTTTTTCCATTAGGAAATTCTCAGTAGCAGCACGGAGTCTGGTAATGTGCCCGGTACGGCAATAGGCTCGCCTCCTATTACATGGGACCTAAAATTCATGCCGAAATGTGGATGTAATATTACACCTCTGCCTACCCCTTCGGGGATACAAGCGTGAGCCTATAAATAAAATAAATATTTTATATATGTATATATATTTATGTGTATCTCTGTATAATATGTTTATGAATTTTATTTGTTAATCATGTATTTATCAAGTTTTATGTATTAATCCATTTATTCTAACTATTTATAATATACATATCTTTATGAAGGTCCATCATGTTCTACAAAATTAAGTTAATATTACATTTTCCTCACACAATACAATACACCTACTTCTTTCTCTGTGCACCACTCAGTGAGGTAGACTGGTAAATAATGCCCATGGCATTAAGGCCGCCTATTTACTTTGTGTATACATACATAGACTCACGCCTGTTTCCCGGAGGGGTAGGCAGAGACTACGGAACGCCATTTGCAACGATCCTGACATACCTCACTTGCTTCACTCACTCCCATCAAGTTTCTCATGCATGCTCTTCTGTTAAGGGTACTTCTGACTTGTCCTTTTTTCAGGATGTCTCCAATCTGGTCAGAGAAGGTCCGCCTAGGTCTTCCCCTTTGTCCTGGTCCATTCACACTTGCCTTATATATCTTCTTTGTCAGTCTATCGTCATCCATCCTCTCCATGTGTCCAAACTATCTTAACATGCCTTTCTCAATGCTTGTCACTACATCTTCTTTTACCCCACACCACTCTCGTATCACACAATTCTTTACTCTGTCGGTCAAAGACACACCACACATACTTCTCAGTGCTCTCATTTCTACAGCATTTACTTTGTGTATATGAAATTTTAAATAAATAAGTAAATAAATGTTATAATAATAGAACAAATATTTTACACTGTCGCTCCATAAGATGGGATGTCCTGGGATTTTCTGAATCGCGCTATGGTTTCATTGCCAGTGAAAATATATTATTAGAAAATATCAGATTGGTGTTGTCGTTTAATTTACAAAAATTAAGACAATGATAAGATTTGATTGAATAAAATCAACGTATAGCCCTAGAGTTTAACCCTGAGGCACACCCTAGTTATTGATTTGATTTATATTAAATTATTTGTATCTATATTAATGTTTTTACCTAGCCTATTTCGCATATACTTTACACAGTTATTGTATTATTATTTAATGAACGACTGACTTGTTAGCCATAATTAAAGTATTGAATATTGATCGAAAGGCTTTGGCAATTGCAACTATGCCAGTTGTTAAGATGGGTTACTTACCTTATTATCCTGAGAACCGGCGATGTGGCAGTGCAGGACAATTGATCGGCTCAAGCACGGGGTCACGTCTACGTCGAGATCGAACTGTATCAAGAGTCAAGTATATAATAGCGGTGATCGATATCGATCCCAACCGGGAACTTTAATCGTGAGCAACGTGTAGTGGCGCGGTGGTGTCCGGAGCCATACTGCATGATCATGACAAAATCAGTTATTGCACTCGCGGCGTCGGTCGCGGTGACTCCGATCAGCTGATGCTGGGACGATTGAAGTTGCCTGTGCTCCATCCCTGTACTCGTCTTGTAGTGTGTATGCGTCAGCGCACACCAAGAGCAGAGCAGAGCAGAGCATTTTGTGAAATCGTTGAAAAATTAATCTTATGATAATTCCATACATTTCAAAATTGAATACACGGCCAAACTTGATGCTCGACCATGCTCGAGCATGCAAGTTAATGTTCGAGTATGCGTTTTATATGCGCGAGCGTGCTCGAGCCGCCGCCGTCGCCGCCGCAGTGCAATTGATGATTAGCACCATCGTAATCGTAATATGCCAATAAAAAAAACTAGACGCCAAACTTTTGAACATAGATTATACAAATTTTGAAGCAAAATAGAACTCGGTCATATATTTTAGTTACATGTCATTGACAACTTTGACAAATAACAAGAAACCCGCGAAATCAAGGAGCAAATATATATCGAGAGAGCATTTCAAAAAGAGTAGAAATCGTATATGCATCTCTATTCTCTCTAACAACAGAACTGCATTTGTTCGAGTGATATACCTATATGTCTTGTATATATTAATTAGTATAATTTTAAGTCTTATAAGTAGCTTAAACTATACCTCAAATTGTTAACTGTTTTATGAAAATAAATATTTAAAGACGTATAGGTCTTCTCTTCTTGCTCTTAGCGATATCCCAGTTTCAGTCTGGGATCCGCTTTCTAGTCTATCCGGATTTGGCTGAATATTAGCTTTTCCACGGAGCGACTGCCTGTCTGACCTCCGCAACCCGAAGGGATAGCGATATTCCAGGGTTTAGACTAGTGTCAGACGTATAGGTATTTAATTAATATATAGCCATAGAGCTTTTATACATGTTTTATTCGCCTAAGGTACATCTTTCCTGCCACGTTCTTCTACTCACACTGTCCTTCTCATTTTATGATGTCTTATTTTATTTTGATATTCTTCATCTTCCTCTTCCTCTGCCAAAAGGGCAATAATTACTAAATCCCAATCAACCATTTTGAACACGTCTGCCAATGTCAGATTTTGGCATCAAACTGGTCGTACACGCCCGCCTGGCAACCCAGAGCATTTTCAACGGAGCTTGCTCACGGAAGGGCGATTATGACGCCTGCATGGTCGAGCAATCAAAAGTTTGCTCGACCATGCGCGAGCATTTTGCAGTTCGGTGTGCGCTGACATTATATTAGCTGTTCGCTGTTGCTGACGGCGGGATTGCAGCAGCAGTTGTCGCGTTGATCGCGCAGTATGGCTCTGGACATAGATTATACACTTATACTGGTATAGATAAGCCACTCACAGTTCGAAATTGAAGTTCTATAGGCATCCTCGTCCACTAGATGGCGTACAAATCAATTTAATTTTATTCCGATCGTATAGATGGCGTTAGTAGTGGATTCATTTTTCAAAATAAAATAAATGTTTAATTTCAGTGTTAAAAAATAAGTAAATGACGACTATTATGTAAAATATGCAATTTAAAAGTAAAAAGATATAAAAATCACAAAAAGTAATTTCTATCTAAGCGTGGTTTCGAACCACGGACTTTTAAGATACGGGACCCAACATTCTTCTACTGCGCCACGTAGATTTTAACTAAGATGGCGAAATTACCGTTCAGCAGGCTTAACCAAGACGTCTTTCCGCAAACGTTAACGCAAAAAAATGTATGGAGTGAACGCAAAGTCACGTGATATAATCAAACAAATAGAAAAGTCGTAGCCAAATACACAACGCATAAAAAGCATTCGCATTGATAGAATAAACTCATCGTTTCTGCGATGTCAACCGCAAAATGGAAGCCAAGTTGCCAATTTCGGCCAAAACTAACGCTATTAGCGTCGATTGCGTACGGATAACAATCGAATGATAGAACCCTGCAGAAAACGCAAAAAAGAATCCCACAGACGGTCAGCCTGTACTCGGCCTTGAGCTCCTTGTTAGGGCCTCGCTAAATCACTATGCCTAAAACATTGTTTAGCTATTTCAGACGCAAAGGGCCCATTTAATACAGTAAGGGGCCACTTAAGTGTTCTCCAAGTAAGTTGATTATCGCGATTCACGTCATTGTTTATGTTTCAAATTCCTTAGAGAGTCAAAGTTTTTAAGTAATAAATATTATTTAAGCTTTAAAAAACTCTAAGGCCCACTTGCGTAACGTTTGATTTAAGTCACTCCTTAATTTAAATTTTTTGAACAGAATTAACAGCATAAAATAATTTAACTTAAAAGTATTTAGCGTCCTCTTGCACAACGACAACAACGCTTAGATTTAGTTAAACATTTTATGAGGTCGGTAAAGTAGTTTCTACGTTTTGTTTCATGGCATGAAGCCTTTTTGTTACGATTTTAACGATATTATGCGTATGGTTTCGCATAAAACCTTAGACTATACATATATACTTTGAGCATAAAACAAAACGCATTGTCGTTGCCTAGCAACGAAATGACAATTGACAAATAATAACTAGTAACCTTTGAGCATTAACCCTAGAACCCTACATGGGGTGCAGGTGCACCCCACACTGATTTGTTTTCTAAATAGCTCAATTTCTTTAATATCCACGAATTCGCGCGTCGGAGTATTTTAGTTTGGTGTCAACCGCTCGCATTACGTCTAAACGTAACGAGGGACCGCGTTGTGTGGTCGCCTGTATAAGTGCTGTGGGGTACGCCAGTACCCCAGTGTAGTAAAATCGTAAGATTATTTATTTATTACGATTGATGCATTTATATGTAATAAGTTATTAAATTTGATTATTTATTAAAACAATAGTCTTATACGAATTAAATACAGATATTTTTAGATATTATGAAGGTAAAATTCAAGGAAGATTATTTATTTTGTTTCGGATGGCTGTCAGAGGTTTGAATTACGAAGAAATAAGCTCTATTCTAGATCACAAATCTGGTGAGGAAGAAATAGAAGTTGGGACCAGTTGTAATTCCTGGGTTCTATACAAGTGTTCAAGATCAAATAATAAGCCAAATTTAAAGTTTCAGCAGACAGTTTTGAAATTAGGTTTGGAACTGATACATGAACATTTGGAGGACCGTCACCGGATGCCAACTTAGTCCATTGCAGTGATCCTGAAAAAAGGACCAAATCCTACAAGCGCTGTTGCTCAAACTACATTTAACTTTGTGTAATAAGGCTGATTTGTGATCTCAAGTTACCGATTATGTTTAGTAAAACGTATTTTCATGAATTGTTTTATTTTTATTTTAAGGATTACAGTCATTTTAGTATGGGGTGTTCCAGCACCCCAGTGTAGGAATAACATGTGCGCCAAATAGTGTAGGATTCTAGGGTTAACAATAACACAAGTAGGTACATTGTTATCAGTTACATAATCATCATCATCATGTCAGCCTAGGGACGTCCACTGCTGGACATAGGCCTCCCCCTGCTGCTTCGTCCGGTCCAGTTATATAATTATTGATAATTTTCGTCGCTAATGACAAGATGCCAACATCAGTGTGACAGTTCTTAAATGAAATTAGCCACTAAACAGCCGATTTTCGGCAATTAATTTTGACAGTTCTTAAATCATATTACTCGACAAATTTTTCGTTGTGCAAGACGCTAGTGGTGTTTAATATTTTTTTTCTCGTTAAATACATCTTAATTCAATTTAAGAATCGTTGTGCAAGTGGGCCTAAATGTTTAAGATTATATATGATTATATCAAACTTAAAACGAATAAACAAATCTTCTGGTTCGAACGTTTGTTTCACTCGCATAAATATTTACATTACCTTGATATTTGACGCGCTTGACGCTTCAAACAACGCAAGGCATGTACTAATAACCATGTTGTGTCGCAGAATGTGCGTGTGACACTAACGCGTGGTGTTGGCTACCAATTTTGCGTTTTCTTCGATTGCAAACGCGTTTGCGTTTGAAATAGGAGAAAGGCGATGGAAACGATACCTTTGAGTTTTGGCTAAGCCGGCTGTTATCGCTACAGATATTTCTATCGAGAAATAGAGAAGTATCTATCAGTGACATATTATATATTTTTATTTTTACTTTCAATTATCGTAGATAAGATCTGCAAGGAAGGCAGCGATAGCCTAGTAGAGATACCAACAAACCGCCATGCAGCGGATATCGGGTTCGAATCCACGGCGCGCACCACTGACTTTTCGGAGTCATTAGCGTATTGAATTGTTAATTATCGCTTGCTCCGGTCCTCGGAGAGCTTTGAAGCCGTCGGTCCCGGTTGTCCTGAAGTTCTTTGACATTCGTTACAAGGCGTCAGTACCTTCTAAAATAAACTGCAATAGTCTTAACCATGTAATATCGCAATTCCTTCGGGTTGCGGAGGTCAGACAGGCAGTCGCTCTGTGGAAAAGCTCAAAGCTTCAGACAAATCCGGTAAAATAGACTAGTAAGTGGACCCCAGGTTTTTATTTTATTTTTTATTTTTATTTTATTATTTTCAGGAAAACTTACAGCTAGAATGGTACATATAGTATATAAATTACATAATTAAGGCCAATTACAGGTTTCCACTTATAGAATTTAAATAAGCCATTAATATATTATAACAGTGCTATACATATAGAGCTCAGATATTTTACAAAAAAGAAAAAAATATATAATAAACAACCGAATTAAGAGAAAAGAAAAGAAAACACAAATAAATTAAATTATCAACATGATGATTGAATTATCTACCTGATAAAAGTGATAAACTAATAAAAAAATATATATTAAAAAATAATAATGGAAAAATTTAAATAAAATAATATTTATTTTTATAAAATGAAAATTATAAATAAATTTGTTAATTAATTATTTAATAAAATAATACTAATCTTAACCAATAATCTTTACTCATCTTTATCGCTTACCAAAGAATTTATTATTAAGACATGTTTTCATTTTCGTTGAAACTGAGATAACACTAGGAGGATGACGCTGAGGATTCTCGTAACTTTCTGATCAGTATCAAGCAACCACCATGTGCAATGATCATTGCTTTGTTTTACTAACTATCGATAGTGTTGACTCAGTCGTGCAACATAAATTATAGTACTCACCGGTAAACTCTCCAACACATACTGACACAACTTGTAGTGGGATTTCATTATTTTGTTTCTGAATTTACAACATTTATGTAACAAAGCTGAACATTCATAGCACAGCCACTGTGGTAACCCATCTGTAGTTGAGATCTGAAATGAAAACAGTTATCATAGAACCACAAAGAACTGTTAGTAGCTAAAAGGCAATACTCAAGGCAATCGTGTTATTTATATAACATGCTGAATAAAGAATTGTTGATATATGCCATGATGCTCAGGGACTGTAAGAAAGTTATGCCAATGTTAAGTCTATTGTATAATTCAGTAACCAAATTAGTTACAATAGGCTAGATGACGAAAAAAATTTTATAAGTCCGTCCTTTAGATTATTGAAAAATAAGCCATACGTATTTTTTCATATGTAAATTAAACCAAAAATGACCAAGATATAGCTCATTAAAGTTACGTATAACGTCACGCCGTGCTGCATTTTTTCGCACTAGATGACGTCACACGTAACTTTAATGGGCTATATCTTTGTTATTTTTTATTTAATCGAAAAAAGAAAAATACGTATCCAATATTTTTTTATAATCTAAAATACGGACTAAATAAAATGTAATTATTTTGACCCTGGAAACTACCCTATTGGGATGATGAGCACATGTTTAGTGAAAGAAGACTTCACCATCATCATCAGCCTTTATCAGTCCACTGCTGGACTAGGCCTCTCCTTTGAAAGGAGGAATTGGCCTACTATACCACGCTGGCCAAACGGGTTAGTATAGGGTTTGTATCAAGTTTTCCTTCTCTTACAGTGATGTTTTCTGCATAATATGCTCCCTCTGTCGGCTCTTACGACACTCGTGGGATGATATGGGGTGGTGACAATTCGTATTCTTAATCCGTCACCACACGGATAGACTTATTGTTATTGTGCTTATTGTGATTATTGTGCTTCTTTCGATCCTAAGACATTCTCTCAGGGCTAACCAACAAACAATAACATACATTCAATTTTGGACTTAGGTTTATTCTAGGAGTGAAAGCATGTTAAAAAAAATCAACAATCGAAAGTGAACTAAGCAATGCTCATTGTAACTCACGACACAACCATACTCTCACAATAGGCTAGTTGACAAAAAAAAAATTATGAGTCCGTGCTTTAGATTATCAAAAAATAAGCGATACGTATTTTTTTATTTGTAAATTAAACCAAAAATGACCAAGATATAGCTCATTAAAGTTACGCATAACGTCACTCCGTGCTGCATTTTTGCGCACTAGATGACGTCACACGTAACTTTAATGGGCTATAGCTTTGTTATTTTTTATTTAATCGAAAAAAGAAAAAAATACGTGTCCAATATTTTTTTATAATCTAAAATTCGGACTAAATAAAATGTAATTATTTTGACCCTAGAAACTACCCTATTACACCCAAACTCACTCACACACTTACACTCACACTCACTCACTGACACACTAAACTCATGATACACATACCACACCTACACACATGATTTGGCCTTTTCCTGTGTAACATTCATTTATTTGTAAGAACACTTGTATCATTTTTAAGTCACCGCTTTATTTTCAATGTAAAACTAATGTTGAAAACCACAAGTCGCTGGCTCACTATTACAAGGTCTTATGTGAATTTTGATGAAGTTTGGTAATAAGACTTTATAATTTTTGACTTATGTAAAATGTATTTAAAGTAGCCTTAGCCTCTTGTGACATTTTAATATTATAGTTTAGGACTACATAATGCTTTCCAAGTTTAAAAAAAAGCGTAATGACTTTTATATTTGATAATATCGTCAAAAATAAAATAGCATAGAACTTTGTGGTAGCAAAAATATTTATTTATTTATTTATAAGCACAACTTAGAACTTTGTTTTTGTTAAATCACATATTTTATAGCCAAGTTTAGGGAAAAGTACCGATTATGAAATACGTCCCCCATATGGAATGCCATTATATTTTCAGTTCTAAGTGTCCAGAATATGACAAAATTGAAATTTAGTAAAATAACATTTATTTCGGATATATCTTTACTCTACAAAAACAAATTTTGGAATATTCGCGGCCCCTAGTCTTCCAAATATAACTTATTCTATATTAGGAACGTATTCCATAATTAGTACCTTTCCTCTATTAATGCTTGGAGGCACGAAATCTTTATCTTTCACCTTGTCGTCACTTGAATAGTCTGAAATGTTATTTTTTTGGGTTTTATTTTATCGACGACTTCAGTGACAGGTTCGTGGATGCTGTCCCTAACACGGGCTGGAAGATTTTTAAGCCCAAAACGAAGAAAAGAGCGAATAAAATCTCTGGTCCGACCCTCGAGCTCATAGAGGCAAGGCGCAGGATGCTTCTGCTATCCTCCGACGCCATGCCAAAATATCGGCGTCTCAACAGGCAGATCTGTCTGGCACCTGCCGTGGAAATGCTTCGGAAGCTATTCAATTCCATCATACTCGAGGGCAAAACGCCACAGGCAGAGCACAGAAGTGTGGTGGTGCGTTTCTTCACGAAGGACGACAAAACCCATTTGAAGAGCTACAGACCCCATCTCACTTCTGAGTCACGTCTATAAGTTGTTTTCTAGGGTCATCACGAATCGTCTTGAAAGCAAGCTGGACGACTGCCAGCCTCCCAAACAAGCCGGATTCCGTAAAGGCTATAGTACCATAGACCAGATACACACGCTGCGGCAGGTTATACAGAAGTCCGAGGACTATAATCAGCTTCTATGCTTGGCGTTTGTGGACTATAAGAAAGCCTTTGATTCGATCGAAACCTGGGCAGTACTGCAGTCTCTCCAACGGTGCTAAATTGGCTATCGATATGTCGAAGTGCTGAAGGCACCGATAGCCTAGTGGAGATACCAACAGACTTCACGAATTGGTTCGAATCCACGGCGCGCACCAATAACTTTTCGGAGTTATGTGCGTATTGAATTGTTAATTATCGCTTGTCCCGTGCCTCGTAGAGCACGTTAAGCCGTCGGTCCTGGTTGTCATGAAGATCTTTGGCAATCGTTACAGGACGTCAGTACCTTCTATAAAAACTGACACTGGTCTAAACCATGGAATATCGCTATCCCATCGGGTTGCGGAGGTCAGACAGGCAGTCGCTCCGTGGAAAAGCCTAAATTCAGCCAAATCCGGTAGACTAGTAAGCGGACCCCAGATTGAAACTGGGATAACGCTAAGAGGAAGATGTCGAAGTGCTGAAGTGTTTGTTGGAAAACGCCACCATGTCAGTCCGCCTCCAGGACCAGAGCTCAAAACCTATTCGGCTACAGTGAGGGGTGAGGCAGAGAGATGTAATATGTCCAAAACTCTTCACTGCTGCGCTGAAGAAGTTTTTCAAGCTTCTGGACTGGGAAGGACTCGGTATCAACATCAACGGCGAGTACATCACACTTTGGATTTGCTGATGACATCGTAGTCATGGCTGAGACCATGGAAGACCTCAGCGCAATGCTTGATGGCCTCTATAGAGTCTCCCAACAAGTAGGTCCTAAAATGAACAAGGACAAGATGAAAATCATGTCTAACGTCCATGTCGTATGGACCTATACGAATAATTTCGAGAAAAAGGTCATTGTTGAATCCGCTGCCCAGCCGAGTTCGGTTGGGCAGCGTTCGAAAAGGGCATATCTTCACGTCCGATATCCCGCAGTGTCTCAAGACGAAAGTCTTTGACCAATGTGTGTGTTGTCAGTGATGATTTACGGCTCTGAGACCTGATGGCCGTTCTGGACACGGGGGACACGGGTCAGGCGGGTTCTGCATTGGCGACCACGTAACGGACGACGTAGTAGGGGTAGGCCCCGACGATGTGGTTAAGATCGCGGGAAGTGGTTGGATGCGGGTGGCTCAAAATCTGTGTGTGGTCTGTGTAGAGAACTTTGAGGGAGGCCTAAGTCCAGCGGTGGAAGTATCTAGACAATATATATATATATGATAATTCTTTTGTCAAGACTGCAATAATTGCATAAATGTATTACCAATTGCACTGAATAAATTGTCACAAGAACCGCGAAATTGAATAAGTGACAAATTACATAAAACTTTGATCATTAATAAGTTTGATTTTTTTTTTCAAAAAAAAAGTCCTATGTTTAGCATAGAACCTTGTTAAACTAAAAATAAGTTAAAACTAAAATTGAATGGTTCTATGTATTACATAGAACTTCGTTATTCCTTTTCGTTGATAAAAACAACATAGGACCACGTTTTTTTTTATATTTTGCAGTAAAGAGCTGTAATCTAGTCGTTTATTTTTGCAAAAGAGTAGCTAATAGCACATAGAACCTTGTAGTATTCATAACTCAATAAGTGATAAAATTGTAACATAGAACCTTGTAATAGTGAGCCAGCGAAGTGTCAATTCATATAATTTCACCATTTTATTTTACATGCTTACATAGTTGACATAGTCTACATTTCAATTGCATTAAAGTGACAAGTGGAAGCGCGGAGTCTCCTAATTCCTTGCTTAAAAGGTGATCGGCAATAATATGTATCATAATGCCAATTGTATTAATTGGAATAAACATTTCTTTTTTATAACTGTCAACTTGATAATTATTGTATTATAAATATAATTAAATGTCCTGCCTCACATATATTCATAGAGCCCAAACTACTGATGCTAGAAGTTTATTACATTATGTAAAGTAATAAAAGTGATGAGGCAAAGTCAACAAAATATATTATTATATAAAAATACAAAGTCATACATTAGATACAAACATTGGCAGGTGAGCAAAAATCTATTCACTTGTTCCTGTTTTCTTTTTTGCAAACAGTAACCACAGTTGGCATTAAACCTACATGCCGTGTGGTTGACGGCATAGAATACAAGTGTCACCACCCCCTATCTTCCCGTAGGTGTCATAAGAGGCGACTAAGGGATAACACGATGCAAATACCATCTTTGCGTAGAGACGGAAAACTCGACATCGAGTACTAAATTTAAATGACACATGTGCTAACCACAGACTTATCAATTTATAACACTAATAGCTTTTGCCCGCGGCTTCGCTCTCGTAAATTCGGGATTCTCTAGTTATACTATATCATCTATGTTCGGGGTAATATAAATACTGTTTAAGGAATATAACTGCAAAAATTATTTACAAACTTCTTAGTACTACATAAAACTTAGTAGTACTCAAAATGTTATGTTGACGTTTCGCTAGAGTGGCCAATATGGCGTCTGCGATTTGTCTGTCAGAACCATTAGAATTTAACAAAATACTCGACAATCAGAATTTTGCGGATATATGTTGTCGACTCAAAACCTTTATTTTTTAATGTTTTATTATTCAGGTAAGGTTTCGATGTACTCCTTGACGAAATGATTAATATAAGATTTGACACTGCGATAGCAGCGCAGCCCGTCGGTTCCAATGTGAAACATTCCAAAATCCACAACTACTTCCAAATTAAAAATTAACTAAAATTCATTTTCCAGTGAACTAAATTGTCAATCTAAACCATTCTCAAGTCCCCTTGAACACACACAAAAAAAAATCATCAAGATCGGTCCATTCGTTTAGGAGGAGTTCAGTGACATACACATGCACACAAGAAATATATATATATTAAGATATTATATCTTAAAAAAAAACTTATTAACAAATTATATCAAAGACATAAAGAATCAGTTAAGATCATAATCATCAAATTAACATAATTATAGTTGATTGAATCAGGCATTACTTAGCAGGACTCCATAGTAACGTAAAGGAATGAGGAACCCACCACGCACATGGCCGTTGCTAGGGGAGGGCATTGTGAGGCAATGCCCTACTTTGATACCACAATGCCCTACCTTAAAAATACCAAAAAACTAAGATAAATTATTCCATCCTAGTTTTTGGTATTTTTAAGGTAGGGTATATACATTGTGATTGATTTAGAAGCCCGTGCTTCGGAGAAGATCAATATTGATATTTTTTTTACTGCCACTCTACCTGTAACCAATGCTGCCCTACCTCAAATTCGACTCTAGCTACATCTAGTAATGGCAATAACGGTTGTTTTGCAATAATGAATTATCCTGTTGCGTTATTATGTAATAACTGTTATTGTAAACTGTTGTCGTTATCCTGTTATTGTTTCACAAACACTGTAAAGAAAGCATTGGTCCGATATATACATTAAATATGTACTTCACGACAACGACAACGTCGACAACAGACAACAGTGACAACAGACAACAGTGACAACTGACAACTTGACAAGCCATAACAATAACAGGATAACTAAAATAATAAGATTCCCAAAAATAGCTTAAGCAAGTATGACCTTTATTACGTTTCGTGAAAGATTATAATGCCGTAAGGTTGGCGCTGGGATAGTCGCGACTTCGCGAGGCTCGGGAGCGGCGACTCGGCGAAACTCGAGCGCACGTGCGCCTATCGTCATCTCTCTCACACACTCGTGGTGTGCATATTGCATGCCTACTCTTACCTATCCTGTTGTCATTTTAGCACGATAACAGCACGTGCGCCTATCGTCATCTCTCTCACACACTCGTGGTGTGCATATTGCATGCCTACTCTTACCTATCCTGTTGTCATTTTAGCACGATAACAGTTTATAAAGATAACAGGATAACTCAGTATGCAATAACTCATTATTCATTACGCTCAAATAATGCATTACCATAACTGTTATTGTAATAACGACCATTACTAGCTACATCCCTGAACACGCCCCCTCGAATTACCCACCCCAACTATTGCAATATAGCGCGGCCACACATTGGATTCAACTTTGCGTCCAAGCTGGACTCAAATTTCAAATGACCAGTATTGAATCTAACTACTGCACCACACATTGGCTTCAATATGTACTTTGTAGCCAAATACTGGAAATAGACCAAACATTGAACATGTCTCAGTTGTAGTCGCAGAGCGACAAGACGATGGACGAAAACTTATTTGCACAAGCCGCTTATGCATATGGTTTAGGTACATATGCCTATTATTTGCATTGTACATGTTCATTTGACCAGTCAATCGACGGCGTTGTCATTTTGAAAATAATTACGTACCTACACAACAAGTAACACGTACGAACAACTTCGCTGATCGCGACGAATGAACAAACCAATGTGTGGCGCGCGAGCGGCATTATGTCCAAGATGCCCGCGCGCACTCCCCCTTCATACCCCTCGCCTTTGAACTTACTTCAAAAACCGACTCGACACGGGTCGGTGTTGGACATTCTATTGTGATTGGACGCAATGTTCACATTGTATCCAAGACTGATCCACACATTGATGTGTTGGATCCAATACGTAACATTGGTGCAAATATATCCAATGTGTAGCCGCACTAATAGAAAAAGGTTGACAATACCGAACTGCTCTAATGAAAAAGGATAATAAGGGATATATAGATAAAGGATGTATGGAATAATGCAAAAATGGGTTGCAGGAAAATACCTGAGATGCAGTATCCCGCTCTATGCGATAGATACTTTCATCAGTAGGTAAAAGGTAAACATCATAAAAGTAACTGTTTAACTTACAATAATGCCGGTCAAGTCTTGGAACATATCTTCATAAGATGTTGCCTTCATCATTCTACGCTCAGTCGCCAGACATCCTCTACAAATCCTCGAGAACTGAATATCAGTTTTTACATTTTCTTTCATTTCATTGCAATGCTTATCTATCCTAAGCATTTTTAACTATTTGTATTAGGCAAAAATTTCTTTCAATTGCTTATTATTTAGTTTTGATCGTAATCAGACTAAACAAATATCAAATACATAATGTAACATTATATTTTGTATATTGTTACAAACAAGCAAACAGCTTTGGAATACTCAACTGTCACAATGACAGTTGGTGAACGCACAGATGATGCACAGTACACATGCACATACATTAAATATGGAGTGGCCCAAGAAGCGAAAGGCGAAGAACTGTAGTACGACTAGTACATAAGTACAGTTCTTGGAGTAGACATCGATTTTATAACCCGACTAATCACAGGGACAGATGCTGAACAAAACCAGCCTGGCGCAAGTTCCTAAGAAAAAACCGAATATATGAAACGTGCTGTCTTTTTAATGGCTACTATTATATGTATAAAACGTGAAGATAGCATCCTTCACTATGTACCCTTGGAACAGTATTCTTTCAAAGTTAGACGGGTTATACGTACATCACCGCCTTGGCTGTCAATAGTGTCAAATGTCACAACTGTCACATTATTATCCACATTGAACTTTGCCGCGTTATGTAGTTTGTTTATAAAACGTAAAAAACATACTGTAAAAGTGCTTTGTGTATACCAAATAAATGTAATTTTACACTTCTAGTGTTAGTGTTACTATATTTATTTGATTAGCATTGAAAGGAGCGCAATGAAAACAAACAAAATAACGTGCGAAATATGGCATACAACAACATGCCGGTCAAGCAATGAAAAAAGGGTAGGTATTTATGGCAAAATGTCCCTAGCTAAAGATCAATGAATATATATAATGTTATATAATGTGATATATTTCAATGAAACATAAAAACTAAGGAAATATTCTAAAGTTTCATATCCTATCCTAGTACTTTGTAGGTAAACAATAGTGCTGCCTGTCAGTTATCGATAATCCGTTAGTAGAAATTGGCACAAGGACTAAAAATTCTATTCTTTTTTTCTTTTTAGATGTAAAAATGGGTAGCTGCAACTGGAAACCAAGGCTTGATTTATGTGCCCATTGAAAAATTACATTAGTTGAACTATGTGTGTGGCAAGCATTTTAAGCCGAAAGACTTAAAAAAAAGGGAACTCAAGTCAGAAAAACAGCTGTGACTTGTATCTATAGACATTTCTTTAAATCCTATTACAGAAGAAATGTTGAAAACCTTTCCATTACATGTACATACATATATCTTTTAGTTCTGCGTATTTTTCTTCGCTAATCTAGAATACATTTATAGAATATGCTAATTTGTTTGAATAAACACATAAATATTAAATACATCTTTTATTTGTCTTGGAAAAGTGTAATTCTAGTCGAAACATAATTATAATTATTTCTTACCGAATATTATCGATATCGATATTTCGTTAATCTCCAGAGGGTACATCCCTATATTGACAAATATGACAATGCTGACAACATAAAAAAGATGTCAATTAGTATCTTTATGTTGGTACGAGTTCTCCCTGCACGTTTCATACAAAGCTGAAAGTCTCACATGATCTATGGCACATCCGCCTCTTCTTACGTAGTATTTGTATACTCTTTGAACAAAACAATAAGAATACCCCTGTACACACTATATCTTCAACATATTATAATCAACACAAATGTACCTACTCTTCACAAGTAAGTAACAAGTTATGACTTATATATTTCCAAACTACGAAAATAACAAGATTTAGGCTTATGGCCTTTAATTTATGTTATTTTCGTAGTTTGGCATTTTATTAATTTATTAAATAATTTTAACCCTTTTCTTGGCAGAAATGGCAGAAAAAAAAAGATTGAGTATCAAAATAATTTTTATACTACATAATGTTTATAACCCACAGATGCCCAGGAAAATCGAAAAAAAATCTTATGCAGGTAGTTTAAAGAAAACCACATGTATCTTGCGGGATACATTGCCAAGAGGCTTTAAAACAATATAATGATTTTAATGTATCTCTACAGATACACTGCCAAGTTTGATATAATTTTGCTGTAGAATCATATGTTAAAACAAAAAGGAATAAAATTGCATTTATAAACAGTATATTATATATATATATATATATATATATAGACTGCCTCGTTGGTCTCGCGGCATAAAAGTGCGCGTGGGATCGGGAGGTCCCTGGTTCGATTCCTGGGTCGGGCAGTGTTATTGGGTTTTTCTGTCACGAAATTCTCAGTAGCAGCACGGAGTCTGGAAACGTGCCAGGTACGGCAATAGGCTCGCCCCTCATTACGTGGGACTAAAGTATATCTGGCGAAAAGCGGGTGTAGAAATACACCTCTGCCTACCCCTTCAGGGATAAAAGGCGTGACGATATGTATGTATGTATGTACATAAAGAATTAGTTGAGATCATAATCATCAAATTAACATAATAATTATAGTTGACTGAATCAGGCATTACTTAGCAGGACTCCATAGTAACCTAATGGAAGGAACGAGGAACCCACCACGCACATGGCCATTGCTAGGGGTGGGCATTGTGGGGCAATGCCCTACCTTGAAACCACAATGCCTTACCTTAAAAATACCAAAAAACTAAGATAAATTATTCCATCCTAGTTTTTGGTATTTTTAAGGTAGGGTATATACATTGTGATTGATTTAGAAGCCCGTGCTTCGGAGAAGATCAATATTGATATTTTTTTTACTGCCACTCTACCTGTAACCAATGCTGCCCTACCTCAAATTCGACTCTAGCTACATCCCTGAACACGCCCCCTCGAATTACCTACCCCAACTATTGCAATAGAAAAAGGTTGACAATACCGAACTGCTCTAATGAAAAAGGATAATAAGGGATATATAGATAAAGGATGTATGGAATAATGCAAAAATGGGTTGCAGGAAAATACCTGAGATGCAGTATCCCGCTCTATGCGATAGATACTTTCATCAGTAGGTAAAAGGTAAACATCATAAAAGTAACTGTTTAACTTACAATAATGCCGGTCAAGTCTTGGAACATATCTTCATAAGATGTTGCCTTCATCATTCTACGCTCAGTCGCCAGACATCCTCTACAAATCCTCGAGAACTGAATATCAGTTTTTACATTTTCTTTCATTTCATTGCAATGCTTATCTATCCTAAGCATTTTTAACTATTTGTATTAGGCAAAAATTTCTTTCAATTGCTTATTATTTAGTTTTGATCGTAATCAGACTAAACAAATATCAAATACATAATGTAACATTATATTTTGTATATTGTTACAAACAAGCAAACAGCTTTGGAATACTCAACTGTCACAATGACAGTTGGTGAACGCACAGATGATGCACAGTACACATGCACATACATTAAATATGGAGTGGCCCAAGAAGCGAAAGGCGAAGAACTGTAGTACGACTAGTACATAAGTACAGTTCTTGGAGTAGACATCGATTTTATAACCCGACTAATCACAGGGACAGATGCTGAATAATACAATAAGAATACCCCGGTACACACTACATCTTCAACATATTATTCGCAAAGTTTTGTGGTACATCTGCTGTCAAATCGTTGTGTATCGAACATAATAATTTTGTTTTTGTGCATAAATCTGTATAAAAACCAGATGGATCAGTGCTTCAGGCTTTGCTAGGGATCGTAAAATCATGCCTTAGTGTTGATTTGAACTGTGCAGTGCAAGATAAAGCTATAATCAACACAGTTGTACTCTTCACAAGTAAGTAACAAGCTATGACATATATTGTTGAATAGTATTAGTATTTGTACAAAATATTGTAAAAAGAGGTTCTTTTTACAATTAATTGAACAGTTTTTACCTTTACACATCAGCTTTCTTTGAAGATTTTTTGAATTTTCTTTGATGAACACGATACAGCGGATACCGACGGACGTCTCAATTAGAATTAAACCGTATGTTACAGCTACAAAGTCTAAATTAGCTTATCTTTGAATTCGTTAGGTAGTGATAGGCATAGGTTTAAGTTCATTTACCTTTATCTTTGAGGAACACGATAAAGCCGACACCGACGGCCGTCTCAATTGGAATGAAACCTTATGTTACTGCTACAAAGTCTAAATCAGCTCATGAGTAGATATCTTTGAATTCGTTTGGGCATAGATTTAAGTTAATAAAGTACATAGGTAAAAGACTCTCAGTGGCTCAGTGCTCAGTATCTGATAGCCCGCCGACTGCAGCGCGCGGAAAGATGACGTTTCTCAGCGCGCTGACGCGCTCGAGTCAACATTTGACAACCTTGCTGATTTCAGCATAAATGGGCCGACTCGATCGGGGAAGTACTACTCTCTCACAGAAAATCGACGTAAAGTAACAGTACCTAAACTGTTGCGTTTTGTTCGGCGAGTGAGAGTGCCGGAGGCCAGAGGCCCTATCCCCTATTCCTTCTCCCTCATCCCATTCCTTATCCTATCCCTTTTCCCAACCCCAAAAGGCGGCAACGCACTTGTGACTCCTGTGGTGTTGCTTGTGTCCATGGGCGGCTGTAATTGCTTACCATCAGGGGATCCCTCTGTTCGTTTACCGTCTATTAATATAAAAAAAAACACCGCTCATCGAGCACCAGTGCCTCCACAGACCTCTGAGGAACAACACTCGGCCCTCGCGACGGTGTTTGTGTGCCGAAGACGCCGGCGAGTGACGACGCACCCGATAGTCCCACATCGCGGCCACCTTTTGTACAACCACGCTGCATCCGTTCTCCGAAAACGTAGCCACAGCGTCGTGGTTAGGTGGTTGACGCTCCGAGGCACTACATTGTTACCTTAGCCATCTGCTGCACGGATGCAGCACTGACCGTGGCGCCTCCGGAAAAGGAATAATTGCCCCTACGCAGGGCAAGCCGGCGGTCATCGCCAGCTCGCGAGGCCGCCGTGGCGCCTGACGCCAGCGTATCATAGCGCCCGCGAAGATGGCGCGCCGACGCAGTGACGACACCGCTGCCCCACCTACGCCAACGCCGCCACAGTTCACACTGAAAACCCGCCGCTGGCTTACACATGGCTCACCGGACTTACACCATTTTACAGGGAAAACTGCCGCTGGGGTCAGGTCTCGCTAGAGGCGTGAAGACTACCCGGACATCACGCTTCTGATTCTGATTTCTGAACACACTTCGTGTCACCCTGATTGTAATAGTTTATGTTACTGGATTGGACTGGTTTACGTTCCTAATAAATTACGGTTTTACTTCACTGTTTATGTGCTAACAATTAGCTGCGAAATACTATAGCTTGGTGCAATGTTTATTAGTTGATATTATTTACCTACCCTACTAATGAATGTGTAGTGTAAAGTCATCTTCAAATAGGCGTCAGTGAGTGCCGTGGGAGTCGTGGACATCAACTCGAAACTTTCTACGTGGCAGTCCGTCTCCATACAAAGATAGCGCTGCGTAAATTGTTATTTGTCTCGGGATTGTGTAGGTACGTACCTACTTATTTATGTGTTAGTGATATTTTATTAAACTGACTGCATTACTTTGTTTTAACTAGTACCTACCTACTTAATGGTATGTTTACTATTATGAAGTTCTATACACCGAGTGTTGTTGGTTTGATACCTACACGAGACAACACTTTGTATAATCCACCAATAAATTATTGTATGGAGTCTGTTCTTTGCGTTCTTTAATTGCGATGGAACCCATCACGGGTCCCCTTCCGCCACTTTTTATTGAGCTTGGGGAAGGTGGAGGGCGTAAGTAGACTTATGATATTCTAAAGTCCCGTGACATAGGATTTATTCCTTGAGCGGGAGTTGCTTTTGAAAAGAGTTGTCCTTTGTAACGGGTTCTGGTAGTAAAATGCAGAAAAGGTTCTATGCGTTTATTTGCCGAGTATTGTCTCACTTCCCTTGCCAACAACACGACATTGGCCTGAACACTAAGGGCTGCAGTCTCCCACGCTGTTCCCTCCGGTAGTGTGCAGGGCAGGTTGCTCGTAGGGCTGCGCGTAGCGGGCAGGTCCTCGCAGGCCGTTGGTTCAGCTGGCAGGCGTTGGCGGTCTGAGTGCGATGAGCAGGGCAGGCCAGACTCTTCGGCAGAGGTGACACTGAAGGCGATGCAGGAAGTGTAGCGGTCTAGGTAGACTAGCCCGGAGCCTTAAGGTGGACCTGGAACCTGAAGGAAAGCAGCATTAGGAGAGCCACAACCAATAGAGTCAGGCAGGCGGCGTCAGCCGGCCTCAGCCAGCAGGTAGAGAGATGGGCAGTACGCTAACGCAGTAAATGTAGTGCTTACCCGTAGCTGGGACCAGGATACACGTAGATACGACGTAGGGTCAGTAGGTACGCTTAGTTATAGTAGATAGGTAGTAGAAGCGACGTTAGAGTAGCGGTGCCGGCCTCTCTGTCGGCCCCTTTATATACCGGGCCCTCCATCAGAGTTCGTGTTGGCGAAGCTTGACCAAATATGGGCAAAACTTACGAGCGCGGACGATGGCCTTCCCTGATTGGCCGAGCGTATGGACGGTATTATGACGTACACTCGGTAGGTACCGGTCATACGCTACAATACCGCCCGCCTTAGGAGAGGATTTTACGTGGCTAACAAGGAAAATCCGACTAGCTGCGTTAGGCCTATGAGTCCGCTACTGTCCAAGCTAAGACGGCATATAGAGAGAAGGAAGGGAAAGTCTTCCACGGTTTGTAACAAATAGTTAGGCACCATAGTGTATAAGTTTTAGGTCCTTAATGTGCTAAAACCCAATAGAATTTCCAGACGCGTCCGACAACTCGTAAACGAGAGGCGACTTTTTATTAATCACTGTGCACTTCACGAATTTAGGGGCTAGTTTCTTACAGAAGGACTTATCCTTGTCGCTCTGATAAAAAGTCCTTTTCCACACAGTGTCTCCCACATTAAACTCAGCTGGTTTACGGCGTAAATTATACGTTTGGGAATTCCTAGCATGAGCTTGAATGAGGAGTGCCTGAACTTTGTCAAATATGCCTGATAAGTGACCTATGTTTTCTGCGTAATCGTCCCTAGGTATGTATACTATATCATCAGCGTCCGTGTCGACATAGTGTGAGCCGCATGGAACTAATTCACGTCCATAGACTAAAAAACTAGGTGTATAGCCCGTGACTTCATTAACTGCAGTATTTAATGCAAACTGCACCTTAGGTAGGAGAGTATCCCATAATCTCTGGTCATTTCCTACAAACGCCGCTAAGGTAGAACCAATGGTTTTATTATAGCGTTCGACCGTATTGACATGTGGGGAATATTTAGGAGAAGATTAGGGATTTTGTACTTGCGCAACATAGCTTTTAAAGTAGCACTGACAAACTGTTTACCATAGTCCAATATAATTGTAGATGGTATACCATGAACTAAACATATTTTTTCTTCCAAAATATTAGTTATTATTTCAGCAGTTGCGCGCCTGATAGGAAAAAGTAGACAGTATTTACTAAAACAACAAGTTACTACAAAGATGTAGGCGTTTTGTTTTCTTGTGACGGGAAGTGGCCCCACCAAATCTACACTAATGGTTTGGAAGGGTCGTGAACACACTTTGGGTCGTCCCATGGTTCCCAATGGTGCTTGGTTCTGATGTTTGTGCGCGATACAAGTGTCGCAAGAATTTATGAACTTAACTACGTCATCGCGCATTTTGGGCCAATAGTAACGCAGTGCTAAGCGCTTGTAAGTTTTAAATATACCGAAATGCCCCGAAGTGGGTTCGGCATGGTTCTCTAATATGGCATTATTTCGATCAGAAGAAGGTAGTACTTCTTTCCATTCGAACTCCTTACGTAGCATACACCTAGATTTAATCAAACGATACAATTTATTATTACAATAGTCTGGATAGTCATTAGGCGAAGATAAGCAACCATTGTAGGTGGCTGAATACCATTGATCAGTGTCAACATTAGGGTCATTCACGTTATTATTATTCGCGTTAATTATATTTACAGGTAGGGATCGTGGTAACGCATCGCCTATAATATTATCTGCGCCGCGCCGATGCTTTATTTCGAAGTTAAAGGCTGACAGACGAACCGACCACCGAGCTAATCTACCAGTCGGGTTGCTCAAGTTTAGGAACCATTTCAGTGCGGAATGGTCAGTATACACAACAAACTTTAACCCGTTATCTAAATAACAGCGCCAATATTCGAGGGTTGTTAGAACTGCTAATGTCTCCCGTTCTGTTATACTGTAGTTTTGTTCCTATGCATTTAGTGACCTACTCATGTAAGCGATAGGTAGTTCCACGCCATCTATTTCTTGTGTAAGTAACCCACCGATGCCGCTCGCACTCGCATCTGTGTGAACTTGAAAAGGTTTCTCGTAATCGGGACACGATAATATTGGTGCGGAGCTTAACAATTGTTTTAGTTTACAAAACGAGTCATCAGCTTCCACCGACCACTGAAATGGTGCGGCTTTCTTACCGGTAGAGGTAAGTTTGTTCAGAGGACCGGCAATAGTACTAAAATTAGGTATAAATCGCCGATACCATGATGCAATGCCTAAGAACCTTTTGACTTCTTTTTTATTCTTAGGCGTAGCATATTGAAGAATGGCTTCCACCTTACATGGGTCTACTTGTAATCCTTTAGAGTGTACTACGTACTACGTAGCCCAAGTACTTCAATTCATCACGGAAGAATTTAGATTTTTCTAAGTTTATTGTAAGGTTGGCCGATTTTAATTTTTCGTATACTTTATTTAATAGTGACACATGAGCATTAAAAGATGGCGATATAAGCACGATATCATCTAAAAAAACGAATACAGAGTTTTCGAACTCAGGACTGTTCGTAAACAAGAAATCCACCAAACGCTGTTGTGTCGCAGGCGCATTCGTTAAACCAAACGGCATAGTCACAAATCTAAATGTTCCTCTAGTAGGTACATAGAACGCAGTCTTATCACGATCACATTCGCGAAGAGGCGTCTGCCAAAAGGACTTAGATAAGTCTACTACTACTTAGATATCTAGCGTTCCTAAGGTTGTCTAAGATTTCGGATACGTAAGGTAGTTTGTACGCGTCTTTTTTAGTAATAGAATTAAGTTTCCGACTATCTAAACAAAACCTTAGTTTACCGTCCTTCTTAGGCGTTAGTAAAATTGGTGCCGACCACGGACTTTCGCATTTTTCTACCCCTCCCAATGCAAGCATTTCGTCTAATTCGTCAATAATTATTTTTAATTTCGCCGGCGGTAACCTATAATATCTTTGGCGTATCGGCGCAGAATCGCCAGTGTCTATTGCATGTTCTATTAAGTGAGTTCGTCCTAAACCGGTTTTTTCAGTAGAAATCGACTCGTATTGCTTTATAATTAACTTAGCCGTTCTTTGTTGTGACTCACTCAACTCACTAAAAGATTGCAATACGTTCGTGTTACTCGGCTTATTTTCACTTAACACACTACACGGCAATGTTTTAGACATGCATACGGATGCGATATGGTTAGGCAGTAATTTAAATAGTTTCCAGAAATCGATGCCTAAAATTAAATTACTTGTAACTTCTGGAATAATATAAGCTTTCAATAAGTGGGTTTGATTATTAAAAGTAGTGGGTAAGTTGATAAGACCGCGCGGCAACAAGATGTTTCCATTCGCGGTCCGAATGGAATTAGTGTTGTGACACTGCTGTATTTATAACCCGGTTTTAGTAATTACCTCCAGATGGGAGTTGTCACCTAAAATTGTAATGGCTGAACCGGAATCGAGCAATCCACAAATAGGTAAACTGTTAATCGTTACGTTAACATAGGGCCGTAGGTCATTTTTAGGTTTATTATCCAGGATCGAGGCGACGGAATAACTAGAGAAATACACTTTTAGAGTGTTTAGCCAATTTCTCCAATCATCTTTGTCAAAATTGGTTGAATAGGTTGTAGAACCTAATTTAGATTTTGACACGCCCCGACCCTGACCAACTAGGTTTTTGGTTTCGTCGATTAAAGCTGCGCGTCCATCGGATCGGAATCGGAGCGTACGGAGCGGAAGGATTTGTTGCTTTGTATTAATTTCTATGAAACTGCGTGCACTGGATCGGCATTTCTGCGCCTGTATTTGTGCTGATAACGTCATCCGCAGTGAAAGCATCATACGGATTCCGAGTGTTTCAAGTTCTGACGTGTTTGCGACGTTAAACTGTAGGCAAAAATACTTATTCACGATGAACGACGATGTTTTAATTATGTTAGTGGAAAGGTATGAAGAACTTTATAATCTAAAACATGAACATTAACATAATCAACTTAGGAGAGGCAATATTTGGGACGAAATTGGGCAAATAAAATCTATTTTCATCTTCTAATAAATCAGAATATAATGTATGATATTCTCCGAAAATTAATCTAATTACAACAATATCCTCGTCACTGTCCTCCTGCTTTAAAAATACCTAAATTGCCGATGCTGAATCCGAATGCAGTGGACGCACCCCATCGGCATTTTGTAAATGACGACGCTCCGTCCGCTCCGTACGCTCCGATTCCGATCCTGTGGACGCGCAGCTTTACAGTTCGGGCAGTTAGGGAATGTCACATCCCTACGGCCGCACTTGAAGCAAATTGCGAACCGATCGCGTTTGCATTCATTCAAACTGTGATCATTGATACGGCAGCGCGGGCAGTACTTGGACGTGACTAGAGCGACAGAGCTAGGTTTAGACTTAGGTTTGCTAGGTTCGTTGTACTCAGTGTATTCGGGTTTTCCGGACATACCCTCTATAGTAGCAACGGGATAATTATTGAAGGAATTATTACGCGCTCGGTTATTAGGTTTGTGACTGTAAGCTAGGTCTGGTGCCAACGTGTCGTTACTGTAATACGGTTCGCGGAATTGAGAGTTCAAACATTTCATCCGTTCGTAGTTTAAACATAACGTCTGCAGTGTTGCTATACTGTCTATTGAAGATATTGACGGAGCTAGCACTAGTGAGTAGCATGGACGTATGTTATGCAATAGGATGTCTAACTTTTCGCGTTCGGACAATCGCTTTGACGGTGACAGCCTAGCGAACAGCTGATTCATTATCGAGAGATTAATAATTATAGTTTCGGTAGCACCTTGAGTACGTCGGCGGATTTCATTTAATAGCCGGTAGTCATAATCGTACGGTGTGAAATCGTATATTAATTTAGTGGTGAGTTCTTCCCATGTATTGAAATATTCTTTTAGGCCGCGATACCAGTGAAGTGCGTTACCGGTGAATATTTCGGAGGCATATGATAAAATTTTAGTGGAAGGTAGATTACGCGCGGTTTGGAATTCGGTTACGCGTTGTAGGAACGCTCGGACGCATCCCGTACCGTCGTATTTTAGCTTAGACAGTTCGCTAACTCTCAAATGCTCGCAATGCAATACTGGGGCTAACCCTGCCTGCGTCGAGGTAGACGGCGCAGGTTGGGCCTCAGCCACAGCATCAGCTGAGCGAACACCTGATTGTTCAATGGCGGACAGCTCCGCCGAGAGCTTGTCGAACCGGCTGCACAATTCGGTTATTCGTTTTGAATACGCCGTAGGACGTTCCATCCTACGGAGTCTATGGAAAATGTGGTTGTGCAGTGCGGTAGACCTCCTAGCTAGGTTCGCGTCGTAACAAATGGTTAATAAATTCACTCGCTTGGCCAGCTCAGAGACGGCCTCGCTAGCGCCCTCGAAGTCCACCGCTATGGCTAGACCCGACTCCAAAATGTCATCATTTGGAATGGCTTCCAGTAATTTAGGGAGCTACTTCCGCAGACCTAGGACAGAGGTAGCCGGTTCCTCACCTCTAATCGCGACCTCGTAAGCCAACTCGTTCTTATTTAAAAGAAAGTATTTTATGGGGTGTGAGCCCATTGTGTATGAATAACCGCGTAAGTATAAACTACACACTACACTTAGTGCGCAAGCGTTCCGCCCTTACAAATGGCCTACTTTACGATTAGGCGTAAAAGTTCGACTGTTAGGACTAATTAGAAAAACGTTAGATTCAAATTTGCGAACTAGTACGTAGTAGGTAGTTACACTAAAAGGTAGGCAATTAGTATAACAATACGTACCGGTTCGCTGTAGCCGCACCTCCTCGCTTTCAATTATGGAGACCTGCTAGAAGAGAACTCGAGCACGGAAAGCGAGACAATAACCCACGTAGGCGCCACTGTAACGGGTTCTGGTAGTAAAACGCAGAAAAGGTTCTATGCGTTTATTTGCCGAGTATTGTCTCACTTCCCTTGCCACGAGTATGACCGACCAACAACACGACACTGGCCGGAACACTAAGGGCTGCAGTCTCCCACGCTGTTCCCTCCGGTAGTGTGCAGGGCAGGTTGCTCGTAGGGCTGCGCGTAGCGGGCAGATCCTCGCAGGCCGTTGGTTCAGCTGGCAGGCGTTGGCGGTCTGAGTGCGATGAGCAGGGCAGGCCAGACTCTTCGGCAGAGGTGACGCTGAAGGCGATGCAGGAAGTGTAGCGGTCTAGGTAGACTAGCCCGGAGCCTTAAGGTGGACCTGGAACCTGAAGGAAAGCAGCATTAGGAGAGCCACAACCAATAGTCAGGCAGGCGGCGTCAGCCGGCCTCAGCCAGCAGGTAGAGAGATGGGCAGTACGCTAACGCAGTAAATATAGTGCTTACCCATAGCTGGGACCAGGATACACGTAGATACGACGTAGGGTCAGTAGGTACATACGCTTAGTTATAGTAGGTAGGTAGTAGAAGCGACGTTAGAGTAGCGGTGCCGGCCTCTCTGTCGGCCCCTTTATATACCGGGCTCTCCATCAAGTTCTTGTTGGCGAAGCTTGACCAAATATGGGCAAAACTTACGAGCGCGGACGATGGCCTTCCCTGATTGGCCGAGCGTATGGACGGTATTATGACGTACACTCGGTAGGTACCGGTCATACGCTACACCTTCTAAAAATAAAGTTACCAAAATTTTACTTTGGTGTCGTACTACCTACATTATCTGTCAATTTGTTTATACGCAAATTCAGATCTTCAGGGCTTCATCGTCATCATCATCCTCCTAGCTTTATCCTAGCGTTATCCCGGTTGCATCCAGGACTTTCGTCTTAGAGTCCAGTGTCCGCTTTCTAGTCTAACCAGATTTGACAGAGTATTAGCTTTTCCACAGAGCGACTGCAGTCTGACCTCCGCAACGCGAAGGGATAGCCATATTCCATGGTTTAGACCAGTATTAGTTTATTTGGCGGAAATTACTCCCAGTAACGACTATCAAACACTCACTATATCGTCGGCTTCCGCAACAGTTTTTAGCTTCGTTTAACCCTTTTCTTGGCAATGTATCTTTATAGATACATCAAAGTTTGAAAAGTTCTAAGCCGAACATGTCTTTGTTAAAACAGAATAAATTTATGTAAACGTTTAGTTTAGTTCTTTGTTTTCGAACACGCGTTTATTTTTTTGAAATTGTCAGTACTGGTGAGCTGTCAAAATTATTTCATTATCGATCGACGCCATGCTCCTGCGCATACAGGTAACTGATATGCATAAAGTAATGTTTTTTGTATGTATTTCGTGCATTTATACCTAAAATTATAAATTATAATTGTTTTTCTACAAAAATAATACGTAATAAGGGGCGAGCCTATTGCCGTACCGGGCACATTCCAGACTCCGTGCTGCTACTGAGAATTTCGTGACAGAAAAACCCAATAACACTGCCCGACCCAGGAATCGAACCCGGGACCTTCCGATCCCACGCGCACATTTATGCCGCGAGACCAACGAGGCAGTCGTATAGGGTTTGATGTCGAGTTTTCCGTCTCTACGCAAAGATGGTATTTGCATCGTGTTATCCCTTAGTCGCCTCTTACGACACCCATGGGTTGATATGGGGTGGTGACAATCCGTATTCTTAATCCGTCACCACACGGAACCCATCACCACACGGAACGAAAAGTTCGGAGTGTTATTGTGAATTTCTTAATATTACTTTTCAAAAGAATTTTAATAACGCATCTTCACCGGATCCTTTGCTTCCCTCATCACTTGAAAATCTTCACGTACTTTCTGATCATGAATGTAACCTTGTCGCGCAAACCAAAACAGGTTCCTGTCCTTATCGGAATCAACACCAGCACAACTAACTACTAAAACCTATTCCAAGTACTCTTCTGCTCAAGATTCTCTACTTTCATCTATTCCACCGTCGCACATCGCCAACTTGAATTTTTATCACAGCAAGAGACCTAACATACTCCCTACCTTTCTTCCATATCCTTGCATTTTAAGTCATGAAATATTATTAATTTGAAAGAAAAGTGTAAACAAAATTAAAAAAAATTGAGCTGCCATTTCTCACTTGCTCGCCACCTAATGTCAGCCGTGTACAAAATATCACTATAATTTTTTGATGTAAGTACTTAGTTTAAGAATTTTAAAATTGCACAAGTTCATGTACTTAATCGGGCAAATTCAAATGTGGAATCGTAGTACACGATTCCACACTTGAATTGCCCGATTTATTACGAGTTTCATCATCAAGATCAGACCACAGTCACGTGTATGAAATGCGGTTTATAATTATGCTTACTGCCAGTCACAAATTGTTTTTATAATATTATAACACACATACCTAAGAAAATTTTGTTACGAAAGCTTTCTATTTATGTTAGTCAACTTATATTTTAATATAATATATTTTTTTTTTATTTATAGACTCACGCCTGTATCCCCGAAGGGGTAGGCAGAGGTGTAATATTACACCCACATTTCGCCAAGAATTTTTAGGTCCCACGTAATAGGGGGCGAGCCTATTGCCGTACCGGGCACATTACCAGACTCCGTGCTGCTACTGAGAATTACCTTACGGAAAAACCCAATAACACTTTGCCCGACCCGGGAATCGAACCCGAGACCTCCCAATCCCACGCGCACATTTATGCCGCGAGACCAACGAGGCAGTCTATATATATATATATATATATATATATATATATATATATATATATATATATATATATACTGTTTATAAATGCAATTTTATTCCTTTTTGTTTTAACATATGATTCTACAGCAAAATTATATCAAACTTGGCAGTGTATCTGTAGAGATACATTAAAATCATTATATTGTTTTAAAGCCTCTTGGCAATGTATCCCGCAAGATACATGTGGTTTTCTTTAAACTACCTGCATAAGATTTTTTTTCGATTTTCCTGGGCATCTGTGGGTTATAAACATTATGTAGTATAAAAATTATTTTGATACTCAATCTTTTTTTTTCTGCCATTTCTGCCAAGAAAAGGGTTAAAATTATTTAATAAATTAATAAAATGCCAAACTACGAAAATAACATAAATTAAAGGCCATAAGCCTAAATCTTGTTATTTTCGTAGTTTGGAAATATATAAGTCATAACTTGTTACTTACTTGTGAAGAGTAGGTACATTTGTGTTGATTATAATATGTTGAAGATATAGTGTGTACAGGGGTATTCTTATTGTTTTGTTCAAAGAGTATACAAATACTACGTAAGAAGAGGCGGATGTGCCATAGATCATGTGAGACTTTCAGCTTTGTATGAAACGTGCAGGGAGAACTCGTACCAACATAAAGATACTAATTGACATCTTTTTTATGTTGTCAGCATTGTCATATTTGTCAATATAGGGATGTACCCTCTGGAGATTAACGAAATATTGATATCGATAATATTCGGTAAGAAATAATTATAATTATGTTTCGACTAGAATTACACTTTTCCAAGACAAATAAAAGATGTATTTAATATTTATATGTTTATTCAAACAAATTAGCATATTCTATAAATGTATTCTAGATTAGCGAAGAAAAATACGCAGAACTAAAAGATATATGTATGTACATGTAATGGAAAGGTTTTCAACATTTCTTCTGTAATAGGATTTAAAGAAATGTCTATAGATACAAGTCACAGCTGTTTTTCTGACTTGAGTTCCCTTTTTTTTAAGTCTTTCGGCTTAAAATGCTTGCCACACACATAGTTCAACTAATGTAATTTTTCAATGGGCACATAAATCAAGCCTTGGTTTCCAGTTGCAGCTACCCATTTTTACATCTAAAAAGAAAAAAAGAATAGAATTTTTAGTCCTTGTGCCAATTTCTACTAACGGATTATCGATAACTGACAGGCAGCACTATTGTTTACCTACAAAGTACTAGGATAGGATATGAAACTTTAGAATATTTCCTTAGTTTTTATGTTTCATTGAAATATATCACATTATATATATTCATTGATCTTTAGCTAGGGACATTTTGCCATAAATACCTACCCTTTTTTCATTGCTTGACCGGCATGTTGTTGTATGCCATATTTCGCACGTTATTTTGTTTGTTTTCATTGCGCTCCTTTCAATGCTAATCAAATAAATATAGTAACACTAACACTAGAAGTGTAAAATTACATTTATTTGGTATACACAAAGCACTTTTACAGTATGTTTTTTACGTTTTATAAACAAACTACATAACGCGGCAAAGTTCAATGTGGATAATAATGTGACAGTTGTGACATTTGACACTATTGACAGCCAAGGCGGTGATGTACGTATAACCCGTCTAACTTTGAAAGAATACTGTTCCAAGGGTACATAGTGAAGGATGCTATCTTCACGTTTTATACATATAATAGTAGCCATTAAAAAGACAGCACGTTTCATATATTCGGTTTTTTCTTAGGAACTTGCGCCAGGCTGGTTTTGTTCAGCATCTGTCCCTGTGATTAGTCGGGTTATAAAATCGATGTCTACTCCAAGAACTGTACTTATGTACTAGTCGTACTACAGTTCTTCGCCTTTCGCTTCTTGGGCCACTGCATATTTAATGTATGTGCATGTGTACTGTGCATCATCTGTGCGTTCACCAACTGTCATTGTGACAGTTGGTTGAGTATTATATCCAAAGCTGTTTGCTTGTTTGTAACAAAATACAAAAATAATATAATGTTACATTAAACTGACCTAAGGAAATCTTGGCAGACCTACTGGTCTGAGACAAGTAAATCGAAAGGCGCTTTGTATGCCTCTATTCAACCAGAAGTGCCTGCTAAACCTTGGTACTACAAATTTAAGTCAGTTTCTAAATTTGTCACATCAGTGATTTTCAGAATCCGTCTTGGCCATGGTTGCACCCCAGTCTTCCTTCATAAAATTAAGGCGCTGTACTTAGTCAAAATAGGCTTCACAAAACAGTTTTTTAGCCAAATGTATACATTTTAGAGCAGCTAAAAAATATATATGTTAATCTTGGTCATATTTATGGGGGGACCATTGTGTTCAAAACACGTTTTCGGTAAATTTTCTCGATAAAAAAAAAACATAAAATAACTATTTAAATTGAAATTGTAGCAATTGTAACTGTATTATTTATAAACAAATCTTGATAATATTAATAACAGTGATGTAATATATAATAATAAAGGGAACTGTTGTTTTTATTTATCGATTGGAATAAGATATTTGTAAGGATTAATGTATTTAATGATAAATAACTCGTTCTGAACGTCCCGTCTTCGTCGCGCTTCTCTTTCATATGTATACAATCCGACAGTGACAGCAACAGCTGAACTCAGTAGCTGTACACGGCGCCTTAAAGTACGAGATAATTCACTATGTGAATGTGGCTTGGAAGTTAGTACCCTGGTCCACATTTTCCTCAATTGCCGGCTAAGAGACCCCTTCCAGTTTGAGCAAACCTACCCAAAACTCTACATTCATACATACATACATACATAGACTCACGCCTATTTCCCCGAAGGGGTAGGCAGAGGCATATTAAACGCCCACTTTTCGCCAGAGTTTTGATCCCACGTAATAGGTGGCGAGCCTATTGCCGCTTATCGGGATATTTTGTTTGCCAGAGCCTCGTCCGTTGATCGGCAGGTGCACCACTTGCAGGTGAGGTTGGCTTGGGACCCTAAGTTCTTGATGGGAACCCAACATTCAACACCCTGTTAACGTTCGACACCTCTCCTTCTTCCCAAATCCTGTAATGATTAGAGCTTTTATTAAATTTATACAACATAACATAACTTCTGGTGTATTACACACCCACTTTTCGCCAGTTATGTTTCGGTCCCAATGTAATAGGGGGCGAGCTTATTGCCATCTACCGGGCACATTATATCTGTCAATAATATTAAACATTAAACTACAAGATTTAAAAATAGTGGTAGTGAAAGTTGGGTATGGCAGAATAGACATGAAAGTAGAATAAATGCTGTAGAAATGAGAGCACTGAGAAGTATGTGTGGTGTGTTTTTGACCGACAGAGTAAAGAATTGTATGATAAGAGAGTGTAAAAGAAGATGTAGTGACAAGCATCGAGAAAGGTATGCTAAGATGGTTTTGATGGTCTTTTTTTGTGTCCAACATGGAGAGGATGGATGACAAAAGAATGACCAAGACGTTATATTTAAGTAAAGTGTGAATGGGACAGGAGGAAGGGGAAGACCTAGATGGACGTTCTCTGACCAGATTGGAGACATCCTAAAAAAAGGACAGGTTAGAAGTAGGTACCCTTAATCGAAGAGCATGCATGAGAAATTTAATGGGAGTGAATGAAGCAAGAGAGATATGTCAGGATCGTTGCAAATGGCGTTCCGTAGTCCCGGCCTACCCCTTCAGAAAACAGGCGTGAGTCTATGTATATATTTAAAAATTGCACATTGCCTCAAATACATTTTAGGGAGATTTTTTTTATTTTCTTTATCCCTGCCACTCGCCAGCCAGGTCTGCAGTTCCGTGTTGGGGTGTAATAGGAGAAGTATGAGGCAAGTTTTCAGCTTGCCTCAAATAACTTCTTACCCAAAGTTGATGCCAGCTCTCCTACTATATAGTTTAAGCAGCTTTATCAGAATATCAGCTTTTCCACGGAGCGACTGCCGTCTGACTTCCGTAACGCAAAGAGACAGATATTCCATGGTTAGGACCAGATTTAGTGCCTACTTATATTCAAGGCTAGGTACATATTGACTATCAAAAATCTTAATTACAGCCGGGACCGACGGCTTAACGTGCTTTTTTCGATTTTAAACTTTCGCGATTTGTATACATCATACAATATTATTTAGCGGGTCTTAGTCGCGATAATTTATTTATTTCAAGGCATAAACGTAGGAGAATAAAGGAGGTATTTATGCCTTGAAATAAATAAATTATCGCGACTGAGACCCGCTAAATAATGTTACGAGCTGGGGTTCGTGATAAATTATATACACTATGCCAGAAAAACTGCACTTTATTCACTAACACAATAACACTAGATCTTCTTTCTCTTAGCGTTATCCCAGTTTCAGTCTGGGATAACACAATAACACTAGATACACACACTTAATTTTCACTTCACTAATAAACACACTATTCACACCACTAGACAACACTAAACACTTCCGACTTATTTCCTTCGCTTCTTGTTGATCGCTTTCCGTATTCAATTGAACTGTCCCGTCCCCGGTCCGTTCGCTCCCGCTCTATTTATACTGGCCGGATAACATCACTAGCGCATTCTAGATACTTCCACAAAACTGTCGAATAATCGCGAAAAGTCCGATGCTCGATACAGCAACGCCATCTAGTACAGAGTAGCTGAATTACCTTTAAACCACCGATACATTCAATCTCTTCTAGTACCCCCATTCACCGATAGATGGCGTAACACTGCCCCCTCTTAAACGTGTTCGTCTCGAACATCGTTGGACCCATGGTAACGAGCCAACCAGTCCACATGAACTATCTTCGGTGCACCTCGCGACCCCTTCTGGATTCGATAGGTGACGTCGTTCATCCTGGTAATTATGCGATATGGCCCGTCCCATCTGGCTTGTAACTTAGGTGATTTGCCTTTGTTTCGTACTGGGTTATGAAGCCACACCAATGATCCCTCATCGAAGCCTTTGTTGTTTGCCTTCCGGTCGTAGCGAGTCTTCATCTTTTCAGACATCTGTTGTCCTGACTCCCTGATGTGCTCGTATACGTCGTTCATCTTGTTGCGTAGCTCGGTCGCGTAATCCGTTATATTGCGTGGAGATTCTGGCGGAATACCGGTGATTAAGTCTGCTGGTAAACGTAATTCTCTGCCGAAATTGGCAAAAGCTGGTGTTACTCCTGTGGTTTCGTGGACCGCACTGCGATATGACAGAAGGAATGGTTGGATGTGCTTGTCCCAATCTCTTTGTTTGCTCTCCACGACCTTCGCCAGGTACCTTTCCAGTGATTGGTTAAATCGTTCAACCATGCCATCATGGCTTATCACCCGCAATCAGCGGGTGATAAGCCGTGGTCCTGGTTTTATGTGCACCCATCACGCGACAAGTCTCCTTGAACACCTCAGATTCGAAGTTCCGGCCTTGATCGCTGTGGATTTCCAAGGGTACCCCGAATCGACAAAAGACTTCATGCACCAGCTTGTCGGCCACTGTGGTAGCTTCTTGATTTGGGATTGCAAACACTTCAGGCCACTTCGTGAAGTAATCCATCACAACCAAGAAGTATTTGTTTCCATCCTGGCTCTCGGGAAACGGCCCAGCGACATCCAAGGCTATGCGCTCCCATGGGGCTCCCACATTGTACACCTTTAATGCACCTCTGCTTCGAGTATGTGGCCCCTTGACAGCCGCACAACTTGTGCATTTGCGGCACCTATCCTCGACGTCATCCCGACAGTGGAGCCAATAAAACCGCTCCCGGATCTTAGTAAGGGTCTTCTTAACTCCCATGTGACCCCCCGAAGCACCATTGTGATAGAGCTGCAAGACTTCCGGCACCTTTGTTTTGGGCACTACCATTTGAAAATGGCACTGGTTACCGCGAGCGTTTTCCCATTTGCGGCACAGAACTCCATCCTGGACGACCAAGCTTTCCCACTGTGCCCAATAACTCTTGGTGATAGGGCTCATTGCTGCGATATCACTCCATTTGGGCCTAGGAGCGCCTGATTTCTTCCATTCAAGAATCGGCTGTACATCCTTGTCATCTTGCTGAGCACTCTGCAAAGCTTCTCTCCATTCGTCGCTTAGATCCGTCTTTAACATCCTCACTAGCGCTGCCTGCTTTGCTTCCTGTCGGTTACAGTGCTTGCACTGGTCGGACACGGCCTACGCGATAGGGCATCTGCGTTACCATGGGACTTGCCGCTGCGATGTTGTATTACAAAATCAAACTCTTGCAGTAGTTCAATCCATCTGGCTACTTGTCCTTCTGGGTCCTTAAATTGAAGTAGCCATTTTAGCGCAGCGTGGTCGGTTCGCAGGTGGAATTTACGCCCCAACAAATATTTGTTGAAATGCTGCAATGTCTTTACTACAGCCAAGAGTTCCCGCCGGGTGACGCAGTAGTTTCTTTCGGGTTTGGATAAGGCCTTGCTGAAGTATGCTATAACAACTTCTTGGTCACCCTTTCTCTGTGACAGCACGCCACCAATTCCGGTGTTACTGGCATCTGTGTCAACTATGAATTCATGCTCATTGTCAGTGTAGCCTAGAATAGGTGCAGTACACAGATGTTCCTTGAGCTTCTGGAATGCAACGTCACAGCTCTCATTCCAACAGAACTGTCCTCTGTCTTCGGTGAGCTTATGAAGAGGTCGAGCAATGTCAGCAAAGTTCTTCACAAACCGTCTATAGTAGGAGCATAATCCGAGGAATGCTCTGACCTGCGTTTTGTTCTCTGGAACTGGCCATTCCTTCAGGGCAATGATCTTATCTGGGTCGGTTTGAATACCGTTCTCCGAGACTACATGTCCTAGAAAGTTCACTTGCCGTCTGAATAACGCGCATTTCTTCGGACTCAGCTTCAAATTAGCTCCTCGTATCTTTGACAGCACTTGCTCCAAGTTTCGAAGGTGATCCTGGAAGGTGCGCCCCACGATGATGATGTCATCCAAGTAGACCAGCAAGCGTCTCCAACCAGTCCCATGAGCACTCGCTCCATCAGTCTCTCAAAAGTAGCCGAAGAGTTGCACAATCCAAAGGGCATGACGTTAAATTGCCATAATCCTTTCCCTGTGGAGAATGCCGTCTTCTCCTTGTCTCGAGGATCTATTTCCACCTGCCAGTAGCCACTTTTTAGGTCTAAGGTAGAAAACCACTTCATCCCCGTCAGCGTATCCAGTGTGTCATCGATCCTTGGCAGCGGGTAGCTGTCCTTCTTTGTGATGTCGTTTAATCGGCGGTAGTCTACACAGAAGCGCATGCTGCCATCTTTCTTCTTAACTAGCACCACCGGAGAACACCACGGGCTGGACGAAGGCTCGATTACGCCTTCCTTCACCATACCGTCGATCATAGCTACCACTTCACGTTCCCGTGCCAGTCGTGCCACTGGCACACGTCTTGGTCGCTGGCGAATTGGTGCATCACTTCCCGTGTTTATTTTGTGCTGGACTAGTGCTGTCTTCCCTATGTCGGCATCACTGGTCGAGAAAATATCGGCGAACCGGTTCAACATCTTCTTAGCCGTGGTCATCTCTTCTTCTGACAGGGTACTTTGGCAGTCCGCCAAAAGTGAAGACACGTCGAATCGTGCAGCCTGAACCTTAGTGCTGGTAGGTTGCTCCTGACATCTACGCATCCAAGCCGCTCCTTCATAGGTGCCCAATTCCGTCCCTTTCTTGAGCAACACTTCCTTGTCACTTGTATTTAGTGCGCCTACTGATGAAACTTTGGTACCCCTTACCAAGGTTCGTGCAATCTTCCACGATGCCTCTTTCTCTAGGCCTTCGATAAGTACGCAGCGGTTCCCTCGACCAGAACTCCCGGGTAAACAAACCGGTACAACCGTTTCCGACCGCGGTCGAAGCGTGACATTCTTCAGGCAGTACACTTTTCCTGAAGTTGCGCCTTCCATGAAGACTTCTTCCGAGCCAGATTTCAACACTCCCTGGTTAACATCGATCTCGCAGCGATACTCCCGCATGAAGTCTAGGCCCAAGATGCAGTCGTCTACTATATCGGCCACGATGACTTTGTGACGGTAAACTTTGTTGCCTAGCTTCAGATCCACCTCCATTTCACCTCGGACGGTTATGTGCTGACCGGTAGCTGTTCTCAGATTCACACATTCATTGTTCCTGAAGCAGCCCCGAAGAACCCGTCTTGCCAGATGGAAACCGACGACTGTCCGAGAAGCACCCGTGTCTAATGTCAGCTTGCATGGTGTTCTGTTAATTTCGCCTTCGATGATCAGGCTGTTCCCGTCGCATGATTGCGAGATCGAGATACTTGGGGCTCTTCCATTACCAGCCAGCACCCGCCCCGCAGTCCTGGCTTCTACTCGTTTCCCTGCTCTCGCTGCCTGGCAGGCACATCAGGCGACCCCTTTGGTGGAGACAGGGTGTCACCAGGCTGCCTACGCTTTGGGCAGCTCAAGCGGATATGGCCTCTTTCTCCGCAGTTGTAGCACCGAGGTGACGACAAAACTTCCCTGATGCGGTGACCTCGGTCGTCGCGTCGCACTGCTTCCACCTCCAGAGCGTGGGCTAAGGCGTCCTTGAGGTCCTTGAAGTGCCCAAGCCTCACTGCTGCTCTTACCTCCAGGTCCCGGATCCCATCCGTAAACGCCTGTACGAGGTTCCCGTCAATAAGCGCAGGAGACGACTGGTATGCCTTCCTGACCAGCTTTTCCATCTCTAGAGCCCACTGCTGCAGAGTTTCTCCGGTGCGTTGCGTCCTGTCCTTCAGCTGAGCACGATACACATGTTCGAGGTGCGCGTCTCCGTACCTCGCCTCCAGCGCCTCCAGAAGCTTCTCGTAGGTGACGTCTTGTCCGAGTGCCTCCAACACTGTCAAGGCCCGGTCGCGGAGGTTCAAGGTTAGGGCGGTTAAGGCCTGTTCTTTATTCCACCCATTTGATCGCATCACAGCCTCGAACTGGATCTTGTATGCAGACCATGATGACGAGCCATCAAATGGTGGAACCTTAAATCCACGAGGTGAGGGCGCTACAGCCGCTGGTGTTACTTCGAGCCCACGCAATTTCTTCTCCACTTCAGCAACACAGGTCTCGTGGTGGTCATGTACACGCTTCTCTACAGATGCGACGCGAGTCTCAAGCTTGTCGTGCACGAGCATCTCTACGTCGCTGATACGGGCCTCGTGCTGCTGAAGTTCCTCCTTGACCGCCTTCAAATCCTTCCCCACAGCGGCGCTGAGGTCCTTCATAAGCACCACCTGCTCTTCTAGGCGGCGCGCGTGCTCCTCCTTGTCGCGCTGGAGCTGTTCTTCTAGGCGGCGCGCGTACTCCTCTTGACGGCGAGCCTGCTCCTCCTTGTCGCGCTGAAGCTGTTCCTCCAGGCGGCGCGCGTGCTCCTCTTGACGGCGAGCCTGTTCCTCCAGGCGGCGCGCGTGCTCCTCTTGACGGCGAGCCTGCTCCTCCTTGTCGCGCTGAAGCTGTTCTTCCATGCGGCGCGCGTGCTCCTCTTGACGGCGAGCCTGCTCCTCCTTGTCGCGCTGAAGCTGTTCCTCCAGGCGGCGCGCGTGCTCCTCTTGACGGCGAGCCTGCTCCTCCTTGTCGCGCTGAAGCTGTTCCTCCAGGCGGCGCGCGTGCTCCTCTTGACGGCGAGCCTGCTCCTCCTTGTCGCGCTGAAGCTGTTCTTCCATGCGGCGCGCGTGCTCCTCTTGACGGCGAGCCTGCTCCTGTTGACGGCGAGCCTGCTCCTCCTTGTCGCGCTGTAGCTGTTCCTCCAGGCGGCGCGCGTGCTCCTCGTGACGGCGGGCCTACTCCTGCATGAACGCCATCAGAGCCGCGATGTCGGGCACCGTCACGGAGTGTGTGGCGCTTGCAGGCTCTACTGCAGCCGCGGAGTCGCCTGGTCCACCAGGCGATGGAGAAGGAACGTCTCCGAAGCGTCTCTGGTCCAGGTCTTGCTGGCGCTGGTTCCTGGTACGCACTCCGTCAGTTTCTTCCTTCGGCATAACCGGCATAATTTATCCCTTTCTTCTGACACCAATTTGTTACGAGCTGGGGTTCGTGATAAATTATATACACTATGCCAGAAAAACTGCACTTTATTCACTAACACAATAACACTAGATACACACACTTAATTTTCACTTCACTAATAAACACACTATTCACACCACTAGACAACACTAAACACTTCCGACTTATTTCCTTCGCTTCTTGTTGATCGCTTTCCGTATTCAATTGAACTGTCCCCGGTCCGTTCGCTCCCGCTCTATTTATACTGGCCGGATAACATCACTAGCGCATTCTAGATACTTCCACAAAACTGTCGAATAATCGCGAACAGTCCGATGCTCGATACAGCAACGCCATCTAGTACAGAGTAGCTGAATTACCTTTAAACCACCGATACATTCAATCTCTTCTAGTACCCCCATTCACCGATAGATGGCGTAACAATAATATTGTATGGCTTAACGTGCTCTCCGAGGCACGGGGCTAGCGATATTAACATATAACCTAGCTAACCTAAAGCTATAAGAAATGGCAAATAGGCAATTTATGTAAAAATGCATTTAGTTATATATATTTACTTTTTTTCTTATATTATTTCTGACTTTCTGACGTGTCCGAAAAGTGTTTGACATTTTTGTGGAAATAAACATATTTGAGTTTGAGTTTGCAACAGCATATATACCGTTAGGTATTTTACGTTGATATTCTATGAGAGGGTAGTATGACTTTTGCTATGGGACTCCATGTACGCTTAAGAACTGGCGGCATGGAGTCATTTTGATAGGCAACAATTAAAAAATAAAAGTAAGTCTATAATAAACTACCTAAATGGATAAGCTCAATCGATAATATTAAATTGTTTAAGAATAAATTACAATGTTTCCTACTTGACAAAGCATATTATACAATAGATGAATATTTTAATGATAAAATTATGTAAAATGTACTGACATGAACTCACTCTAACCAATTAATCCTATTAGGTATGTTATTTTAATATTTTGACATGTATTATTACTATTGACATTTTATTTATCTACCTTTTGACTTGTTTTGAATAATAAAATTATATTGACATACTATCCAATTTCATCTTTTGACATGTTCTGACTATTATCAATGAATACAGATGATTTACATTAAAGAAGCTTATTTCTTAAGGATGTGCCGATTAAAGTTGGCGTATTGACGGTTGTCATTAGTGTAGTTCGTAGTTGGCGCCGTTGGCGGCGCTAGCGTCGTTCGCCATCTGTCTTGCATTGCTTTGGCGTAAGAAATAGACAGCTGTTGCACTGACACTCACGCGACTGTTACGCCGCCAAGCGACAATTTGGGTCGTAGAAAGTTTGTCATAAAAGCGCTAATAAGAAAAACATCTCTATAAATAAATATCTATGCTCTATGCTATTATTAGTATTACCACATTATTCCAATTTTATTTATTTAGACAAATACATGCATACATTGTTTTTATAACTTTATTTTATACTATATTGATTGTATAATTCTAAAGTTAGCATTGTACTTGTATCCAATCTATACACCATTTAATGGTAAAACATAGTGGACTAGTAATATGACACCTGTAAGACCTGTAAGACCTATGTTTAACAAATAAATGATGATTACATGATTAAAAATGATTAAATGATTAAAACTTGCCCGGTCGAGCCGGATCATTCTGGGATCCAAGCTAAAAGCATCCAAGGAAGGGATCCCCAGCAGTACCGGGTGGACAGCTACAATAAGCGATGTGATTTTGCACAGAACACCGAGTATTAGGTCCACACGATCCGGCGTCGCATGGGTCTTTACACATAAAGTTTATACAGCCCTGTCGAGCCGGACAATCCAAGTTGCGGATACACTGTGGCCGGCAGTTCGGCGGTTTGCCCGGGATGTGACTAGGTTCGCAGAAGCATTTGGCCTGATTGTCTACTATGACGCAACGGCTGAAAGGACCGCATGGCGATGGGTGGCACGCGTCGTCCCGGGGTTCTGGAATTAAAAGAATAATTTGCAATCGGTATATATGTTACTGTAAAAGCCCGAAGTACGGTAAACCTTAAGATATCCCAATAAATGCTAAGATTTACCAGCACGTTGGTAAATGTCCGATTAATAAATAAAAAATGAAGTGACGGACTCCTATTTTTAGGTTAAGGGTCACAAGAGAACCTAACATAACCTAGTTACTTGAGTTACAGTCTCACCTAACCTTACTAACAACTGTTGAAAATAATGACTTTTGGATTTACTGGGAAATCTTAAGATTTACTGCACTTCGGGCTTTTACAGTAACATTATATAAAACTAGATGAGTTACACCCGCGTTATTTAAGGCTGCTGCTCAGCTCCCGTGGCTCATAGCGTAATGTTATATAGCCTTCCTTGATAAATGGGCTATCTAACACTGAAAGAACTTTTTAAATCGGACCAGTAATTCCTGAGCTTAGCGCGTTTAAGCAAAAAAACTCTTCAGTATTAGATTCATGCGTTACTGACTGACTGACAGTCACACAGTCGAAACTATTGTTCGCAGGAAATAAAAATTTGGCATGTAGGTATGTTCTTTGGCGACTGTAGATTTGTATTAAGAAGGGTTTTCACGAAATTCTGACGGGATCGGCCTGAACTTGTTAGATTTAAGTAAAATATGCGGACGTAATATTCTACCACATACACACATCACCATCTAGTCCCAAACTAAGCAGAGCTTGTACTATGGGTACTAGACAATGGATAAACATACATATACAGGTGTCACAAGACCCATCACCAAGCCGAAGTCTACTCGTTTTGGACATCATGCCAAGTCATACTAACCAAAAATAAAACTTGGGAAATGTTATTTTTTTCAAGTAATCACATTTTTTAAGCCGCAATTAAAATTGTGCGCTTACAATATTCGAAATACTAACTTATCCATGGTAGAACAGGTTGGCATGGCAATTGCATCGATTTTGTACCTAATTACAAAAATTCCATAGTAACTTTGAGCCTCAATATCTCCTGAACCAGTAATTTCCCAGGTATGGTGCCAAAGTAAAAAATGTCCGTAATGATTGGTATAATATGGGGTTTCAGTTTTTGTTAAGGGTCTTTTTACACTCTGTATATGTATACTTCATTTGTAAAAAGAAATGCATATCTATATCTTTTCTATACACCTATACATAAAAATAAAATTGGAGTGTCTGTTTGTAATATTAAAATAACTGCTTTTTACTAAATGCATATGGTTGTATACCTACACGGTTCATATACCGAAATGACAGTTTAAAAATTTTTGTCTGTCTGTCCGTTTGTCTGTCTGTCCGTTTGTCTGTCTGTTTATTCTCGCTTATCTCTGGAACTGGCTGGACCGATTTTAACGGGATTTTCACTGGCCGATAGCTGATGTACCAAGGAGTAATTTAGGCTATAAATTGGGGTAAGTACGCCAAGTAGTTACCTCAGGACGCGGGTGAAACCGCGGGCAGCAACTATAGTCTTTACTAACAATAAAAAGTTTGTTTGGTTTGAAGAGTTTGTTTGGTTGAACGCGCTAATCTCAGGAACTACTGATCCGATTTAAATATTTTTTGTTGGATAGCTCACAAATCGAGGCAACCTATAAAATAACATCACGCTATAAGCATCGGGTACTGAGTAGTAGCCCTAAAAAGGCGGGGTTAGCTGATAGTTTTAATACATGAGGATTACCTTTGTCAATCGTGCAGTTATGGTACGGATCGCCTATATACCCGGGCAAACAGGTGCATATACCAATATGGTCTGCCGTCTCACATTTGGTGTTGCCAGCGCAAATATTCGGACAAACGTCTCTGCATTTTTTCTGTTGGCAACCCTGATGTCCGGGGCAGTCTGTGGTCTCATCACATTTCTTATCGCAGCGCTTTTCAGCGTCCCCTTCGTACCCTAAAGGGCACTCGCAACGGAATCCTTGTTCAAGTTTTTCACATTGAGCGTTTTCGCCGCATTGGCTGGGTGGACATTCTTTCGATGTAGGCTCTGGCGTTGTGGCTGCAAGATAGAAGGCATGGTGATTAAGAATCATCATCAGCCTTTAACAATCCACTGCTGGACAGGCCTCTCCTTTGAAAGGAGGAATTGGCCTACTATACCACGCTGGCCAAACTGGTTGGTATAGGGTTTGTATTAAGTTTTCCTTCTCTTACAGTGCTGTTCTCTGCATAATATGCTCCCTCCGTCGGCTCTTACGACACCCATGGGATGATATGAGGTGGTGACATTCCGTATTCTTAATCCGTCACCACACGGACGGACTAAGAATCACGCATTTAAAAAAATTTAGAATATACAGCATGTTGATATGCATTTGCAAAATATTTTCAGGGGTAGGTATACTACTATAACTGAATACAAATACATGAAAAATAACTCATTAAAACTTAAAAATATATTTTCGTAATCATGCATTTAAAAAATCAACTCGGTATATTGACCGCCGCCGCCGCTAAGCTGATCGCCGCTTGCATTGCAGAAAAAAACAAACTCCTTCGAAATTCGATTTTGGAATTCGACCTCAAAGAAAACACGTTCGGAAACGCGTATACCCTAAAATTTTAAGATATACAAATATATTTATATATAAAGAAATTATGTTTGTTTTTTAAATGTTATTGTTTAGGTATATGTTTAATGTATTATTGGATTTTAATAAAAAGAAGTCTTATTAATAGTATAAAATTTGTATTTATGTAACCAATACATTTTTATTCGCAATTTCAACAATGATACATTTGAAAAATAAACATCAGAGACGCGGTATCAAAACGCGATTTAAAGCAATAGCGGGAATAAAGTAAACATTTCGCTGATGCTGATAGCGTATAGCGTAAGTTACGTGTATAAAATACTTAATCTAAAAAGATGAGTGAAACTAGCGATGATGACTGTACCTTAACACCTGAAGAGTTAAAACAACAAGTGATTAATGCAGAATTTTGTTTTCAATTTATTCCTGTTAATTTTTATGTCTCCTAAGTATATGTGTTCTCACTGCTGAGGTGAAAAGTTATGTGTGCTACTCGAGAGCAAAGTTTTTTGCATCTCGTGCTGTCGAGTCCCTCACTACGCTCAGGATTCTAACTTTGATTCACTCGCTACGCTCGTGAATCAATCATAGAATCCTTCGCTTGCTCGGGACTCAAAATACGCACTCGAAACAAACAAAACTTTGCTCTCTTGTTGCACAAATAACTATTGTTTTTGTAAGGAGCTGCAACTGTTTCACATTGTAATTAATTACTTGTAAATAGTAAATAAGAACGTACATAATACATAAACAAATATGCAGTTACTAAATTAAGTACTAGCTGTAGTAGCCTTCCAATGTGAATCTTGTGTAACAGGAGCATCCACTTACGCCTTATAATGTAGGCAACTCGCGATCATGATTGCAAATGCAGATCAACACTTTGTATATCATTACCTCATTTCATTAAGGCAGCGATAGCCTAGTGGAGATACTAACAGACTGCCATGCAGAGGGTATCGGGTTCGAATTTATCGCTCAAGAGACAAACGATAATAAACCATTTATTACGCAAGTAACTTCGAAAATTCAGTGGTGTGCGCCGTGGATTCGAACCCGATACCCTCTGCATGGCAGTCTGTTGGTATCGCCACTAGGCTATCACTTACTACGATGTTATTATTAAAAGATTTGCTCGAACGCGGCTTCAAGGTGTTGCTATTGTATAACAAAAAAATATTAAGTACCTTTTTCGGTAGTGGTAACCCGGTCGCTCTGAGATTTATTTGTCGTCACTGTAAAAAATTTCTGGTTAGATAAAGCTTTATTATTTGGGACCTACAAATTCATACTGCCATGGTCCAATGGTTAGCGTATGCGACTGCTGATCGGAGGTCCCGGGTTCGATTCCCGGGTCGGGCAAAAGTGTTACTGGGTTTTTCCGAATTTAACGGCAATACGCTCGCCCCTATTACGTGGGACCTAAAATTCATGGCGAAATGTGGGTGTAATATTACACCTCTGCCTACCCCTTCGGGGATACAGGCGTGAGTCTATAAAACAAATATAATAAATACTCACGGACACAGCTAGCTATTTCCTGATACCAGGTCCCGCTGATGCAGTAGACTTGCTGAACCTCTGTGCCGTCATCCAAACTATACCCTGGGAGACAGGTCACAGATAGCAGGACTGAGTCAAAACTTTGCCCCGGCGAGGCCTCAGGTACGTTGCCCACTGCATAGCGGCCGTGGGTAGGGTGTGGAGGTAGCACGCAACGATTCCTGGATAAAAACTGAATATTTATTCGTTGAAATATCGTCTGAGACTTCCAAATATAATGGACACACATACATGCATAGACTCACGCCTGTGTCCCGAAGGGGTAGACAGAGAGTACGGCACGCCATTTGCAACGATCCTGACATATCTCTCTTGCTTCATTCACTTTGATCAAAATCCTCATGCATGCTCTTTGCTTTATGGTACTTCTAACCTCTCCCTTTTTAGGATGTCTCCAATCTGGTCAGAGCACGTCCGCCTAGGTCTTCCCCTTCGTCCTGTCCCATTCACACTTGTCTTATATATCTTCTTTGTCAGTCTTTCGTCATCCATCCTCTCCAGGTGCGCAAACCATCTTAGCATACCTTTCTCGATGCTTGTCACTATATCTTCTTTTACCCCACAACACTCTCTTATCACACAATTCTTTTCTCTGTCGTAATATGATAAAGACGCACATACGTTCTTCTAGTTCTTTCTATTTTTATGTAAGACGGCATCGGTTGTCAGTGTTTTACATGAAGCAGATATCTGACAGCTGTTGTCTACCAGCGATATCCGAGTGGAGAGACCGACGGACTGCTACGCAGAGGGTCTCGGGTTCGAATCCACAGCGCACACCAATGACTTTTCGAAGCTATGTGCGTATTAATATTAGTAATTTTACGGAAGTAGAGCCTTGCTGATTTCAGCATGAATGGGCCGGCTCGACCATGGAAGTACTACCCTCTCACAGAAAATCCACGTAAAGTAACAGTACCTAAACTGTTGCGTTTCGTTCGGTGAGTGAGAGTGCCGGAGGCTATCCCCTATTCATTCTTCCCTATCCCACTCCTTATTCTATCCCTTTTCCCAACCCCAAGGCGCGGCAACGCACTTGTGACTCCTGTGGTGTTGCTTGTGTCCATGGGCGGCGGTAATTGCTTACCATCGGCGATCCGTCTGCTCGTTAGCCACCTATTACTAGAAAAATAAAATATTTCGCTTGCTTAACGGTGAAGAAAAACATCGTGAGGAAACCTGCATGTCTGAGAGTTCTCCATAATGTTGCAAAGACTTGTAAAGTCTGTCACGCACTTGGCCAGCGTGGAGAGGCCCGTGTCCAGCAGTAGGACAGTATATATACAGGGCTGATGATAAGATATGTGATAAGATTTTGACGTTTGTAGCGACTTTTTTATAGTAATAGGCGGCAAACGAGCAGACGGATCGCCTGATGGTAAGCAATTACCGCCGCCCATGGACACAAGCAACACCACAGGAGTCACAAGTGCGTTGCCGCCCCTTGGAGTTGGTAAAAAAGATAGGATGAGGGAGAAGGAATAGGGGATAGGGCCTCCGGCACTCTCACTCACCGAACGAAACGCAACAGTTTAGGTACTGTTATTTTACGTCGATTTTCTGTGAGAAAGTGTAGATGATGGTACTGTTATAAAAGCTTGTACTTACTTGTTGATGATCGCTGCGATGTTGCACAACTCGTCCGCTTCATCAGAACCGTCCACACAGTCCTTTACCTGGCGGACAACATTGTTTACAACTAACTCATCATCACAGATCACTACTAAATACTCATCATCCTCCTAGCGATATTCCAGTATACTATTCTAACCTAGGGCTGCCATCTGTCCGGATTTACCCGGATTTGTCTCAGGCCGTAGGGTTACCATATGTAAATAGAGGGGTGCCTGTCTATGGTACCTACCTAAAATGCCTGAATTTTCAGAAAAATGCCTGTTAAAGCAAAACCCTATAGGAAATAAGTAAAAGTCGACAGATAATAATCAAGAAGGATTTTTATTACTTACTGATATTTGTCAGAGGACATTAAGTATTTTGAATAGGTCTTTCTTTTCTAATACATTAATATAAAAATCTTCACAAGATACAGTTTTGTTATTTTTCTAAGTAATCAATATTTCTTTTAGAGATTCAATAGTCAGCTGATTTCTTTCTTTATTCCACTGGGCATTGACGAGAAAAAACGTACGTTTAAAATGCCTGTCTCAGACCAATGCCGGCCGCACGCCTGTCTAAGCCTCAAAATGCCTGACAAATCCGGCAAACGCCTGTCATATGGTAACCCTATCCGGCCGGGGTTTCGAAAGGGGTGTAACCCGGACACTTTTGTTGTCAGGGAAAATCCATTTTGATATATCGTTATGAAATATCGACAACCAAAATAAAATATTTGTGTTAAGTGTGGCGAAGTGTTTGGCTGAGTATGACATGTTGGTTTATCTGTTTGACATTACTTATTTTAATTTACATTGTATTAATCATAGTTCATTCATTCATTCGTGGTGGCGCAGCGACCTAAAGCAACGAATTCAAAAAATATTAAGATGCACTTTTCCTATGAGCGCTCTAAAGACAAACTTTCTGTGACCCAAATTGCCGCTTGGCGGCGTGGCAGTCGTTCGCCCAGTGTAAGAGCAAGAGAGACAGCCGTTCTTACAGTGTATCTTAACTACGAGAGCAAGAGAGACGGAGAACGACGCCAGCGCCGCCAACTACGTACTAAAATGGGGGCAAACACCACTTGGAATCGGCAAAGGAAATCCTTAAGGTGTGCGTTTCTATGTAACTCTGAGTTGTTTATCTCTCACCCCGTTACAGTCTGCGCCCTGGTCGACACAGGCGCCGTCCTTGCACTGGAACAAGTACGGCAGACACGACTTACGAGTGTTGGCTGCTATACACCTGAAAAGAAACGACATACAGGTGTCACAAGACCCATCACCAAACCGAAATCTACTCGTTTCGGACAACATGCCAAGTCATACTAAGCAAAAATAATACCTGGGAAATATTGGGATATTAGGTACCTGGGAATTACATTTTTTTTTAACATAGACTCACGCCTGTATCCCTGACAGGGTAGGCAGAGGTGTAATATTACACCCACATTTCGCCGTGATTTTTTGAGGTCCTGCGTAATAGGGGGCGAGCCTATTGCCGTTACCGGGCACATCATCAGACTCCGTGCTGCTACTGAGAATTCGGAAAAACCCAGTAAAACGTTTTGCCCGACCCGGGAATCGAACCCATCGGGACCTCCGATCAACAGACGCTTACACTATCCACTGAACCACGGAGGCACCGAGGCAGTCGAAATTTTGCGCGCGTGCAATGCTCGAAATACCTACTTATCCATGGGATCATAAGACATCTATAGAACCAAATAATACATCGATTTTGTACCTAATTAGAAAAAAAAATATGGTGACATTGAGCCTCAATATCTCCTGAACCACAGGTAAGGTGCCGAAGTAAAAAATGTTCGTAGTGATTGGTACAAATAGGATTTCTTTGGATGAAGTATTCGTGCTTGGAGATCTTGGTGAAGGCAGAAAGCGCTCTACGCTAAGCTCCTGGTCTAATAGCGCCAGCCGCCGTCGCACCACACATATATACCAACGCACACGGTGTTAAGTGCTAGTAAGAGCCGTACTGACTGCTTGATAAACTCCTCGTGCTTGGAGATCTTGGTGAAGGTGGTGTAGACGGCGTCGTGTCATGACTCACGACCACACATATATACCAGCGCACAACATTATACCGTCGGTGTTAAGTGCAAGTACTGACTGTTTGATGAACTCCTCGTGCTTGGAGATCTTGGTGAAGGTGGTGTAGACGGCGTCGTGTCATGACTCACGACCACACATATATACCAGCGCACAACATTATACCGTCGGTGTTAAGTGCAAGTACTGACTGTTTGATGAACTCCTCGTGCTTGGAGATCTTGGTGAAGGTGGTGTAGACGGCGTCGTGTCATGACTCACGACCACACATATATACCAGCGCACAACATTATACCGTCGGTGTTAAGTGCAAGTACTGACTGTTTGATGAACTCCTCGTGCTTGGAGACCTTGGTGAAGGTGGTGTAGACGGCGTCGTTGCACTTGTGCAGGTCGGTGGAGGGCGCGGCGGAGATGATGCCGCGCAGGTAGTACCGCTCCACGCCGCGCTCCTTGTCCGCGAACGAGAGACCACCGCCGCTGTCCCCACGGCATAATGCCGCGCCTGGAAAGCAGAAAATTTTAAAGGTAGTAGAGCCTTGCTGATTTCAGCATGAATGTGCCGGCTCAACCGGGGAAGTACTACCCTCGCACAGAAAATCGACGTAAAGTAACAGAACCTAAACTGTTGCGTTTCGTTCGTGAGTGAGAGTGCCGGAGGCCCTATCCTCTATTCCTTCTCCCTCATCACACTCCTCCTATACTTTTTCCCAACCCCAAGGGGCGGCAACGCACTAGTAAGTCCTGTGGTGTTGCTTGTGTCCATGGGCGGCGGTAATTGCTTACCATCAGGCGATCCGTCTGCTCGTTGGTCGATGCCTTAAATGTAGTAATTATCGCGAGTAAGATGCGCTAAATAGCCGTGTTTAAAGTAACAAGGTGATTCAAAAGTCGTGTTCTTCCTTTGAACCACATGATCTACTGGTGATATAGAATGACCCTAAGCATATATGTTTTTTAGAATTATTATTTTTTGAGAAAAAAATACTTATTTTGCTTTGCTACGGTTTCATACAATAGTACGTTAACAGCCTGAAAGGGTTTTAATAAAAAAATAATAAAAAAAAAAAACACTAGGTCAACTAAAATGCCGAAATTCGAATTCTAAAAGGAGGTAATAACGCCTCGCGTCGCTTGGCGTCAGCTGTAAACTCGCACTAGCGCCATCTACTGCCATTGACATTAAACGCCACGAGTTTCACCTTTCCGTGTCTCTATGACAGCTGTCGCCACGCGACGCGAGGCGTTGTTACCTCATTTTAGAGTTCGACATTTTAGTTGACCAAGTGTTTATTTTTTTACCATCTTTTATTAAAACCCTTTCAGGCTATTAACGTACTATTGTATGAAACCGGAGCAAAGCAAAAAAATAAAAAGAAAAAAAAAACTCTAAAAAAATAAATATGTGGTTAGGGTCATTCTATATCACCAGAAGATCATGTGGTTCAAAGGAATTACACGACGTTTGAATCACCCTGTATATTTATGTCTATCCATTATCTAGTACCCATATACAAGCTCTGCTTAGTTTGGGACTAGATGGTGATGTGTGTATGTGCTAGAATATGATATTTGAGTACTAATTCTCTTTAAATCGACAATAAAAAATGTTGTAAAGTCCGTCAGATGTTTAGCCATCTAACGTGATTTTGTCGTCAAATGTCGCGGCTGCTGTCAGGAAGAAACCCGGTAATCCGAAAGCTGCTTCCGTTGACAACAATGAAAAATTGTTAATATTTGTTACGGATAGATTGGGTCCAAAGATTGTACCCTGTGGAACCCCTATTGTTAAAGCTCTCCCGAAGATGTCTATTAATCGGATCTAGATGTCTATTAAGGCTTTCAGGATTCTGTTTTCCAGAGAAGGAGTCAGAAGATTGAGAGACTTGTCCTTAAGTCCATAATTATGTAAGTTTCTGTTAAGAGTTTTATGATGTACGCAGTCAAATGCTTTCGACGAGTTGCAAGTGATTTGACCAATATACCTACTTTCAGTAGCTCAAGTACAATTTCTTTTGAACTTGTTGTTGATTGCCTCCGTGGTCCAGTGGATAGCGTATGCGACTGTTGATCGGAGGTCCCGGGTTCGGTTCCCGGGTCGGGCAAAAGTGTTACTGGGTTTGTACGAATTCTCAAAACACAGAGTCTGGTGATGTGCCCGGTAACGGCAATAGACTCGCAACCTATTACATTGGGACCGAAACATAACTGGCGAAGTGTGGGTGTGTAATACACCTCTGCCTACCACTTCGGAGATAAAAGGCGTGAAGTTATGTTATATATAATTACCGTTCGTGTACCCTGCGCAGAACTTATCAGCAGTAATGTACTCCCTGAAGGACGCTGGCAGGGTATTGATGCAGGTGTAAGTGTCGACGTACGGGTACTCTAGCACTTGGAGCACAGGGGCCTCTACGCCGTCTGCCGATGTCAGGCCCCAGCCAGCCACCTTGAAATTAAAAAGAGAGAGAAAGGATTTTTTTAATTAAAATTGTTCATTATCGCTTGCTAATCGGTGCAGGAAAACATCGTGAGCAAAACTGCATGTCTTACAGTTCTACTTAATGTTCTCGAAAGACATGTGAAATCTGTCACGCACTTGGCCAGCGTGATGGACTGTGGCCTTACCCTTCTCATAGTGAGAAGAGGCCCGTTCCCAGCAGTGGGACATTAAAAGGGGCTGATGATGATTAAAAAGACAACTCCCGCACTAGGAATATATCCAGTGTCGCTCATGATCCTTATTTCATTACAATATCACACTTTATCTACACTTCCATTTCATGTAAAGAGGCTACATGTACTATGAGCGTTATGCCTATAAGGGGTTTACTTGAATTATTTTTAAGTTTACTTGAATTATTTTCAATTTAAACTGGCAATTTTATGAAATACCATATTTTCATAAAATGCTCTATCATTTCATGAAATGACCTATTTTACAAAATGGCGACGACGTATCTTATATGTCGCAGGTATTGAGTCAAAAAAGTGATATTATAATTACACCGATTATAGTCAATAACGACCGGTTCGTATAATTTCACGGCCTCTTTTTAGTGATATTTTTATTTCACTAAGCCGCAATAGTGATATCCTTACTAATATTATAAATTCGAAAGTGTGTATGTATGTATGTATGTATGTTCCGTTTTCACGCGAAAACGGCTGAACCAATTTTGTTGAAATTTAATATAGAGATATATTAGACCATGGAGAAGGACATAGGCTACCATAAGTAGCAAAAATTAAACTGGGAGGGATTGTAGGTAGTGTAGAAGTTTGTACGGCAGAAATTTTCCTCTTGGAACTAAGAACGCATGCGCGAATAATTAAGTGCTGCGCATGTGCTATCTGTCAGTACTGTCAATGTACTGTCACATCATACATATTGATATGTTGTGCACGGTGATTACATTGTTCGCATATATAAACTAATTATTATTATACTATGCTCAAACGGCTGAAACAATTTTCTCTACCTACTAAAATTATAAATGCGAAAGTGTTTATAGATATATTATTATATTGGACATGTATTGAAACATGGCTTTGACAAACCGATATTGACCGAGTTACTTTGTACTCTATAGAGCTTCTGACTCTGTAGAATAATCAGGAGTGTCTTCACACAACTTGGGAGTGAAAGTAGATATGTGTTACCCCGAATTTAACGCGCGCGAAGCCGCGGGCAAAAGCTAGTATTGTAATAAAAGTAGGTCCGCAATAGTTATATTATAAGAAACCTTGTTTTATTATAAGTTTAGTTTGTGGTGGGAGCCTCGCGTGTTCTGATTGGTCAATTGATTTAATCAGTCGCACAGACATACGAATGTACAGTGAGTCAGTGACCAATCTGATAAAACGAAAAAATCAGAACTTTGGGCGATATTTATGAGGATAAGTTGACGTAGCCCTGCTACGCAGGGCTCCTATGTTTATGTTCAGGGTCACGAGAATACCTAACATAATAGAAGGTGGTTGATTTTCAAAAACCTGTCTCTTATTTCCTAACTCTATGTTTAATACAGCTGGTAACAAAACCGGACCAATCAGCGATCGCTCTGATAATTTAACGGATATCTTAAACCAGTGTTATTGTCAAAATACCACTGCCTTACAATTTCACTGTATCGGTCAAGTGAAATTATAATGGCACTGAAACTAGCCCGATAAATTGTAAGTAATACAAACAATTGACTATAATACATAATTATGTGTATTTATAATGTCACTAGTGAAACTATAATATCACGTTTTGACTTTATACCTGCGACATATACAGGGCTAATGAAAAGGCAGCGATAGCCTGCAATGCAGAGGGTATCGGGTTCGAATCCACGGCGCGCACCTATGACTTTTCGAAGTTAAGTGCGTATTAAATTGTTAATTATCGCTAGCCCCGTGCCTCGGAGAGCACGTTTACCGTTGTTCCCGGCTGTCATGAAGATCTTTGACAGTCGTTACGGGGAGTCAGTACCCTCAAATAAACTGACACTGGTCTAAACCATAGAATATCGCTATCCCTTTGGGTTGCGGACGTCAGACGGCAGTCACTCTGTGGAAAAGTTGATATCTGTCATATCTGGTTAGACCAGTAAGCGGACCTCGGGCTCCAAGGCGTGTGAGTCTTGGATGCAACCGGGATAACGCTAGGGCGATGATGAGTGATACTGTAATAGTATAAGTTAGTTTTCAACCCTAAGTCCGAGGGGGAAGACTTAAGGACTTTCAGCTTACCTTGCCGACGCTCCCCTCCCTGAGCTGCCAGCCGTCGAAGTACGAGTCAAAGTTGAGGCACACGGGTCGCACGTGAGGCTTGTAGTCAAACGGCGCGCTCAACACCAGCAGGGCCAGGTCCTCTTGGAAGTTTGCCTGCCCTCCTTGGAACAGCACTGGTATCCTGATCGCCTTTACCTGGTAAATGCGAATTATTGCTAACTAGAGGAAGCCAGCAGCTACCGCACTAGCTTTTTAGGGTTCTGTAGCCAAAAATGGCAAAAACAGTACCTTTAAACCAGTTTCAAACTTTTTCAGGGATGGTACCGTTTTGGGTAACCAAATATTTGACATACATACATACATAGACTCACGCCTGTTTCCCCGAAGGGGTAGGCAGAGGCATATTAAACGCCCACTTTTCGCCAGTGTTTTGATCCCACGTAATAGGTGGCGAGCCTATTAACGCTTATCGGGATATTGGGTTAGCCGTCGCCTCGTCCGTTGATCGGCAGGTGCACCGCGCGGCAGGTGAGGTTGGCTTGGGACCCTAAGTTCTTGGTGGCCTATGCACCTATTTGAGCCCTAAAATAAAACAAAGGTGAGTCCTATGTGCAGTTTAAAACCATTTATTTTACTGACAGACATCTTCTGGGGCTCCGCGGAGCACACTTTGAGAATGGCTGCCTTAAACGAATAAGACTACACTACAGACTTATGGTACGGTAGGTAGATGTGTTCTACGAATCGCTTTATGATCATCATCAGCCCTATATACTATCCCACTGCTACATAGTCCACCACTTTACCTATCCTATAAAATGTGGGTAACTCGTGGTCATGGGCTAACTAAAAGATTACACAGACCTGCAAATTCAAACTATTTTTCCCCCTTTTGGATTTGATTGCTGATCTTGGGGTATTTTGGTGCGCTGATTACGAATATGTACTTGGATTTCTCCTATCACCAGTTCTTTTGATAAATCATTTTGTGTGTAAACGGGAAAAAGGCCAACTTTACTAATATATATTTTTTTATTACAATGAAGACACAATTATATTACTTTAAAACATTAAAAATACATTCAAGGGACATTAATAAATAAATTCAAAATATTAAATACTTTTATGGTATCTTGCTTTTTTTTCACCGAAGCTCCAATTGTGAGATTTTCGCTTAAAATTCCGACTTGGGTCATCTCGCTTCAATAGCCTACTGTAGTCTGCCATCATTGTTTTATTCCACTTTCCCTGATAGCGACGTTCCATTTCTTTCAAATCCTGGTGAAATCTTTCGCCTTGCTCTTCACTTACAGCTCCCAAGTTATCAGGAAAGTAGTCTAAATGCGAATTAAGGAAGCGAAGTTTAATGCTCATCGAACATTCCATTATTCCGAAATTTTCAAGCATTTTCTTTGCAATTTCTTCATCATTTTAATTTTTATGGTTCCCTAGAAAACGCCTCACTACTTCCTTAAAAGATTTCTAGGCTTCTAATTCAACTTCCAGAACTTTTTATCGAAATCTGTATCTTTCATCAATTTTCTTATGTCCGGGCCAACGAAAATACCTTCTTTCAGTTTAGCTTCGGACAGAGATGGAAATATTTGGTGTAGATATTTAAAACCTTCTCCTTCTTCATTCAGCGCCTTCACAAATTGTTTCATCATCCCCAATTTTATGTGTAAAGGGGTTAGACTTTAAGCACTTTCGCGATGACATTTTTCAAGTCAGCGTTATGAATTGCACGGAAGTACTGATTTTTAAAAACAATGATGGTGCTATTTATACAAAAAGAATATTAATCTACCCTCATTATTTCATTAACCACCTTCTAACGATTTTAGTTAATTTCTATTAAAAAAGGTACAAGAAATTAGGTCTTTAGCAAATGACGTAAAAATCCACTATATTTCTGATAATAAGGGTATGTCAGTAAATTATTAGATAGTTTTATTTAATTAAATTTATGAGAAATCATTCCTTAGTGTCTACTTATCCCATTAAATCTGTTTTTGTTAAATAAGAAACGATTAAAATAAAATATTAATTAATAACTAGAAAGCCTTAGGTAATTTTGGCAAAAATAAAGGATGATGAGTAATCAAAATTTTACGTGATGGATTTTTTTGAATATTTTTCTCGTAATCAGTGCTCCAAAATCTATCCAAATCAATCATCAAATCTGAAAGGGGAAAACCATTGTAGGTCTGTGTTATCAATTGCTTTGGTTTCATATACCGTTACTTTCTGCTACATTCACTTCCATCATAGTTCTGGTTCTGACCATGTTCGCGAGTTGCCTACATTAAAAAGACGTAAGTGGATGCTCCTGTCTCACCATATTTACTTTGGGAGGCTTACCAAATGAACATCATTTACTGCTTGTCTATGATCAAAAGTTACTCAAAAATTTACTAGTAGATAACTTACAATGTGAAACAGTTGCAGCTCCTCACAAAATAAAATGTACAACAATTATATTTGTTTGAAAAGAGTGGCCATGAGTTTTGTTGCCCGTTCTTTCTCGTGGTTCTACCTATTGCATTGCGAACGTGGCAGTAAATATTCATAAGCGTCACTTTGTGGCCTAAATAAATAAATGATTTTGACTTTGACTTGACTTTGACTATCTTCATTTTTTTTTCATTTCAATTTGTTTCATTCAAGGGTTACTTACATCAGACTTCTGAGCGCCGACATCGCTAGTGTGATCCCAGTCTCGGTACAGCTTGCCGATCGCAACCGCAAACAACGTCGCGGGCAGCTGGTGTATTATATCGTTCCAGAAGCAATGCGCAGCTGCAAATACAAGACATCGCCATCAGCACTAGCAAATCCCGGCAGTTTTCATTAGATTTTTTGTGGAGTCATTTTCGTTTGGGGAGGGGTCTAATTTCATTTGGGTGGGGCATTTTGGTTTGGGTATGGGATGATCCGTGTGGTGACGGATTAAGAATACGGAATGTCACCACCCCATATCATCCCATGGGTGTCGTAAGAGCCGACAGAGGGAGCATATTATGCAGAGAACACCACTGTAAGAGAAGGAAAACTTGATACAAACCCTATACCAACCCGTTTGGCCAGCGTGGTATAGTAGGCCAATTCCTCCTTTCAAAGGAGAGGCCTAGTCCAGCAGTGGACTGTTAAAGGCTGATGATGTATGAATGAATAAAATGATAACCAGTCTTACCAGATATAACAATGTTGTTGGTAACGAGAGAGCCTCCACATATCTGCGTATATGTCGTCGCATTCTTCCGATAAACACCGACATGCCACGGCAGCTCCCCGCGCTTGGCGGTCCTCCCGTCTATCACCAGGACTTCGCCCTCCGGGGTTATACGACCACAATCTGGAAATAAACACAATATACATAAACTTTACGCCTTCAGCCCCTAAGCCTTAGGCAGTGGTGTATTGAGGCAGCGACAGCCTAGTGGAGATACCAATGGACTGCCATGCAGATGGTATCGGGATCAAATCCAAGGTGCGCACCAAAGACTTTTCGAAGTTAAGTACGTATTAAATTGTTAATTATCGCTTGCCGCGTGCTTCGGAGAGCTCGTTAAACCATCGGTCCCGGTTGTCATGAAGATCTTTGACAGTCCTTACGGAGGGTCAGTACCCTCAAAATACTGATACTAATCTAAACCATGGAATATCACTATCCCTTTTAGTTGCGGAGGTCAGACGACAGTCGCTCTGTGGAAAAATTGATATTCAGTCGTATCTGGTTAGACTAGGTAGCGGACCTCGGTCTCCAAGGCGTGTCAAGTCTTGGATGCAACCGGGATAACGCTAGGGCGATGATGATGATGATGGGTAGGCAGAGGTATATTACACACCCACACTTCGCCAGTTATGTTTCGGTCCCAATGTAATAGAGGGCGAGCCTATTGCCATCTACAGGGAACATTATTAGCGAGTGATCATACTGATCATTAACATTATTAATACACACATAACTTCGAAAATTCAGAGGTGTGCCCGGGGTACCTGGGGATCGAACCTGAGACCATCGTCTCGGCAGTCAGGAATAAAGACAATATTGAGAAAAGCTAAGGTGGTTTGGACGTGGAGAGGATGATGACGAAAGACTGACCAAGCAGATATATAAGGCAAGTGTGGAAGGACAGCACGAAGGGGAAGACCTAGGCGGACGTTCTCTGACCAGATTGGAGACCTCCTAAAAAAAAGGACAGGTCAGAAGTACCCTAAACAGAAGAGCATGCATGAGAAACTTGATGGGAGTGAATTAAGCAATAGAGGTATGTCAGGATCGTTGCAAATGGCCTTCCATAGTCTCTGCCTACCCCTCCGGGAAATAGGCGTGAGTCTATGTATGTATATTAACTCCATGTTAAACAGATGTACTGTCCGTACCTGCTTTGCACTTGGCGATGTAGTCCCAGAAGCCGTCGACACACTTCATGGCGAGCAGACTGTCGGTGGAGTAGTACGCGGGCCGGTTGCAGCTGGGCCGCACTGACTGGCCCGGGGGGACGAACTTGCTGCACGCCTTGAAGCCGGCGCCTGGCACATGGCATGTGTGGCTGATGCTCGGATCTGCTTCCAACTTGCAGAACCCTGGGACACAAAACATATACAAATGTAATTTAAGTGTCTGTCTGTGATTTCTAAATAACTATGATTTCCAAGTGTATACGGGGTGTAAGGGAAGGTGTACCGAAAACCGATACCAGTGCAAGAGAGACGAACGTTCCTCCTGTTTATCGTAACATTCTTAACTACAAGAGCAAGAGAGACGGATAACGACGCCAGCGGCGCCAACTATGTACTACGCTGGCGACAGTCGCCACTTGCACGCGAAATCCTTAAGAAATGCGCTTCTATTACCAGTGATTCAGTAAATGATACTGAGGCCATTGGCAGTTTAATTTTTCGGCAAATTTTCATGAATTTTCCGATTTTTCTTTTGCTTTATGGGTGAATTTCCCACGTACGTTTTTTAGGCGGCGGAGCAGAAAATCGATGGGTAAACTTCATCAAGCTGTACCGTATATATTTTTCTATACAGTTGAAACTGTAATCTACAATATTTTAAAACCTTCGAAGACTTAGCTATTTATTTTTGTGTTAAAATAAATGTCAAAGACCCAAAATCTAATTACGCTGGACTGTCCGAATTCTACTTGTCTGCATGAATTATTTTATTATAAGTTTATGGTACATTAAACTCACTAAAAAAACAAATATTTTGAAAATATATAAAATGATACTATTGTTAAGAATTTTAGAAGAAGATTAAGTAAATATTATAGTATTTTAAACAACTTTACAAATTGTCCCGCCCGAAAATGCAATAACGGTGCGTGGCGCGATTTGTTCACTCCTTTACTCGTCACGTTTTGTTTCGGGAGATATGAAGCTATCCTGCTCTGCCCCGCTCAGTGGTGTTCTCGCAAACGTAACGGTAGGACGTGTGACAGGCTGTGCTGTTTTCCCGCCAAACATGTAAGTACGTGCTGTGGTGGCGCAGGAATACAAATTCAATCAATTTCGATGGCATGTATAATAGTGAAACTAAAAGACCGATTAAAAATACATTTCGTAGATGATTGAAGTTAAGGTATATAGTGGCATCTGTAAATTAAAACCTAGGATCAGAATAATTGTGTTCGTGATATTTTAAATTTTGTTACTGATTCTAACCCCGGTGGTGCAATTCCCGTGGCTCCGGTGGCGAAACAAAGCGCCACCGTAATTGAACAGTGCCACCGGAATTAGAGTGATTACTTAGTTTTACTAATGTTAACTATTTAACATAACCATATTGTATTGAATGATATCAAATGATCACTAGAAACTAGGTACTAAAATGTACCTATTTTACTACCAATTAATGTCTAGTGACTACCTACCAAAACGGAATACCTTTACGAAATTTAACAGTTTTTTATTCTTAGAATAATTAGACAGAATGAAGTTAATTTAAACCTAATATTTTATATAAATGCTAAAATACATGCCTATTATGTTACCAACATTTTATTTTTATAACTTTCATTTGAGTTAAAAGTATCCTTTTTTTTGAGTATCAAAAAGCATATTTTATAAAATTACAATTATTCTGATTTGAGTTTATTAATTTCGGAACTTAATTCATTATATTTTAGAGTTCGTGTCTATTAATTCAGAAACATAAGCCAATTAATTTAAAGAGTGTTGATGAATTATTTTTGATAGTAGTTTTGATAGTTAGGCGTGGTTATCTTGGTGAGTGCTGAAATTATACCCAAAATAATTTATTCTTTTAGTATGGCACCACAACGAAAAAAGCAATCTCGAGCTGAACGCCTCGAAAAAAAGCGACTAGCTGAGCGTGAGAGGAAAAAAAGAATAAGGAGCGACCCAATGCTTTACGCAGAATTAAAAGAAAAGGATCGTCAAAGATATATTCGATTAAAGGAAGAAGGCAAAATTATTCCTTTGGCGGAAATGACACCCAGGACACGTAGAAATCGTCAAAAACGAAATCGCATTAATTTTAAGAGATTTTATGATCGAAAAAAAGTAAGGTTAACTAGAATACCCGAAGAAGATCCTTTAAGTGTAACTCCACGCCCTCACAATTCTTTACCTCCTCCTGCAGAGAATATTCAGCCAGAGCCAGAAGTTAACGCTGACGCCCATTGTTTACGTTCTCGTCTTACCAGCAGTCCTAGCAGAGACCCTTGTTCTCTATTGTCATCTCCTTGTGTTAGCAGTATTCCGTCGCCTTCTTCTGAGTATCCCAATAGTCCAGGATCTGATATCTCAGTTAAGTCAGATGTGTCTTTACGAATTAAATTTAAAAGGTATCAAATGCAGAAAGCAAAAGAATTGTTGGCATTACGTAAAAAAAATATTCAATTGCATAAGGATAAAGAATGCTATAGAAAACAACTGCAGCGTTACATCAATAAGCCAGAAACAAAAACTATATTCCCTTCAAATAAAAAAAAAGTCCAATGCCTGTAGCTGTCTCTAAGGCTATTGATAAACGATTGCGAAATTTAGTAAACAAAATTTACGAAGATGATGACAATAGTGTCCGGGAAAAAGGGATTGTATAACTAAAAATGGGTTAAAAATGCAAAAACGATATTTTACAGACTCAATTAAAAATTTACATAAGAAGTATTTAAATACAGGAAACAAACCGATAAGCTATGTTACATTTTCGAGATTAAGACCATTTTGGGTTATCAAGCCTGACGTCAGGTCACGAAATACGTGTGCTTGCAAAATTCATTTTAATATGGAATTACTTGTGAATGCATTAAAGAACAATAAGTTGATTAATGAAAATACTACGACTGATCTTGTGCGGGCCTTATGTTGTAATCAAGTAAGCGTTAAATGTTTATTAAGACAATGTCAAGGATGCAAAACTAAAAGTTTGAATTATTTAGAATTTAATAATGACAATTGTGTAGTATATTGGACCTGGGAAAACGATACGAAAACCTACATTAAAGATGATGTGGAAAGAAAAACAAATTTTATTAAAAAAGTCAAACATCTAGTCGCGCCTAAAACACTTATAGAAAAAACTGAAAGTGAGGTTATGCCGTTCTTGAAACACTGTGGCTACATTAAAAATCAGTATGACACTTTGACCGTTTTGAAACAGAACCTGCGTATGAAAGAATTTATTATACACATAGATTTTAGTGAAAATTATAATAGCAAGTATCACGCTGAAATACAATCTGTCCATTTTGGAGCAAATAGAAGTCAACTAACGTTGCACACATCTATGATTTACTATAAGTCTGAAAATGGAACCTTAAATAGTCAAGCTGTGTGCACTGTAAGTCAATGTTTACGACATGATGCTGCGGCAGTTTGGGCCCATTTAGTGCCAATTCTTCGAGAAATTGAAAACCTAGCTCCCCATATGAACAAACTTACTATTGTGTCAGATTCGCCCACAGGGCAATACCGAAATAAAAAAATATTTTACATAATGAGTCAGCTAGTCTCTTACTGCTCAGACCTAACACGCGTAATGTGGCATTATTGTGAGTGTGGAAACAGTAAGGGTGCGCCAGATGGGATTGGGGGGATCTTAAAACGCACAGCAGATGATAGTCGCTTATGGCGACGATATCACAGATCTAGAATCTTTGGTTACACGTCTAAAAAAATATGTTAAAGGGGTACACATTCACGTTGTAGAAGACTATGAAATTGTGGAAAAAGATTGGCTTATCCCTACCGACTTACAAGCTTTTAGTGGTACTATTAAAGTACATCAAGTGTTATGGATCAAAAAATCAAAAAATCGATTAGCGCCACGGTCTCTCTCATGTATTACACCAGAATGCCTCGATGATGTCATTGAATGTCCGCATGGTCTTCATCTGGGTTTTTACGAATTAAGGAAAAACCAAAACCAGACTTTTGCTAATACACAAGGAGAGCCTTCAAGAGACTATTGTCAGGCTTTGCAAAAAAGCCCCCAATTGAATACAAAGAAACCTCAAATATTAGAAATAAGGTGGTTTAAGGCTTGTAATAAGCACTTTTTGAAACAAAATAACCAGGAACCAGTACCCTCAACTTCAAGAACTCTTGTAGAAAGCCAAACACCAATTACTGATGACGAAGACGTAATAATAGATGTAAATTGGGGAAACAATACACCGTCCGTTTCATTTTTCGACGGTTTAAACAGCGACGTCATTAACCAATATGAACGAAATGTTGATGCCTTGAAAAAGAAGTCGATTTACAATAAAAAGACTGAAAATTTTTATGAGGAAAGTGATTTTGACGAAAGTCTTAATATTTTTAGTTTCTAGACATGTTATTTAAAGCATATTATTTTTGTTACAAATTATGTCATTTTTTACTTACGAATTGTATTTTTTTATAAACAAAAGGGTTAACTTTTTTTAAAGCTTTTGGTGATTTACTTATAAAATATATTATTGTAAAATAGAATCATGTAAAATCTGTGGGTATAATAAATACTAAGAGTATAAGTATACCATTTCAAAGTACCTGTTTGATTTAAATATAGAAGTTTTATTATTGTGTTTTATAATTTTAATTTCTAAGAATGAAGACTGATTGTATAATTATAACTTCTTTGTAAGGCTAATAGTGATTATGTTTGTACATATTTAGAATATATGGTGTTGTTTAAAATATTTTTTTTATTAACACCATAAAATTTACGTTATTTTTTATCGCGATTTGGAAAACTTCATAATTAAGAAAAAATTGAATTAAGAAAGAAATTTGTTGATTAATAATATTAAGTTTGTGCATAATTTTTAAGTTACCTATTCGATTTAGAAGAAATCATATGATGAGAATGAAGACTGATTATAAAGTTATGACTTGTTTATAAGGAAAGTGATCAGTAGGATATTTTTTTATATATTTACAATGTTTTAATGTGTGTCATGGTGTTGTTTAAAACAACATAGTTTTGCTACCACCATAAAAAATATGTCACTCTTAGATTACGAATGGAAAATTTTATAATTAATAAAAAGTAAACACGTTTATTTCAAAGAATTTGTTAATAAATATTTATACGCAATTGTTTATAAAAAAATAAATAATAACGTCAAGTCTCTGGGTATAAATATAACTTTGTGGGGTACCTGTTTGAATTAAAATAAGTACATATGTGATAAAAATGAAGACGGACTGTAAAATTTTACAAAAAACTACCTTATAAGGTTGATACTGATTTGTAGACAGTAGTATTTTTGGTTTATTAACAAAGTTAAGAACTGGCTAAGTTTTGTTGTCTTTTTAACTCAAGATTTGTTGTCTAGATCGCCTAAAACTCGCTATAAAATAAAAATTGTGATTTTACTGTATTTGTATTGTTTGATTTTATTGTTATGTCCTTTTTTAACCTATTTTGAGTATTTATGTTATGATTAGGTATAAAGATTGGTTATAAAATAATCAATTATGAATTTGTCTTTGTCATTTCTAATACCGGTGGCATAAAACAATTTCGGTGGCTTGGTTACAATTCCGGTGGGACAATATCAATTTCGGTGGCTCTTGATATTTTCAAATGGCTATATCTCAAGAAGTATTAATTATTTTGTGATCTCTACTATACTACTTATTATTACACGTCTCATACTATTTTACTAGCACTAAAAAAGTTATAAAAAGTCAATATGAAAATTCGCCACTGGAATTAGGCAAAAATCAAGTGTGTTGAAAATGACCCTTATTTGCCATAATTATAATGTAATGAAATAGTAATATAGTGGACCCGCATTAATATTTTTTTTAATTCTATGAATTAAACATGTACATGGTGCGTATATTCTGACATGACCTCGCACCATCAGTCGCTACCACCCGCCGCTGTAGGGCCGTAACAACTGATAGTGCGAGTGCGCAATTTTTTGGAAAATTGTCGAGTTCTTCGATTTTTTCGGAAAATTCGACCGCCAATGGTCTCAGTATAATGTACTGAATCACTGTTATCAGTTTTCGGTACACCGTCCCTTACACCCCGTATAGTTAGCGATAGCTAAGTGGTGATACCAACAGACTACCATGCAAAGGGTACCAGTGGGGCTTTTTAGAGTTATGTACCTAGGCAGAGATGTATTACAAGTGTAGCTGCAATACATAAATCTCATATACATCCACGCGCCACCCAGTCAGACAGCGGAATGGCGAGTGAAACACGTCAGCGGCAAAACCTCGCCGGCCGCTAGTTGTAGTGTGTAGTGTATTTTGTACATATATTTAGGCTAAGTTTATTTTGTAAATATATTCTCTTTATACAACTACAAGATCGGACTTATCATTCTGCACCTTCACCAGCAGCTACAGACCCTACCTTACACAAGAGTTTTCGTTAGGGGTACTTTTTACACCCTGTATATACAGATCAGCAGAGGAGCTGGTGATACGTACGCACACACTTGGGTATCGCCGACCATCTGCCGTTAATACAGAAGGTCTTCTGCGACGCGACGTCATCTATGCCGTCGAAAGTCCCAGCCATGCCGTACCCCGGCCGGCAGTACACCGTCAGCTCAGCAGCCGGCAGAACTAGTCCTGCCCGGGACTCCACGCCTTCCACGGAGTACATGCCGTGCTCTGGCTGGGCGGGCAACACGCATAGACTGGAGTTACCACCACTGAAAATAACATACATAAATATCGCCATCCCTTCGGGAAATGAATACAGATTTACATAGAAGCGCGTTTCTTAAGGATTTCGTGTGCCGATTCCAAGAAGCGACACTCGCCAGTATAGTTCATAGTTGGTGCTGTTGGTGGCGCTGGCGTCGTTCTCCGTCTCTCTTGCTCTTGTAGTTAAGAATATTAAGATACACAGGAGGAACGTTCGTCTCTCTTGCTGTCGTAGAGGCAGCTGTCACAACGCGAATGCCACGCCGCCAAGCGGCAATTTGGGTCACAGAAAGTTTGTCCTTAGAGCGCCCATAAGAAATGCGACTCTATGTAAATATCTGATCTCTTTGCTTCGGGTAGCGGAGGTCAGACAGGCAGTCCCTCTGCAGAAAAGCTAACATTCAGCCAAATTCGGTTAGACTAGTAAGCGGACACCGGGTTGAAACTGGGATAACGCTAGGAGGATAATGAAAAACATACACTCACGCCCGTTTCCCGAAGGAGTAGGCAGAGATTACAGAACGCCATTTGTGAAAACAAAAACAAAAAATATTTTATTTGCATCTCCAAAACATAGCATAGGTAAGTACATACAACTACAAAACTGGGATTCTCGCAGGCCTTTAAGCAATTATAATTTTTTTTACCTTACATTAGGGCATTTGCCAAAGTTTCAGCCGACTTGCTTCGGTCGTGGTCGCGGACTGGTGTGACCTCAGCATCGGTGCTGAGGCACATACCATGTTGGCAAATACCAAAATTTGAAAGATTATGTTGTCCGTGTGGTGACGGATTAAGAAAACGGAATGTCACCATCCCATATCATCGCATGGGTGTCGTAAGAGCCGACAGAGGGAGCATATTATGCAGAGAACACCACTGTAAGAGAAGGAAAACTTGATACATAAACCCTATACCAACCCGTTTGGCCAGCGTGGTATAGTAGGCCAATTCCTCCTTTCAAAGGAGAGGCCTAGTCCAGCAGTGGACTGTTAAAGGTGTGTTAAATGATGAAAGATTATGAAAACGTTCGTAATAATGTTCGGTTCTGTACGTTACTCAGTTCGGCAAAACAAAAAGCGGCGAAAGCTCGGTGTTCTGTTACAAGTGATTGCTCAGGTGTATCAGCGCCATTAAGTTTGGACTTCTGAGAATCGGTTAGTGACCACGTCTGGGCTCCGTTTAGGTCCGGCAAGATACACATGACAATAAGTCTACGTTTGACTACCATTCATCTGATGGATAAGGCAAGATGGTCAGTTATTGACTCTTTACATTGGGAGTTAGACGGAGAATTAGATGACCCGAATTATCATAATCTTAATATATAAAATCCTTGCGTTACTGACTGACTGACAGACACGCTACAGCCGAAACTATTGGGCGCAGGAAGCTGAAATTTGGCATGTATGTTCCTTGGGGACTGTACGGGTGCACTAAGAAGGGATTGCCCAAAATTCCCACGGGATCGGCCAAAACGGGTAAATTTAAAAATGCAGGCGTAGCTGCTGGCGTCCTCTAGTAATAATAATATTCTACCACATTACACACATCACCATCTAGTCTCAAACTAAGCAGAGCTTGTTTGTACTAGGTACGTGTACTAGACAATGGATTTAAAACATACATATTATTACATACTTTTTTTTTGTAAATACATACATATTATACATAGAAACACCCAGACCAAGACAAATATCCAAGTTCCTGCACACAAATGTTTGACTTGAGCGGGAACCGAACCCTCGACCTTCGGCGTAGCAGTCGCTTACAGTCCCGCTTCGCTAACCGGTCGTCATATATAGAAGAACGGCGGCCATTATGTATATACTTACGGTGCTGATCGTGTTTCCCGCGCGAATCTCGTGCTGTCACCGCCATCTTGTAATTGTAAGCACCCGCCATCTTCCGTCGCACAGCTGCCATCAGGACACAAACTGGAAAAAAATCAACGAATTAAAGCGGATGGCTATCCGCGCAGTGGTGTACGAAACGGAGTGCCGAGACGATGGTCTCGGGTTCGATCCCCAGGTACCCCGGGCACCTTTAAGGCGCACCAGTATGGGTGTATACGACCTAATAACGGCCATCAACATCACGGCGCTTCGCACACCGCTGCGCACCATGGCCGTCAGGATCATCAGAGGCTATCGCACGATTTCCTTCGAAGCGGCGTGCCTCCTATCCGGATCCCCAGCCTGGGAGTTGGTAGCTAGGCTCTTCATCATCAGTCTTAAACAGTCCACTGCTGGACTAGGCCTCTCCTTTGCAAAGGAGGAATTGGCCTACTATACCACGCTGGCCAAACGGGTTGGTATAGGGTTTGTGTCAGGTTTTCCTTCTCTTACAGTGCTGTTCTCTACATAAATGCTCCCTCGTCGCATATGTCGGCTCTTACGACACCCATGGGATGATATGGGGTGGTGACATTCTGTATTCTTGATCCGTCACCACACGGACAAGATAGGCTCTTAGCGTCGCTCTATTTTTGGCGTCAAGACGCCCAGGAGCAGGGTGAGAGACAGGCGCCTCGCGATAATGAGGCGCGACGGTCCAAGCTCCACCAGATTCTAGTGACGAAGTGGAAGGCACGACTTGAGCAATCACACACCACCATTGTGGCGATAAGTCCCATTGACGAGTGGTTGGAGAGACGTCACCTTTTGGTTCGAGAGACGTCACGGCATCCTCAACTTCCGGCTGACGCAAATCCTCACCGGCCACTGTTGTTTTGGCCGGTACTTGTGAAGGATACGCCGGGTGGAAACGCCCGGGGGTAAAGGTTTCGAAATACGTCGCCGTTTTTAGGGGCTGTGAGTGATTTGGGGGGGAGAGGAGGTGGTTTTGGAACCGCCCCTCACCATTTTCACTTACCGGAAATACTTGGTTTCCTCTGCAGTAATGAATGCTAACCGCGAATCGCGTGACCCCGCCACAACACGGGGCCGCAGTGGACACCACGGTGGTTTTACTAAGTAAGCTTCTAGGGGAGAGCCTCACACACTTCCTCCGCCAGCCCCCAACTCGATTGATTGTTCAATTCGACCGAGTGGCGGAGTCGAGACGGCTCGTATGGAATTTCCACCGCGCAACAAAATAAAAAAGTTACCCCGGGCACACACCTCTAACTTTTCGAAGTCATGTGTGTATTAAACGGAAACGGATTGACGGATTAAGAATACGCAATGTCACCACCCCATATCATCCCATGGGTGTCGTAAGAGCCGACAGAGGGACCGTACTAAGCAGAGAACACCACTGTAAGAGAAGGAAAACTTGATACAAGTAAACCCTATACCAACCCGTTTGGCCAGCGTGGTATAGTAGGCCAATTCCTCCTTTCAAAGGAGAGGCCTAGTCCAGCAGTGGACTGTAAGGGGCTGATGACGTGTGTATTGAAAATGTTAAAAATCGCTCGCTTAACAATGTGCCCGGTAAATGGCAATAGACTCGCCCCCTATTATATTGGGACCGAAACATAACTGGCGAAATGTGGGTGTGTAATAAACCTCTGCCTATCCCTTCGGGGTTAAAGACGTGTAGTTATGCTTATGTTACATATAGAGGGAAGTAGGAGGTCGTTGTTGGTTGAAGTGTGACATTGTAAGCGTGAATAACTATGGTCCCGCCCTCAGAACAGAAAAAACATAGAAATGGTATGCACCCAAATTACTATCGGAACCGCTGTCGCCAAACTCACACAAGTAAACCGATAATCATATATTGCACTACAAAGAAACAATTCGTTTGATTCGTAGTTTAAGTTTATTCAAAACTAGCCTATTTCACAGATTTGGAAATAAACCCTGCTGACCTACAAATAAGATTTATTTTGCTTTAGCAGTAGAACGTATTTACGATCTATAGTCATACTAGATTCGATTTACGAGTCAATTCCGCTACTCAACCATAGATGGCGGTATTCTAAGTTGTAGCAATTATAATCTTAATTACATAAGGCATATGGTTGAAATTTGCGTGATCGGTCTGATTCTGCTTCTACTCGGCTAGGGCCGTACCACGTAGCACATTGGATTACTTTATCGATATCGATAGATGATGCGATATTTTGTTCATATAATAAGTGTATTTATCAATTAAATTTTATATTTAGTCAGTCAATGTTCATACAAATTAATAACATGTAACACGTGTGTTGTTAAGTAGCATAACACATATTTTGAATACTTATTGACAGTGATGAAAATAAAACATGATTACTTACTTGATAAAAAAACTTAACAATTTTCATTGATGGAAGCGCAGCAGGTTTCGTATATCTATAGCCTTTACTTACTAACTCTACCTGTTGCATCTATCCATTTTTCTTTGATGCTTGCATCTTTAGGAAATCTAAAAATATTTTAAATGATGTTAAGAGGACCTACTAATGCTTATTTAGTGATCAGTGCAACGTTAGTTAAACATTGCATTGATCACTAAATTGATAAATTATACTTACTATTCACTACATTGATAAATTATAGTTACTATTCAAAACATAGATTATATTTTTGCAACAAAGTATCTATTAGATTGAATCTAATACACCTCTTAAAATAAATTACGTGAGTGAATAAAGCCGACCTTATACTTGGATTGTAATGTAATACTAAATAATAACAAATAATAATATTCGTAACATATGCTACTACATACACACAACACCACCTAAGCAGAGCTTGTACTATGGGTACTAGACAATGGATAAACATACATATATACTTTTTTTTTAAATACGTAGGTACCTACATATTACATTGTTCATAGAAACACCCACCCAAATAAACAATTTATTAAAATAAACATTTCGTAAATGATTTATTTCCGTGTTTCGATATCAATCGATAATTTTAATATTCGACTTGACCACATCACTAAATGAGTAGCGCGGTATTTTCGAGAATGTTCTATTGAATAGAATCAATCCAAAATAAACTTTATCTTCGATATATAAGGTGCATTTTTACTAACCGTTCTATTGAATATTATTTAATTGAAACAAATTAAGACTTTTATTGAAAACAATGAAAATTGTACTAACCGATGGTACGAAACACCTCCATTTTTAAGATTTTTTCGCCTGCTATCATTTTTGCACTCCAAAACGGCACAAAACGGCATAGTTATAGAAATGAAACTGTGTCACGAAACGAGCAATTCGACGCGATGTAAGAACGTGACTGGGGCCAGTTAAGCGTTACAACGCTTAATTGTGACACGCGTGCCACGCCTACTTACCATTTCCAGTGTAATATTTTCTCTTCCGTGGTCCCGCCAGATGGTCAGGCGGGCCCCGAACAAAACCCCCTTGGCGGCGGATGAAGGTGTTGGGCTCCGCCGCCAAAACACTCAGCGGCCGCAGAGGATAGGGAGGACGGCAACGCAACACCGCATCTCCTCTTCCTCTGCGGCCCCACCGCGACGCAACGATGGTGCCCCCATTTGGTCGCGGAAGATAGGGCGCGCGGCAACGCAACACCGACACGCCTCTCCTCCCGCGACCGCACCCGACTGCGAGGGACAGACAGAACTGTCCCCCGCACCCGCACCTTGGGACGCATCCTACGCAGGCCTCACCCAAGCCCACGCGGAGCGTCCCCTCCCGGGATCTGGGATGCCGCTTAGCTTCACCGTGGGTGTACCACAAACCCACGGCTACTGAGCCCTCCCACCACGACCCACGACAAGGTGGAGATCCCACGGGGGGACGCGTGAAGTACCTACATAATTGTTGAATTAGTACCTGCAAGAGATTTCTAGACGCAGGGCCTCCCGGTTTACAGTCGACGATGATGCTGAAATAATAAAAAATAAATATATTAAAGAATTTTTATATTCTCACAAACAAATTCTTCTTGATACAAACCCTATACCAACATTACCAACCCGTTTGGCCAGCGTGGTATAGTAGGCCAATTCCTCCTTTCAAAGGAGAGGCCTAGTCCAGCACTGGACTGTTAAAGGCTGATGATGATCGTGACGTATGCGACTGCTGATCGGAGGTCCCTGGTTCGATTCCCGGGTCGGGCAAAGTATTATTGGGTTTTTCCGTTAGAAAATTCTCAGTAGCAGCACAGAGTCTGGTACCTAATGTGCCCGGTACGGCAATAGGCTCATCCTATAACGTGGGACCCAAAAATTCCTGGCGAAATGTGGGTGTAATATTACACCTCTGCCTACCCCTTTCGGGAAACAGGCGTGAGTCTATAAAAAATATAAAAATACTAAATAGTTACGAGGTATGAGAAAAGTTTTCAGCTTGCTTCAAATAGTACGTACCTACTCAAAATTGATGCCAGCTCTCGAACTAATAATTCCAACACTCTTAGATGTTTATACAGGATGTAAAAAGACCCTTAACGAAAACTGAAATCCCATATTGTACCAATCACTACGAACATTTTTTATTTCGGCACCATACCTGGGAAATTACTGGTTCAGGAGATATTGAGGCTCAAAGTTAATATTGATTTTTTCTAATTAGGTACAAAGTCGATGCATTTACCCCGCCAATATGTTCTTTACATGCCCTATAACCCCGTGGCATGTGCATTGCACGCGCGCGCTTTTAATTGCAGTTTAAAAAATGAGGAAACTTAAAAATAACATCGTTTCCCAGGTATTATTTTTGGTTAGTATGACTTGGCATGATGTTCACAACGGCTTGGTGATGGGTCTTGTGACACCCTGTATATTCTTGATGAAGTTTTTGTTTTAGTTTTTATTTTATTTATATTTGTTTATAAGAGTAACGTTGATCGACATGTTGTAGCTTTTCCGCAGAGCGATATAGGGATAGCGATATTCCATGGTTTAGACTAGTTAGTTTATTTAGAAGGTACTGACTCTCTTTAACGACTGTCATAGATCTTCATGACAACCGGGACCGACGACTTAACGTGCTCTCCGAGGCACGGGGCAAGAGATAATTAACAATTCAATACGCACATAACTCCGAAACCACATACCCTCTGCATGGCAGTCTGTTGGTATCTCCACTAGGCTATCGCTGCTTTTATTTTATAATTTTGAACTTTTTGAACTTACCGGAGCTGATAATAATACACACACACAAAAACACTTTACACATATCTACGACACGAACTAACAAACACTAAAAACTATAGTTATTAATTATTTATAAACACAGAGTAAGCGAGACAGACAAAAAAGTTTCAAGTCGATAGACAGAGAAAGAAAATTTAATTTGTATTCATTACTCTTTCTATTTACTAGCAGATTCGCACGACTTTTAACTAGAAGTTTTTCATACATCTTAGAACATCCCATCAGATGTTATTAAAAAGAGAAACACATATACCAAATGCATACTCTTTCCCTGTCTATCAACGCAACATATTCACAACACGATCTTTATAAAACTTTATCAATGAAACTTTTCAAAACTAAATATATTTATTACACTCCTTAAGTTTTCACAGTAAGTAAAATTCAATATGGATTCTGTAGAGCTCTGTACAGCAAAACACACGGACAAGACTTAGAATTTGTTTTAGATTAGAGATTTATTTATTTATTATTAGATAATGTCAAAATTGGTCAACGATCGGACGCACACTGGAGCTAAACCAGTCCCAGACGATACATAAACTGCATTTGGACCTATCGGCACTAAAAATAGCTTAGGTTCTCTGACCTTATAGCTAAGTAGCGCCCGCGGTTACACCCGCGTTATTCAGAGCTACTGCTCCATCCCCATGGCTCATAGCGTGATGTTATATAGCCTATAGTCTTCCTCGATAAATGGCCTATCTAACTATGAAGGAATTTTTCAAATCGGACTGGTAGTTCTTGAGATTAGCACGTTCAACCAAACGAACTCTTCAGCTTTATTATATTACTAGCTGTTTCCCGCGATTTCACCCGCGTCCTGAGAGAACCACTTCACGTACCCGGTTAATTTATAGCCTAAGTTACTCCTTGGTACATCAGCTGTCCGCAAAAGAAAGTCCCGACAAAATCGGTCCAGCCGTTCCAGAGATTATCGAGAACAAACAGACAGACAAACATTGGAAAAAATGTACTTTGGGTTTATTTACCGTGTATACATCCATATGCATTTAGTAAAAAGCGGTTATTTTAATATTACAAACAGACACTCCAATTTTATTGATTTGTATAGATAGTAGATTTTAAATTTTGCATTTGCTGATTATTAAACAAACTTTGAACCAATACTTTATCACTTTAATACGATAGCCTAGTGGAGATACCAACAGACTGCCATGCAGAGGTTATCGGGTTTTCGAAGTTAAGTGCTTTTAAAAGTGCTTTTAAAATTGTTAGTCGCTTGCGCCGTGCCTCCGTAGGTAAGTAACTAGACGAGCCTGCGCTGCGGTTACACCCGCGTTATTTAAGGCTACTGCTCTGCTCCCGTCGCTCATAGCGTGATGTTATATAGCCTATAGTCTTCCTCGATAAATGGGCTATCTAACACTGAAATAATTTTTCAAATCGGACCAGTAGTTCCTGAGATTAGCGCGTTCAACAAAGAAACTCTTCCGCTTCAGCTTCACTCTTCAACTTAGCTCTACTGGACCATAAATCAGGGCCGTTCCGACCCAATGCAGCGCCTGTGTGCGAAATCTATGAAGCGCCTGTGCAGTGGCGTAGGGCGGATGACCTTTTTTTTTTTTTTTAGTCGTTACCTAACAATACCGGCCTAAATTATTTGCCCCTCCTACGCCACTGCGCCTGTGTGCGAAATCTGTGAAGCGCCTTTTTTGGCATCCTTTTTCGAAAATAAGTGTTATAATTAGCGCATATCTCGGCGCGCGGCGCCCCTGTCACCCTGGCGCCTGTGTGCGCCGCACACATTGCACATAGGGAAGGTTCGGCCCTGCCATAAATACTATTATACTAGAGGTGCCCACAGCTACGACATATAATTTTTTTCGTGTGAGTGTATCGCCAACTCTGGTGTCAGAGATTTTAGAACGCCCGAAGGCTTCTGATGTGGCTTGACAGTTCTGTCCAGACAAGAACCGGGACCGACGAACACTACGCAGTGTCAAGCGGCGAGGCGGCCGCTTAAACCACTACGCCAACCGTGCACTACTGTAATAGAGGATGCCCTATCCCGTGGATATAGTCGGAAATCCCTTCTTAGTGCCTCCTTACATTCCCCAAGGAACATATAGGTACATGTAGGTATAATCAAACAAGTCGGCGCTGGACCAGTTTGAATAAAAATCCCTTGGCTCGCACATAGAGTCGAGGCACACTAGAAACTGGTTTTGTATACGAGTGTCATTGTGCGTGTAAAGTAGCACTGGAAGCGACGATGTCTTGCTGTGCGATTTTCGCCCTTATGGTGGTCTAGTGGGAAGTTGTTCGACTGTACATGTAGTATAGGTAAATTCACGAAAGTTGACCACAAATGGCGGCCGTCGCGCATATGTACATTCGTGCACCAATGGCGTTGCTCCATTCTTGACGCATTTAGGGAATGCGTCAAGAACGGAGCCACGCCATTGGCACTCCACCCGCGTCTCACCCCGCACCTCCACGGGGACCTAAAAAATGATTTCTGCGCAGTGGTCATCTTTCATGAACCGACCTATACATGCCAAATTTCTTGTGCCCAGTAGCTCCTTGGTAATTTTGGCCGTCCGTTGTCCGTCAGTCAATCGGTAACGGAAGGGGCTACACGTTAATGATATCATAAGTAAAAAGGTGTTTACATATAGGTTCTGTGGCAAGCAATATACATACCTACCTAAATAAATACTCTACACGTGCGGCCAACTCATTCTAAATATTTTAATAAAAATCCTTGATTTGATTACATATTTGAATGCGAGCTGAATTATTAACCGGATATTCATAATGGTTCTGACATGTTGGCTGGTTTCTAAGGCGTGGTATTAAAGACTTTAAAGAGCTCAGATATTTACATAGAGGCGCATTTCATATGGGCGCTCTGAAGACATACTTTCTGTGACCCAAATTGCCGCTTGGCGGCGTGGCAGTCGCGCTGTGACAGCTGTCTCTACGAGAGCAAGAGAGACTAACTTCCTCCTGTGTAACTTAACTACGAGAGCAAGAGAGAGGGAGAACGCCGCCAACGGCGCCAACTATGAACTGGAGACAGTCTCCACTTGGAATTGGCACACGACATCCTTAAGAACTGCGCTTCTATGTTAATCTTTTTTGTTAATGTTTTTGTCTCACATCCAATTACAAATATTTTATAAACCCAAATATATTGTATTAGCCCTTTCCAACGCGGCTTCCAAGGCCGCAAGGTGATAAAAACCATTACACTCCTTTTTTGGACAGTCGTGTAACAAACATAGGTATATTTTATTTTTGGGACCAACGAAATACGTTTAGTTATACATTTAGGAGATATAATAAACTAGAAACATGACACTATTTAATATGTTCATCTGTATTGTTCATCAAGATTTCAATAAAATATGTAAAATTCGTCTTATTTAATATATTTCCGCAGCGATTAATAATTTTATTTCATTTTAGCGAAAGAAAGTCATTACTTCGTAATTGACAGTGTCAGAAACATTGATAGCGGAAATTAAACGTAGACGTCAATTTAGGTGAATCTGGCGTCAGCTGGCGTCTTCTTTCATTTAGATTTAAAGCATTATTTATTGAAAGAAATGAATGAAACAAGTTTAATTTTGTAGCTAAAACGATTAATAATTATCTAAAATTGCTATGGAGACCTGGAACTGCTGCCGGACCTGCTTAGGGGTGGAATCTTTAAATCCAATATTTAGTGTGCCCGAACATCACGAAAAATATACAGAAATCATTTTAGCAGCTACAGGTATTAAGGTAATTGGCTAATTAGACATACTTATACTAAGTAATATATTGACTCAATTTGTTTCACTAGAAAAGTTGACGTACAGGTTACAATAATTATGACAAGATTTTTTTTTATTTAGTTGTTTACAATTCCCACATAATGTTTAAAGTCCACATCATACTTTGCTTAATAGTGGGTAAAGAGTATCTATGAAGTTTCTCCATGGCCCTACTACCATATTGAGACAGTATACTTATAGTGAGTTATGTTTTCAAAAGAGTTCCTATCTAAACTAATAAACAAAGGAGAATGGTTAAGAGTACCCAGAGGCAACGTTAATAATTGTAGCATTATGAACTACATCTGGTTTTGTCGCCCTTATAACATAACATATCTTCACGCCTTTTATCCCCGAAGGGGTAGGCAGAGGTGTATTACACACCCACACTTCGCCAGATATGTTTCGGTCCCAATGTAATAGGGGGCGAGCCTATTGCCATCTACCAGACACATTATTAAGCGAGCAATAATTAACATTTTTAATACACACATAACTTTGAAAAGTCAGAGGTGTGTGCCCGAGGTACCTGGGGATCGAACCCGAGACCATCGTCTCGGCAGTCCGTTACGTACACCACTGGGCTACCGCCGCTTTTTGCCCTTATAGAGTAGTTTAATCTAATACTAATATATAAAGCAGAAGAGTTTGTTTGATTGCTTGAATGCGCTAATCCCAAGAACAACTGGTTTGATTTAAATAATTATTATAGTGTTGGTCATTTATTAAGGAAGACTATTAACTATAACATCGTGCTATACGCCACAGGTGCGGTCCAGTAGCATTAAATATTGTGGGTGTAAATGCGAGCTCAGCAAGTTTAAAAAATAAATTATTGAACTAAGATATAATAATTTTGTTATATTTTAAATTGTCTTTCGGGATAAAATATCACATACCTTTGTTTGGAGTAACCAATATTTCGGCACTGTTGTTTAAATGACCACGAAAGTTTAAATTCCAATTATTTTGTTAAATATCTTGTAAATAAAATCGAAATCATTTTAATAACTTAGAATACATCATCATTCAAGCACTATCGCAGCTGCTACCAAGACGTTTCCTTGGAGATTAGTGTTCGCAAAAACTAGATTAGATAGGACTGCCTCATTAGTCTCACGGCATAAATGTGGTATTGGGTTCGATTCCCGGGTCAGGCAAAGTGTTATTGGGTTTTCCGAATTCTCAGTAGCAGCACAGGGTCTGGGAATGTGCCTGGCCCGCCCCTTATTACCCTAAGACCCATCACCAAGCCGAAGTCTACTCGTTGTGGACATCATGCCAACTCATACTAAGCAAAAATAATACCTGGGAAACGATTACGACATAAAATAACTTCACGTCTTTATATCCGAAGGGGTAGGCGAAGGTGTATTATACACCCACACTTCGCCAGGTATGTTTCAGTCCCAATTTAATAGGAGGCGAGCCTATTGCCATCTACCGGCGATATTAAGCGAGTGAAAATTAATATTTTAAATAGAATAATAAAGTCGCTATCATGTTGATTGCCCTGAGTTATAATAAAATATTCTACCACATTCACACAACACCATCTAGTGCCAAACTAAGCAGAGCTTGTACTATGGGTACTAGACAATGGATAAACATACATAATTATATACTTTCTTTTTGTAAATACATACATAATATGACGACCGGTTGGCGCCGCGGGAGTGTATGCGACTGCTATGCAGAAGGTCGCGGGTTCGATTCCCGCTCAAGTCAATCATTTGTGTGCATGAACATGGATGTTTGTCTTGGTCTTGGTCTGTCTGTATGTATAATATGTGTTTTTTTTTGTAAATATGTATTTACAAAAAAAAAAGTATATACATACATACATAGACTCACGCCTGTTTCCCCGAAGGGGTAGGCAGAGGCATATTAAACGCCCACTTTTCGCCAATGTTTTGATCCCACGTAATAGGTGGCGAGCCTATTGCCGCTTATCGGGATATTTTGTTTGCCAGAGCCTCGTCCGTTGATCGGCAGGTGCACCACTTGCAGGTGAGGTTGGCTTGGGACCCTAAGTTCTTGGGGGGAACCCTATGCACCCTTCTTGGGGGGAAAAAGTATATATGTATGTTTATCCATTATCTAGTACAAATAGTAGGGGAAAGTGGTCACCCTTCGTACGCGGGGCACATTCATACAGCTAGTTTATAAAAAAAACTAAAGGTCACACAAACATGCCTTTGCTTGTGTGCATAGACATACTAGTCGACCAAGCCAACTAGACGAATATCAACGTGACAAAATTCAACATAATTCAACAATTATAATCCAGAAATTATTTATCGTAACGTGCGAACACGGCGTGTGAACGTACAATGCCCTTGCAATCGGTACTAGGAATTTCTGGATTATAATTATTGAATTATCTTGAATTTTGTCACGTTGACATTCGTCTAGTTGGCTTGGTCACGGTAATATAATCTAACAGTATTATAACTCGGCCGTCTTCGTGAGTTATATACCTACCAGACGCGCCGCATGCGAGCTGCGGCACGATAGCGGCTGCGGGTACTGTAGGTACAGTCGGCCCAGTCTAATGGGTACTCTGCTCGAGGCGCGTAGGTATAACTCGAGTTTCGTGCGTTTGTATGGAGTTACAATACTGTTAGATATTATTACCGTGGCTTGGTCGACTAGTACCGGCCGCAATGTTGCTAGCGGAGTTTCGCGCGAGTCACACTACGGTTCCGCAGTTGACAAAACGTAACGTGTTTTCGCGCGCGGTGAGTAAATTTTATACCTACCTTCAGTTCGTAATTGTAAGTAAAATTATTATGTTTTTGACAAAGTGGTGATGATTGATTAATGTTAACATTGTTTATTTTGAGCTTTTATTGTTATACTTCTCAAACTTAATTAGAATTTGTATAAAGTTGTATTTTAATTTTGTATAAAGGCATGGGGTACGTTCGGACAATGAACGGACAACGAATGTGCCCCCTGTCTGGCGACAGGGGGCACATTCGTACGCGTACGAATGTACCCCCTTTAGATTTTAATAGCTACCAGTACCAAAGTTACAGTTCAGGAGGTACTTAGACGTAACGGATACAATGATGAGATTCACCGTCTGAAGAGGAAGGACCGTAAACCTGAGGTGAGCAGAGTGCCGGCTTACATGCCTTATCTAAAAGGAGTAATGGACAAAGTTGGAACAGTACTTAAGAAATACTCCATCAAGAGTGTATATTCCGCTTTCCAAGATAGCACACAATCAACGCAGCCCAAAGGATGCCACTCCTTTTCAAACACCTGGCGTCTACAAGGTCGATTGCAGGTGTGGTAGTTCCTATATCGGACAGACCAAGCGAACAATTGCGGAAAGGCTCAAAGAACATAATCGTAGCTGTGAAAAATCAACAAGTAAATAAGTCCGCTATAGCTTAACATTTATTGGAGTCAAACCACTGGATAGAACTACATCAACCACAGGATTTATCCGCCGAACGTCACTATTACTCCAGGATAGTACGTAAAATGGTTGAACTTAAAAAAATCACAAAATTTTCAACCGGGTGGATGGATTTAGATTATCAACAACTTGGAATCCAGTCATAAATAAGTGTAAACACCGCCGCAATGATACCTACAACTCAACAGTGTCTAGACGTCATTAGTGTAATGTGTCGAAGTACCGACAGTGCGGTTAAAAAAATCAAGTGAGGGTAGAGTGCTAAAACCTGCAGCGCACAAGGAGGGCGCTGAGCTCACCAGTCCCGCCGCGACCACGGCTGAAGCAAGTCGTCCGAAACGTTGGCAAATACCGAGAATAAAAAAAATGCCTCAAATTTATTATTTATCGCGAGTAAGACGCGCTAAATAACCTTTTACAATTATCAATAAGTGAACTAAGGATGAACGTTTTTATTTTTGTAAAAAAAAGTTTAACGGCTATGAGTCAGAAAGTCACATATTATTAAGTGAGTTCTTTGATAAATAAATATTTTTATAATAATTAATGAAAATTTAAGGACTTTAATTGGCTTTTTAATAACCCTGTATGAATGTACCCCATGGCGTATGAAAGTACCCCACCTACTGTACGAACGTACCCCATGCATGGGGTACGTTCGTACAAATATCTTATCGTAGAAAAATGGCTATAACCCTTTAACCTTTTGACATAATAGTTTCGGACTTTTTTGTAACAAACTACAATATATTTGTTACACTTAGGTACATAAACTAGGTAAATTCGTGATTTAATTGCAAAGTAAAAAAATAAAATGTAAAAAGTGTACGAAGGGTAACCACTTTCCCCTACAAGCTCTGCTTAGTTTGGGACTAGATGGTGTTGTGTGAATGTAGTGGAATATATAATATACTAGCTGATCCGGCAAACGTGGTTTTGCAATTTTTTTTATTTTTTTTTGAAAAATAGATGTTGGCCGATTCTCATAGATACTGGATGAGCACAAAAAAATTCATCAAAATCGGTCCAGCCGTTTCGGAGGAGTATGGCAACGAAAACTGTGACACGAGAATTTTATATATTAGAGATTATACATATTTATTTATATGTTATATTAATAATATTTCTTTTACATTTTTCAGGTAGAATTAAACGATACACTACCACAAGAAATGTGTACAGCATGTATAAATTTCATAAATAATACATATCAGTTTCGTAAAAAGTGCGATGAAAACCAGAAAATATTACTAAACCGCAAAAATGAAGAGCAGAAAATTGAAATTAAAATTGAAACAAATATAAAGACAGAAAACGTTACTAATTCTATTGATATAACCGATTTAGTTAATAATTTAAATGAAGAGAGTATAACAGATTTTATAGATTCCGTTGAAAATAATATTGAGGACGCATTGGAATTTGAAACTACTGTAAAAAGTATAGATGATAAAGGAGATGTTATGAAAGAGAAAAAGAGTAAGAAAAATGTTGAGAAACCTGTGAAAAGGAGTTTAAGGAGTAAAAAGGAGAGCGGGGAAAAGAAAGAGAGAATCAAAGAAGAGATTGAATGTGAATATTGCCATAAGATCTTAACATCAAAGTTGTCGTTGAGGAATCATTATAAAATTCATACTGGTTTTGATGTTGTGTGCGAGGTATGTATATTATATTAACTATTCTAAGTTAACATTTTATTTATTTATAGACTCGCGCCTGTATCCCCAAAGGGGTAAGCAGAGGTGTAATATTACACTCACGTTTCGCCAGGATTTTTTAAGTACCCACGTAATAGGGGGTGAGCCTATTGCAGTTACCGGGCACATCACCAGACTCCGTGCTGCTACTGAGAGTTCAGAAGAACGCAGTAATACTTTTGCCCGACCCGGGAATTGAACCCGGGATCTCTGATGAGCAGTCGCATACGTTTATCCACTGGAGGCAGAAAATTTATAAAAAACAAGAAATTCTTTTAGGTCACGCTGTGTGTGACGCTTATGAACGTCAAAATTGAAGCTAATTTATTCATGATTCCAAATTTGCTCTGTAGTGACATTAAGTCTTACAGCAAGTTTAATCATCAGCCTTGTGTGACCTGTCCCACTGCTGAGCATAAGCCTCTTTTCACCATCACAAGGGTTAGACTGCCTCCGTGGTCCAGTCTCGCGCAAAAATGTTACTGGGTTTTTCCGAATTCTCAGTAGCAGCACGGAGTCTGGTGATGTGCCCGGTAATGGCAACAGGCTCGCCCCATGTTGCGTGGGACCTAAACATTCATGGCTAAATGTGGGTGTAATGCTACTAATTTTCACCTCTGCCTACCCCTTCGGGAATACAGGCGTGAGACTATAAAAAAAAGAAATATGCCCTTTTTGAAAAGTCACGCCTCAAATACATCATGCTTTTCTATTTCAGCATTGTGGCAAGAAGTTTATAACCAGAAGACTTCTGCTTATGCACTGCAGAGCGAAACATGGATATGAGAAGACTGACAAATGTTCCTACTGTGATTATAGGGCTTCCAATGCCGAACAAGTTAAGGTAAGCTTATTTAAAATACATACATACACTCACGCCTGTTTCCCTAAAGGGTAGGCAGAGACTACAGAACGCCATTTGCAACGATCCAGACATATCTCTCCTCCTTCATTCACTCCCATCAGATTCCTCATGCATGCTCTTCGGTTAAGCCTTAAGGGTACTTCTAACCTGTCCTTTTTTTAGGATGTCTCCAATCTGGTTAGAGAACGTCCGTCTAGGTCTTCCTCTTCCTCCTGTCCCATTCACACTTGCCTTATATAACTTCTTGCTCAGTCTTTCGTCATCCGATTCTTTAAATTATCTATTAGGATATACCAACAGACTGTCATGCAGAGGGTATCAGGTTCGAATCCACGGCGCGCACCGCTGACTGTGCGTAGTTATGTGCGTATTAATTGTAAATTATCGCTTGCCGTGCCTCGGAGAGCACGTTAATCCGTCGGTCCCGGCTGTCATGAAGATCTTTGACAGTCGTTACGGGGAGTCAGTACCCTCAAATAAACTGATTCTGATCTAAACCATGGAGTATCGCTATCCCTTTGGGTTGCGTTTTGGTACCTAGGCAAAAGCAGCGAGAGAACGGCGATAGCCCAGTGGTGTACGTAACGGAATGCCGAGACGATGGTCTTGAGTTCGATCCCCAGGTACCCCGGACACACACCTCTGAGTTTTCAAAGTTATGTGTGTATTAAAAATGTTTATAGACACACCTGTATTCACGAAGGGGTAGGCAGAGGTGTAATATTACACCCACGGTTCGCCATAAATTTTTAGGTCCCACGTAATAGGGGGCGAGCCTATTGCCGTACCGGGCACATTACCAGACTCCGTGCTGCTACTGAAGTTTCCTAACGGAAAAACCCAATAACACTTTGCCCGACCCGGGGATCGAACCCGATACCTCTCAATCCCACGCGCACATTTATGCCGCGAGACTACGAGGCAGTCAGTATATGATTTATATGCTATAATATAATGTTATAATATAATGTTATATGTTGTCAGATTCATGAAAGACTGCACACTGGTGAGAAGCCGTACGTTTGCGCTTCATGCGGCGCCGGCTTCCACCGCAAGAGTAGCTACCTTCAGCACGTGGCCATACACCTGCCTGACAAAAATGTGCAGGTATGTCGTCCTCCTAATACTTGTACAATCGAACAACTTCCCGCTAGACCAACATAAGGGCGAGAATCGCTCAGCAAGACTCCCGCTTCCAGTGCTACTTTACACGCAAATGGACACTCGTATACAAAACCAGTTTCTAGTGTGCATCGACTCTATGAGCGAGCCAAGGGATTTTTTTTTCAAACTGGACCACCGCCGACTTGTTTGATTGTTCATACTCACGCCTGTTTCCCTTAAAGGTAGGCAGAGACTACGGAACGCTATTTGCAAAGACCCTGACATATCTCTCTTGCTTCATTCACTACCATCAAGTTTCTCATGCATGCTCTTCTGTTTAGGGTACTTCTGACCTGTCCTGTTTTTAGGATGTCTCCAATCTGGTCAGAGAACGTCCGCCTAGGTCTTCCCCTTCCTCCTGTCCCATTCACACTTGTTATGTATTTTCTTTGTCAGTCTTTCGTCGTATGGTAGATTTGCAACATTCAGTGTGTGAACTGAGGGACCACACTTCAAGCTCAATAACTTTTTAACGACTTTTTTAGAACCTCTTATATTCTATTTACAAATGTTTTCAACCTTTTATTAACAGTTTCATCAACTGAAAGTAAAAAAAAGAACATTTTCGCAGTAGTAGAGCCATAGTGTAATAAAATCTAATAGTGAGCGAACTTCTTTGTCTGGGCGCTAAATGCCGACAACCGACTAGACACTGCAAATTACTAAGGGTTGACACAAAAACATTTTGCAAGTACCTACTTCCGTCCATACAGATGATATTATGTATGTTTGTAAGTTCAAATTAATCTACGTGTTGTAGTAGTATTGATTTCTAGCATTTTTATTATTAGCATTTTCGTGATTTAATGTTTATTCTTCGCGATAGGTAAGTAATAAATTAAATGCAGGTTAAAATCTACAGTTTATTTATCTACCTAGAGATGCTTTAACGAGCAATTATTTGCATCATTTATTGTTTGACGATTTTAATTTTCGGGTGTTAATTCAGTATCATCACAATCATCATCACTATCACTACATAGTTTAAAACAAAGTCTGTTTTCTGTCTGTCCCTATGTATGCCAAAATCTTTAAAACTAGATAATTTTGACTGACTTGATAATTTTTTAAATAGATAGAATGATTCAAGAGAAAGGTTTATATGTATAATACATGCATAATAATATAGTAGAGAAACACTGGTAGTTTTAGAGGTTTCTAATGTGATGTCGTAAATAAACCCATTGCAAACGCTGCCTGACCCCTACGAGTTGGATCAAAATAATGTAGGTGGGTCAATCAACTTTTAAGTGTACAATTAATGATGAAATGAATTTTTTAATTTTATTTTTTAATTTTTATATTTTAACATTATTGCTGTAGCTAATTGTTTATATTTTAAGAATTCACACAGAGCAGAACGATTTATTTAAATAAAATAGTAAATTTGACTCCGAAATCCACACGACTCTAGTTAAAATAGTCCCTTGGACAACAAACTTACTAGACTTCTAAACCATTTGAAATTCAGTCTAATTGTAAACCGTCCCTTTATTATCCCTTATTAGAGGATGGATTTGAATTTATCTTCCAAAAAATAATGATGCGATTTTTTATTTATAAGTTATTCCCAATAATATTGTCTCCTGGACAACGACACACTTTAAAAGTAACGAACTTTTGATTTACTTGTAAAATAATAATTAATACGTTATACTTAACACTCTTTATGAATTCACTTTTAATTGTGAGTTTCATATTTGAAAATTTTGTAAGCCTTACTGATTTTTTAAAAGTAAAAATGACGATAATGTGTCTTTAGGAGACAGGGACAAAATAGTTGCCCAGTGGACATATATGGTTGTCCATAGGACATACACGGGTGTCCAACGGAGATACTAGGATTGAAATAGCCTGCATTTGTTCTTTTTATGTAATAAAAACAACAATATGACAATTATTATCAGTTTTAATAATTAATATAATTAATTCTTTTTCTCTCCGATGAGCTCTCTTTTTATATTTTTCAAACTTTTTCTTCCACTTCTTGCTTTCAGATTGCAATTTTACAATTTCTCTATATAATTTAGATCTGTCTTGCCGAATTTTTTTTCTGCCTCTTCTCAGTTTTCGATGACCCGGCAGGGCTACGAGGTGGTGTCGTCGGTTGGAGTTGATCTTCGAGATTTATTTCTTGCAGAATGGACGGAGAGCTTGGAGGCGTATTCTCAATTATATTCCTAACAGCTTTTTGGCGATTACTCTGTGATTGTTTTCGCAGCTTCCATATAATTCTGCAGTTTTCTTTATCTTCTGGCGACATACTTGAAATTAGTTTTTTATTCAGCTCAGCTAATTTCGCCGGGTCTGCTTTAAGTCTTTCTCGATAGCGTCTTGATTTTCTTTTTCCGTCAAACCCATTATCTAAATATAATAACAAAAATAATGTGGAATAGAGAATTATTACATATAGCAAAAATGTGTTAAGTAAGCTAGCTGCCTCCGTGGTGTAGTAATTTGAGTGTCTGTCTCAAGGTCTGGAAGTCCCTGGTTCGATTCTCGGGAAAGGAACACAAATTTAATATTTGTGTTCATATTTATCACTTTGTAAGATTGTGCCCAGTTTGGTTGGGACGTAGCAAGCTAAACTACTTGATTGTTCAGGACAGAGATAACACTCTGACACCAGATATCATCGCATCGTTCCTCGACTCGGTATTGCACACGTCAAGAAAAGACCATTAGAAAGTTGAAATTGGTCATAATATCAATCTAATTTATATTAAACAATATTAAATGCTCTAGCCCTCGTAAGAGGCTTCTCAGTGACTAATTATTGAAAGAAAAAGTATTGCTTTATGCTGATTCTATCATTATTGTCCTATGGACAACCAAAATGTCCCAAGGACAACGGTTTTGGTTGTCCAAGTGACTGGTTGTCCGAGTGACATTTATCGGTCTTTGCGCTTCCTGGTAATAAATAATGATATTTTGAATTAAGTCTTACGGGTAGTGAAAATATAGATTAAATAGAATATATTTCACTTTAATTTACTACGATATACCAAATACTTACGTTTTTGTGGTGGTTGTCCGGTAGACACACAAAAAAGCCACGCACTTTCTCGAAAAGCACTCGGCCGACTGACGCCGCGCCAAAAATGAAAATAAAATAGCGGCTGGATGAGTGTTGTCACCAAAGCCATCGACTTGTTCTCAAGGCACTGATCACCCCATCTATGTTTTGATTTTGGAACTTTTTCACAGTTGTCCGGTGGACGGCAGGACAATAAAATATAATAGGGACCAAAATGAACATGCAAAAAAGTCGTTTAAATTAAAGCAAACAAAAATCTATTTGCTAGCATCATAATAGACATATTGTAATAAATAATTATGTATAAGCGTAATAAATTGTCATATAGTATTTTTTTGTATAAGTAATGTTTCATTGTACTAAGCTACTGGGGGACAAACAAAAAAGCACTTCATACGATGTTTTGTCACCTGGACAACCATTAAAATTCCAGTTTATATAGTGATTTATTTAAAATAATTTACTCGTATGTTTGCATAATAATAACATAAATGCGACGTATGCCAAAAAAACACTTAATTTTCTTTAGAACTGCAATTATTGGTCAGGGACAAAACATAGTACTTTCAGGACAAATAAAAGTTGATTGACCCAGGTACTACAGTATTGTACAACTTAAAAATGTCTACAAAAAAGTCCGCAGTGGTATAATTATGTCTATTTCTTAGGGATAGCCCACAATAACCATTTCTTATCCTTTCCCCTTTACGAGGAATAATGGCTTATTTACGAAACGATTTTATTAATCCTTATCCGATTAAGTACCTTAACTACATTAAACATGTAATATAGATCAATCGGGCTCTTTACAGACATAAGGGATATACTTAGTGGTTGCGGCGGGGCTGGCGGCCGGGGCGGCGGCGCGTGCCTTTATACATTGCACCCGTGTGGAGCCGGGGCGGGTCGCTAGTTTTTCCATATAATTGATTGTCATCCACACATACAAACAGATTAAGAAATGCAATGGAAAGCAACACATGGTGCTGAAAATTTAATTTGAAATCGATGGAATCTCATGTTTACATTATTGCTGCTGTACGATGCCGACAAACAACCGTAGACTGCACATGTAGAACGCATTATTAAAAATGTCGCATATGCATAAAATAATATTAGCGATAGCGCGATACCCACACTTGCAACTTCGTACCGACGCGCAGTGTAGGCCGGGCGGACGGGCCGCCTGCGAAAAAGTGGCGTGGGGACGCCGCTCTGCCCCGCACCGCACCTCATCGTTGGCCTGTCTAGACGGCCGGGAGTTACTTCACTATTAGATTTTATTACACTATGGTAGAGCCTTGCTGATTTCAGCACGAATGGGGCCGGCTCGACCGGGGAAGTACTACCCTCTCACAGAAAATCGACGTAAAGTAACAGTACCTAAACTGTTGCGTTTCGTTCGGTGAGTCGGAGTGCCGGAGGCCCCATTCTTGTTCCCTTTTCTTTCTTGACCGCCAATGCGTGTATTAAAATATTACTTGTTAAGCTTATAGATTTTAATCTGTTTCTCAAGTGCGACCTACGTAAATTTTCACCATTCTTTTTCAATTTTTTTTATAGACCCACGCCTGTATCATGGAAGGGGTAGGCAGAGGTGTAATTTACACCCACATTTCGCCATGAATTTTTAGGTCCCACGTAATACCCAGTAACACTTTTGCCCGACCCGGGAATCGAACCCGGTACCTCCGATCAGCAGTCGCATACGCTATCCACTGGACCACGGAGGCATTATTTTTCTCTATATAACCAGCCTTATTATTTTGACCAGTGTGACCAAGTCAAATTTTAATCTCTCTTTTACTCTCTCCCCAGTGCGACCAATGCCCGGCCCGCTTCAAGTCCGTGACGCTGATGAGAATCCACAAGAACCGTCACAGAGCGCCTCAGTACTCGTTTAAGTGTCGCGTTTGTAACAACAGTTTCGCGAGGCGACGCAACGTTGCGCGACACTTGCATAGAATACATGGACTTCAGCCCGCGCAGCAACACATAGACAGACTTAAGATAGCTTAGCGACTAGCTAAATATATTTTTTTCATATGCGTCACTAATTTACACTTATGAACTTCAAATAGTTTGTATATGTCATAACAATTAAATGAGTATTTTTCATCTGTATCACAAAGTTACACTTATGAACTTAAATAGTATTAACTATGTATAAGTGTACAATAAAGTATAAAATAAATAAATAAATATGTATCTCGTAACACATCAATAAGAATTTTTCATCTGTGTCACAAAGTTACACTTATGAACATCAAATAGTATTATGTATGTCGTAATACTTAAATGAGTATTTTTCATCTGTGTCACAAAGTTATACTTTATGAATGTCAAAACATTTAGCAATACATATGAATGTCTGTTATTTATTTTATGTCCTAGCCTAGAGTAACATTTAAGAAGGTCAAAATTTTTGTCATCAAGCTGTAACCACAGAATAATAGTACCTTACGGTACAGAAGTTTCACTTCCGAGTTTAGGTATGATCGCACGGTCGCGTCCGGTCACCGGACTAGTCTCTGCTGGCTGGCACTCGCTCGACTTGTCGCACACGCAGCGCACGCATCCGCGAAACTAAAGTAAACAAAAAACTCGCCGCCCGGCCCCCGCCGCTAGCCGACAGCCCTACCAGATTGAAGCGAGACGGCAGACAGTTATTGTACTATGAACGGTATACGCAATGCATAAGGTTGAAATTAGGTTGTTTTCCAGAATAGTAGGCAAATATCTCGAGGATTTAGAACTATCTCGTCTTTTGTATGGAAGTGAGACAGGCCTGCTGTAACTAATGTAAAAAAATGCAGAGACTAACACCATATGAAAGACAATTTTCTTTTTGCATTTTAGCTCCACTCAAAAATTTACAGAGTCACAGAGTAACAATAATATTAACCTAGTATTTAAACTGTCCCACTGCTGGGCACGCGCGTCTTCTCACTATGAGAAAGGTAAGGCCATAGTCCACCACGCTGGGCAAGTGCGTGACAGACTTCACATGTCTACAACATTATGTATAACTCTCACACATGCACCACGACTCACCATGTTTTCCTTCAAAAGCATATTATATTATTATCTTAATATATAAAATCCTTGCGTTACGGACTGACTGACAGACACGCTACAGCCGAAACTATTGGGCGCAGGAAGCTGAAATTTGGCATGTATGTTCCTTGGGGACCGTAGGGGTGCACTAAGAAGGGATTTCCCGAAATTCCCACGGGATCGGCCTAAGCGGGTAAAATTAAAAAAAAAGCAGGCGTAGCTGCTGGCGTCTTCTAGTAATATAATAAGTATACATAATAATATAATAATAACCTAAAATCAATCAATATTTATTATTTGTCATCTGTATAGGTTTATCATGGCAATAAAGAATTTTGAATAATAGCGACGATAGCCCAGCGGTGTACTTAACGGACTGCTCAGACGATGGTCTCGGGTTCGATCCCCAGGTACCCCGGGCACCTCTGACTTTTCGAAGATATGTGTAATAAAAAAAATATTAATCGCTCGCTTAAACAATTTGCCCGGTAGATGACAATAGGCTCGCCCCCTACCAAGAACCGAAACATAACTTGCGAATTGTGGGTGTGTTATACACCTCTACCTCCGCTTTATATACGTACGCGTGAAGCTATGTTATGTAATATACATAATATAATAATATAATGTTCTACCACATTCTCACAACACCATCTAGTCCCATACTAAGCAGAACTTGTATTGTGGGTACTAGACATACTTATATCCTTATTATTTTTGTAAATACATACATATTATACATAGAAACATCCAGACCAAGACAAACATCCATGTTCACGCACACAAATGTTTGACTTGAGCGGAAATCGAACCTGCGACCTTCGGCATAGCAGTCAATAATGTAACTGAAAATAGCATATTTTATATTATAATTAGTTGGTATTAAAATAGAATGTAAGTATTAAAATTGTGATATTATTTAATATTGTAGATAATTAATATAAAAATCATTACCTTATTAAAATAAATATGTAGGTATATTTAACGTTTCTTTTTTAGGATTTTTTTTCACACCGATCTTTATCAAAATTGGCTCAGCAGTTACTGTCAGCAGCCATGAAAACAGATAAAGATACGTTCAACTTTATAATGTTTTATTTATGAAAAAGTAAGAGTATAACGGAATAATTATAATTATTTTATTAAATTAGTGTCAAATCTAAATGATATAGCAAAATAACATTGAACATTGAAGGTTAGTGCGTTTTTACGTATTAAAGGTCTTATAACACTTAAACGACTCGCCTCACACCCAACCAAAAGAATACCATTCAAATAGGTTAATATATTCATTCAATAATAATTATCATTTAATAGATAGTAGAGCCTTGCTGATTTCAGCGTGAATGGGCCTGCTCGACCGGGGAAGTACTACCCTCTCACAGAAAATTGACGTAAAGTAACAGTACCTAAACTGTTGCGTTTCGCTCGGTGAGTGAGAGTGCCGGAGGCCCCATTCCCTATTCCTTCTCCCTCATCCCACTCCTCCTCCCATATCCCTTTTCTTAACCCAAAGGGCGGCAACGCACCTGTGACTCCTCGGATGTTGCTTGTGTCCATGGGCGACGGTAATTGCTTACCATCAGGCGATCCGTCTGCTCGTTTACCGCTTATGACATAAAAAAATATGAGCTTTATTTATATTGCTCTTTAGGTATTTTTTTACATCGGCAACATTTAGCACACAGCGAGCTGTCTGCTTAAATTATGTCTATCATATTTTGTACGGAGCGTATGTCACATTTGTATCTCATATCTCATATGGATAGATCGATTGTTGAAACCAACCTACCCTTAATAAGACCATGGGAGTATAGCTCCCACATACATTTTAATTTTTTAACCAGGCCGTGACTGCAATAATCCCACATCTTGTCATAGACTATCGGTCATGGAGTATTGCAGAACGAATAAAAAAATAAACCGGTGACAGAAGACAATTGTCTAGTTGACAGTTGAAGATAGTTTATTTGCAACGGTGTTTCTTTTGCGAATGTGGCGTAAATTGTTTTAAAATAATATCTTCTCCGTCATAAACTAAAGGTATGTCGTGCAATTTTTATATATGTTATAGTTTTTGAGTGTAATTATGCATTTGTGTATAAAATTCAATTTGGAATCGTAAGTTCAAATAACATTGGCTCTCTAAACAATGTGGGAGATATCCGCCCACGGTCCGATTATGTGTCGCTATTTTGTTACGAGCCCTATAAAAAAATTGTCTCATTTATATTATTTTTCCTTTCCAGATTGTAAAATGTCAAAAAAATTGGTCGATGGTGAAATTGCAAAGGCGTTTGAGTCTTCAGAAGATGAAGAGGAAATTGAAAATTTTTATTTTATTTCTTTTTTATTTCAGATACCTACACGGAAAGAAAACATACACCCGGCAAATTTATAAAAATGAAAGGGGGTCTAGGAGTGCCTGACGAAATCCGTCTATCAAGGCCTGGTGAACATTATGGTAAAAAAGGGAGTAATAGAAGGTGTTTATTGTAACACAAGAGCAAAAGAAATCAGGACCTATTTTGAGTGCAAAATATGTGAGGTGCCTTTATGCTTTGTCCCATGTTGGGAGCAATTTCATAAAATTATTGAGCAATAAATTTTTTTAAACATACTGTTATTTATTTTACCTGGATTATATTAGCCCATTTATGAAAAATAGACAGATTTGCTCCATTTGTGAACTTTAATTTATCTAAATTAGTGTTGTTCTAATTGGGCAATGGTAGAATAGCTCCCACATAAATTTAAATAAAAAAAAACAAGACTAAAAATAAAAAAAATATTTTAATCAATTTCTGAATATATTATAATCAGTACACAACACTTTTCCAACCTCTCCTTCAAACCGATTCACGGTGCCCGATTAAGGGTTAATGAATTTACATTACATTTACAACTTTCAGCAACGAACTCAGATTTTATATAGAACCGCAGATTTTAAGGATTTCGTGTGCCGATTCCAAGTGGAGTTTGCCCCCAGCTTAGTTCGTAATTGGCGGCGCTGGCGTCGTTTCTCAGTCTCTCCTAAGGCCCTAGCCATAGTGTAATAAAATCTAATAGTGAAGTAACTCGGCCGTCTAGACAGGCCAACGATGAGGTGCGGTGCGGGGCAGAGCGGCGTCCCCCCGCCACTTTTTCGCAGGCGGCCCGTCCGCCCGGCCTATACTGAGCGTCGGTACGAAGTTGCAAGTGTGGCTCGCGGTATAGCTAATGTTATTTATGCAGATGCGACAATTTTTTCAATAATGCGTTCTACATCTGCAGTCTACGGTTGTTTGTCGGCATCGTACAGCAGTAATAATAGAAACTTGAGATTCCATCGATTTCAAATTAAATTTTCAGCAGCACGTGATTGATTTCCATTGCAATTCTTAATCTGTTTGTATGTGAGGATGAGAATCAATTATATCGTGAAACTAGCGACCCGCCCCGGCTGCACACGGTTGCAATGTTTATAGGCACGCGTGCGGCCAGCACCCAGCCCCGGCGCAACCGCTATGTCCCTGCATTTTAAATCTAATATATTTGAAAATATTCATTTAAACTACATGCTGTAAAGGGCTCTATTGGTCTATATTACATGTTCAATGTATTTAAGGTACTAAATCGGTTATGGATTAATGTTGTATTCATTGAATTATTACCTACAGAAAGTCAGTATTCAAACAACGCGAGCTCAGAAGCTAAGCCGAAAATTCGCTATGTGTGCGGCACTGTGCTGTGTTTACTTGCTGCATCACGCACACAGAAGCCATTATAGAGTTGCCAGATACAACGTCTTTCCCCTAAAAATAGGGTAAATTCATAATTTTTGAATGAATATAAGTAATTGTATACTATAAATTCTAAAGCCACACTGTCTGCTTTTTAAGTTTTTACGACTGTCTAACGATGGCTAAATCAATCTTGACGAAACTTACTCAAACGTGAGCACTAACAAGTGCCGAGTGATTTCCTAGTTAAATGCTCTTTATTTATTTATTTATTTATTTTATACTTTATTGTACACTTAAGTATATAAAACATTTTAAGGAATTATAAATGAAATACAGTACAATGGGCGGCCTTATCGCTAAAAGCGATTTCTACCAGGCAACCTTTGGATGGAGATATTATTGGTAGGAAATAAATGGTAGTTGTAGAAGTGTACCAGTACCTATGTAAAAATTTGCATAGACTTAATATATATATATATATAAATATATATAATATTGTGATACTTATACAATAATAATATGCTTAAATACATGTATATAAATATATATATATACATACATATACCTACATAAATACTTATACATACATACACATATATAATACACAAATACATAATAGTATATAGTAGTGAAACAGGAAATTTTATAATGCTAGATAGTAGTCCTTGACTAAACTTTTGAACCTGCTTACCGTCTGAGCCTGTCTAATATTTAATGGTAACGCATGCTCTTTATAATACATAAAAAAGTATTTATGTATATTTGTGAGAAAAATCAACAGCGAGTACTATGTGTGCGCCGTTGCGCTATGGTGACCAAAAAAGGCGACAAGTTTAATAATTATAATATAATATAATTCGGTAAAGTCATTCGTTCAACAACGAAGTTAGTTACGCGTACCTACATTACAAGACAATACTAGACTTTAGATACAAGCTTTTCAATACAAAAACGGAAAAATCGAGTGCTTTGAGACGATGTCGTCTTAGCCGAGCTCGGCTAGAGCATGACGTGACAAATTTTTTGTAACCGATTGGTATGTACCAGCCAGCGGTGTTTGAAAGGTTAAGTTTATATATGTAACTACCTAATTCCTTTTTTTTATTATTACTGTCAATATAATAAATTTTGGAAAGGAATGTGTAAATTAAACTGGGACAATTTCACACCCAACTGGCAACACTCTGCTCGTACTTATTATGATTCACTGTATTTGTATTATTAGACAATCTACGTAATAAAATTTATGCCTGACCGGTGGAATGATACTCCAGCAACCTTATAATCTTTTTCTGAAGCATTGTGGTACAAAACACTGTACAATATGTCATAATTTCGATTATTTTGCGGGAGATGCTTACGCTACCGTGCGACTCGGACCACAGACAACGCGGCCTCCGATTGGGTCAGATTCTGACCCAAATGAACGGCGCGTATTACGTGCGCGTACTTGGTTTCTGTAGGTAATAATTCAATGGTTGTATTACTTAAAATCACTTCGTAAATAAGCCATTATTTCTCGTAAAAAGTAAAGACATAAAAATGTTTATTGTGGGCTATCCCTAAGCAATAGACATATTACCTATACCACCGCAGACATTTTTGTAGACCTCTTTAAGTTGTACAATACTGTAGTAGCTACTTACATTATTTTGATCCATCTCGTAGGGTTCAGGAAGCGTTTGCAATGTAAGCGCAAAAATTGGGTTTCTTAATGCGGTTTTTTTAATAGATAGAATGATTCAAGATTAAAATTTATGCAAAATATACCTAGTAGAGAAACACTTATAGTAATATAGTATGTATAATTATAAATAAAAAAATATATATTAATTTAACAGAAAAAAATCTCATAGTTTAAGAGGTTTCTAATGTGATGTCTTAAGGACGCGTTTACGCTTGTATCAAAAAACCACATATTTCCGGTACATTTTACGACAATTTTAGATAATAACTAATAAAACTAATGATTACGATAAATTGATTACTTTTTTATCTATAAATCAATTTGAAAATAAATAAAAAATATTTAATTAATATTAATGTAAAATCGATTCGAAACGGCCTCTTAAATCAAAAATAGGCAAACACTGCTATTTTAGGGTACAATTTTCTCTCTATTTTTACATTTATTTAGATTTTCAAAGATAGAATAGGGTAGTAAATATAGTCAACTCAAAAACAATTAGATTTTTTTTTTCAAAATATTGTAAATTGACTCAAAAAAAAGCAAAAAATCATCTTACATTTTTCTTCTATTTTGCTCGCATACGTGTGTCTTAATATGTGGCAATAAGGTTCGTTTTATTTAGCCACTTTCTTGATTTATACAACGTGTAACGGAAATAACGCACATCCTCAGACACCCCAATTAGAAAACCTTGTTATAATCATAATGCATGCATTGAAATATTTTTTTTATTAGCCTAAACATTGTTTTTTATCGAAAGTATAAACTTGATTTTATGTGAAATGCGTGGTCACTACAAACCTGCGCACGCACACAATCACACGAAACGTTTGCTGTGGTAAACAAACGACAGCGAAATACGATACGGTCTATCATTTTTTAACATCGTTAGTGGCTATTGTGACTATCTTAATTTAATAATAATAATCATACCTAGTTAGCATTATTGATACCTACATTAGAAATTAAAGTAAAAGGGTATCAATGAGAGAATTAAAGAAGAACGGCGTGTTTAAAGTTGTGAATCATAATTTTTTTACAATAATAGAATAACCAAATGACTCACAGGCTTATTGTCACTTGTTCGGCGACCTCTTTTTAAAATGCTGACATCAGGTGTCCACCACCTGGCTTAAATATTCCTTTAGTTCACACACACAATGTTTCGTTTCACTGTTTCAAAAGCAGCTCGTATCTTATTTTAACTTCCCGGCACTTGTTGCCTCGTCACAATCAACTAGTGGTTTAATAGGTAGGTATGTCCCCATAAAGCAAAAGTCCTGGGGCGTCAAGTCAGGCGACCTAGGAGGCTACTGGACAGGACCGCCGCGATCGATCCAGCGCTCCTTGTATTCGACTTCGCGATGATCTCGAACGTTCTACGTAAAATGCGCGGGGGCACCATCATGTTGATAATACACATTTTGTAAATAAACAAGTAAACTTGATAAACATTTTTTTTCACTACACTCACAGAGAATCCAGGTAGATGACTAATTTTATTTATCTAAGCACAACAATGGCCGCCCGGCCGGCGCTGTACCTACCAGCGCGGGCGACCGACGCGACGGTGACAAGTGAGGCGCATTACGTCTCGCTCTTTCCCGCTGTTAATACGTAAGCGAAAGAAAGATGATAGATATTTTGGTGGTCAATTGTGTGTTATTGTCTTGTACCGAATGTTATGTTGTATTAATGTGTGCGTTCCTGTACGTGGAACCACTAAACAAATGCATTTAAAAAGAAGCCGTTCTACGTTGACTTAAGGTTTATTTTCGTATATTTCGCCTTTTCAAAGCAATGAGTGACTATAATTTACGTAATTTTAATTATTTTAGGATTAAAAAAAAATGATATTAAAAATGTCAGAAATGGATTCAGTAGCCGATTCTGAACAAAGTACTTTCAAGATGTGCATTAAACTTGTTACATGTTGTATATCCAAATTCTGCAATGAGATCTCAGTGAGTCAGTCTGCGCTTGAGCGCCGTCGGGAATGGACTCTATGTCGCTTGTCGCTGCAGCCCGAAGACGAAAAAAGCAATATACGAATACAAAATATTCGCTAAAATCAATTTGATACTTCTCGTATTCTGTGCGAATTACGTACAAGTAAATTTCTTTTGTATAAATGGACATTATTACTTTATTTTCTCCGTTATGTTGAGTCAGGATATATTTCGGTATTTAGATATTATTTTGTTTCTTGCGTTGAAATCTGGTAAGATTATCTGGACTGATGGTATACCATCCCGTTCAAGTGTTGGGACTGGAACTCATAAAAGAGTAGACCTAGTTATGCCAGGTTGGGGCTCATTTTATTTGTTTTGGTGAGACCCTACCACTGGTACTAGTGAAGTAACCTTCCAAGGTTATTCGATGAGTCTTGCTGGTACTCATATGTGAGTAGAGCTAGGCATGCCGAGTTTGGGCTTATTTTGTTTGTACATAAGAGACCCTACCACTGCATTTTATGAAGTAACCTTCCAGGGTTATTCAATGACTCTTACTGGTACTCATATGTCAGTACAGCTAGGCATGCCGAGTTTGGGTTCATTTTGTTTGTACATAAGTGACCCTACCACTGGAACTTATGAAGTAACCTTCCAGGGTTATTCGATGACTCTTGCTGGTACTCATATGTGAGTAGAGTTAGGCATGCCGAGTTTGGGCTCATTTTGTTTGTACATAAGAGACCCTACCACTGGAACTTATTAAGTAACCTTCCAGGGTTATTCAATGACTCTTGCTGGTACTCATGTGTGAGTAAAGCTACGCATGCCGAGTTTGGGCTCATTTGGTTTGTACATAAGAGACCCTACCACTGGAACTTATTAAGTAACCTTCCAGGGTTATTCAATGACTCTTGCTGGTACTCATGTGTGAGTAAAGCTACGCATGCCGAGTTTGGGCTCATTTTGTTTGTACATAAGAGAGCCCAAACTCGGCATGCCTAGCTCTACTCTCATATAAGAACCAGCAATAGTCATGGAATCTCTAAGGTCTCTCATGTACAAACAAAATGAGCCCAAACTCGGCATGCCTAGCTCTACTCACATAATATGAGTACCAGCAAGTGTCATCGAATAACCCTGGAAGTTTACTTCATAAGTTTCAGTGGTAGGGTCTCTTATGTACAAACAAAAGGAGCCCAAACTCGGCATGCCTAGCTCTACTCACATATAAGAACCAGCAAGAGTCATCGAATAACCCTGGAAGGTTACTTCATAAGTTCCAGTGGTAGGGTATTTTATGTACAAACAAAATGAGCCCAAACTCGGCATGCCTAGCTCTACTCACATAAGAGTACCAGTAAGACTCATCGAATAACCTTGGAAGGTTACTTCACTAGTACCAGTGGTAGGGTCTCACTAAAACAAATAAAATGAGCCCCAACCTGGCATAACTAGGTCTACTCTTTTATGAGTTCCAGTCGCAACACTTGAATGGGATGGTATACCATCAGTCCACATAATCTTACCAGATTTCAACGCAAGAAACAAAATAATATCTAAATACCGAAATATATCCTGAATCAACATAATGGAAAAAATAAAGTAATAATGTCCATTTAGGTATATAAAAATAAGAAACTTATTTGTACGTAATTTGCACAGCCAGGCCTATAACACATAGATACATATCACAAAAAAATTCTAAGTCTCAAAGTTATTTAGTTGAACTACAATTCCGCAAATTACCGTACGTAGTACGTACTGTTGCCGCCGTGTCGCTGTTGTGACGCGATTTTGTACCTACTAATTTTGTAAACGCGTCCTTAAAATCCGTTGCGTAGTTTTAAAGATTTAAGCATACACAGGGACAGACAGACAGAAAACAGACTTTGTTTTACACAATGTAGTGTGTAGTGATGATGATAGTGCTTTAACAACCGAAAATTAAAATCGTCAAACAATGAATGTCGCAAGCATCTTTAAGTAGATAAAAAAACTGAAGATTTTCACCTGCATTTAATTTATTAACTTCGGCCTATCGCGAAGAATAAACATTAAATCACGAAAGTGCGAATAATAAAAATGCTAGAAATCACTACTACTATCTACAACTAACACATAGATTAATTTGAACTTATAAACATATCATCTGTTCTGTAGTGCCGTAAGTACTTGCAAAATGTTTTTGTGTCAACCCTTAGCTATTTGCAGTGTCTAGTCGGGTGTCGGCATTTAGCGTCCAGACAAAGAAATGCGCTCACTATTAGATTTTATTACACTATGCCTTAGCCAAATGGTATTTGCTTCTGATTTCTACTTTCGCTAACGCTTGATTGCCATGGCAACATAAGGAATTCCTTCTTCGTTGACCACGTGAAATATAGAAAGCTTATGTCAGTTCCTTACATTCTTGCACCAAGCGATGAGCGAAATCGTTAATCGAATGCATTTGGCTAAGGGGGCTGCTCTCGTAGGTAAGATACACTCGGGGAACGTCTGTATCTCTTGCTCTCGTAGTTAAGATACACTCGGGGAACGTCCGTCTCTCTTGCTCTCGTAGTTAAGATACACAGGAGGAAAGTTCGTCTCTCTTGCTCTCGTAGTTAAGATACACTGGAGGAACGTCGGTCTCTCTTGCTCTCGCAGTTTAGATACACTGGAGGAACGTCCGTCTCTCTTGCTCTCGTAGTTAAGATACACTGGAGGAACGTCCGTGTCTCTTGCTCTCGTAGTTTAGATACACTAGAGGAACGTCCGTCTCTTGCTCTCGCAGTTAAGATACACTGGGGGAACGTCCGTCTCTCTTGCTCTCGTAGTTAAGATACACTGGAGGAACGTTCGTCTCTCTTGCTCTTGTAGTTAAGACACACTGGAGGAACGTCCGTCTCTCTTGCTCTCGTAGTTAAGATACACTGGAGGACCGTCCGTCTCTCTTGCTCTCGTAGTTTAGATACACTGGAGGAACGTCCGTCTCTCTTGCTCTCGTAGTTTAGATACACTGGAGGAACGTCCGTCTCTCTTGCTCTCGTAGTTAAGATACACTGGTGGAAGGTCCGTCTCTCTTGCTCTCGTAGTTAAGATACACTGGAGGAACGTCCGTCTCTCTCGCTCTCGCAGTTCATTGGAGGAACGTCCGTCTCTCTTGCTCTGCTAGTTAAGAGCTCTAGCTCTTACACCAAGGGGAACGACTGCCACGCTGCCAAGTGGCAGTCGTTCCCCTTCTGGAGGAAGGTCCGTCTCTCTTGCTCTCGTAGTTAAGGTTCAATGGAGGAACGTCCGTCTCTCTCGCTCTCGCAGTTCATTGGAGGAACGTCCGTCTCTCTTGCTCTGCTAGTTAAGAGCTCTAGCTCTTACACCAAGGGGAACGACTGCCACGCTGCCAAGTGGCGATTTGGGTCGCAGAAAGTTTGTCTACAGAGCGGCCATAGAAAATGTGATTCTATGTATAAATCTAAATTCTTTGCTTTCACCAAGACTTCACGAGTGTCGAAACTCGTTGTCATCAATGGTCACTGATGCTGAACCTGCCTACACAGGGGACTCAGTAGTGGGAATGAGTGGGGGACTAGTGCACAATGAAACAATATCCTTTTAAAATCATTTTATTTAAACACAACTACAATATTTATAAAGTTTTATAAGTCTATTATAAGTAAATATATGTATAACCTTATAAATTAATAAAATTGGTATTTTTAACATTTTTGTGTTGTAATTGAGCAAAGTACCCTTTGCTACCCTTTACCCGAGGTATTAACATTCTATCTATATGAGGGTCTAGTACGAGTTTTACACGGTGACGATAGACTATTCGAAGGGAACAATTTTCATACATTTCCTAAATGCGCCACCTAGCGGACTCGATCGATCGCTACTCTCCGTTAGGGGCGCTTTTAGAAAATGTATGGAAATTGTTCCCGTCGACTAGGCTATCGTCACCCTGACGATCGAGTGCAAAACTCGTACTAGACTCTCTGATAACAATAAGTTTATTTGCCAAAACATGTTCATATACAGATGGTGGTTTTAGGTTTAACACAGCATATTCTGCCACATGTGGCGTGCACATTAGTTTTACTATTACATAATACAATTATTCGAGTAGGTAATTAAATTCAATATACTTACAGACAAAAATATTTAAATTAAAAGTAAAACACGAACTCAAAATAATAACATAAGCAAGAATACAATATACAGGCATAGAGCATAGATATTTATATAGAGGCGCATTTCTTATGGCCGCTCTGTAGACAAACTTTCTGTGACCCAAATTGCCGCTTGGCGGCGTGGCAGTCGCGCTTTGACAGCTGTCTCTATGAGTGCAAGAGAGAGGAACTGACGACACCCGCCAACTCGCCAATTGGAATCGGCACACGAAATCCTTAAGAAATGCGCTTATATTATGTAAATCTGTATTCATCAGAGAGGTTGGATTAGTAATAGAGACCGCATTAACCCATTCGACTCTGGCAACGCACCGCTCGCGTTTTGCATGTTTTTTACCGTGTGCCACCAACGTACCTTATGCGTTGAGGCCATAGTTTCAGAAATTCAAATTTTTTGTAGTTGCATTCAGATTTAAACGATTAAATTAGTCGATAAACCATAGACAAACGTCACTGCCATTTGTCAATTCAGACGGTTTTTGAATTTCAAACCAGAAAGTCATATTTTCAAGTCGTCTTTGTTGTACCGGTAAACGAGTTCAGAATTTCGTCAAAAAATATTGATTTATTCATGTGAAAATATTTATTGGATGTGTGATAACGAAAGGAAAGTGCCAATTACTATTTATCATTTATGTGGATTACTCATTTTTAATTAGATTCCGGTGAAAACGATACTAGTTAACATTTCAACGCAAATGGTGCGTTGAATGGCACACACGAACAACAATTGGTGGGATGGTATTATACAAACATCTCCACTAGTTCGTTATTATTCGTAAATATTACATCTGATCATTATTTTTGTGTCAGGTTATGAGATATTGGTAATTGGTGATTAGTAGACAGTTTTACAACGGCAAAGTTAACTTAACAACCTAACAAAACTTATTTTAAATAGTGTTTTCATTTGTTATTATTATTTTTAATTTCCCAAAACAATAAAGAATTTAAATACTTATAGGTATAATTTATATATATTTCGTTTGGTTTGATATGATTGCATAATGCCGACCATTCTAGCAACGCGAGGTTTGCGTTGCCGGACTTGTCCATAATATTTTTATAGCTGTGTGCCACCAACGCAACTTATGAGTTTGCGCTATTTTCTGTATTTTCAGCTTGTTTTCGAATAATTTATTATTTATTTGTGTAATAATATTGATTTAAAATTAAGTAAAGAAAAAATAATAAGTGGATCAAATAAAAAATAAAAAAATTCTAGTGGAGTCGAATGGGTTAAAATAGCAACCTTACCCAAAATATGCAATTCACTCTGACTTATGATTTTTTTCTCATGTAAGAGAAAGATAAATACACAAATGTCATTTCGAATCTTCGAACATTCTTCGAAATTGTCGTAAATATTAACTAGACTAGTGATGTGCTTACTCAAAATTAATTTCGATAAAATATCGATAATGTTTGCAATAAATCCTTGGAGTTGGTTTACTCAGTATGAATATCAATTGAATGTTGATAAATCCTCAGATAAAGTAAAATATGTGAATAAATACAGCTTATATTTAAACACTAGTAAATAAGTTACGATAAAAAATATATTTTTAAATTAACTTTTTAAGGTGAATAAAGCAATTGATATACCTACATAATATCACTAATAATCACTACCTATATGCAATGGTAGGTTCAATGACGAGATCATTACCACGTAATGGTTTTCGAATACAAAACCACGTTACGTATTTCAGACTTGGAAGTTATATGCTTATTATTTAGCAAATTATCACGATCGTCAAGTGTTTGTCTAAAATCTTCCAAACTAAATTAGGCCTTCTGAAATTGAAGGGAGGCACGATCCCAGTATGCTCGGTTACATAATTATATTAAATCACCAATCGAGAGCAGGCTGCAGTAATAAGTGAGTTAACTAATACGTAGATTAGAAATAAATTTAACTTCAGGGTCAATTTAAAATAAAATATTTCACAAATAATGAATCACATTTATTTAATGTGTACTTGTCATTTGCATGACGACAGGTTTATCATGGCTACGATTATATAATCATGATAATGACTCATACGATTAGCATCATGGTAATTTATCGTTTTTTGGCAATCTGTCGCCACTGCAAAAAAGTAGTCAATGACTACTCAGTACTTAGTACAGTTAATAGTATCGTCCTACATGTGAAGTCTTGCATTTAATTACACAAGCTTTAAACTTAGTTGTTAGCAGCAGATGGTTTTATTTGAACTTTTATAAACACGAAAGTTTGTGATGATCGATGAAAACATTTTGCTTGAGATATACACCGCTATTTTTTAATAAGTACAAAAAATTTAACAGAGCACTAAGTATAGATGAGAGAATTCTTGTAAATAAATCTATGGCACTAAGTATCTTTAACTGATCATATTTATGTAGTTAAAAAATAAAAACACTAAGTCCCAAAACTGTCAAAAAACTGTCCACAAAAATACGTGATAATTGGTAAATACAATACTAATACTATGACCGATCCGCGCACTATCATAGTAAAATGAACCATTGATAAATTTCCGACCACCCCCCCCACGCCCCTCTGCGCCTGCGCCACGCTCCGACGATGCGACAAACAGTGCTAAATTGCTAGCGAAAGTAAGCGTATCTAATTTCGTTGCAAAAGTTATTTGTTTGTCTACGTTTGCCCGACGCGATGGCCTATAATATCAGTTCATATCACGGGTGTATGTAGCTATGCTTCGTGCGTTCTTTTTGAGTGGAAAAATCGCGAGTGCAGCTGTGTACCCATGGACATCTTATTGTGAGTGTACAAAAGTGATCCGGTCAGTGTCAAACAATTAAAACAGTGCATATTGGATGCTTTTGACAACGGTGGTGGACATTTCGAATGACAATGGAAATACTTGTACGTTAAGTAAATAATACGTACTTAAGTAAATAATAATTTGATGCGGGCGGCTCAAAATCGGTCTGTGTTCTCAACACACCTTGAGGAAGGCCTATGTCCAGCAGTGGACGTCTCTAGGCTGACATGATGATGATAAAATAATATTTGTAAATAGCAGATGATTCTAACTTCATAAATACGCCAAAATTACTCTTTTCTTTTAGTCCAGAACACCTTCTTTTATTTTGATATTTGTTTGCTTTCTAATTACATACCTCTGTATTTAATTACTTGTTAAACGATACATTTTACCGGTCCTAAGCCCGAATGAAGTATGAAGGAGAGGGTAGAATTAACAACATTAAAAAATAACTACCCTACATTTATTTCTTCATTTTATTTTCTATGGCTACCTACATCATAAGTGCGACAGAGAGAATGCGAATTAGCAGGCTGGAATATTATCAATGAATTAGTGAATGGATTGTAAAATATGACTATGATTTAAGTGAGATTTTCTACAAAAAACAAATGATAATAACTTTGCTCTTTATTGATATTATGACATTCTTACGTCACATATATGATAATAATATCTTCGCTAATCTGTCCTTAAAGTTTTTGTACTAATTAAAAAATAGCGGTGTATATACAGGGTAATTTTTTATGTAGTTCGGATATTTTAGTATGTTATACATTTACGAAAATTAATAAAGACGTATTTTTTATTTTTACCAAAAAATAACAAATTTATCGCTTATTAAAGAATATCTACTTGAAACAGATGTTCATGGTCATCCGATGGCTTATCTATCAGCTGTGAGGTCAACGTACGCGACACAATAAGGAGCGCGGGCGCGCTACCTACCTACCTATGCTACCTACACCAATCTGATACTGTGTTCTAGCTTCAAAATTATTGTTATTCACGTACCTACCGTGCTTCATCAGTCCATAGGATGTTCGCTTCGGCATGATTAATAAGCCATTCACACAAGACTCGTCGTGGTAGGTACTTGGTCTACTTCCTGAAGATGTTGTACCGGCTGGCAATCGTACGGATGGAGACCGGCTGCGTTTAGCAGTCTCCACACTAGGGGCTGGCTCACACTGAAGCGACGTGCTGCATCGTATGTGCTGGCTCGTGATTCCCTTTCGAAGAATTCGAAGATCAAGTCTTCGACATCAGTAGCCAGGCGAGGTCTGCCCTACCCTAGTGCATGGCTAGGGGTTGTGAACTGGTCATGATCCAAAAGCCTTTGGTTGGCCGCTAAAATAATCCGTTCACTTGGAACTACTGGGTTGTTAACTCCTTGAGGTTGCATACGAGGTACACTTTCTTGTTCGTACATTGTTCTAGCTGCACGAAGGCTTTCATCACTGAGTAAATAAATTAGTACCATTTCGTAGCACTCGCGATTATAAAATCGAATTACGACTGGCGCGTGAGTCGGCGCTTGCGCGAAAGTGCGACACATGCCACTTTCTCGATGCGCCCGCGTCGCATCGCGCGCGTTTGATAGTATTATTGCAATGAATAACGTTGTAATAATATAATAATATTCTACCACATTCACACAACACCATCTAGTCCCAAACTAAGCAGAGCTTGTACTATGGGTATTAGATATTACATATATACATAGATACTTTTTTTTTTGTAAATACATACCTATTATACATAGAAACACCCAGACCAAGACAAACATCCATGTTCACACACACAAATGTTTGACTTGAGCGGGAATCGAACCCGCGACCTTCGGCATGGCAGTCGCTTACACTCCCGCTGCGCCAACCGGTCGCCATCGCGTTGCGTCTAGGATTTCCTTGTTTCCCGGATATTTTTACTCGGATTTGGTGGGATAAAAAAGTAAAAAGTTATTTATGGAAATGTGTTCTATTATTGATATAGAACCACAGAAAAAAATATCCGAACTACATAAAAAATTACCCTGTATATTCACGCCTTAAAATGTTTTGCAAATGCAAATCAACAACCTGTATTGAGAAATTATTGAAAATCGAGCCGATTTGATTTTCCCGGAAGTCGCGACTACAGAAATAAAATAATATGGCAGTACGAAGTTCGCCGGGTTAGCTAGTATTTTATATAAATCATATTTTTTTTCACTTACAGTCTAGGTAATTATTATATACTAGAGGACGCCAGCAGCTACGCCTGCATTGTTTTTTAAATTTATCCGTTTTGGCCGATCCCGTGGGAATTTCGGGAAATCCCTTCTTAGTGCACCCCTACGTTTCCCAAGGAACATACATGCCAAATTTCAGCTTCCTCGTAGTTTCGGCTGTAGCGTGTCTGTCAGTCAGCCAGTAACGCAAGGATTTTATATATTAAGATGTTTGAGTGATAAGTGATAATATAATAAATATGTTCAAATAATAATAATAGGAAAAAAGGAAACACTACGAATATGTTTTTGAATGTTTATTTTGAACTCTTATAATGACTTTCTTCTAGACGTGCTCGTGCACCGTGCGTCGGTGGCGTCGGCAGCGCTTTTCTTTTATATGGGTGATAAGGATGTTGATAAACAGCTGCTCAGGTGGTACAAAATGGTCTGCAGAGTCATTGGTATCGCTAATCGAATCAGAATCTCCAGAAGTTGGTAAGCAGTCTAGGGAACCACATTTATTTATTGGACGCTTACGTACAACCCCACCATAGGCATAAAAATCGTAAAAAGAAGTATTTCTATACGAGTCAGAATACAGTTTCATATGCAACTCTGGTAATTTTGTTGCTTCTGAGGGAGCAAATGGAAAATATATTTTTAGATGAGGTTTCATTCTAGCAATTAGCTGGTTTATAAGAAGTGCTACGCCGGCTTTATTGATACTACAAAATGAAAGCCAAACAAAGAAGAAACTCAAGAAGTTATTGATATTACAATCATAATCATGTATTGATGACGAACCGTTTATTCTTATGGTTTGTTCCGTAGACATTCTTGGATCCCTACATATGAAATGTTTAATTAAAGCATTTCTATCACATATTGGACGACTGTTTTGCACATCTGTAATAACAGCCTTTAGCTCGACATCCATCGAAATTTTCTCAGGTAACCAAAATTCGTGTAAATCAGATAAAACTATTGTACTATAAATCAGTCTTTTGGCACAGACATCAATGTCGCTTTTCATTATTTCACAAATAAACTCCACGGCAAAATATTCTGCGAATGTTTTGTGAATGAAAACTGGTACATTGTCGGATGTTACGTGAGATATAAGACCAGACGTGTCTTTACCTACTTCAATATTTTTAACCATAGCTTTGATATTTGTTGCGTTGAATGGCAAATCTCTGAATTCTTCTAAATTTAAATCATCGTTGAATAATGTTTCTCTAAAAATTGCGTATGCCCCTACGTTTTTATACCTTGTCAAACACTCATTTAATTCCTGTTCATAAGTGTCGTTATGAAATGGTACAGAAATATCCGTATTTAACTTACCTTTAAAAAATACTTCTTTAAGTTTATTTTCTATAAATGTTTGATATATTACAAACGTATTGTTTTTTTTTACAAAAGAATGTTGATTTATATTTTTTACGCAAGTGATTACATAATTAGCTAGTAAATACAGAAGTAGAGGGGTTCCAAGGAACTCATTTTCCATTCCTTTTTCACTTAAATACAGTTTTTGATACATTTTATCATCCTGTGTGATATTAATCACATAGAACAAATGACGACATATTAGATGAAAATGACTCATGCGTTGTGTATTTCGTCCAGTTTTCCATAGTGGCTGTAAGAGTCTCATTATGTTAGTTGTGTACGCCTTGTCACTTAGATCTCCCAAATTTTCCTGCCAGAATTTCGATAGATATTGCATGACGTCATCACTATTAAAATAATCTATTCCATAGCCTTTACCTAAAACATATTCTAAATTACAGTGTATTTCGCTATACGACCTAGTCGTTACCCAAAGTTTCATTTTACGGAAACTATTTTTGATATTTTTTACCACATTAATAACACTGTCTTTATAATGTGGGCATATTTCGTCGAAACCATCAAGCAAATATATTATTTTTCTCTTATAATATAAATCCAGGAATAGATTTATTTCGAATTTAGCCTCTTCATCACACGTATAGTCTATTGAATCATCTGCACAGTCGATATTATTCGAAATGATATTTATCTTATTTAACAATGTGACATTAGATATAAAATTAAATATATCTGATGAATTCATTTGGCTCTTGAATGTTTTCGTGTGATCCAGCAGGTTTATTCGAACTATCCAGAACTTTTCGTTGCCTTCGTGCGTTTTATACGTCATGTGGGAGAGTAGGGTCGACTTGCCCATACCTGGTGCTGATGATATTAGAACTGCGTCTTCATCGACGTCTAAGAGCGTTCGCACTGTTCGCTTGAATTCACGCCGAACGACTCGTCTGTCGATGTACATTGTACTAACTTCTTCGTACTTTGTATCTCGTAGTGATTTTCCTACATGTATGACTTCATTGCGTAGAATCTTATCCAACACGGCGCCTGTTATAATCTTCTCAGATTCCACGTCCACGAGACTATCTAAACTGACTGGGAATCCTTGGAATATCACCTCAGCGTGTTTTTTAATATCATCTCGCGAGTTTGGTGCAAATTCTGTTAAACACTGATTTTTGTCATTGATTATTGTGGCATCATCCTCGTAATTAAAATATATTTCCATGCATTCATTATCTGTTATGACAACAACATTCTTACCTGATACCGCTTTTGCTAGATCTTTTAATCTGTTTCTTTGTGTACTACACTCTGTGTTACAACATACGACAAGTAGCACCTTTTCGGTACGCTTCATCTCTAAAATCAATGCGGAAAACACATTTTCATCCAGATGTAGCACATACTGCAAGTCAACCACCGAGAAAGAAACATTCCTCAACGTGCGAATGACTTTGATAGTTGTAAGTTTAAGAATATCTGTTTCTATAATGAACTTTGAATATTTCTGTGCCGATGTTTGATTGCCGAAAATGGCTAATTGTTTCAATGGTTGCATTGCATCTTCAGTAAACTCAAAATTCATATATTTATTATTCACATTAAACATATTATGGATGGTTGTCATTTGAAGCTCCGTATTGATATTCTTTAGTGTCTCCTCATAAAAGTTTGTTTCATTTGTGAGACATGTCGTGGTCTTCATGTTCTTCTTATCCATCCACCATTCTTGCACTTTGTTATGGTAACACAAGAATATTTGTTCCTTTATTGAATCATCACATGCATCATTGGGTGCAATTTCGTCTTTTAATATTGTTTTAACTCCTCTATGGTCACTCTGCTTTTCCATTACCAAGACTTTGTTTAAAATAGCTTCTACTATATCAGAACAATCGAAAGTAAGTTTGGCCACATTAATTATTGTCTTAACATTAAACCTATACACATGTAGATCTTGTATTTTGTCGTATAATTTATGCCAAATATATTTTGCGTTAGTTTCTAATAACTCAATATCATGTGCGAACATAAGACACTTGGTGTTTTCGTCATGTATAAGTAAGTTGCCGACGGCACCTCCAAAATTACCGTTCACTTCTGAAAAGCCATCATCCTCTTTTACTGTGACGAATTTGTACGAATCAATCAAATTAGCCCTCTCGCACAGTTTAATCATCTTGTTCGCTAAATGGTCCAGCCTACTTATTTTTTTATCCTCCTTTTTTACTCGAACCATTAAGTCAATATTGCCAAATGTGACGGGTACTTTCAATTCAAGAGACAATAGTAAATTCTTCGCTGCAATTGCTCTAGCTTCATCAACTAAAGGCACGGTAACAGGAATTTGTTTCAATTTCTCAAGATCACTACTCGGTCTTGTGACAGTAAAGTTTAATTCACCGTTTTTATAAATGACATGATTATCAATCAAAGGACTTAATTTCAGCGCAGATGGTTCAGAGAGAAATAAAGAAATATTCTCGTCTACAGCTCGCTGATCAGAACAATCTTTGTCATGTTTACGATTAATGTGTTTAAACAATTTTTCTTTAAATTTTTCAAGGACACAGTTACCTGTATCAAAGAAATCAAGTTTAAAAGTTAAACACCGCCATTTATTATTGTTGTCAATATTGTCATATCGAACGTCTGATATATTCACTACGTGTCGCGCCAGAAGGACATGATATCGTAAAATGCATGATGATTCCAACATAATGTGCATAGAATTATCTTTCTGGAACTTGGTGAAATGAGCAGCCAATGTTCCTAGCTCTTCTTCTAAGATTGTTGTGTGTAACAGTTCTATCTCTGTTTCGTTGAAGGCTTGAAATATTTTTGAATTTTTGTCACCGGTGAGTAATAAATCATTCAATAAGTTATCATGTTCGTAAGTCCGTCGTTCACTTGAATCACGATAATATTTTGCGTTGGTATAAAGAATAAATATACATTCTGCGTTATCGAACTCTCCGCTGAAGAAATCATCACTTTTTTTGTTGCTCGAAAACTTTTCCTTAATCTTTACAAAACTTTGAGAAGCATAATTAATTAGATCATATTCTAATAGTGCATTACTATCTTCTTTGTGTTTAGCTTGAATAAATATGAATGTTGGTTTATTTCGGAGTGGTATGTCCAACCTAAGGATAATATCGTCGAACGCGCCAATCCCGTCGTAGTTCGACGCCAGATGAAAATGGCGGATATCTTCACTATGTAATAATCTGTGGTTTATGAGGCTCAGCAGTTCCGTCTCGTATAGGTGTCCCTCTACGTTCGCTGTGCCTGGTCGCTTGGGGTACGACAGAGCGGTCATCACGATGATTCTCCGAGCTCGCTAATGTCTAAAAGTCCCACGGGTGGCGTTAGGTAGGTCGCTGTTACTTTCAGCGTACAGCCTTCCTGTAACCAATAGAACGATACATGTCAGTTACAGTTAACACAGAAAGAACAGAGGGTCTAGTATGTGTTTGCTAATGACTCGTCCGTTTGCGACAATAGCACGCTCACGGTGCGGTGCTACAGTCGATTACGACAGTTTGACACGAGTACACAAAAAATCACGGCGGGTAGGCTATTTTCGATCATTTGCACACATACGCACAATGGGCACACCCAGTATTTCTCTCTCATTTTAACTACATGGAAAGAAAGAGACGGAGTATCTGCATTAATTTTGACATTTTTGACACGACGAAATTAGCAAACTACCAGATTTAAAATACATGAGTTTTGATAATCTTCGTAATATTTCAATTTACTTAGTTCGCTATCTATATATTAATACGTAAAGCGAAATTTTGTGATCCCTTTTTACGAGAAATACGCGAACGGAGGATTATGAAAGGACCATGCGTCAAATTGGGCTCAGTGTCCAACAGAGTTATGGCATATGCCATTGGAAAGGATTTTGTTCGTACTAAAATTGTTACTACCAGCACCACTTTCAATTCCATTGCAGAAAAAAGATGTGCACTTAAATAGATTTTGTAGAAAAATACAATTGTTAGTCATAAAACTGTTATAGTAACAATATATTCATACTTTAAAATCAGTTTCGTAGCTAGCTTTGGTGGCGACCGGGGCGGAAGTTGGTGGTCGGCCGTTTTCTTTTTTTTTTGTCGATACCTAACAATTATGGGCTAACTGCTCCCGAATCGTAGTGCTGAGCTAGTGCCAATGTGTTTTTAGGGTTCCGTACCTCAAGGTAAAAAAGGAACCCTTATAAGATCACTTTCTTGTCCGTCGTCTGTCTGTCTGTCTGTCCGTGTGTCACCACCGATTTTCTCAGGAACGGGTGAGCAAATTGAAATTTATACCAGATACTGAGGTCTATGGTTGCTATTAGGTGTATGAAAATCAGGGTCCTGGGTCAACCCAATAAAAAGATATGGTCAAAATTAGATTTTTGCGAAAACTTGTAAGTACCAAAATTAACCTTAATTTTCAACTTTTTTTAATTTTCGGAATTTTTCCTTTACTTGTGCTGTAAGACCTTGGTTTTGACCAAAGTTGACAATTCTAGGTCAACCGTAAGTACCCTATAGGTTTTGGGTCGAAAACCTATTATGGTAGTTCCCGTTGAACTAGTTACTAGAATCACGAAATTTGGCCAAAAGCAGGGTCTTACAGCACAAATAAAGGAAAAATTACAAAAAATAAAAAAAGTGGAAAATTTAAGGGTGTCCCCATACATACATAGTAGACTCCATTTAAGATAGTCCTCTAAGTTGTATGGGCGCTCATACAGATTTAGAGGACTAGCGTAATTCAACCTCAAATAAGGTAAAATGCGTACGGAACCCTCGGTGAGCGAGTCAGACTCGCACTTGCCCGATTTTTTATGTTTGTACATTGTTCTTAAAGTTGAGTTCGGGGTGGCACCCGAAAAAGGGTGACATCCGGGGCGGAACGCCCCCGCCGCCCACTCTCCCCTCCTACGCCACTTTTTAAAATACTTGTAAACAATAGATGCACTTGCGCCCGTGTGCTTTACTCTGCGTCATTTACTGAACTATTAAGGAAAGTTCCTGTAAGAGTAATAAAATCACACGTATTTAAGGCAACATTACTATAGAATGATATTATATGGATTCATCATCTAGAACATTCTTAATGCTTTTTAGGGTTCCGTAGTCCACAAGGAACCCTTATAGTTTCGTCATGTCCGTCCGTCTGTCCGTCCGCAGCCTAGCTCAAAGACGCCTGGTGCTAGAAAGCTGATATTTGACATGAATATAGACATACAATATTGCAACAAAACTGTAGAATAAAATTTAGGAAAATATTTTTTTAAGGGTATCTGTCCTATATACAGGGTGGCGCTTGCATAGCGGCACTTTTTGAACAAAGGCATAGCTTACAACATTCTTAAGCCTTGTACCAAAAATCAATTAAATCGGTGCAGTAGTTTAGCCACTATATCGATTTTAAGTTCCGCAATTTTTGCACACGCTTTGAGTTCCATACAGCTGATACAAAACGGTCAACGACCCTACATTGCGCGCCGCGACTCGCTAGGTACTACTCACGACGCGACGCCTCGACGTCATCCGAAGCTAGGCTCAGCGCAGACAGAACGGAGCGCAGCGGAGAGCATTTTATCAACGCACTTGAAAATAAACTTTAATGTTTTTACAATAAAGTTCATAAATGTTTGAACCTGAAAAAAAAAATTCGCGCGTCCTCGAAGATACGCGGAAATCCCCGCGCAAAGTCGAGTCGGCGCCCGTCGTACGCGTATTTTCAGGGTTTAACGAACTTTCGCGGCAAAATATTTACTGTAGAGTGGTAACCCAGAACGTTTTACTCACGCAGGCTCGCGAGGTCGCGCGCAATCTTGAGCATACGCAATCCGTAAAGAAAATGCCTGAGACCGCGCGGGGATTATTCCTCTCTGTCTGCGTTGACCCTTCGACGACTTAGGACGATGACGTCTTCGTGCAACGTCGCTTCGCCTCGAAGGTACCTACCTAAGACTCGTCGTTGTAGGTTTTTGCGCCCAAGTTAATGCGTAACATTTTTAACAGAACAAAACTTTTGAAACTTCCTAATTACCTTTTCAATAAAGTTACATAATAATAAAATGGATCGGTTCCGCAACAACGAAAAAATCTGATTAGGTATGCACAGTAAATGCACTATGTGTGACAAGGACAAACATAGTCGAGCCAAATAGAGTTGCCCAATTATGAACAAAATATTGTCAATAGTATCGAAAAAAAAAACGCACCGTAAAAGTTTGTAGTTTATTATATCGACATTGATTGTATTTAACGTTAACCCGTGGGAATTTTGGGAAATCCCGGCTTAGTGCCTACGGTCTCCAAGGAACATACATGCGAAATTTCGACACCCACAATGAAAAAGATCGTAACTCATATTTTGAAACTTTACAGAAGATTGCGTGAAGGTGAAAGATTAAAAAAATTCTCAATCAATTCTGTTAAGTCCTAGTGCCTTGAAACTTGATAACTAAAAACTTGAGGGGTAAATGTAATCGTCTTATCAATGATAGTATCGATAAAAAATCCTACGCACCGTAAAAGTTTGTTGTTTACTGTATCGACATTGTTTGTATTTAACGTTAATGTAATCGTCTTATCAATGACTTTACGTTCGAAAATTTCAAAGTGTGGTACAAATAAAGACAACGTTTTTTAATAGGTAAACAATGATAAACATGTAAAGATATTCAATTATTTAATCATTTGAAATAAGTTAATAATTATTGACTATTTTAGCTCTTTTTCGTATGGTATTTTTAAATGGTCTAATGGGTGCAACAATCTACTTAAGAATTATAATAACTATGTACTAAAACTACTGAACTAATTGAAGTATGTTCATAGTATTTCATAAACTTGTTTAACTGTGTCGTATTAGCAACACAATTAAGCAATAGCATTATTGTTAATACAAGTAAGAATGCATAGTTCGTTGTATAAAAACATTTTGTGTTATTTTGTTGTTAACGTATTAACGTGTCAAAAATATGGACATTCATAGTACCTATTGCGCATCTCTATTTCCTATCCTAGACATGTCGGCGCCAGCGGCGCGGTGATCGGTGACTCATCATAGGTTTGTTTAGTTAGTGCCGCAAAAACTATTGGATTAATAAGTCGATCAGATCGCGCGTGCGCTTATCCGACAGTTGTTTTTGATATTGAATTGTGTGATTGTATTTAGTTGTGTTATTTAATTGTGTTGTTGTTTAGTGAACTTTATCATTCGTCATTTTTGCATTATTTGTGTTAATAATGACAAACTTTATGTCGTCCGAATATGCGGATATGATTGTGTAACAGTGTAACGTGGGTTCTTGTTGTGAAAAAGACACCAGTGCTTTCCTAATTACTGAACTTTCATTAGAGTGATTTGTAGAATTACTGAAATAGGTAATTCGTGATAACAATGGCGGCCATTTTGAGAATTTGAAATTTTTTTGCTACCTTTTACGTTGGTTTGCGTTAAGTGGGTTTTTGTTGATATGAAAAAGACACTAGTGCTTGCCTAATGAATGAGTGACCAAACATTGGAGTGAGGTGTAGAATTACTGAAATAGGTAATTCGTCAATAAATGTGAACTACCTCCGTGGCATCGTCTGCCGCATAGCACACGTTGCCGTTCTTACAAAGGTCAGTAACCTAATGTCATATTGGTCTACAAATGGTGTTTCGTTTTGCTACTCATATTTTATAGTTTATTTTGTTTGAAAATTTTATTATTTTATTTTGGCTCCATGACCTTTTTTGTTGATATAAAACATTTTATAGGCATCAATGCTACGTCCTTTTTAAATCAATGCCCCTATGCAAGCGCCACCCTGTATATAGTGGGGTTGATTTTTTTTTTGGTTGAGTACCCCATTGTGTGGGGTATCATTGGATAGGTTTTAAAAAAATATTATTAGTTTGCTCAAATCATTTTTCGATCAAGTGATTGGTTTGACAATTATCAAGCTTTGAAGTGAAAAAAATTGTTAGACACAAGTGTCCCCCCCCCCCTCTCTGCCGGCTAAACTATTAATTTGGAAGAGGTGAAAAAAATCACAAATGTAGTACATATAACGAATTTAGAAGGAAAACTATCACGGCTAAGTAAACATCACTAGTTTACGAGTAATCGTCGGTTAACTTATAAATACCTATATCTGTGAGTTTACATTGGGAGCGCTGGCTTAATCTTAAAGATGCCCGTTTTTAGTCCCATGTGAAACACAAGTTATTATCAATAATGGCCATTATGGGCAACTACGGAACCCTACATTGCTCGTGGCCCGACATGCACTTGGCCGGTTTTTTTTTCTCAATTTTTATTAAGGGGTTTTTGTCTTTAACCCTTCGTGTGGCGTATTCCCGCTCCGGGAAAAATAGACAATTAGATTATCTGGCATCCGCCATTTTTGAAATTAGCGAGTATCTGGCACACTCCCGCTCCGGGAGAGCAAATTATTTGGCGCATGTGGCACCGTCCCGCTCCGGGAGATTCGCTAAGTGTTTTTAAAAACGTGGATTTAGGCGCCTAATATGCATTTCGCACTGCTTTAACATATACTGACGAAAAAAGATATAAATACAGTCCAACAGAAACTCAACAAGGCATATAATTCCATGAATGTTTATTGTTCCTGCAGTGTTCCGTGTGCTAGTGTTTGTTTACAACGAACGTCCGCGTATTTTATGAATTTTAAGTATATTTTGTTGTGTTTCGGCCAAAATTTCATTAGGAAAGGATGGGTGGGTAAGTAATATACTTCATATAAGTAATTTTCTGTGTGGGTTCAAGGCTTTTTAACAAAAAAATGCTTATTTCGTGAACCACTCCCGCTTTGCAATCGTGTTAGTCCCGCCAAAAAAGCTATTTCTTTTTGGCTATTTAAAATACTTTTGTGTAAAAGATTGTGAAAATCTAATTATTGTATAACTGTTAACATATTTCTTACTTTAGATTCATCCAAGTAAATCAATATTTAGCGAAATTTGTGATAAAATTACTGCCGGCATTGTGACCTCCCGGAGCGGGACAAATGCCAGACAGACACTTTGTTCACTGCTACATTAGTGTGGATTATTTCGGAGCATTTTATATTGCCATTATTACTAAAAATTAACATAAGATAACATAAAAAATAACTAAAAATCATCTATATTGCTTTAAATGATGTCTGAATGTCCCGGAGCGTTACAAATGTCGGTCTGGCATTTGTCCCGCTCCGGGACAAATCCCACACGTTTTATTTATAAATTCTCAATTATTTTTGTTTGCTAACACGTTTTAATTTTGTAACGTAACTTTAGTATAATAAATCTAGTTTTAGAAAATGTTATTAGTATTAAAAAAAGATAATCTGAAATTGTTTTACAGGTCATTAATTATGAGTACCTATTTAGAGTCGTTTTTCGAGAGGTTTATGTTTATGTCTCAAGCTGCCAAATTTATTACTTTACGAATGTAATTTTTTTTATAGGCTTACTATATGAACTGAACTTACGAATAAACAAAAAACATGAGCCACTTGAGCCACATCTCTCTCAGAACAAATCTTGAAACATGAGACACTTCATAACACCGGCGGGACGGCGCCTGATAAGGCCTACATATATTAATGTTCCTACTGCTAAAAAAATGTATGGAGTAAAGTGATTTTATGACTGTATGTTTTAAATTATGGTATAGTTTTGTAAATAAAACACAAATATTAACGAGAAAAAGTATAATTTATGAATGATGGTAGATTATGTATCGAAAAATGGAAAAAATGCCATGACCCTATCTTTACGTTACGATATTGTTTTAATTTCACACTTTATACATATTTACCGTATGCAATATGATAGTGTACTTAATCAAAAATCTGTAATGCTTTATTTTATTACACATGTAATACAGAAAAGCAGTAAAATTTAAGTTTTTCTAAACATCGAAGACTAGTTTAAATTGTCATTCCTAGGCTATGCCAGAGGTGGTATAGTTTGCAAAATGGCTTCCGCCATATTTACTATTTTATTAACTCTCCCGGAGCGGGAGCGCGCCAGATCTGCGTAAATGATCAAAATGGCGGCGCCTGACGAAGGGCTAAGACATGTCAACTAGGGCTTGTAATATTCGTTCATTTTTACTATTCGAATCAGCCTGGCGCAAGTTCCTAAGAAAAAACCGAATGTATGAAACGTGCTATCTTTTTAATGGCTACTATTATATGTATAAAACGTGAAGATAGCATCCTTCACTATGTACCCTTGGAACAGTATTCTTTCAAAGTTGGACGGGTTATACGTACATCACCGCCTTGGCTGTCAATAGTGTCAAATGTCACAACTGTCACATTATTATCCAGATTGAACTTTGCCGCGTTATGTAGTTTGATTATAAAACGTAAAAACATACTGTAAAAGTGCTTTGTGTATACCAAATAAATGTGATTTTACACTTCTAGTGTTAGTGTTACTAGGTATATTTATTTGTTTAGCATTGAAAGGAGCGCAATGAAAACAAGCAAAATAACGTGCGAAATATGGCATACAACAACGTCACGCAATGAAAAAAGGGTAGGTATTTATGGCAAAATGTCCCTAGATAAAGATCAATGAATATTTATAATGTTATATAATGTGATATATTTCAATGAAACATAAAAAATAAGGAAATATTCTAAAGTTTCATATCCTAGTACTTTGTAGGTAAACAATAGTGCTGCCTGTCAGTTATCGATAATCCGTTATTAGAAATTGGCACAAGGACTAAAAATTCTATTCTTTTTTTTCTTTTTAGATGTAAAAATGGGTAGCTGCAACTGGAAACCAAGACTTGATTTATTAATTACATCAGTTGAACTATGTGTGTTTTAAGCCGAAAGACTAAAAAAAAGGGAACTCAAGTCAGAAAAACAGCTGTGCCTTGTATCTATAGACATTTCTTTAAATCCTATTACAGAAGAAATGTTGAAAACCTTTCTATTACATGTACATACATATATCTTATATAAACTCCGACACCAGATTTGGCCACACACTCACACGAAAAACAAAACAAACAAACATATATCTTTTAACTAGTTCTGCGTATTTTTCTTCGCTAATCTAGAATAGATTTATAGAATAGGCTAATTTGTTTGAATAAACACATAAATATTAAATACATCTTTTATTTGTGTTGGAAAAGTATAATTCTAGTCAAGACATAATTATAATTATTTCTTACCGAATATTATCGATATCGATATTTCGTTAATCACTAGAGGGTGCATCCCTATATTGACAAATATGACAATGCTGACAACATAAAAACGATGTCAATTAGTATCTTTATGTTGGTACGAGTTCTCCCTGCACGTTTCATACAAAGCTGAAAGTCTCGCATGATCTATGGCACATCCGCCTCTTCTTACGTAGTATTTGTATACTCTTTGATTCGAATATTGAGTGGTGTTAAATTCGAATATTCGAATGATTCATAGTTACGTTTTTTTAGATCGCATTATCCATAGCCCAAGAAGACAGGCCTGCTCACTTCGGTGACAGCGTGCCGTGGGTCGGCGAAATGACGTCAAAATGACGTCACATTTTCATTGCCACTTTTTGAAAAAAGCTGTTTAGGGTAAATATTATCTAATTGGAGATCTTTTAAGAACAATATACCATACAAGTCCATATCTCATAGTTATTTGTTACGATTTAATAACATTTTGAGCTCAGCAATGCTACTCTTACTGGCCTAATATTTTTATACAAATAACCTATCGATTTAAATGAGTACAATATATTTACCGTACTGGCAACATTACTCCGGTGACAGCATTGACAGATACAAAGTACTCAGCTATTGAAAACGTTTCTCTTTCCAACACATTAAAAAGTCGCTCGTGTTCACTCGTTTACTCATTTTTTACTGATATTCCCAAACTTTTCTATCATCACGGTGATGTGTTATATACAAGAATTGTAAAAGTAAATGGGTTAACTTAATATATCGGGCAACTTAATATATCCAAGTAAAGACTGTTGGATGTTTTTAAAATATTGGATAAATAAAAATATTTAGTACCACGAAAAATCATTGTGTTATAAAAAAAATATTTACGCATGTGGCAAATGTCGTCTATCAAGTCACAAAAGAGCGCTTCCCACAAATTAACTATGACATTATACAATCATTGTGTTATAAAAAAATATATTTACGCATGTGGCAAAAGTCGACTATTAAGACACAAAAGAGCGCTTCCCACCAAATAACTATGACATTATAAAATCGATGTCAAGACTGCGTACTTATATATTTTTTTATTTATTTATAGACTCACGCCAATATATAATACGCTACATTTCGCTATGAATTTTTAATTTTTAGGTCCCACGTAATAGGGGGCGAGCCTATTGCCGTTACCGGGCACATCACCAGACTCCGGGCTGCTACTGAGAATTTCCTAACGGAAAAACCCCTATTGGGTTTTTCCGTTAGGAAATTCACTTGGCCCGACCCGGGAATCGAACCAGAGACCTAATCCCACGCGCACATTTATGCCGCGAGACCAACGAGGCGGTAAGGCGTACTTATATACGATTACGAAAGCTAAATAGAAGCATAATTACGTATAATAAAACAAGAAAGCTATACCACCTAACTAATATCGATTTTTAGAAGCTCCTATTTACCTACATTGATTTTACTGATTTATTTTCCTTTTTTATTTAGGCAGCGATAGCCGAGTGGATATACAAACAGACTGCCATGCAGAGGGTATCGGGTTCGAATCCACGGCGCGCACCAATGACTTTTCGGAGTTATGTGCGTATTGAATTGTTAATTATCGCTTGTCCCGTGCCTCGGAGAGCACGTTAAGCCGTCGGTCCCGGTTGTCATGAAGATCTTTGACAGTCGTTACAGGGCGTCAGTACCTTCTAAATAAACTGACACTAGTCTTAACCATGGAATATCGCTATCCCTTCGGGTTGCGGAGGTCAGACAGGCAGTCGCTCCGTGGAAAAGCTAATATTCAGCCAAATCCGGTTAGACTAGAAAGCGGACTCCGGATTGAAACTGGGATAACGCTAAGAGGATGATGATTTTCCTTTTTTATTTTATACATTTTCTTTTATAATATGCCTTTACTTTTTATTTCGAATAGGTACATACCTTTATACAGGGTGGCGCTACCATAGGGGCACTTTTTGAACAGAGGCATAGCGTACAACATTCTGAAGCCTTGTACCAAAAATCAATTAAATCGGTGCAGTAGTTTAGCCACAATATCGATTTTAAGTTCAGCAATTTTTGCACATGCTTTGAATTCCACACATCTGATACAAAACGGTCAACGACCCTACATTGTGCACCCCGACTCGCTACAACGTGACGCCTTGACGTCATCCGAAGTTAGGCTCAGCGCAGTGGAGAGGATTTTATTAACGCACTTGAAAATAAACTTTATTTTATTACAATAAAGTGCATAAATGAACCTGACAAAAAACATTCGCGCGTCTTCGAAGATACGCGGGAATCCTCGCGCGGCGTCGAGTCGGCGCCCGCGTCGTAGCGAGTCGCAGCGCGCAATGTAGGGTCATTGACTGTTTTGTATCAGCTCTGTGGAATTCAAAGCAAGTGCAAAAATTGCGGAACTTAAAATCGATATTGTGGCTAGACTACTGCACCGATTTAATTGATTTTTGGTACAAGGCTTCAGAATGTTGTACGCTATGCCTCTGTTCAAAAAGTGCCCCTATGGTAGCGCCACCCTGTATATTATGATAATTGAAGCAACTTTGTCAATTCACAATTTACTCACAAACTTGTGGGTAAATTGTGATACGAAAAGTTTGAGAGCCATCATACTTTCCCGATGACGTACCCTTGGCAAAAATTGCCAGGTATTTTGACAAATCGAGCAGGCCTGTCTTCTTGGGCTATGGCATTATCAAAGTTTACGTCAATCTCACGAATGATTATTGTGATTTCGGTGTGATTTATGATCTCTCATTAAACTTTATTCAATTAAAACTTATCATTGCTTACTATTTCAGCATTGTTGGCAAATTGTATGCCAACAATGCTGAAATAGTAAGGTACTGTGTAAAATATAGGATGTACAAACGGGATTCGGAAATAGTATGGGCCCGGGTGTACGGATATCGGGTTTTTTCTTGCGAAGCATAGCCGAAAAGTTTTTGGCCAAAGGTTAAAAGGTCTATTGCGCATTCGTGAATTGTGAAAAGGCTTACGATAAAGTGGGGAGGAATGAAATGTGGTCGGTCCTGTCATTGTATGGAATGAACAGCAGCCTCATTCGAGCTCTGAAATCTCTTTATGAGGATTCTAGAGCTTGTGTGAGGATAAACGGGGCATACACTGACTATTTTACCATCGAGACCGGGGTTAAACAGGGATGTGTAGCGTCGCCATTGCCGTTTAACCTCTTCATGGACAGTTTTTTGCAAGATCTAAATTAAAGTGACTGTGGATTAAGGATGAATGGGATACTTGTCAAATGACTCCTCTGTGCTGATGATCAGGTACCTAATACTTGCATCTTCAGCGGAGGAGTTGCAGGACATGGTAACAATCATGAATGTTGCTTTAGAGAAAAAAAGAATGTAAGTAAAATGAAAGTTATGGTTTTTGAAAAGGAGGAATCCGTTACGGCTTGTAATGTTACCTATGATTTATGATCGGTGGATAACGAGTGGAGCGAGTTAGTGAGTTTGTGTACTTAGGTACGCTATTTACAAGAGATGGTAAGAATGAACAAGATACTGAAAAGAAGGGTTAATGAAGGTAATAGAGTGAATGAAGCTCTGAAGGCATTTATCAACAGCCAAAATGTGTCCAAAAAGGCGCAAAGAGAGAGAGAATACTGAAACTTGGGTATGGCAGAAGAGACTAGAAAGTAGAATAAATGCTGTAAAAATGAGCACTGAGAAGTATTTTTTTTGTCGACTGAGTAAAGGTTGTGTGATAAAAGAGTGTTGTAGGTAAATGGAGAGGATCGATGACGAAAGACTGACAAAGATTTGATGCAAGTGTGCATGGGACAGGATGAAGAGGAATACTTAGAAGGACGTTCAGATAGATTGGCGACATCCTAAAAAAAGAAAGATAAGAAGTGCCCTAAGCAGAAGAACTTGATGGGAGTGCATGAGAAGCAAGATATAAGAAGATATGTACAAAATTACGCAACCACGATTTGATCTCAACGATTTGAATTTGTTTTTATTTTAAGAATTTTTGTTTAGTTTTGTTTTGAATACAGTTTATTGCTTTTTGTTTAATTAGAAGTATGTTTAAGTTTAATTAGGAATGAAAGTAAATGTAAGTAAAACGAAAGTTATGGTTTTTGAAAAGGAGGAATGCGTTACGGCTTGTAATGTTATGATCGATGGACAGCAAGTGGAGCAAGTGAATGAGTTTGTATACATATTTAGGTACGCTGTTTACAAGAAATGGTAAGAATGTAGAAGATATTGAAAGAAGAGTTAATGCAGGTAATAGAGTGAATGGAGCTCTGAAGGCTCTTTATGAATAGCCAAAACGTGTCCAAAAAGGCATGTTTGGCTGTCCATAGAGGGGTGTTAGTACCTACTCTTATGTATGGTAGTGAAAGTTGGGTATGGCAGAATAGTCATGAAAGTAGAATAAATGCTGTAGAAATGAGAGCACTGCGAAGTATGTGTGGTGTTTCTTTGACTGACAGAGTAAAGAATTGTGTGATAAGAGAGTGTTGTGGGGTAAAAGAAGATGTAGTGACAAGCATCGAGAAAGGTATGCTAAGATGGTTTGGACACGTGGAGAGGATGGATGACGAAAGACTGACCAAGCAGATATATAAAGGCAAGTGTGGAAGGGACAGGACGAAGGGGAAGACCTAGGCGGACGTTCTCTGACCAGATTGGAGACATCCTAAAAACAGGACAGGTTAGAAGCACCCTGAACAGAAGAGCATGCATGAGGAATCTGATGGGAGTGAATGAAGCAAGAGAGATATGTCAAGATCGTTGCAAATGGCGCTCCGTAGTCTCTGCCTACCCCTCCGGGAAACAGGCGTGAGTCTATGTATGTATGTTAATTAGAATGCCAAAGTATGTAAGTTACTGAGAGGTGATTCAATTTTATATAACAAATAAAAATATTCAACTGTCACTTGTTTATTAAGTGTGTATGCAAGGTTTTATAAAGGTTTAAAAGAAACAGCTGATATTCGAATAATTCGAATACTTCCTGTAAAAATATCGAATATTCGAATTTCTAAAAACATCGAATAATTACAAGCCCTACTGTCAACCCCATTGTGACCTTCCCTTAAACTAAACTTCAAAAGAAGTCACTGCGGAAACACTGAAGCTGCTAAGCATAAATTTATGGTTGCATCATTTATTGGGTGACGACAAACTAAGCTGTGCAATCCCATCATGAAGTTTGTTTAACTTTAGTGTTTCCATCAGGATTTCTCTCTCTCTCTTCGATTCTTGACACACTCCATCAATACATGCTGTACATCTTTTCTACTCTGCATAAGTTGCAATTAGGTGAGTTAACTTTTTTCATCAAATATACAAATTCGTTTGATGGGATGTGTCCAGACCGAAGTCTTAACAACATTTTTAAATGATTCCTCTTAATTTTACAATTTAAGAACCATGGTATTAATCTAGAGGGTTTCTGGTTGTAAGGTGCTGTACCAAGTGCCCTTAGATTGACATATATCAATAAAGTGAGCTTTCCATTGGTTATACGTCTGCATTTTGAATTTTGTCAATTCTTCTGAAAAATCGGGTATAACATTAATTTCCATACTTTGTTCGCACCTTAGCCAATCTGTCCGAATTCTCACTACCATGTAACGTGCCGGAATCCATTGCAACTTTAGAGTTTTACCCATATCCTGTAGATGTAATATTTTTTCGAGTCTTACGTAGGCTGTCGAAACATCTCTGCTGCTACCAGAGGCGCACCGAGTCACGTGTTGCAAGGCTGCTTTACTATTTGTTTATATAACAATATTATTCCAGTTCTTATTTATTACAAAGGATAGAGTCTCTGAAATTGCAATGAGTTCTGCTGACATTATAGATACACTGTTTTTAATATTATAACATACATTATGTTCTATAGACATAACGTAAAAACCTGCACCTATAGAATTGTCTTTCTTTGATCCATCCGTTAATACCTTGTGCCACCCTAAATATTTCCTATTGATTTCATCTATTACATTCCATTTAGCAAAGTTACATTCATATTCAGCGTTACTTTTGTCAATACAATCTAGGTTTGAGCGCAATGTTTTTAATAGGAATATTAGGTATGTTGTCCATATATTAAGTTCAAACATGGGCGTAGAAACTATACAGTGGACTTCACAGAGCTTGGTTTCGCTATAATTATGTTTTTGCGGTTAATGGTTTCTTTTTCTTTTGCCTATATCCAGATAGACATACGGAAACTAATTTGTTGAATAATTCAATAGTTATATTTTCAGAAATGGATTGGCTTGTTAAGCAGCATTTGTATGTCAGGAAATGTCTTCTTAAGGAAAGTGGTGGTAGCGTAAGTTCGCTTTCCATAACGTGTATGGGGGGGGTGCTTTTAATGAATCCGCCGATTATACGTAAGGCTTGGTTTTGCAACTTATCTAGTTTAGATAAATGAGTGTTAGAACTGTTGTCGTACAAAAAACTGCCATAATCAATACAACTTCTGATTAATGCTAGATATAGTCGCCTCAAGTGTATCTGATGTACACCCCATGTAGAGCCAACTAACACCTTTAGGTAATTAATTGAGCAATTTGGAAACATTCTCTACTATTTCATGTATATGTTTACTCCAGGTGAGACGTCGGTCAAGCCTCTCTCTGTGTGTCGTTTCCTCATTACTGAGGGTCGCGACCTCCCTTCAGGATCGTATCTTTTATAATATTTTTCCATTTTTTGCGATCCTGAGCAAAGTGAATGGCGTTGTGAATGCCGGTGTCGAGTATGGTGCGAATCTGGTCGGTCCATCGTATGGGGCTGCGTCCTCTGGGTCTACGACCTTCAATTTTGCCCATTACTGTTAGCCTCTCTAGATTGTCAGGATTACGTCTCGCAATATGCCCGAAGTATTCCATTGTGCGGCGGAGGCATATGGTTGACAGTCTTATAGTAACCCTGAGTTGGCTCAGTATTGAGGTGTTTGTCCTTCGTGCGGTCCACGGTATCCTCAGCATTTTGCGCCAACACCACATCTCAAACGCATCAATGCGTTTACGGTCTGCCGATTTCAGTGTCCATGTTTCGGCTCCATAAAGAAAAATAGGGAAGACGAGTGTGTTAACTAGTTTTATTTTTGTTGCTGTGGTGATACTTCTGTCATTCCAAATCTTGAGGAGCCGTGTCATGGCTGTTTTTGCCATTCCGATTCTGCGGCGTATCTCTTTTTCCGAAGAGCCGTCACTGCTTAAGCATGACCCCAAGTAGATGAACTCATCGACAGTGTCCAGTTGTAAGCTTCCTGTGTGCTCAAGTTGTTTAGAGCGATCTACGACCATCACCTTGGTTTTGTTCCGGTTTATAGACAGACCTATTTGGTAGCTTACTTGTTCCACTCTTTCGATGAGTTCGGCCATTTCGTTTTCGTTCGCAGCAAATAGCGTTGTGTCGTCGGCGTATCTGAGGTTTGTGATCTTCTTACCTCCTATGTTGATACCCCCTTCCCATCCTTCGCAAGCTTGTCTCATAATATACTCGCAAGCGGTCGAGCCACATACCTAAGTATTTAATATATGGAACAAAAGATACATTGAAGCAACCTATTGTGATACTAGGTATTACTCTTCTACGTCCTTGACTAAAAATACAACATTTCGATTTTTTTACCCATATTTGTAACCCAATATTGTCTAGCAACCTTAATAGTATTTTAAGTGATGTCTCCATATCTAATTTACATTGATTCAAATTTTTATTATATAGGAGACATCCTAAAAATGGACAGGTCAGAAGTACCCTAAACAGAAGAGCATGCATGAGAAACTTGATCGGAGTGAATGAAGCAAGAGAGGTATGTCAGGATCGTTGTAAATGGCGTTCCGTAGTCTCTGCCTACCCCTCCGGGAAACAGGCGTGAGTCTATGTATGTATGTTTGTTTTATTGATGTTGAGTTTGAGCATTAGATGACCAAAGTTAATTGGATGAATTGAGGTGGCAGAAGCAGGATTTGACTGAAACGTGGACCAGAAAGGGAGCTACATCCATAGTGGAATATCTAGAGCGGCTGTAGACTTGGGTTGCGATTATTTTGTTGATAATCATTTGGGGGGGGGGGGTACCATCCACATCACCATGTGATGTTTACGTCGCAGAGCATCCTCGGCAGCTTCAAAATTGGAGAGAGAAGTTGTTAAGCCATTACGCAAACACGTCTTGGGAAGTGCAAACCGTCGAAATATTCTGAGAGTCGCGTGAAGTATATACATGGGTCTGGCGGGCGACCAGGAGGCAGATCATCTATCTCCATGGTCGTCCGGTATAAGGCCTAGGATTAATAAAAATCAAAGGAACTTACCACTAAACACACAAACAAATAGAGACATGGCACAACTAAAACAGCACTGAGCACAAACAGATAATACGCCACAAATAACACAAAAATAGACTTTCAACTTCAATAACGGAGCTGAGCTAAGAGTATGCGTTATAATATACAGATCGTTATGGCAACGATTATGATCGTTGCCATAACGAATAGATAGTTTTACATTAATTGTCTGACTATCTAAATTTCATAACGAGTATAACCCCGTGATGTATAACGCCGCGCGCGGTCGCCGCTATCGCGAAAAGACATGACCTATGTAGTTAGGTATATTTTAACGCAGCGTTTTTTGACAGCAGAATGGTTGACCGGTAATCATTTTAACATTTTGTAACATTCTTAGGCTTATTATACTGTCCGTGTGGTGACGGATTAAGAATACGGAATGTCACCACCCCTTATCATCCCCTGGGTGTCGTAAGAGCCGACAGAGGGAGCATATTATGCAGAGAACAGCACTGTAAGAGAAGGAAAACTTGATACAAACCCTATACCAACCCGTTTGGCCAGCGTGTTATAGTAGGCCAATTCCTCCTTTCAAAGGAGAGGCCTAGTCCAGCAGTGGACTGTTAAAGGCTGGTTATGATGAACGCTTATTTATTACTTCTTATTGGATGTTTTTTTTTTATATAGGTATTTATTGCTGAGTTTCCTTAACTCTTTGATAAATAATTTTACGATTTGATATATTTTTACCATTTTTATACACATAAAAATATCTTTTATCTGTACGTAGCGTTATTACTTTTTCTATTTTTTTTTCACTTTTGTGCTCAATTGATTGGATTGAAGCGGCTCCCTGAAGGCCCCTTCTGAAGTCACTAATGAGTCAGTGCGACTCATTGCTGCAGATGGTGACAGCGTAGGCGTTGCGTCGACGTCATGTTGAGTGGCCGATGTTGCCGCCGTCGCGTCGACGTCATGTCGTGTGGCCGATGTTGCCGCCTGCCGATAACTTCCTCCCCTATCATCTAGACCTGCGAGTGCGCCAGCCGAGTCAGGTCCTCCAGTGCAGTCTGAACCCGTTGGTTGTAGGCATGAACTTCTATTAACGGGTAGCAACCCTTCTATATCACTGTTGAAATTCCAAGACCTATCGTAATCAAAAGAGGAACCTTTATATAAAACTAATTGGTTTTTATGCTTCCTTATACAGCAAAAAGAATAAATGTCTCTTACTAAATACATAACTGTGCCCAGCCGCTTTACAATTACACCTTTATTCCAAATCTTTTTGTTATTTATAATTGTTTGGTATAATACTTTATTTCCAATGTTAAAAGTTTGTTTGTTGTTACCACCAAATGATTTAATTTGTGAACACTGTTTATTTTTTACCACATGAGCAACGGTGTCAGATGAAGAAGATACAGGTAAATTAGGATTAAACAAATCCAAACGTGATCTTATATTTTTACCAAACACTAGCTGAGCTGGTGACAACCCTGTTGTACTATGAATAGAATTTCTATAGTCAAAAAGGTATTTTAATAAATTCAGTTTAGTCTGTCGAGTATTATTGTTAGCTAGAATACATGACTTTATGCCCTTTTTTACTATTTTTACGTAACTCTCAGCCTGACCGTTACTAGCGGGGTGATAAGCTGGTGAAGTCATATGTACAATACCATTGGATAAACAAAAATCTTTAAACTCTTTTGATACAAAAGCAGTGCCATTGTCACTCACTATTGTTTCGGGTAGTCCAAATCGCGACATAAAATCGTATAATTTATCGATTACTGCTAATGAGGTCGATGATGTTTTCATATTATAAACTTCCACCCATTTAGAATACGCATCAACAACAACTAAATAAGTATCGCCTTTTATTGGACCCAAGAAATCTATGTGTAATCTATAAAAACGGCTGTGCAGGAAATTTCCACGGAGAAAGAGGAGCACGAGGAGGAGCCGGTCGAAGCTGCACACAGATATTGCATGAGTTGATCATTTTTTCTAACGCGGCGTCTATGCCCGGGTACCAAACTCGCTCTCGTGCTGCAGCTTTAGTTTTTACGATACCCAGATGTGAAGTGTGTAACTCTGAGATAACCCTCATCCGTAATTTTTCTGGTAAAACCACTTTATGGCCCCTCATTACACATCCGTGTTCGTATGATAGCTGAACTCGACAGTAAAAATATGGTTTTAACCTACTATCGGTAATTTTGTTAGGCCACCCCTATAACCTTTAATTAGGCGCGCCAATAAACTAACATTGTTAGTCGCACGGGGTCTGCAGTTACCCCAAATTGATAGGTATGAAATAAGAAACATCTTAATTAGTAATCAACTTTAATTGTTTTTATTCTACTTATTTCTCATTAATCTTTTAGGAAAAGAAAAATAATATCTTAAAAAGATGTTTAGAACAATAGAAAAATATGTTTTCCATAAGTACTATAAAAATTGAACAATTACCACTAATTTTCTTTGTGTGATCGCCACTGATAAATTTATTGCACTTATTGCACTTTGCGATCGTTTTCCTGTTGCCGTTTCGTGAACAGATGTAGCACCTTGCTCTTTTTGTTGAGTGCAATCCAGTATTAGACGTTGAAGGAGTCGCAACTTCAGGTTCTGACAATCGTTTTTCAAAGCACTGGGCAGGGACGGAACGAAAAAGCCCCTCCGTGGAGTTCTTGCGATCAACTCTGCGGCGCGGGCGACACTGAATCGCGTGGAGAGTAAAGAATTAGAAAGCTAGCAAGAAATTCGGGTTGCCAGCATAAATAGCTAAAACAATAACTTAATTTAAAGATCACTTGGGGTCGCGGCGACCCCGCGCGCCTAATTAAAGGTTATTATATAACTGATGACAGTCCTAAGTACAACATCTTCTTTTGTTGCCCTACGTAACTCGTCTAACGTCACGGGTAGGCTGCCGTCTACCACAAAATTAATATAAGCAGCGCGATCTATGGACGGACACAAGTCGAATGAGTCACTGCTCGTCGATGCTCCCGCACCAATCTTTACACAGCCCGTTGGCTGCGCCACCTTTACGTCCATCGAGGCTGGCTCCTCGGGAAGACTAGCACGCGATAAATAATCAGCGCAGTTATTATTACTTCGGACGTATTCTATGTTATAATTATAGCACTCAGGTACAATGCGTAACGTTGAAGTCTATTTGCTGATACTTCTGGAATGCCTTTATATGGCCCGAAAATTGAGATTAAGGGTTTATGATCTGTTCGCAGAATAAAAGGATCTGACTTACCATATAAGTATTGGTGAAATCTTCGTACTCCAAAAATAATTGCAGTAGCCTCTTTTTGTATATGAGCATAGTTTTTTTCTGCCGCGTTGAGAGTACGAGAGGCAAAAGATATGGGTCGTTCGTACCCATCTGCGTCTATCTGTGACAGTATAGCGCCTAATCCGGTAGGAGATGCATCTACAGTTAAAATTAATTTTGCATTGGGATTAAAATGAGTTAACACTTGCTCTGAGCCTAAAATTCTTTTAATTTCTTTAAAAGATTTATCATGTAATGAGCTCCAGTTCCATTTAACCCCTTTTTTGAGCAGGTCGTATAAAGGACTTAAAATACCAGAAGCATTCTTAACAAAATTTCTGTAATAATTAACTAAGCCTAAAAATGACTGTAATTTGTTTACATTTGTTGGCACCGGCGCATCCGTTATTGCTCTGACTTTTTCTGGGGATTTTTTAAGGCCGAATTTATCTATTACATAGCCGAGGTAGCTTATTTCGTTCTTGAAAACTCACATTTCTCCTTTTGCAAAACTAACCCTGCATCTTGTAATCTCGTGAGTACCGTTGTTAACCTTTCTAGATGAATATCCCTATTAGGCCCTGTTATGAGGACGTCATCGAGCAGGCATAGAACTCCTTCTATATTAGAAAGAATGCCCTCCACCGCTTTCTGAAAGATTGATGGAGCACTAGACAAGCCGAACACCATGCGAGTATATTTATAGAAGCCACGATGTGTATTCATACATGTTAAGTTTTGGGAATCCTCACATAATAAAAATTGATTGTAGGCCATCGACAAATCTATTTTTGAGAATTGTTGACCTCCATGTAACCTAGTAAACAATTCATGTATTGTTGGTAATGGGTATTTTTCAACAATAAGTTGTTTATTAATGCTAACTGAGTAATCTACACACAGCCTAACAGTACCATCACGCTTTAATACAGGGACAATGGGTGATGCATATTCCGCATGCTCGACAGACTTTAATATACCAAGCCAACCAATATACCAACCTCTTTGTTTAGTTTATCCTTCAAGGCAAAAGCAATAGGTCGCGCTTTGAAAAACACAGGTTTTGAGCCAGGTTTTACCTGCAACTTGACTTTATATTTATTAAATGCTCCCAATTTGTTAGAAAAAAGATGTGGAAATTGTACTTGAAATTGTTTAAGTAAATTATCTGTGTCCATTAGAAACTTACATGGTACCAATTCTAATTTAAATAATGATATAAAATCTCTACCTAGAAGTGGCGGACCTCCATTGCGTATTACATATACATCAAGTTCGCGTGTTTGACCCATGTATGTAATTGGGAGGCGAGAAACACCAACACATTTTATTTTGTTTCCAATGTATGTGAGTAATTTTTTATTAGTAGGTGACAATGGCATACTTGTGAAATATGTATCATATGTGACACTCGATATTAGGTACCGTAACTGCTGAACCGCTATCAATTTCAAATTGCAAATCTATGCCCATAATTGTCACAGTCTCATGCATAGGTTCGCCATTACGACATGAAATTTTAAAAATCTTACCGTCATCATCTTCATCTAACTGTTCCGACACAATATAATTTGCTGATTTACACATCCTTTTGAGATGACCTTGTTTGTTGCATTTTTGACACTTATATTTTGCGAAACGGCACCGAGAGGACGTGTGGTTGGACCGGCCACACACTGAACATTTTTCTACAACCTGCTTGTTCTTCACTTCAGGTGCAATTTTGAAGAGCTGATCTGGTGGCCCCGCGAGATGCGCGGTTGCCGCCGCCCCCATACGAGCGCTCCGCAACGACTCTGCCAACTCAATAGCTTTCGCTAACGTTAGTTCTGCCAAATCTTGAGCAAATAGTTTGTCTGGCTCACGACCCGGCTGCATTCCCATGACGAAACGGTCGCGTAACGCTTCTTCCACGTTGCTAAAGCCACAGTGAGCCGTAAGCCCACGTAGCCTGGCAGCCCATTGCGTTGGAGTTTCACCAGCTTGCTGTATTGCCGAGTAGAAATTGGATCTCTCCGCAAACCCGCAGCGTTTCGGGGTAAAGTGCTTGTCCAGCATTTGCAATATTGTATGGTACATCTTGTAGTTCCTTCGGCAAGGCGAGGTCCGAAGCGAATTTAAATGTACCATCCGAGAGTGCGCTGAGCAAAATCGCTCGTCTTTTGTTTTCCGACGTGACATCGTTGGCGAAAAACCATTGCCCGATACGAGTTTTGTACGTTTGCCACGACTACACATTATGGTCAAACGATGATAAGATACCATATTGTGAAATAGACATTTTTAAAACTGTTGATCCTCGTCGCCAATGTTAAGTATCAGTAAGGAAACGACTGATTGTAAAAATGTAACACACACATTTAGCTTATTGTTATTTTTAGTACATTTTTTGTTTAATTTAACTTTATATTTTAATTTCATTTAGATATATAAATTTATACTTTTTGTACATGTATTTTTTAATTTTATTTTGATGTATTTTTTTATTCCTTGAACATTTAATTCATTTTGGCGTATTTTTGTTGTCTTGTTACGCTTTATATGTTTAATTTTAACGTTTTGTAATGTGTGGAGAACTTTAAAAAAAAATCGGGCAATGGCGAGTCTGACCCGCGCACCCAGGTTGGTGCTAATTACGCTAGTCCTCTAAATCTGTATGAGCGCCCATACAACTTAGAGGACTATCTCAAATGGAGTCTACTATTTATGTATGGGGACACCCTTAAATTTTCCACTTTTTTATTTTTTGTAATTTTTCCCTTATTTGTGCTATAAGACCCAGCTTTTGGCCAAATTTCGTGATTCTAGTTCAACGGAACTACCATATAGGTTTTCGACCCAAAACCTATAGGGTACTTACGGTTGACCTAGAATTGTCAATTTTGGTTAAAACCAAGGTCTCACAGTACAAGTAAAAGAAACATTCCGAAAATTTAAAAAAAAATGAAAATTAAGGTAAATTTTGGTACTTACAAGTTTTCGCAAAAATGTAATTTTGACCATCTCTTTTTAACGGTTTGATCCAGGTCCCTGGTTTTTATACACCCAATAGGAACCATAGACCTCAGTATCTGGTATAAATTTCAATTTGCTAGGTCCACCCGTTCCTGAGGAAATCGGTGGTACCACACGGACAGACAGCAGACAGACAGACGGACAAGAAAGTGATCTTATAAGGGTTCCTTTTTTACCTTGTGAGGTATGAAACCCTAAAAACAACTTTTTGTGATACTATTAGATTTTTATCTTTTTGTTCTTTTTTGGCGTATTCTTTACATATTGTTTAATTTTACTTTATATTTTCATTATATTTAAATTTCTTTAATTTTTGCTACATTTTTTATTTGGTTAGATTTTTCTTTTCACTTTATTTTTTATGTTGATTAACTATTTGCTATTTTTGGCGTAGTTTTTGCTATCTCAATACATTTTATTATAGGTCTCGATAACAATCTTAGCATTCTTAAGGTTTTTCTCTTGCCGTTATAATTCTCGTTATGCATTAGACACATCTACGAGTACATACTTCTTCAAATTACGCGATCGAACGATATAGATCGTTTTGAAATTAATATGGATAGTTATGACAACGTGCCCAGACCCATGCCTAGTGCCGGTGATATAGTGTTACCAACAGTTAAACTAAGCTCTTCACCAGAAACCACAAATAAAATTTCCCTAAACACCTACTGACATTGCCACCAAAATAGTTATTTCTAACATAACACATATCTTCACGCCTTTTATCCCCGAAGGGGTAGGCAGAGGTGCATTACACACCCACACTTCGCCAGATATGTTTCGGTCCCAATGTAATAGGGGGCGAGCCTATTGCCATCTACCGGGCACATTATTAAGCGAGCGATAATTAACATTTGCAATACATGCATACCTTCGAAAAGTCAAATGTGTGCCCGGGGTAACTGGGGACCGAACCCGAGACCATCGTCTTGGCAGTCCGTTACGTACGCCACTGGGCTACTACCTACCCATCTAATTATTATCTTTCATTGAGATTAAGAACACTGTACCTATTGTTTTAAGTTGAAAACTATGTCGATAGATAAAAATATATAAACTATCTCCGCCACAGAAACCACTAACAAAAAAAACCCTATACGTATACCTGTCCACTGAAATTTCCATTAAAATGCTTATTTTACTACGGAAAACAATTGGTATACACAAATAATAATTATTTCTTTTTAGTAATATGTAACTTAAAAATGCAACTGAAATGTTAAATCAACACATCAAGTTATATAATAATAATAGATAACAATGTACAAATTATTTTAAAACGAACGTAAATTTCACGCAAATGTTGAGTTTTAGTGGAAATTCTACTAAGTTGGTCACACTGATAGGAGCCGGCCTTAGAATAAGGAAAAAATAATATAGAGACCGAATTACAATAGCAGTCCTGTCCAATATATTTACTTTATGTTGACTTATGATTTTTTATAGTGTTAGAGTAAGATAAATGTTTATACATGATTATATTATTTGATTTAGTGGGGGCTTTAACATTGCCAGATGCATGCAAATTAATTTGCAAACCAATAAAACCAATATAAAAAACGCCTGGCAATTTAATAAAGCCCCGACTAAATCATCTGGCTTATGTTTTCTGGTACACGTTCATGTACCAGAATGAGCTCACAGTGTCCTACGGTCTTCTGAAGAAGACCTAAGGACACTGTGAGCTCATTCTGCGTAAATAGTAACACCAATAGTTGAAAAATGTTCGGGTTCTTTGAGATAACTTATACATTCAAAAAAAGACAAATATCACCTCAGTCTGGCATGAACATGAATCCTGTAAAGAACACTAGTAATTAAAATGTAGTTTCTAGATCATTCGGTTTAAATATAATAACTAGTGAAACCAATATAACGCGATAAAATCCGTAAACCGTAGTTTAATTTCAATGTGTAATATGCGCGTACACCCAAGAAGAATTTATGGCTTATATTTTTTTGTGTTCTTTAAACATTAAACTACAATATTTTAAAATTGCACGTTGCCTCAAATACATTTTTTTTTTCATAATTTTCTATAGCTCCGTTACTTACCAACCAGGTCTGCAGTTCCGTCTTGGGGTATAATAGGAGAGGTATGAGGCAACTATTCAGCATGCCTCAAATACCTACCCAAAATTGATGCCAGTTCTCCTACTATAAAGTAAATATCGATGAAACATAAATATTGATCAATAAATTTGAAAGTAGAAACAGACACGTGTGATTTAATTTCTAAAACCTGTTCAAATAAGACCTGAATATTATTATTTTATGTAAGCAAGTCAGGTACAAATTGTGTTTTTAGCTGATTGTCAAACGGACATTGAAGTTCAGTAACAATGTCTGGTTGCCACCAGGCACCGTGTACTTAATTTAACTGGCAATAAAATTGAAATTCAAAACCACGTCTCTGAGTTTTGGAAGCAACGACAACCCAACCTACTAGAAGGTACACGTAAGGCGAACACTTTCTGATAACACATTAGACTTATACGTCTTATATAAGACCAATTCCAACACTAGATATGAATTATGACGTTCCAAAAATTTGAACCGGCCAATTAGAATGCATTTTTGTAGCCCCGCATACCTCACTTGACTGCTTTGACAGAATTTTTTGTTTGTAGAAATGAAAACATTAGGTGTCTAGTAGGCTGGGTTAGGTTCTTTTCGTGTCGATTCCAACACCCAGTACTCGGCAACGCGTATCGCATTTGGCCTTGCTTGATACATGTTGTCAAGTGTGCATCTATGAGGTAAGTATCGCTTGCTATCATCTAGGAAAACATCGGCAGCAAACATGCGTGGCTTAGTAGTTATTTGCCGAAAATGGCTTTATATAAACTGTTAATATGAACGCGAAAGTTTTTGAGGATGTATTTGTTTTTCTTTCATACAAAAACATTTTAAATAAAAGTATCGATAAAATTTCAACGTCACTACGAATATCAATACAATCTTTATACGAATAAGTCAAAATGTCTATGAATGAAGATTCTAAGTTTCACATGAAGTTCTATTTAATTTTGACAGATAATGGGTGGCCATGGTCACCAATGTCAGATTCTTTTAGTGATGATCGTGCTATCGAATCCTTCCATCTATAATGTATATATAATCCAGGATCCGGCCGTCCTCTCGGCTAATTAGCCGGTCCGGCGTAGTGTGAACACTCGCTAAGCCTTATGAAAAATTCTCGCACATGTGTTCACTTTCCAGTTATAAATATTAGTCATAGCTCAGACTCTTATGTAGTATTTAATTTTGTATTTGTATACTCTTTAGCTCAGACGAATAATAGTTACTTTTATAACACCTCACCTGATTCGGTTCCGCCCGGCGGCCATGTTACCGTAATTTGATCGCTAATTGAGACGCGCCGCGGCGGGATTTGAGTGGGTCACATATTTTGTATTTTATGGCCTTTCTGTTTATAAATACCTGACACATTGTATAGTGATGGAATCTTTGATAAATTATCTCACAGACTATAATTATGGATACTACGTATCAGACGGCAATCTGGCCTTTATAATTCGCTGGACACAAGCTCTGGCTTCCTATTGGTCAATTACAATTTGAAGCAAAATGATGTTTGACATTTCTTTTTTTTTATTATTAGAAGGTTGGCAGGCTTAGGCAATTAAATATTATGCCAATGTTATTATTTTATTATTCAATTTTCGTTTAAAAAAAAATACCCACCTGCCAACATCTTTTATAAATTGTAGATAGCACTTCTATTGACACTATTTGTCGAAGAATGACACCACTTCTCAGTTTCGTTGACCGGCGACGTCGTCCAACAAAGTAATCAGCTGAAAATAATTAATGATGTTACTTATTTTGCATTTTATGTCACATTTAATGAATCTATACGACTGGCAATATCGCATTTTAGTGTCATATTTTGTTGTTAATTAGAATAACATAATTTATATGGATTATTTTTAAATTGTACCTAATAAGCAACTAAATGAAAAGTATAAAATAAAGATATAAGATTTTAACCTTATTACTAAAAAAACTGTAAACATTATTTTTAACTCACTGAGTAGGAACTTTTATTCCAACTGTTGAATAATTATTATTGGTAAAAAAAAACACAAAATATGACACATAATTGTGACGTTGCTACAGTACTCTGACAGATTCGTTTTGTGCAATGGTTCTTAATACCAGGCATGCAATGATATTTTATACATAGATATGTTACCTCCATACTAGGCATTGTTCAAAATCTGAGCATTATTTTCTGTCACACCTACTAGTGTCACGCTCTCGAAGAAAACCACAAGAAAACCAAAGAAATATAACCTTAGTCCAACCTCTCTGATTGAAACAATTCTTTAATTTTTTTTTCTTTTTAGTGGATACAATGGAATTTATCATACATAAAAAAGAAATATGTACAAAAAAGGGAGGGTAAAATACAAAGTACATATTTACAAGACAGGTTTAGGCGTCGTAGAATTCCTCCGCATCGCTGTCTATTGGTAACGTGCCCAGAAGGCTGGCAGCATTGCCACGCTGGATGGCAATGCTGATACGCTGGCCGAAATACAGCCCAGCCTTCTGGTCACGTGAAGCGTCGATTAGTCGTTTGGCGATTTCTCTGTACAACGTACGAGCGCTCGGACCCCATGGACCAAGCGTCTCCACTCCAAACGGCTCATACGTAATTACCTATTAAATTACCGTATTTTCGCCGCTTGAGGGATTCTGCGCTTGCAGCAGCAGCGCCGGCACAGCTGGCTGTACTTGGAAGATGTGATGGCGCTAGGGTATCTACGCACGTTGCGTCCCATACCAAAGGCCTACCCAACTTCCAAGGCAACAATGACATACCGTCGGACCTCTTCCCATCGTCGCGTACCAAACCATTGGGTTCAAGTACGGCTGGTACTCCAGCTGTGACAAGAGTGCGACGGATGATGTCATTAAGATAGGCGTGACGAGGCATTCGGCCCGCGCTTCTGCCGCAAGATAGTCCATGGTGTCCGAGGCTATCGACGGCTTCTCCACAATGACATCGATGCGGAGCAACACACGGAGCACCTAAATGGAGGCTAGTGGCAAGGTGAAATGTCGTGTCGTCCAATATTGTGCCCACATTGGACGACGGGAGCGCTTGAAGCCAAAGACCAGACTCCCACTCTCCCACAGCCAGCAAGCGAGCACGCTCAGCAACACTTGTAGATGATAAAATAAGAATTTCTCTCACCGTGTTGCAAAGCGGCACGTCCCACTGCCTTTGGGAGAATGGGTTGGTAGGCAAAGCAGAGCGTTCACGGCATCGGTTTTACAAGCACTTCCGAATTAACCAGTGTAGGTGCTAATATTTGCCTGGTTAAATCTTTCGTGCTGTGCACCGAGGACAGGAACGCCGGTAAACTAACATCCGAAATTTTGCGAACGCCGAGCCCACCCAGACGTACAGGAAGAGACGCTTGCAGCCAGGCTCGGTCGTTCAAATCCACATTTAATATTTCTTTAAGTGTATTTTTAATAATTTGGTCAATTTTTTCTAAACATTTCATATTTTTGCAAAGCGGTGAACATTTCAAGGCATGCGTAAATTTGGGAACGAAAAGGCAATATCGAATAATTGTAAAGTAGTAATTTTTAGCAGGCGATCTGAAATTTCACTAAAATTTTGAATCTTTTCATTAATCCTTTAATTAATCTACGTTTATATTTAAGGGTCGGAACATATCTGACGTAAGATGCGTTGAAATTATCTTCGGTCGCGTCTATTCCGTCAAATGAGTCGGTACACATCCGACAGAAAATGCGTCGAGCGTATCTACATCGGTCGCGTGTTCGCGTCTATTCCGTCAAATAAGAACTGCTACATTAAGTGTCTAGTCAGTTTCTGCGTTCAACAACTACAGTGCGGTTGCTTTGTATGACGTTTAATTTTAAAACACGTGGTATGTGGTGCGCGCGATGTCGACCGATAATGCGTTGACGGAAACGGAACAAACGCTGTACGCTTGACGTACTAAAGGATCATCGGTCAGGTGCGAAAGGTTGAATGTTTTTCTATGTATTTGTATGTTTTGGCGTTACGCGACCGATAATACGCGACGCATCTTCCGTCAGATATGTTCCGACCTTAACTTTCAGCAAAGAACTCAGATTTATACATAGAACCGCAGACCTTAAGGATTTCGTGTGCCGATTCCAGGTCTGCCCCCAGTTTAGTTCGTAGTTGGTGGCGCTGGCGTCGTTTCTCCGTCTCTTGCTCTCGTAGTTAAGATACACCGTCTCTCTTGCTCTTACACTGGGGGAACGACTGCCACGCTGCCAAGCGGCAATTTGGGTCGCAGAAAGTTTGTTTTCAGAGCGGCCATAGAAAATGTGATTCTATGCATAAATCTAAATTCTTTGCTTTCACCAAGACTTCACGAGTGCCGAAACTCGTTGTCATCAATGCTCACTGATGCTGAACCTGCCTACACAGGGGACTCAGTAGTGGGAATGAGGGGGGGACTAGTCCACAATGAAACAATATACTTTTAATCATTTTATTTAAACACAACTACAATATTTATAAAGTTTTATAAGTCTATTGTAAGTAAATATATGTATAACCTTATAAATTAATAAAATTGGTATTTTAACATTGTTTGTGTTTTAATTGCGCAAAGTACCCTTTGCTACCCTTTACCCGAGTTATTAACATTCTACCAGCTAAACTTTGATTTCAATCTTATCTGCACGATAGAAGGCAAATAACAAGGATTCAACAATTTAATCATAAAACGCATAATTAAGAACAAATTGATTCAGACCCGAGAGTTAACCATAGTGGTGTATCTACCCCAAGGTAGTATTTTGGGACCATTATTATTCCTTCTCTACATTAATGACCTTCCTCAATCGGTAAAACATCAATGTGTGCTATTCGCCGATGACACCACAATTATTATTAAATGTAAAAACTTGGATGACTACGAAACTGAAATAAATCAAACACTTAAAGACATTAAATGTAAAAGCGCCCCCTAGCGGTCTTTATCGATCGCTACTCTCCGTTAGGGGTGCTTTTACAAAATGTATGGAAATTGTTCCCGTCGACTAGGCTAGCGTCCACCGTGACGATCGAGTGCAAACTCGTACTAGACCCTCTGTTTGTTTTTGCCTTGAGAAAGGTAAAAGATATTACATATATTATTATACGTACCCCTACGTCTGCTCTACAATTCGATATGGTATAGTTGTATGGGGCAATTCGTCCGAAATAGACAGCACCTTTGTAGCACAAAAAAGTGCGTACGTGCAATGTGTTAATATGGAGTGGTTGGAATCATGTAGGCCTGTATTTAAAACACAAAACCTCTTGACTGTACCTCGCATATATATCTTTGAGGTCTTTAAATTTATAAAGTCCAATCCCTCAGTCTTCATACCGAAAGCAATATTAATAAAATATATGTGGACCCATTTAGAGTATAATATGCCTGTAGTCTGTACCTAACCTGGAACTTTTTCGGAAAAGTTGTGTTTATATGGCTCCTTAATCTATAATGTTTTGCCGAAGTTCATAACACAGCTACCTTTACGTAAGTTTTGTGTTGAATTACGGAAATGGTTGTTGCAGGAATGTTTGTATTCGATTACCGAGTATTTTGTGAAATGCCCGTGTAAATATTATTCTCAAAAAATGGGACTAAAGTACAGGCAGAAATATTGTTAATAATGTTATATTTGTTTTTTTATTTTTAAGGCATTTGTGTACTTCGAATAATGTATTGTTACGAGCTGGGGTTCGGTGATAATTTGATAATTTAAATTCCTATGCCACTAAAACTGCACTTTATTGTACACACTTATACACTAATAAAACACTATTTCACACTACTAGAAAACACTTCCGACTTCCTTAATCTTCACACTCTTTCGCTTCTTGATCGCTTTTAGTATTCAACTGTAACTGTGTGAACTCGCTCGTCCGCGCGGTATTTATACCGGCCGGATAACAAACTAGTTCATTCTAGACGTTTCTGAAATATTCTTGTAACAGTCGGGAACAGTCGATACAGCAACGCAATCTAATAGAGAGTAGATGAAATACCTTTAAACCACCGATACATCCAATCTCTTCTAGTTCTCTAATTCACCGATAGATGGCGTTATTTTCAATTATCGCCATTCGTAACACTGCCTCCCTCTTAAACGTGTTCGTCTCGAACATCGTTGGACCCATAGTAACGAGCCAACCGGTCCACATGAACTATTTTCGGTGCACCTCGTGGCCCCTTCTGGATTCGGTAGGTAACGTCGTTCATCCTGGTAATTATGCGATATGGCCCGTCCCATCTGGCTTGTAACTTAGGCGATTTACCTTTGCTTCGTACTGGGTTATGAAGTCCCTCATCGCCTTTGTTGTTCGCCTTCCGATCGTAGGGAGTCTTCATCTTTTCAGACATCTGTTGTCCTTACTCCCTGATGTGCTCGTATACGTCGTTCATCTTGTTGCGTAGCTTGGTCGCGTAATCTTAATATATAAAATCCTTGCGTTACTGACTGACTGACAGACACGCTACAGCCAAAACTATTGGGCGCAGGAAGCTGAAATTTGGCATGTATGTTTCTTGGGGATCGTAGAGGTGCATTAAGAAGGGATTTCCCGAAATTCCTACGGGATCGGCCAAAACGGGTAAATTACAAAAAATGCAGGCGTAGCTGCTGGCGTCCTCTAATCCGTTATATTGCGTGGAAATTCTGTTGGAATACCGGTGATTAAGTCTGCAGGTAAACGTAGTTCTCTACCGAAATTGACAAAAGCTGGTGTTACTCCTGTAGTTTCGTGGACCGCACTGCGATATGACAGGATACATGGTTGGATGTGCTTGTCCCAATCTCTTTGTTTGCTCTCCACGACCTTCGCCAGGTACCTTTCCAGTGATTGGTTAAACCGTTCAACCATGCCATCTGATTGCGGATGATAAGCCGTGGTCTTGGTTTTATGTGCACCCATCACGCGACAAGTCTCCTTGAACACCTCAGATTCGAAGTTCCGGCCTTGATCACTGTGGATTTCCAAGGGCACCCCGAACCGACAAAAGATTTCATGCACCAGCTTATCGGCCATTGTGGTAGCTTCTTGATTTGGGATTGCAAACACTTCAGGCCACTTCGTGAAGTTTTCCATCACAACCAAGAAGTATTTGTTTCCGTCCTGGCTCTCAGGAATCGGTCCAGCGACATCCAACGCTTTACGCTCCCATGGGGCTCCCACATTGTACACCTTTAATGCACCTCTACTACGAGTATGTGGCCCCTTGACAGCCGCACAATTTGTGCATTTGCGGCCGACAGTGGAGCCAATAAAACCGCTCTCGGAACTTAGTAAGGATCTTCTTAACTCCCATGTGACCTCCAGAAGCATCATTGTGATAGAGCTGCAAGACTTCCGGCACCTTAGTTTTGGGCACTACCATTTGCAAATGCCACTGGTTACCGCGAGCGTTTTCCCATTTGCGACATAGAACTCCATCCTGGACAACCAAGCTTTCCCACTGTGCCCAATAACTATCTATCTATCTATCGTCACGCCTGTCTCCCATTGGGGTAGGCAGAGACTATGGAACGCCAAATGCTCCGGTTCAAACACACCTCTTTCGCTTCCTCGACATTCATTAACCTCATCATACATGCTCGCCGGTTATGGGTACTTTTAATTTGGCCCTTTTTTTTGTACGTCACCTATTTGGTCGGCGTACGTCCGTCTTGGGCGCCCCCTACCGACATCTCCATTCATTCTTACACGATACACTTCTTTCGTATTTCTTCTTTCATCCATAAACCTTTGTTGATAAGGCTCATTGCTGCGATATCACTCCATTTGGGCCTAGGAGCGCCTGATTTCTTCCATTCGAGGATCGGCTGTACGTCCTTGTCGTTTTGCTGAGCACTCTGCAAAGCTTCTTTCCATTCGTCGCTAAGATCCGTCTTCAACATCCTCACTAGGGCTGCCTGCTTTGCTTCCTGTCAGGTACAGTGCTTGCACTGGTCGGGACACGGCCTACGCGATAGGGCATCTGCGTTACCATGGGACTTGCCGCTGCGATGTTGTATTACAAAATCAAACTCTTGCAGTAGTTCAATCCATCTGGCCACTTGTCCTTCTGGGTCTTTAAATTGAAGTAGCCATTTTAGCGCAGCGTGGTCGGTTCGGAGGTGGAATTTACGCCCCAACAAATATTTGTTGAAATGCTGCAATGTCTTTACTACAGCCAAAAGTTCCCATCGGGTAACGCAGTAGTTTCTTTCGGGTTTGGATAAGGCCTTGCTGAAGTATTCTATAACAAATTCTTGATCACCTTTCTTTTGTGACAGCACGCCGCTAATTCCAGTGTTACTAGCATTTGTATCAACTATGAATTCATGCTCATTGTCAGGGTAGCCTAGAATAGGTGCAGTACACAGATGTTCCTTGAGCTTCTGGAATGCAACGTCACAGCTCTCATTCCAACAAAACTGTACTCTGTCTGAGCTTATGAAGAGGTCGAGCAATGTCAGCAAAGTTCTTCACAAACCGTCGATAGTAGGAGCATAATCCGAGGAATGCTCTGACCTGCGTTTTGTTCTCTGGAACTGGCCATTCCTTCACGGCAATGATCTTATCCGGGTCGGTTTGAATACCGTTCTCCGAGACCACATGTCCTAGAAAGTTCACTTGCCGTCTGAATCACATGCATTTCTTCGGACTCAGCTTCAAATAAGCTCCTCGTATCTTTGACAGCACTTGCTCCAAGTTTCGAAGGTGATCCTGGAAGGTGCGCCCCACGATGATGATGTCATCCAAGTAGACCAGGCAGGCGTCTCCAATCAATCACATAAGCACTCGCTCCATCAGTCTCTCAAAAGTAGCCAGAGCGTTGCACAATCCAAAGGGTATGACGTTAAATTGCCACAATCCTTTGCCTGTAGAGAATGCCGTCTTCTCCTTGTCTCGAGGATCTATTTCCACCTTTTAGCCGGTAGCCACTTTTTAGATCTAAGGTAGAAAACCACTTCATCCCCGTCAGCGTATCCAGTATGTCATCGATTCTTGGCAGTGGGTAGCTGTCCTTTTTTGTGATGTCATTTAATCGGCGGTAGTCTACACAGAAGCGCACGCTGCCATCTTTCTTCTTAACTAGCACCACCGGAGAGCACCACGGGCTGGACGAAGGCTCGATTATGCCTTATTTCACCATACCGTCGATCATAGCTTCCACTTCACGTTCTCGTGCCACTGGCACACGTCTCAGGCGCTGGCGAATCGGTGCTTCATTTCCCGTGTTTATTTTGTGCTGGACTAGTGCTGTCTTCCCTATGTCGGCATCACTGGTCGAGAAAATATCGGCGAACCGGTTTAACATCTTCTCAGCCTTGGTCTTCTCTTCTTCTAACAGGGTATTTTGGCAGTCCTCCAAAAGTGAAGACACCTCGAATCGTGCACCCTGAACCTTGGCGCTGGTAGGTTGCTCTTGACATCTACGCATCCAAGCCTCTCCTTCATAGGTGCCCAATTTCGTCCCTTTCTTGAGCAACACTTCCTTGTCACTAGCATACTAGCAAAGATGAAACTTTGGTACCTACCCCTTACCAAGGTTCGTGCAATCTTCCATGAGACATCTTGCTAGACATCAGCTAAAGTGGTGGGTAGTTGTGACAGCAATTTGAAATTGCTCTACATAGAAAAAATAATAAAACAGTTTATTTTAAGTTTATAATAAGTTTAATGAACAAAATAAATAGCTAACAGTAAATACCTGCTGGTTAAGTATTATCTCCAAAAACTGACAGGTATACACAAAATCACACACAATGGATGGATTTGATGTCTCCAAGATCCTTGACATGCAGACATATTTTGAGGAGCGAATGGCTCGGTTTGAGGCAGAGCTTCAAAAGAAACCTCAACAAAGCTCGGGAAGCTTGGCAGATGACTTTGCCATGTTCAAAGCCTTCGTGTTGCAGTCCCTGAAGACATTCTCGCAGCAGCTTGAAGTTGTGGGTCGTGAGGTGGACAAATTAGAAATGAGGAGCCGCCGGAAGATATTATTACTTCATGGTGTCGAGGAATGCAAAGATGAGGTGACAACTCAGGTGGTAGTGGAGACTGTCAAGCAGCGTCTTAAGATGGACACCTTCTCATCTGATGACATACGCCGCTGTCAAAGAATGGCCCCGACGGCAACCGCCATCGCATTACGAGCGTCGACGATCTAGGCAGTATTAAACTTGCAGACGAGGAGGAGCCCGCAGCCAAACCACTTGCACCCAAGACCAAGCGAGCAGCCGCCGCGCAGAAATAGCCCTTTTCACAATTTTCACAATATTCGTTCATCCGTAGGTAATTAGCGTTATACTTATTGTTATTTCACCCTCACTGTCACTTTAATCTCTCGTCGTTTCTCATAAAAAAAATATTATTTTTTACGAATTTGATATAATGTTAATGCCTACTCTGAATATTTTTGTTGTGTTAGTGTATTATTTTATCTTAATTTTATTGTTATATTTGTTAGTATTAAATTTATCTCTTCACATTTGTTATCTTTCTTCGATAATGCATTTAACTGGCGGGTGGACAAAATGAATACGCTTAACGTAGTAACATTTTTATTGTGTATTAAATTATTTATTGATATAGCCTATATAAGTACCATATATTATTATATTTTATTATTATTTTATATATTACTATATTTTATTATTACTATTTTATATTTATATGTCAGTTACAGACTCAATTAGCGACGATGAGAGTTTTCTTACAGCTACGAGCTTTGATGATAGCTTTACTAGTATACCGTCTCTGGGAGACACTCTCCAATCACAGTTTTCAGCCGTACCCAAGAACTTTAATGTAGTCCATTTAAATGCACAAAGTATTCCAGCCCATTTCCCAGATATGCTGGCCAATTTTGATTGCAAAAACATACATGCAATTCTTATCTCTGAGTCATGGTTGAAACCGTGTCTCTTAACGACTTCTTATTCTCTTCCAGGTTTCCAACTAATTAGGAATGATCGCGCGTTTGGTGGTGGTGGCGGCGTTGCCATATATTTACGTGCTCACATTCCGTATCATGTAGTCACTATGTCATCGCAGCCGCCACCGTCGAATGCTGGCGAGCATCTCTTCTTAGAAGTGGAACTCCATCATACAAAAGTGTTGCTTGGCGTATATTTCTCTCCTTCGTGTCGTATAAATTTCTTTTCTTCCTTCAAGCAAATCCTGGAAAATCTTAATCCATCTTATGATTATTCCATTATTATGGGAGATTTTAATACCTGTCTCTTTAAACGTGATTCTCGAACTACCTCTTTTCGTCGTGTTACAGAATCCTGTAATATGACTATATTAAACCTTAATGCGACACATCACTTTCCTAATTCTGTTCCTTCTCTACTAGACCTCATCTTAGTTTCTTCTCCTTATTTCGTTTACAGGCATGGTCAATGCTCTGCCGATGCATTTTCCTACCATGACCTTATCTATCTCTCTTACAAAATACGCCCACCTAAAGCGAAGCCGACGATAGTTTTACAGCGCAATTTTGGTGGCATGGTGCTTAACGAACTGCGTAAGGATGCTGCCAAAATAGACTGGGAACCACTGTTGTCCACCGAATGCGTGGACACTAAGGTGCAGATTCTGACAACCAATCTCATTAAGCTTTATGACGTTCATGCCCCAATTCGCGCTATAAAATTAAAACATTTGCCCGCACCTTGGCTTACTGAGGACACAAAGAAGATCATGACAAAAAAAGCTGCAGCAAAGACAAAAGTAAAGCACAGGCCAACTCCTTCAAACATGGAAAATTATGTGGCTATAAGAAATCACTGCAATAAGGTGTGTAGGAAAGCACAACGCCAACATATACATAAATCCGTTGAAAACGGTGATCCAGCAAAGGTCTGGAAATTTCTCAACACTTTAGGAGTTGGTAAGACTAGGCACCAATCTATCCCAAACAATATAAATCTCGATTCTCTCAATGCTCATTTCTCTTCTTCTCCCAAATTTGATGGAAATGTTAAAAATAACATATTACAATATCTTTCATCCTTACCAACCCCAGATTATTCTCCTTTTGTCTTCTCGCAATTCACCGATTGTGATGTTAAGAAGAGTATTATGGCAATTGCGTCCAATGCAGTCGGTGATGACTGTATCAGCAGGAAACATTTTAAACCAGTCCATTATCCGTGGCATCTTTCCGTCAGCGTGGAAAGATGCACTTATAATTCCCCTACCTAAAAAACCTAAACCTTGTTCCTTTTCAGATTACCGTCCCATATCCTTACTACCTTTCCTGTTGAAAGTCCTTGAACGCCTAATCCACACTCAACTCAGTTCCTTTCTCCATAAAAATTCGCTCCTTAATCCTTACCAATCTGGTTTCCGTCCCGGCCACATTACCGTCACTGCATTGGTACACATCACTGATGACATTCGGCGAGGTATGGATTGTGGAAATCTAACGGTTATGTCCTTGCTCGATTTTAGCAATGCTTTTAACACCGTGGATTTTCACATTATACTCGGCATTCTCCGCTCTCTTAACATATCTCTAACGGCAATTGACTGGTTTCATAGTTACCTGTTTGGTCGCCGGCAACGTATACGCATTGAAGACTCTTATTCCACTTGGTCTAACACGAATGCCAGGGTACCACAGGGTGGCGTGCTATCTCCGTTACTCTTCACGATTTTCATTAATTCTATCTCTAACCAACTACTTTCATCCTACCACCTTTACGCAGATGATTTACAGATTTACACGCAAGCCCCCTTAGATGAGTTACCAGATGCGTGTAGAACCATTAGCACAGATTTGGCCCGGATCTGCGAGTGGACCAAGAAATATGGACTGATGGTGAATCCTGATAAAACTCAGTTAATTATTATTGGTAGCCCAAGAATGACTGCAAAAATTAACTGGTCCGATCTACCACTAATTAGTTTTGACGGAAAAGATCTCCTTTATACTAAGAAGCTTAAAAATCTGGGGCTCTACCTTGATGAGAGTCTATCCTGGGTACCACAAATACAGGAGGTGAGTCGCAGACTATTTGCATCAGCCGGATCTCTGCGTAGACTACGCAACTTTCTTCCGACTGCTACTAAAATTGCGCTTGCACAATCGCTGTTGTTGCCTATTCTCGACTACGCTGATGTCAGCTATCTTGACCCCACGGAGGAGCAGCAAGACAAACTTGAGTGCCTTCAAAACTTCTGTATATGATTTATATTTGGATTACGCAAATATGATCATGTCTCAGAATTTCGCAACAGACTCAAGTGGCTCCCAATTCGTCTTCGCAGGAATACTCACATTCTTACATTACTTTATAATGTTTTATTTAATCCCAGTACTCCCTTTTATCTCAAAGAACGTTTTAAGTTCGTTCATGACACGCATATAAGGTCCTTGAGGTCGTCTGAGAATTTGACCCTGGCGATGCCAATCCATTCTAGCAATTACTATGGAAAATCCTTTTCAATTCAAGCTGCACGCCTGTGGAATGGATTGCCACTAGAAATTCGTAAAGCCAAATCGCTTAACTTTTTTAAGTGTATGTTAAAAAAACACTACCTGTCAATGTAATACCAATCATTATAAGTATTGTTAATTTATCGTATATTGTATAGCTGTCGTTCTAGAAGTGCACTGCTTCCTTATATATAATCATATTTTATTTATAATATGTATTGTATCATATAGTACCTATACATATGTATGTTATAGTAGTATAATATAGTATGTATTTATGCAAGTATATGTGTATATATTTAGGTACTTATTTATGAATATTATATATTACCGACGCTACACCATCAATGAACATGACTATTAACTTACATCATTTCTGTCCAACCGCGGTTACCTGGAAGAGATCGCTCTATTAGCGATAAGGCCGCCAATTGCACACTAGTTTTAAGTTATATATGTACTTATGTAAATACTTTGTTTGTTTTGGTGTTCAATAAAGTGTAATCTATCTATCTATCTTCCTCCAGGCCTTCGATAAGTACGCAGCGGTTCTCTCGACCCTGAAATTTCAAAAAAAGAATTCCCTGGTAAAAAAACTTGTACAACCGTTTTCGACCGCGGTTGAAGCGTGATATTCTTCAGGCAGTACACTTTTCCTGGGCCTCAAGTCTGCTATTTTAAACACATTCGTCATTCCAACACGATCCCATTGTCATTTTGACAAAAGTTCGTAGTCTGGTAATTCATCATGATAGTTCAGTGATCGATCAGTGGTCTCGTAATTGAATGGTGGCAGAATGGCATTGTTGTATTGCCATAGATAAAAAAAAACATTAGAAGAAATGATTTTTGAAAAACTACCATGAAATTTGATCATTTTTCATGCCAGATTTCATTTATATATTTTTTAAATAGTCATTACTAGTGTTATAAGCACTCTAACGTTGTATTAAAGTTCGTAAATAGCAAAAAAACAATGAATTTAACCATTCAACTCAATAATATTTGTTCTGTTTAGCTGTCAAAGTCAAATCATGTTTTGACGTAAGAACTGTCAAAAGTTCAAAACTCATACATTTTTGTAAACAAATTAAGAAAGTCCTAGTTTGTTATATTTCTCAATAATCTCAATGCACTGCGTTGAATTGTTAAATACCGAGTAGCTCGTATGTTTCTCTTAGAGCCAAAACGAAGATATCAATGGAAAATGCTTTATGGATAACAAATCCCAAAGGAAATGATACAGCAAGGTTATGCAGTTCACACCTCAAAGAAAAGTGATTATATCGACAGGAGTAAATACTATAATTAAAGATAGCGAGTTAACTACTAAAGGTGTTTATATTCGAAGAAGAATTGGCATAACCAAAACATAAAATATTGAAGATTGAGTTAGATCATAGATACATTCCTATTACAATTAAAATATTATTTGTGTTTCATGTGTTGTAACTGTATCAAGAAGGAAAATAAAACTCATAATTATGTGTTATTATTAACAATGTTGTTTTATTAAAGATAAATAATTTCTGTATGTACATGAATTTATTAAGAATTATTGGTTCCAATTATAGACACAAAAATTGAACACTATTCTCATATACTTACTAACTATTATAAATCTTCACTTTTGCATCTACTAGCAAAGCAACTTTCTTCATACTGGCTTTGCAGAATCCTCACATATATGTATGTCTCAAACAGATGGATATAAGTGGTCACAAAACTCATAAAGAAGTTGCCCGTTTGCTTGAATTTTGTATCTGTAAGAGAGATAAGTAAATATTTATAAACACACCACTCATTACATCATATTCTTTTATACTAAGATCTTTTATACTATGCAATTAATTTAAAAACACTTTTCATCATAATTCAGACATTCTTTAATTGAATTATGTAGGTACTTAAATTCTTTACAAGACTCCATAAAATGTAGGTAGAATATATTGATAAATTAGGAACATTATATAAAGCCTGGTCACTATCTAGTCATCATTAACATAACTGTTCCTGTCAGGTAGGTATGGCAATATTAAAAAGCAGGAAGATCTTATTGTACTAATACTTCAAACTATCACATAGGTATGACATTATCATTTATTACCAAACCACTGCTGGTCACTATCTATATTCATATCATTATCTACTACTAACACTTCCATTCCCAATGTGTAATAAAACATTACTCTTTTTTTAAACTCCGTCACTCAGATGAACTAAGTTCATCTGAGCTCTGCCATAGTTGGGTTAAAAGCACAGCTACAACGTTTGAAAATATTATTTAATTTCCTGTTTCTTATGTTTGGAATATGAGTATTTAGCTTTGACGTCCTTGTATATTTCGGAAGGCAGAATGTACATGTATAATTTGATGTTCAAGTAGACACTTGAACATCAAATTTGGAAAACCACAATCTGAACTAGGCGAACTATGATATTCCTTTCCATTTAATATATTGATGGTATATTTTATATAATGCCTCTGTAGCTTCTTTAGTGGGCTGCGACACAGTAATTGGCGAAATGTCATGGAGGGCACCCTGTCCAATCAAGGTCTGGTAAGATCCTGATGCGTAAAATGAGTGCTACCAGAATCAGCAATAAAAATATAACATTAATTAATCAATTTCTTCTTTATAGGAATAGAATAATAAATCAATATTAACTTTAGTTTTCTCACCTTTATTTCTGCCGATACCCTATCGTTTTGACGCGGTCTGGCCTTAAGGGGAATGAGTTTTTGAAATAACTCCCTTACTGAATCCTTTCCTCTCTAAGATGAAACGTTTTTACAAATTTCGCCTCGGGAATATCCGTAAAAGGGTTTGTAGTCATCCTCGTTAAGCGACGGGCTTGTTAGTTAGCTCGAGAATATTAGTTCGCAGTTAATACATTATCTCTTTTTTGTAGTACATTAAACTTTTTGATTGTCTATCACTATGTTTCACAAGCAAACACTAGACAAAAGCAATGATTGCACGATGGCGTTACGATGGTAGGTCACTGATCAAAAGAACTGTCAAAATATTACCAGACTACCGCATACGTCAGTCATCGATTTGTCATTATGTACGAGACTACCAATCTATGCCATGTCTTTCAATGGAGTGTCAGTGGTTGACCATCGGAAAATCATAATGACACCATTGTTACAGTAGACTACCAAACTTGTCAAAATCAACAATTATGAAGTCAGTGATTGACCATTATGGCACTATTGTAATAACAGACTTGAGGCCCTGAAGTTGCACCTTCCATGAAGACATCTTACCAGACACACTTCAACACTCCCTGCCCGTCCAGCATACGCACCACGAGAAAATTATCTCTACACGTTTACTCGTGTTTATGACGATTATCTCTATTAACTCGCTGACTCTAACATGGTTACACACACGATTCGACTCGTTATGTCAAATGTAGATATAATAGTCGTTTTTACTTATCTGTGGCATTTCTCTCGACGAATCCTAACATGACGGCCCAGTAATACTCGATTAAGACAAATTTTGACAACTAAAATAGTAATAATAGTCGTCAATGCTTTCATACGTCGAGAACTACACGAGCAACTAAAAATATTTCTTTAAAACAACAAAGAAAATGGCAGTCCCTTATTATAATTATTTAATAACCTTATATGCTTATATGAAGGGCGCCACGCGAGAAAAGTGCAAAGAAAGCGAATTAGGGATCTCTGTGACCCTTTTACGTTGAACGACAGAGAATTCCAGTTGCTTTGGAGTATAACAAAACCAATGGCTCTGTTTCTCATAGAAAGGCTTGCCACGGATCTCGAGCCTCATTCAGATGGCCTGCCTGTCTATTTAAAGATAAGTTAATATCATTATTATCGAAGCTGCGCATGGGACCTCATTCTTATTCAACACAGTAACAATTGTTAATACTTTGTAGGTATTGACATCAGTTTCGAATTAAAACTAGGTAGGTAATCAACTTTTCAATTAAACAATACAATATACAAATGTCAAATAGTAGGTACATAATATGATAAACTATAGAGGTGGATACAAGTCTTTTGAGCCATTTGAGCACAAATTGAATGAACTAAACCGGTGTGGTCACATTAATATATGCCGTAATTGACATTCTATGTTTCAAAGGGCAACATCGGTTACTCGTGCAACGAGAGCGAATTCTTCGACGTGAAGCTTGTCTATCATGGCGCGCATGTTAAAGAAAACGAGATATTAACCGATAACGACAATATTTCTTCATTCGCGCGTGTGATATCTCGTGGTGCGTATCCTAGGCGGGCTGGTTAACATCGATCTCGCAGCGATACTTCCGCATGAAGTCTAGGCCCAAGATGCAGTCGTCCACTATATCGGCCACGATGACTTTGTGACGGTAAACTTTGTTGCCTAGCTTCAGATCCACCTCCATTTCACCTCGGACGGTTATGTGCTGACTTTCGCCGTCGATGATCAGGCTGTTCCCGTCACATGATTGCGAGATCGAGATACTTGGGGCTCTTCCATTACCAGCCAGCACCCGCCCCGCAGTCCTGGCTTCTACTAGTTTCCCTGCTCTCGCTGCCTGGCAGGCACATCAAGCGACCCCTTTGGTGGAGACAGGGTGTCACCAGGCTGCCTACGCTTTGGGCAGCTCAAGCGGATATGGCCTCTTTCTCCGCAGTTGTAGCACCGAGGTGACGACACAACTTCCCTGATGCGGTGACCTCGATCGTCGCGTCGTACTGCTTCCACCTCCAGAGCGTGGGCCAAGGCGTCCTTGAGGTCCTTGAAGTGACCAAGCCTCACTGCTGCTCTTACCTCCAGATCCCGGATCCCATCCGTAAACGCATGTACGAGGTTCCCGTCAATAAGCGCAGGCGACGACTGGTATGCCTTCCTGATCAGCTTTTCCACCTCTAGAGCCCACTGCTGCAGAGTTTCTCTGGTGCGTTGTATCCTGTCCTTCAGCTGAGCACGATAAGCGTGTTCTAGGTGCGCATCAGCGTATCTCGCCTCCAGGAGCTTTTCGTAGGTGACGTCTTGCCCGAGTGCCTCCAACACTGTCAAGGCCCGGTCGCGAAGGCCCAAGGTTAGAGCGGTTAAGGCCTGTTCTTTGGTCCATCCATTCGATCGCATCACAGCCTCGAACTGGATCTTGTATGCCGACCATGATGACGAGCCATCATATGGTGGAACCTTAAACCCACGGGGCGAGGGCGCTACAGCCGCTGATGTCACTTCCAGCCTACGCAATTTCTTCTCCACTTCAGCAACACAGGTCTCGTGGTGGTCATGTACACGCTTCTCAATGTCGCTGATTCGGGCCACGTTCTGCTTGAGTTCCTCCTTGACCGCCTTCAAGTCCTTCCCCACTGCGGCGCTGAGGTCCTTCATGAGCACCAGCTGTTACTCCAGACGGCGGGCGTGCTCCTCCTTGTCACGCTGCAGCTGTTCCTCTAGGCGGCGCGCGTGCTCCTCTTGACGGCGAGCCTGCTCCTCCTTGTCGCGCTGTAGCTGTTCCTCCATGCGGCGCGCGTGCTCCTCTTGACGACGAGCTTGCTCCTCCTGACGGCGGGCCTGCTCCTCTTGACGGCGGGCCTGCTCCTGCATGAACGCCATCAGAGCCGCGATGTCGGGCACCGTCACGGAGTGTGTTGCGCTTGCAGGCTCCACTGCAGCCGCGGAGTCGCCTGGTCAACCAGACGATGGAGAAGGAACGTCTCCGAAGCGTCTCTGGTCCAGGTCTTGCTGGCGCTGGTTCCTGGTACGCACTCCTTCAGTTTCTTCCTTCGGCATGACCGGCATAATTTATCCCTTTCTTCTGACAGCAATTTGTTACGAGCTGGGGTTCGGTGATAAATTAAATTCCTATGCCACTAAAACTGCACTTTATTTTACACACTTATACACACTTAATTTCCAACACTAATATAACACTATTTCATACTACTAGAAAACACTTCCAACTTCCTTAATCTTCGCACTCTTTCGCTTCTTGATCGCTTTCAGTATTCAACTGTAACTGTGTGAACTCGCTCGTCCGCGCGGTATTTGTACCGGCCGGATAACAAACTAGTTCATTCTAGATTCTAGACATTTCTGAAATATTCTTGTAACAGTCGGGAACAGTCGATACAGCAACGCCATCTAGTAGAGAGTAGATGAAATACCTTTAAACCACCGATACATCCAATCTCTTCTAGTTCTCTCATTCACCGATAGATGGCGTTATTTTCAATTATCGCCATCCGTAACAGTATGTTTAATTGTATTGTTTAATTATAAGGCGTGAAACTTTAAATAAAAATAAATTAAAAAATAAAAATTTTATTTATTTGACTGACATTTTATTGATTTTGGTAGCGCCATCCACCTTCTTATCGATAACTAATTACATCAACGTCAATCGTTCTTCGCTTGCTTGTCCAATGCAAGCGATGCCTTTTGTTTCCGTCCCTGTCTATCCAATTCCCTAGAAGGGGCACGCCTCTCGCGGATTGGTCGCCGCGTTCATCGACGCGAGAAACAGTCTAGATTAATCCGTGTCGCGACGAAGACAAATCGCACCGCCATATTTTTACCGCTCCCGCTTTATACCAAAACTCAACAAACCGCCCGCGAGTGAAGTGATTGTGTAGTGGAGTGATTCAATGCAGCTTCAGGATTCTCGAAGACACTAGGAGGCTGCCATTTGCAAGGAAAGAGGACTGACGTACAAGGTAAGGCGTGTTCCCACAACCCGTCTATTCGTCTCCTATCCTTTCCATTTTTCAATGTGTCAGTTTCAATGGCGCGGCCACGTTCAAACCCTTATAACTTTTTAACCATAGCTTTGACAATTTATGGTTTTGGGAGTCTACTTTTACAATTAAAAAAAAAAATCGTCTTGGCCGCGCCATCGAAACGGGACACATCTTAGATTAGTATGCCGCTGCGTCGGCGAAACATGTGAAACTTAACTAGGTATTTGTAACAGCTTTTAACCATGTATCTTGCAAATAAATTGATTTGAATTTGTGTCTCTGCCTACCCATTCAGGGATAAAAGGCGTGAAGTTACGTTTTGTCGTTTTTTTTTCAATCACAAGGTATTACAATAATTATGGTCGAATTATTTAATTATAATTATATTTCATTATTATATGATCGTATTGTAAACAGAAGATATCGTCTCATTTTGTGTCATTAAATAATAATTAATTTTTAGTCAATATATTGTGAAATTTTTGAAAATCGGGCTGATTTTATTTTACTGGAAGGGTTATATTATTTCCTCAGTCGCGTCTAGAGAAATAAAATATGGCAGAACCAAGTTTGCCGTTTAGCTAGTCTATACATATAAGTAAAAATAAATAAAATTGGAGTGTCTGTCTGTTTGTAATATTAAAATAACAGCTTTTTACTAAATGCACATGGATGTATACACGGTACATATACCAAATTTAAATTTTTTATAGTTTTTGTCTTTCTGTCTGTTTGTTCTCGCTAAAGTCTGGAACGGCTGGGCCGATCTTGACGGGACGTTCACTGGCGGATAGCTGATGTACCAAGGAGTAACTTAGGCTATAAATTAACCGAGTACGCGAAGTAGTTACCCTTGCTTTGCGAACGTGGCAGTAAATGTAAATGTAGAAGCTCTTAGTAATTTTTTTATATGCTCACGCCTGTATCCCCGAAGGGGTAGGCAGAGGTGTAATATTACACCCACATTTCGCCATGAATTTCTTAGCTCCCACGTAATAGGGGAGGGCGAGCCTATTGCCGTTACCGGGCACATCACCAGACTCCGTGCTGCTACTGAGAATTTAGGATAACCCAGTAACACTTTGCCCAACCCTGGAATCGAACCCGGGACCTCCGATCAGCAGTCGCATACGCTATCCACTGGACCACGGAGGCAGTCTTAGTAATTATTTTTTTAATTTGACGTTCATAAGTGTCACTTTGTGATTTAAATGAATAAAGACTTTTTGACTTTTTGACTTTCAAAGGATTTTGACTTTGACTTAGTTCCCTCAGGACGCGGGTGAAACCGCGGGAAACAGCTAGTATTTTATATAAATTTGTATTTTTTTCACTTACAGTCTAGGTAATTATTATATATCTTTGTGTAATAATATAATAAATATGTTAAAATAATAATAGTTAATAGGACAAAGGAAACACTACGAATATGTTTTTGAATGTTAATTTTTAACATATGTGTGTTAATGTATCGCTAATCAGTTATTAGCAAATATTTACAACAAAACAATATTATAGATAATAGTCAACATGGGTTCCTAAAAGGAAAAAGTACAGGTACATTATTAGGAAAGTTTACTGACGAAATTAATAAATATTTAGAACATAAAAAAATGGTTGTAATAATAATGTTCGACTATAAAAAAGCATTTGATACCCTCCAAAAACAAACCCTTCTTAATGCGATGGAGGAGTGCGGCGTGGGAGAACCACTGAACCAATGGTTCAGAGATTACCTCACGGGGCGCTCCTGCCGTATTAAGGTGGGTGAAACACTCAGTGACGGGATGCTGGTGCGCAGCGGGGTGCCCCAAGGATCGGTAACTGGTCCTATTTGTTACCTAATGCACGTAAACAGCTTGTGTGGAGTGCTGCGGCATTGCTCGGCATACATGTTCACAGACGACCTGTGCGTGCTGGGTGCTGCACTGACATATACAGAACTATCCAATTAGTTCAACAGGATTTAGATGCAGTCGTTAAATGGTCGCACGACAACGGGATAATTCTAAATTCAGAAAAAAACAAATGTTTAATCGTTCGCTCACCATATTTACAGCTTAATGTCTCTCCAACTAATTTGTTCACGCATGAATACATATGTCTACATAACAACTTAGTAGCCTGCAATTGTAAACCTATAGAAACTGTAAAATCTGTTACATATTTGGGTGTAAAAATAGATCAAAGCTTCTCTTCATCTCAACATATAGATTTTATTTGCTGTAAATTAAGAATATTACTAAGTAAGTTCTATCACTTAAGTTACAAGGTTCCTATTAATATTTTAAGGTGTCTATATTTAACTCTAGTCGAATCAGTGATAAGTTATGCTCTGGATACTTATGGACTAACGTTTAAAACTTTTATAGATAAATTAGAATCACTACAAATACGATTTCTTAAATTACTAGTAACAGAAAAAACAAAAGAGCATTGTAAGGGCGACTACCGGAAATTATTCAAAATATGTAACATCCTACCAGTAAGTATGAAACATAAATATCTTCTGTTATTAAATCAACACGGTAAAAACGAGCATAACCTATCACTGGTTACCAATATGCATAACACACTACGGCGACAGAACATTGAAAAAACGTGTACCATATCTGTTGAACAGATTGCCCGCGGACATCAGACATGAAAACGATAAAATTAAATTTAAACAAAAACTAAAAAAATATTTGTTAAATAACATTTGTTAAAATATGTATGTAAAACAGTATTATGGCTCTTCCACAGTCAAACCGCTAAACCGGTTTTGTGGAGCACTACTTTAATAATATATGTATTGTAAAACTATAATAAATAAATAAATAATAAATAAATAAAATAACTGTTAGAATGACTTTCTTTTTTAAGACGTGCTACGTCGGTGGCGTCGCAAACGCCTAAAGTTGAAACGGTTTAAGATGGTCACAATCGGTGGATTATTATAAGTTAGCCATGAGCTACGATAGTCCTGAGAGCCAATGGTAACGCTAACCGAATCAGAATCTCCAGAAGTTGGTAAGCAGTCTAGGGAAAACCATATATAGCTTCTTGGAAGCTCACGTACAATCCCACGAAAATTGTATATATCCTTATCATAAGTATTTCTATATTGGTTAGAATGCAGCCTCAGTATCAATACAGGTACTTTTGTTACTTCTGAGGGAGCAAATGGAAAATATATTTTTAGATGAGGTTTCATTCTAGCAATTAGCTGGTTTATAAGAAATGTTATGCCGGCATCATTCATATCACTTAAATAAGGATATACAGACCACATGAACTCATCGATATTATATTCATAATCATGTTTTAATGACGAACCGTAAATTCTTATGGTTTGTGCCACAGACATTCTTGGATCTGAACGCAGGTAAGTTTTAAAAAAAGTATCACACATTGGATGACTGTTTCGCACATCTGTAATAACAGCCTTTAGCTCGACATCCATCATCATTTTCTCAGGTATTCAAAATTCGCGTAAATCATCATTGACTTGTATTATAACATAAATCAGTCTTTTGGCACAGGCATCAATGTCGCTTTTCATTATTTCACAAATAAACTCCATGGCAAAATATTCTGCGAATGTTTTGTGAATGAAAACTGGTACATTGTCGGATGTTACGTGAGATATAAGACCAGACGTGTCATTACCTACTTCAATGTCTTTAACCATAGCTTTGATATTTGTTGCGTTGAATTGCAAATCTCTGAATTCTTCTACATTTAAATCATCATTGAATAATGTGTTTCTAAAAATCGCGTATGCCCCTACGTTTTTATACCTTATCAAACCATCATTGAATTCCCGTTCATAAGTCTTGTTATGAAATGGTACAGAAATATCCGTATTTAACTTACCTTTAAAAAATACTTCTTTAAGTTTAGTTTCTATAAATGTTTGATATATTACAAATATATTGGATTGTGCTACAACAGAACGTTGATTTATATTGTTTACGCAAGTTAGGACATAATTAGCTATTAAATACAGGAGTAGAGGAGTTCCAAGGAACTTACTGTTTAATACATCGTCATGAAATGGCAAGTTTCTAGGATACGAATTACTATCCTCATCATAACCATCCTCTACAGCTTTTACATAATCATACAAATCAAGACATATTAAACTTACTACAAGAAAATTATGTTTGAAAACCGGAACAGTCGCCAGTCGCCGATTTAGTGCCTCTAAGCGCATCAATATGTTAATTTTGTACGCTTCGTCACTTAGATCTCCCAACTTGTTCTGCCAGAATTTCCATAGATATTGCATGTACTCATCAACATCAAAATAATCTATTTCATAGCCTTTACCTAAAACATCTTCTAAATCACAAAGTATTTCGCTATACGACCTAGTCGTTACCCAAAGTTTCATTTTACGGAAACTATTTTTGATAACTTTTACCACATTAATAACATTTTCTTTATAATCTGGGCATATTTCGTCGAAACCATCAAGTAAATATATTATTTTTGCCTTATAATATAAATCCCAGAATAAACGTATTTCGAATTCAGCCTCCTCATCACACGTATAGTCTATTGAATCATTTGCACAGTCGATATTCTTCGAATTGATATTTATCTTATTTAACAATGTGACATTAGATATAAAATTAAATATCTCTGATGAATTCATTTGGCTCTTGAATGTTTTCGTGTGATCTAGCAGGTTTATTCGAACTATCCAGAACTTTTCGTTGCCTTCGTGCGTTTTATACGTCATGTGGGAGAGTAGGGTCGACTTGCCCATGCCTGGTGCTGATGATATTAGAACTGCGTCTTCTTCGACGTCTAAGAGCGTTCGCACTGTTCGCTTGAATTCAGACCCACGCCCAACGACTCGTCTGTCGATGTACATTGTACTAACTTCTTCGTACTTTGCATCTCGAAGTGATTTTCCTACATGTATAACTTCATCGCGTAGAATCTTATCCAACACGGTGCCTGTTATAAGCTTCTCGGATTCCACGTCCACGAGACTATCTAAACTGACTGGGAATCCTTGGAATATCACCTCAGCGTGCTTTTTAATATCATTTCGCGAGTTTGGTGCAAATTCTGTTAAACACTGATTTTTGTCATTGATTATTGTGGCATCATCCTCGTAATTAAAATATATTTCCATGCATTCATTATGTGTTATGACAATAATATTTTTACCTGATACCGCTTTTGTCAGATCTTTTAATCGGTCTCTTTGTGTACTACACTCTGTGTTACAACATACGACAAGTAGCACCTTTTCGGTACGCTTCATCTCTAAAATCAATGCGGAAAACACATTTTCATCCAGATGTAGCACATACTGCAAGTCAACCACCGAGAAAGAAACATTCCTCAACGTGCGAATGACTTTGATAGTTGTAAGTTTAAGAATATCTGTTTCTATAATGAACTTTGAATATTTCTGTGCCGATGTTTGATTGCCGAAAATGGCTAATTGTTTCAATGGTTGCATTGCATCTTCAGTAAACTCATAATTCATATATTTATTATTCACATTAAACATATTATGGATGGTTGTCATTTGAAGCTCCGTATTGATATTCTTTAGTGTCTCCTCATAAAAGTTTGTTTCATTTGTGAGACATGTCGTGGTCTTCATGTTCTTCTTATCCATCCACCATTCTTGCACTTTGTTATGGTAACACAGGAATATTTGTTCCTTAATTGAATCATCACGTGCATCATTGATTTCATTTTTTAATATTGTTTTAACTCCTCTATGGTCACTCTGCTTTTCCATTACCAAGATTTTGTTTAAAATAGCGTCTACTATATCAGAACAATCGAAAGTAAGCTTAGCCACATTCATTATTGTCTTTACATCAAACCTATACACATGTAGATCTTGTATTTTGTTTTTTTGTATTTCGTGTAATTTATGCCAAATATATCTTGCGTTCGTTTCTAATAACTCAATATCATGTGCGAACATGAGACAGTTGGTGTTTTCGTCATGTATAAGTAAGTTGCCGACTGCACCTCCAAAATTACCGTTCAGTTCTGAAAAGCCATCATCCTCTTTTACTGTGACGAATTTGTACGAATCAATCAAATTAGCTCTCTCGCACAGTTTAGTCATCGCGGTCACCAAATTGTCCAGCCTACGTATTTTTTTATTCTCCCTTTTTACTCCAATGTCAATATTGCCAAATGTGACGGGTACTTTCAATTCAAGAGACATTAGTAAATTCTTCGCTGCAATTGCTCTAGCTTCATCAACTAAAGGCACTGTAACAGGAATTTGTTTCAATTTCTCAAGGTGGCTCGGTCTCGTGACAGAAAAATTTAATTCACATTCAAAATTCAATCTCAGCGCAGATGGTTCAGATAGAAATAAAGAAATATTCTCGTCTACTGCTCGCTGATCAGAACGATCTTTGTCATGTTTAAGATTAATGTGTTTAAGCAATTTTTCTTTAAATTTTTCAAGGACACGGTTGCTTGTTTCAAAGAAATCAAGTTTAAAAGTTAAACACCGCCATTTAATATTGTTTTCATTATTGTCATATCGAACGTCTGAGATATTCACGACGTGTCGCGCCAGAAGGACATGATATCGTAAAATGCATGGATCGCTCATTATGTGCATAGACTTATCGTTCAGGAACTTGGTGAAATGAGCAGCCAATGTTGCTAGCTCTTCTTCTAAGATTTTTGTGTGTAACAGTTCTATCTCTGTTTCGTTGAAAGCTTGAAATATTTTTGAATGTTTGTCACCGGTGAGTAATAAATTATTCAATAAGTTATCATGTTGGTAAGGCCGTTGTTTACTTGAATCATGATAATATTTTGCATTGGTATAAAGAATTAATATACATTCAGCGTTATCGAACTCACCGCTGAAGAAATCATCATTATTTTTGTTACTCGAAAACCTTTCCTTAATCTTAACAATACTTTGACAAGCATCTTGGATTAGATTATATTCTAACAGTGCATTACTATCTTCTTTGTGTTTAGCTTGAATAAATATAAATGTTAGCTTATTTCTAGTTGGTACGTCTAACCTAATGATAATATCGTCGAACGCGCCAATCCCGTCGTAGTTCGACGCCAGATGAAACTGGCGGATATATTCACTATGTAATAATCTGTGGAGTATGAGGCTCAGCAGTTCCGACTCGTATAGGTGTCCCTCTACGTTCGCTGTGCCTGGTCGCTTGGGGTACGACAGAGCGTTCATCACGACGATTCTCCGAGCTCGCTAATGTCTAAGAGTCCCACGGGTTTCGTTTGGTAGGTCGCTGTTACTTTCAGCGTACAACCTTCCTGTAACCAATAGAACGATACATGTCAGTTCCAGTTAACACAGAAAGAACAGAGGGTCTAGTATGTGTTTGCTAACGACTCGTCCGTTTGCGACAATAGCACGCCGCTCACGGTGCTACAGTTGATTACTACTGTTTGACACCACGAGTACACAAAAAATCACGGCGGGCAGGCTCTTTTCGATCATTTTTATTTTTGGATACAGGGTCACAAGAAAACCTAACACAACCTCTTAAGTTTGGCGAGTGGAGGAGAGTTTTTCATAAATCAGTCGATCGTGATATTCGACATGAAGGTCGGCGTCAGTAAAAGTAAAGAACTGTGGCATCCTACCAACAGTCCAAGCTAGAAGTAGACACAGAAACTTCCTCACAAAAACGAAGTCAAATCATTTATTTGTTCAAAGGTTCATTACAAACACTTAAAACAGAATCATACTTTTTTTAAATTAATATAGTTTAGGCCGGTACTTACTAACTGTCCTGAGAAGAAATTCTCTTTTAATACGTGTCAAAAGTATTGAACACTCATACTCATATAATTGTAACAAATTCAAAGTACCTACCTATCGTTTATGGTATCAAACGCTTGAGTTGTTTGCCCAAGTATCCAACACGAGCTTATAAAGATGAATTCTATTCTCTTACTATTTCCTACTAACGTATTTTTCACTTTGCACTTTTCCCAATACAAGTGCCACAATTTGCCACGAACACGCACTGTTGTACTGGCAATATATTTATGATAATGTTCATAAATTCAACATAAGTCACCAAATATGAACACTAATATTATATCTCATAGCGGGATTTAATATTAAACTTCCTGTTTGATAACACCGCACCCCGCACCGGAAACTCTAGATTAACTAATTTCCTCATAATTATATGTAGCTATAATAAGTAGTACTTATCAGAGTTAAATTTATTTAAAATTTATATATTATTATATTTATTAGAATTAAAAAATATACAGGGTGTCACAAGACCCTTCTTTTTTTTTTTTTTTTCGGGTTGGAAAGTCCTCATGGGGTCCCTCCGCCCTGGGGGGTAGGACGAACGGGACTGTCAGACCCTTACTGACTAAAAACCAACCCGTGCTCCTCATGTACCCATGTGTCGGAGGGTAGGGTTTCACCGAAGCATTCCTCGCTACCCCCCGACGGGTATTGGCCCGTCAGATGGTCAGGCGGGCCCCGAACGAAACCCCCTTTGCGGCGGATAAAGGTGATGGGCTCCGCCGCCAAAACACCAAGCGGCCGCAGAGGATAGGGAGGACGGCAACGCAATACCGCATCTCCTCTTCCTCTGCGGCCCCACCGCGACGCAACAATGGTGCGCCCCCATTCGGTCGCGGGAGATAGGGCGCACGGCAACGCAACACCTACACGCCTCTCCTCCCGCGACCGCACCCGACTGCGAGGGACAGACAGAACTGTCCCCCGCACCCGCACTTTGGACGCATCCTACGCAGGCCTCACCCAAGCCCACGTGGAGCGTCCCCTCCCAGGATCCCGCTTAGCTTCACCGTGGGTGTACCTCAAACCCACGGTTACTGAGCCCCCCCACCACGACAAGATGGAGATCCCACTTGGTGTCACAAGACTCATCACCAAGCCGAAGTCTACTCGTTTTGAACATCATGCCAAGTCATACTAAGCAAAAATAAAACTTGGGAAATGATTTTTCTTTTTTTTTCAAAAAAATCTCATTTTTTAAGCCGCAATTAAAATTGTGCGCGTACAATTTTCGAAATACCTACTTATTCATGGGTGCATAGGACTTCCACAGAACAGGTTGGCATGGTAATTGCATCGATTTTGTACCTAATTACAACAATTCCATAGTAACTTTGAGTCTCAATATCTCCTGAACCAGTAATTTTAAGGTATGGTGACGAAGTAAAATATGTTCATAATGATGGCTATAATATGGAGTTTCAGTTTTGGTTAAGGGTCTTTTTGTACCCCCTGTATATTTTATGTTAATTAGTAAATAAATGTATATTTAAGGTATGTAGTATGTAAGTACTTATTAGGTACTAGCTGTATTAGGTACTAGCTGCCGCGGCGCCGCCCGCGAGGATGTCGGTTATCGCGATAAAAACTATCATATTATGTCCTTCCTCAAGTCTGTAATTGATCAAAGAATTTGTTATAAATATTGGTCTCTCAAACAGAAAATCCTGATCATACTGGACAACTACGGCTAAGTCGTCAATTCTGTATATGTTATAGTGCAGATAGGCTCTTATAGTTCCTCATCGGATGTTTCAGATCTTTGATGTTTATAAGTCAACAGAAAATGCTTATCAGACTGAACAAATTTTGCTAAGACGTCAAGTATGCATTTGTTTTAATAAAGCTGGGCTCTGAGTTCCACATCAGATGTTCGAGATCTTCAGATTTTAATTTCGTGCAAGCGATGTGAATTCGAACCCGGGACCCTCTTCGTAGCAGTCCGTCGTTCTCTGCACTAGGCTATCAAAAGTGTAAAATACGTTGAAAGGAAATAGTAAGAGAATCAGAGGCCCAATTTTATTCTCCTAATTATATTTGTTCAAAATGCAGTTTCGATCTAATGTCAGTGTCATACTCATGTCACAAATGGTATTCTCCTAAATTAACTGATATTTTATTATTATTTTATTTATTTAGGTTTATCAACAATTGTTACAGTACTACATACATAATAAACAATTTAACATAATTTCTTAAATGCTAATGGTAGCGCCATCTAACTTTCCATCTAAAACTAATCACATCAACGTCAATCGTTCCACGCTTGCTTGTCTAGTGCGAGCGATACCATGTTTCCGTCCCTGTCTCCCATTCCCTAGAAGGGGCACGCCTTTCGCGGATTGGTCGCCGCGATCGTCGACGCGAGAGACAGTCCAGAACATTCGAGTAGCTAAATACGTGTCCGCCATACCGTACCGCACCGCGTCGCTTCCGCTATAATTATTACCGCTTATACAAAACCGCTCGCGAGTGAAAATGATTTGTGTAGTGGAGTGAATCAAGCAGCTTCATCGCGAAAACACCAGGAGGCTGCCATTTGCAAGGAAAGAGGACTGACGTACAAGGTAAGTGCCCCTCATCCTTAGAGTATCCTATACCCACTCACAATCCTTTTCCATATTCCTCTTCCCTATTCCAATCCTAGGCGACCCAAAACTCGCCATCCTCTAGATACAGTCCATTTTCCTTCTCCAAGTCGCCTAGAACCTACGGTTTCGGTGTAACGCCGAACCATTTTTTTGATCCATACGAGTCGGATTCATTTACGTTTTTATACGTTATATCGCTATACCTAGGCAGTTATAGCACCTAGCTATACTCCTAATCTATTCACATAACCGTCACATGGTTGTTTCCGCCCGCTTCAGTAGGTTTCACTTTTATGTAGCTACCTACTTACTAAATTATTAATTCTGGAACTATCATAGTTGTCTTGTAAATCTCATATTTTAAGCAACTTTTTATTCCACAGCTCTAAAGTGTTGCCTACTTAGCCTACTTAAGTAAAATAATAGGTACATTAGATATTCTTATTTTGTTTCGGTCTCATTAGCTTATACTTACGTAAGCATGTCACAACAAAAGAAGTCCCGCGTGTCGGAAGACAAAGAGATGACAATCTTAGAATCAAAACGCAATATTTTATTTGAGCGCATTCAAAACATATACGAGCGTTCAAAAACGGCCTCTATTTCCGACAGTAATAGGGAGTCATTCCTTAGATTTTGTATGACAGTGGATAATATTCGAACAGATTTTCATAAGTTGTTAGACGATTATAACGCAAGATTACTTTCTATCAATCCTGATGAAAAACCGAACTATCAGGCGTACACCTCATTCGAAGATCTTTATTGTATTATTAAGCGTATACAATCGCAATTGGAGGATAAATGTTCAGCAGAGCCCGATGCCGCGGCCCGCAAGCCGAAATTACCGCCAATCGAGATTATGTCGTTTGACGGAGATATACGAAATTGGCCGTTATTCTATGCGAGTTTTAAGTCTACAGTGCACGATAATGGTTCTCTGACAGATGCTGACAGGTTGTACTATTTAATAGGTAAACTGTCACCGAAGGCCCAGTCCGTATTTGCAGGTGTCACACCCAGTGCTGAGAATTATCAGGTCATATTTCAGTCACTACTTGACAGATATCAAGACACGCGCGTCCTAGCGTCTACCTACTTTGACCAAGCTTTAAATCTTAAACTGTCCGGTGCCGCATCTGTCTCGAATTTCCTTTGCTGTTTATAGATAACTTCGTAACCACGGTTAATTCTCTTAGGAACTTAAAATTAGAAGATCTTTCCGACTTTATGTTGCTTCAACTCGCTTTAAAAAAGTTTGACACTGATACAATTCGCGCATTCGAGGTGACGGAACGCAATAATAAAATACCTACACTAGATAGTTTTATTTCGTTCATCAAAGATCAGTGTCGAATATTTCATAATACACAGTCTAGTTCACCTAGCCCGTTTAACACTAACAGCAACAAACAAAGGTTGAATAAATCGCGAAATAGTAATAATAACTCGGTCCCTAATCCACAATCTTACGTAACATGCTCGGAATCTAATAGTAATAATTCACAGAAGTGTCTGTGCAGTAATATAGTGCACGACCATTTCTATAAGTGTCCCACCTTTAGTAATTTAAATCCAACCGCTCGTTTTAAATGCGTAAAAGATAACAAAGCTTGCATTAACTGCTTAAGCATAAAACATAAAACAAGTAATTGTTCTAGTAAGACAAAGTGTCGCTTATGCAATCAAAAACATCATTCTTTGCTTCACTTCGATAAAGGTAACCCGTTGTCAAGCCAAGCCGCTAACCTTGACACACGTCGCAGGTGCAGGCTACGATAACTGCGCCTCAGACGATTCAGAATGAGATATCGTTGTGTACGACATCCATTGCGCGGGCGGCACGCACGCGCGGACGGCCTTCGCGCGCTTGTAGTGATCAGAGCAGTGCTAGGCCGCGATGCGCAAGTTATCGTATATGATGTTAATGGGTCGCCGCACATGGTACGTTGTCTGCTAGATAGCTCGTCTCAGACCAATTTAATAACGTTTGAGTTGTTCAAACGCCTCGGATTGTGGAATAACTTTAAAAATACGAACTCAATAGTCCGAGGGATCGGCGGTTCAGAAAAACATTGCAAGGGTTCCGTAGATATTAAAATACATTCGCGTTTTGATGGAGACATTAATTTTAACATTTCTTCGCTTATCGTGGAGCGTATTACGGACACATTGCCAAACGCTAATGTGGACGTATCGCTTCTCACACACCTCGAGTCATTGCCGCTGGCAGACTCGGAGTTTGCGAATCCGGCAGACATTGATGTTTTGATCGGAGCCGCAATATTCCCGCACTTGCTACTAACTAAAGTGGTACGTAGTGAGCAAAATAACTTACCGCCCGCTATTGAGACGGTATTTGGGTATGTGATTATGGGTACCGTACCTACATTACATACTTCTCAATACGTTACGTCTTGCTGTTGTTCTGTTCTTCAAGAAAATAATATTGATTCTCTTCTCAAGCGATTTTGGGAGCTTGAAGAGGTTACCGCACCGCCCTCGATGAGCCGTAAAGATCTCGAGTGTGAAGAACATTTCCGCGCTACCACTGTTCGTGACGATAGTGGCAGATACGTTGTGGCGTTGCCATTCTGTGGTGACCCTTATTCGTTAGGCGACTCGTACGCTGTTGCGCTCAGACGTTTCCATTGTTTGGAACGTAACCTTGATGCATCACTTAAGTTACGCAGCGCCTATAATGACGTCATTCGTGACTACATAGATAAAGGTTTTTGAGTGTAGTTGTAAATAACGAGGGCAACTCTCTACCCTCATATTATATCCCGCATCACGGCGTAGTTCGCGAAGATAAAACCTCTACTAAACTTCGTGTGGTTTTAGACGCTAGTTGTAAGACTACATCGGGTCAGTAGATTAATGACATTTTGCATGCCAGCCCCAATCTACAGGGTGATTTATTTAACATCATAATAAAGTTTCGTCTTTTCCAAATCGCTCTGTCAGCTGATTGCCGCCAAATGTTTCTCAATAGCGGCGTTCGCGAATCTGACCGGAGATTTCAACGGATCTTTTATCGTTTTGACAAGAAAGAACCTTTATCTGTGTATCAGTTCAATCGTGTTTGTTTTGGACTCAAGTCTAGCCCATATCACGCGTTACGAGTTGTTCGCCAGTTGATCGCTGATGAAGGCGATCACTTTTTCGCAGCAGCGGCTGTTGCCACTTCCGCTTTGTACATGGATGACATTGCCTGTAGTGTCATATCCGCTCCGCTAGCAATTTCGCTTTGTGAAGAGCTTATTCAGCTTTTCAAGCGAGGCCAGTTTGATCTTGTCAAATGGACAAGCAACTCTAAGGAGGTTCTCGCAAGCATACCAGATTCTCATAAAAGCTTCTCCAGACATTGAGTTTGAGAAGTCTGTACCGCATAAGGTTCTCGGTTTACGCTAGGACAAATCCTGCGATAGTTTTCGGTTTGACGTCTCACCACCAGATGATAAGTGCACCAAACGCACTATGCTATCCACAGTGGCTCGACTATGGGACATAATGGGTTTTGTGGCTCCCACAATTTTGTACGCCAAGCTCTTGATCAAAGAGCTTTGGCTATCAAAGTGTGAGTGGGATGAAACACCCCCTGACCATATTGTCGCCGCTTGGCGCCAGTTTTGTATTGAGCTTACCGCGCTCAATCAAATTACTATTCCGCGTCATCTTGGGTTGGTAGATGGATGTACCATCAACTTAATAGGTTTCGCTGACGCCAGCGAGCGTGCTTACGGCGGAGTCGTATATCTGCAAGTCCGCATTGGTTCTAACTACTCGGTGCAGTTAGTTTGTGCCAAGTCTAAGGTCTCGCCTGTTAAAACCATTTCGGTTGCGAGACTGGAGTTTTGCGCGGCCCTTCTGCTGTCTCAGTTGCTCCGCAAGGTTCAAGACACAGTTTTGCCCCACTACCCCATTAATAAAATATACGCATTTTCCGACTCCAAAGTAGTGCTCGCTTGGATTCATTCTTCTCCTCATCGCTGGCAGACTTTTGTCGCCAACCGCGTTAGCAAATTGATTGAACTGGTTCCTGCTACTTGTTTCAATCACGTCGCGGGTATTGAGAACCCCGCAGATTGCTTATCTCGTGGTGTCACTCCACTTAATCTTCTGCATCATCCATTGTCGCATCGTGGACCTTCTTGGATTTCCCATGATCCATCAGAATGGCCCATGCAACCCTTTGACCACAGTGCAGAAGACGAAGATGTACCCGAACGGAAGTCTGTTTCTTATCCCGTGATTGCTGAGGTTGCGGAGTCTCCCATATATGCACTCGCACTACGCATGTCATCGTGGTCTAAGTTACTCCGCGCCATCGTTTATGTCTATAGGTTTCTTAGGCACTTACCTAATGAGACTTTTGTATCAAGTACTGATATCAAATTCGCAGAATGTAAGTTACTACGAGCTGTACAGGCTGTTCATTTTAGTAACGACATTCAAAATTTTAAAGACAATGTACCTTGTTATCCCGCTATCCTTAGACTCAAGCCGTTTCTCGATGAACACGGCGTCATACGCGTTGGGGGTCGTCTGTCAAATTCGGATGAACCTTATAACTACAAACATCCTTGTATTCTGCCGCGACATGATCATGTTGTCGACCTTCTTGTTGATTTTTATCACAAGAAACACCTCCATGCCGGTCCAGAGTTGCTTATGTCCTTACTTAGGCATAAGTATTGGATTTTAGCCGCTCGACGAATAATTCGTCACAGAATACATAAATGTAACGTCTGTTTCAAATTTCGTCCGCGTCCGACTTTCCCTCCCATGGCCGATCTCCCTAGCCAGCGCGTCAACCAGGTTGCTAAAGCGTTTACACACACCGGTTGTGATTACGCAGGACCACTGCAGTATACGCCAGTGCGTGGTCGAGGTGTTAAGAGCCGTAAAGCCTGGCTATGTATTTTTACATGCTTAACGACGCGCGCTACGCATATTGAAGTTGCGACAGATTAAAGCACGGTGTTATTCCTGGCAGCCCTTAAACGATTTCTCTCACGGCGCGGCCCTATACAGTGTTTGTACACGGATAACGGCACTTATTTTGTGGGCGCAAGCTCTTATTTACGCGACCTTTATAAGTTTCTCAGGGAAGAATATCGTACTCGTCTTCAGGAAGAACTTTCCATAAATCATATTGACTGGAAGTTTATTCCACCAGCATCACCACATTTCGGTGGATGTTGGGAAAGCATGGTCAAAGTAATTAAAACGCATCTCTTCAAGGTTATAGGTCAACAGATCCTCTCTTACGAAGAGCTTTTAACTGTCCTTGCACAAGTCGAGGCACTGATCAACTCGCGTCCGCTCACGGCATTGAGTAGTGACCCTGCAGAACCATCCGCGTTAAGCCCTGCACATTTTCTGAACACAGTGCCATTATCGTCATTTCCGGCTCCTGAAGCAGACTCTTCAAGCTTGCTCCAGAGACATGCTCTGCTGGATAAACTCGTGCAGTCGTTCTGGCGGCGCTGGCGTGCGGAATATCTACACCAGCTGCAGGCTAGATCCAAGTGGAATAGTCCTGCATCCCCTATACAGGAGGGTACGTTGGTCGTCATAATACACGATAATGCTCCGCCGCTTTCATGGCCGTTAGCCATCGTAGAGAAATTGCATACTTCCAAGGACGGTACAACCCGCGTTTTTACCGTGAAAACCGCTAAGGGGAGCTACGTGCGCCCTGTTGTACGTCTCTGTCCGCTTCCAACTCAGTGAGATCTAGCCTGAAGTTGGATCTACCTCTTAGTTTAAGTATTTAGTTAGTAGTTTTCGCTATTATTGCGTTTGTAGTTTTCGCTAAAGTTAATTTAGATTAATTTTATTATCATATCGCTGTCTTAGCCTATTGATGGGTTATGCGGTAGTACACCCAACATAGCTAAGTTCAATTCTATTTCTTTAAAGGCAACCCTTTAGCGCCGGGGGGATATGGTAGCGCCATCTACCTTTCCATCTAAAACTAATCACATCAACGTCAATCGTTCCACGCTTGCTTGTCTAGTGCGAGCGATACCATGTTTCCGTCCCTGTCTCCCATTCCCTAGAAGGGGCACGCCTTTCGCGGATTGGTCGCCGCGATCGTCGACGCGAGAGACAGTCCAGAACATTCGAGTGGCTAAATACGTGTCCGCCATACCGTACCGCACCGCGCCGCTTCCGCTATAATTATTACCGCTTATACAAAACCGCTCGCGAGTGAAAGTGATTTGTGTAGTGGAGTGAATCAAGCAGCTTCATCGCGAAAACACCAGGAGGCTGCCATTTGCAAGGAAAGAGGACTGACGTACAAGGTAAGTGCCCCTCATCCTTAGAGTATCCTATACCCACTCACAATCCTTTTCCATATTCCTCTTCCCTATTCCAATCCTAGGCGACCCAAAACTCGCCATCCTCTAGATACAGTCCATTTTCCTTCTCCAAGTCGCCTAGAACCTACGGTTTCGGTGTAACGCCGAACCAGCTAACAATCCTTATAGACAAACACCAAATTCATCTCTACATGATGCTATAACATTAAAAACTAAAACTGTATGAAAATTAAACTAACAATAATTAACTAAGTTACAGAGCAAGAAAACAAACTAAAACTAAAAGAATATAAAACTTAGAATAAATTAACTAAAAAAACACAAATATGGCCCAGTATGAGCAAGAAAACAATTTTATTTTATTTGAAGTAGCTAATAATATAATAATAATATAATAATAATAATAATAAATAATATAATAATAGCCGTGTGGTTGACGGCACAGAATACAACTGTCACCACCCCCTATCTTCCCGTGGGTGTCGTAAGAGGCGACTAAGTGATAACACGATGCAAATACCATCTTTGCGTAGAGACGGAAAACTCAACATCAAACCCTATACGACTGCCTCGTTGGTCTGGCGGCATAAATGTGCGCGTGGGATCGGGATCGGGGAGGTCCCGGGTTCGATTCCTGGGCCGATCAGTGTTATTGGGTTTTTCTGTCACGAAATTCTCAGTAGCAGCACGGAGTCTGGAAATGTGCCCGGTACGGCAATAGGCTCGCCCCTTATTACGTGGGACTAAAGTATATCTGGCGAAAAGTGGGTGTAGAAATACACCTCTGCCTACCTCTTCGGGGTTATAGGCGTGAGACTATGTATGTATGTATGAAGTAGCTAACGCAATATATATTAAGCGCCCCATGGCCTACAGACATGCTCCCGTTGATGTCCTTAACGAATCCTTAACACTACTAATAAACGATCTCAGGGAATCATAGTGCACATCCGTTAAGTTGCTATACTTGTTAATGATTCTACTAAGTCGTGGAAAGTTAGCGCCGAACTTCGTTCTGTGAAGTGGTGGTACCTACTAAATGGAGTAACTGGTCTGCGAGGCACTCTACGGAGAATATTTAGTCGGAACCTCCCAAGTAGCTGCGGACAGTCAAGTTCCACGTGAAGAAGTTTGTGCGCGTGAATTCAATAATGTCTCTAAGTTGATTTAGCGGCATTATGTTGAAATATTTCAGTTTATTACTGTACGACATCATTCTAATTTCCCTGCCAGCTACATACCCCAAATGCCTCACAAACCACTTTTTAAACCGTTCCAACCTTAAAGAGTGGGAAGCAAAGTTCAGTCTCCAAGCTATGCTGCAGTATTCCAAAGTACTCCTTGCTAGACTATTGTATAGTACTGTGTGGTCTGTTACCACACAATCTTTATCGATGTTTTGCTGATTGATATTGATTGAAACTACTAAATGGACCGTAAAAACTGTATATTGAAATTAAATGTTTTATAACTAGAATGAATGTGAATGATATGATCCGGCTTTTACGATGGCACGACGTGAACTGAATATAATACTAAGTAAATGGAACACGCGTGTCGCGTAAAGGTGCTGATATAACAAAAATGTACGGATGCACCGTACTTGCTCCCACGCGGTGATGAAAGAGGGTTAATGATATGTTTGGTGCTATAAGATGATGCCATTGGTTCCTTACACTATGCATAAAGTCTCTAATTGAAATAGATTTTACGCGCGGTAGGCATTGTATACTTGTCTACTCTATGCACTTTACGTAAATCACTGTTATCGATATCACTCAACGAACGCGACACTTCACACGGGTCACGCGCACTAACACTGTACACACGCATTTTCGTTGGAGAGTTCGAAGGTCCAGCTTTCACCGTCGTCGCAGATGCATTTATAACATTGGGCAAGCTGGCCAATGCTGCCTGCACCACCGCATGAGATGTAGCTCGCTTTCTGCGAATCCTGCGTACCGCAATGAGAACACCGATTGCCGCTGCTGCGCCGATCATCACATATAACACGGTATAGTGATGTATATCGTGATAAGAAATCTCATTTGGCAAATTCTCGTTTGCCTTTGTACTTATTATGTTGATTTGAGCCTTTATATCTGCTAATTCCCTGCTGCTTGACACTGAATGAATAGTTTTGTATCAACGAGGTAGGGATGCCTGAATCAATAATATGATTGATGGGTTCAATTTCGGGAAGCCGGAATGATGATTTTGCGTGAAACTTGCTTGTTCCATTGTTGCGAGAGAAAACTGTGAAGCCTTCTGTTTTTATGAGACAATCTTGATCCATTCCAAATATTCCAGCTTTGTCTAAAAATACTCGATAGAAATACGATCTGCACACAATATACGTATTTGACACGGAGTGCAACAAAAGTACACGTATTTGTTTAGCTTGTTGATAGCTGACCATTGGTTCGCGCATGTAGTTACGCTTACCTTGCACTCTCTATTATTAATTAGATTGTAACTCGCATAATTTTTCATCATTTTTTAGGTGAAATATTACCGTTTCGGCATGGCATAAATATGTATCCACATCGTCATGTAGACCTGCTTGGAGTTCGTACCCAGAAATCGTTATGTACGAGTCCCTTTTCAAGTTCATTGCTACATATTCGGCAATGGGAATTATCGTCACCATAATTGAGTTATTTATAAGTTGAGGTATTGGTATCAATCTCAATATTGTGTATGAATCTCTAGACACTAAGGGCAACTTTAACTCAAATAATAGATATTCTTCAGACATTCTTGCCTTAACCTTCAGGAGATGGTAAATACTTCGAAAATTCGCTTGTAAGTTATTGATAGGTAAGGCAAGATCTTTCGCTAAATGACCGGAAATTGTGTTTAAAGTTTCTTGCAGTTGTTCTGGTGATAATAAATTGAAACTGAGTCTGCCATGATAAATGTCTGTTATAGTGTCTAGTAAGCTTGTCTGGATAGTTTTCAGGTGCCTCAGGATGTTGCTGATAGCTATTGCACCAGTACTGAACTCATTAACGTTTCTGTTGATCCTGGATTCATTCAACGAAACATTCTGCAGGTGATCTATTTTCATTGACAAATAGTTCAACATCTTATGTTGTTTATGGAGTGCATCCTTATTCCTCTTCAAAACATTATACTTGGCTTCGATAAGTGAGGTCTGATTTCGCGTAAGTAATAACAAATGATCTTCATTGTGTTTTAGTAAGTTGATGTCTTTTATATTGTTCGGCAAACCTTTCATCTAGTACACCGAACAAGTCGTTCGCCAGATATCCGACACCGTTGATAAGGCCTCGCTTGCGCTGGCGCGTGCTGGAATGCTGACTCAGCAACAGGTGGTTGTAGTACTGCAGTTCTGAGAATTCTTGCTGTAATTGTACTTGTATGACGTCACAATGAGATGTTTCTTTAACGGTATTGCATAATTGTGTTAAATAGGTTATATATTTACTGCATGCTTCGGTACCTTGTCAATATGGCTCCAAATTCAAATTCAAATTCAAATTCAAATCATTTATTCACTGTAAATAGGGTTACATAAGATGTGCATTCAAATAATAATATAATATTAAGAACAAGCCCATTTAGCCATAGATCATAGCATGCAAATATATATTTTAATTCTAATTATACTGTGGTCATATTAATAAATGAAATACGTTTAAGCAATAGGTATAAGTTATAATTTTGCGCGTATACCAGTACTATTTCCAATCCAGAAACTCTTTAAGTGAATAAAACATTTGTTGTCGTAGCCAATTTCTCAAATCCCTTGTGAATTTTGATAAATTTTGTTCTTTTATGTGCATTGGAATTTTGTTATATATTGTTACACACATAGCATAACAATTATTCTTAAAGCGTGAACTTTTTGGTATCATTTTAAGAACTAATCTGTCTGGGTTACGTATATTACTTCTCTTTGTTACATTTTTGGCAAAGCTAAATAAATTCTGATTTTGTTTGACGAATTTTCCGACTTCTAAAATATATAAACAAGGCAAAGGCAGTATTCCTAGATTGTGAAAATAAGGACGACAGGAAACGTCCGGCGCAATGTCACAGATAGCCCTTATACACCTCTTTTGGGCAATAAAGACCTTATTTATATCTGTGCCGTTTCCCCATATCAACAAGCCATATCGTATCACAGATTCAATATATGCAAAATAGGCCATACATGCTGCATGTTTACTTGCAACCTTTGCAAGTTTGTACAGCGCAAATGAGAATCCATTCAATTTACTGCAAATTTTTTCGATATGTTCTTTCCAGTTTAGTTTATTATTAATAATTATACCAAGAAATGTCACTTTATCATTATTTAATAGTATATGTCCATTGTAATTAAGATTAAGAGTATTGTGTTTAAAATTATTGAAATTAATTAAATTTGTTTTTGAGATGTTAATTTGTAAATTATTATTGTTCAACCAATTTATAACTAATGTCAGTGTATCATTAATGTTAGTTTCATGCTGAGCAATTGTCATGTCTTTATTAGTAGTTATTATAATTGAAATGTCATCTGCAAATAGTATTGTTTTATGATGCGTTATGTCAGGTAAATCATTGATATATATCAAAAACAAAAGAGGACCAAGCACGCTCCCCTGTGGGACTCCAAATTTATTATTATCATAATCAGACCTGTATGATTGAACGGATCCCTTTTCGTTCAGTTGGGCGATTTCTACACATTGGAGTCTATTTTCTAGATAAGTTTTCAGCCAATTTTGGGCTTGTCCTCTAATACCGATGTTTTCTAATTTTTTTAAAAGTAGACTATGCGAAACAAAGTCAAACGCTTTAGACATGTCTAGAAAAGCAACTGTTGTGTATTTTTTATCATTAAGGTTTTGTAATATGTTGTTTACTAAAGCAAAGGCCGCGCCTGTTGTAGATTTACTTTTTTGAAAACCGTATTGATTATTTTTTATTATATTATGTTTATTAAAAAAAGATGTTAATTTATCGTGCATAACCTTTTCAAATATTTTGGAGATGACTGGCAGTAATGTGATTGGTCTATAATTGCACATGTTACTCCTATTACCTTTTTTATACAAAGGTCTGACCATCGATAGTTTAAGCTTTTCCGGAAAGCAGCCTGTTTCTAGTGACAAATTAACTAGAAAAGTTAGTATTGGGCTGAGTTCATGACTACACGCTTTTAATATCTTGGTACATACAGAATCATACCCTTCAGAAGTGGTGTTTGCAAGAGACATTATGGTTTTGGTTATATAAGTTTCATCTATTGGTGATAGGAAAATAGAATGTGGCTGCCCATTTTTTAATTGTGTGTTTTGAAGTGTGTTATTAATTTGATAAGTAGATGAAATAAAGTGTTTATTAAAACAAGTTGCTATTTCTAGAGGATCTGTAGTTTCTATGTTTTGTTCATTGAGTATATTTGTTATATAATTATTGTTCTGGGAAGAATCAGTTTCATATTTGATAACCTTCCAGGTTGCTTTGCAAATATTTTTACTATTTATTATATAATTTTGATTGCAATTTTTTTTAGCACAATTTATACATTTTTTTAGTAATTTATTATAACTCAAGTATTTCTCCTTATCTATTTTCGAGCGAGTCGAGTAGTATTTATATCGCAATTTTCTTTTTTATTTTGCTGCTTAACTTTAGACCCTTTGATAACCAATTGATTCTTTTAGTTAGATTTATTCTTACTTTATTAATAGGAAAGCATAGGTAGTAAAGCAAACAAAAGAAATCATAAAATTCGTTAAATGCTATATTTAAATCAGTTTGTTTATAGAGGTGCAAGTATTGTAAGCTAGTCAGATATTGTCTGAACTTCATTGTATTTTCAGTACTATAGCACCTCTTAAAAATATAAAGATAGTCTGATCTCCATATCATAAGATGCAACAATTTTCCACTCATCTATTAGAGATCTTGTCGAAATATAGACCTTGGTTATCTTTTAATCTGGTTATGTTATAGGAGTATGCTGTTGTAAAAATGTTTAACAGGATCAATAGTAGCATGGATAACGATACGAAATTGTATTTTGGACTATTACGACATTTTGCTTGCTGTGTATTATCAGAGTTCGACTCTTGTTTGTCGACTCTCTCGTTGACAGGGAGGATTGATAGCTTGCTAATGGGACGCTCGATAAGTCCACCTTTTGTTTTTAATGTAACCACTCTGACATGGGCATCAGCGCCGGGATGCAAATGAACGACGCGGCCCATTGCCCAATTTCCAGGAGGTAAGTTAACGTCGTTGATAGTGACAATGTCATTGAGCTTAATGTTTGGCTGTGACTGTCGCCATTTACATCTCGTTGATAATTGGCTAAGATATTCTGACCGCCATTGTTTCCAGACGTCTTGAACAATTTTTTGGGTCAAATGCCACCTCGTACGCATGTCTGACTCAGTTTCCAGTAGGGTCATGTTTTGATTCAGATTGATGAAGCTTGCGGGGGTGAGGAAATCCAGATCTTCCGGGTCTTCAGTCATGGGGCACAGCGGTCTAGAGTTGTTACTGCTGCTAATTGGACCAGGATGGTTGAAAACTCCTCGTAAGTGAGTTTCTGTTCGCCGATGACTCTTTTTAAATGGTATTTTAAGCTTTTAACTGCAGCCTCCCACAGCCCGCCTGCTGTTGGCCATGACGGTGCGTTAAAATCGATATTCATACTTGTGATTTCTGTTATGAAGTCTTGATCGAATGTGCGTTGTATTTCATACAATTCTTCTTGAAGGATGTTATTGGCACCGATAAAATTTGTACCGTTGTCGCTGTACGAATGCTGTGGAGCGCCTCTTCTACCAGCCATCCTGCGTAGTGCTGCCAAGAACGCTGACGATGTAAGGTCCGAAACATAGTAAAAACAGAATAGTAGGTTAGCTAAGGCCGCTCGGCGAGTTAATTGCCTACTCTTGCGTTGACGCACGGGTTGTCACTTGTTTACACCGCGGCGCCGGCTTTGTCGGCGCTCGCGCTTTTTCGCCGCTTTTTTAAGTGATCGCGCTGAATACTTCACAATTTAAGCTTGAATTTATTTTTTCTCAAATACCTACTGACTACCTAAGCGTTATATAACTAGATAGTTATAAATGCCTTTTTTAATGAGAAAAAGTAACAAGTTAAATTTACTGTCGTTTAACACATTGTATATTATTAATAACGTTTATTACAAAACTGAATGTATATAAACAATTCAAGCGGGCGAGCAGTGAAGTACCTACATGAATGCGCTCGATCAGACGCGCGGCGCATCCCGTACTGAATCCGCGCCGAGCTTGCCGCGCTCGTGAGATTGTGTGCGTGGAAAGTGCGTGCGTACACGGCGCCGGCGACTCACGCGTACATTCAAACCAGCGCGGCAGCGCGGCGGCCGATTTGTATGAAGCTATCTTACTATTCTGTTTTTACTATGGTCCGAAACCAGCTCTAGGTGAACAAGCTTGGTCACCATAAAGATAAATACTGCAATGTATGCTTTTGATGTTTTTATGCCCCGGCCCTTGCTGGCCTTTACGAGCACGTATCCACTAAAGCCAACTCCACAATGTTGAAATGGTTTCGCCACATTACATCGGGATACAGGTAAATCTCCCATGAGTTGTTTACCTTTGTTGGGATTTTGTTTTCGACATGTTATGCATGAACGTATACGCTTTTTGACAGCTCTATTGCCATGTCAGGTCGTTCGTAATCCGACACAGGTTTCATGTGACCGAGTGTTTTATATTCTTGAATAAATGATTTATATTGTTTTGCGATAGATTCATTGTTATGAAATTTCTTTTCTAACTTATTAAATTGCGCCATAGCCTTATGTTTTGATAACCCCAACTGGCATTCAAAATTCTCTTGAAATGTTAATCTTACTATATATGTGCCATCTCATTGGCTTTTCGTGGTCTTCTTATAAAAATCTACACAGTGTTGGTCTTCTGCTGATAAATTTGAAGATTCCGTTATGTCTTCTATCGCTCAAAAATGGTACAATTCTTCCATGTTATTAAGGACTACATTACAGTGCAGTCAAGGGCGGATCCAGGGGGGGGGTCATGGGGGTCATGACCCCCCCCTGAGCTGGTTCCCGGACTTAGGTGGACCACTAATTAAACATAAAGATTTTATTTAAGTATATATTTTGTCACCATACAGATTTTATGTAACTACATACCTTCAATATTTAATTCGTTTATAATATAACTAGCTTTTGCCCGCCGCTTCGCGCGCTTTACATTTGGGGTAACACAAATCTACTTTCAGTCTCAAGTTATGTGAAGACACTCCTGATATTTTAAAGACTTCAGAAACTCTATAGGGTAGGGTACAAAGTAACTCGGTCAGTACCCATGTCATTATCTAGCGTTTTCTACCGAAAGCACTCGAAAGGTCATAAAGGAGGAATAACATCACCTTACATACAGTCAAATGGCAAAGCCATGTTCTAATACATGTTCAATATATCTCTATAAACATTTTCGCATTTTTAATATTAGTAGGGAAAATCGTTTCAGCCGTTTAAGCTTATTGTATAATTATTAGTTTACATGTGTATACGTGACAGTACTGACAGATATGTGTTAGCACATGCGCCGCACTCCATTATTAGCGCATGCGTTCTTACCTCCTAGAGGTAAATTTGTGCCGTACAAACTTCTACCCTCCCTAAGTCCCTACAATCCCTCCCAGTTTAATTTTTGCAACTTATGGTAGCCTATGTCCGTCTCCAAGGTCCAATATATCTCTATATCAAATTTCAACAAAATCGGTTCAGCCGTTTTGGCGTGGAAACGGAACATACAAACATACATACATACACACTTTCGAATTTATAATATTAGTAGGGATAACTTTGTATGATGGCAAAAGTTTTAGACCAGGGTAGATAATTTTTGAAACGATAGAAAATTATAGTAGGATGAAACCCATTTGAAAAGAAAGAGAATATAGCAAAAATTTAAGGAAAAATAAATTACGGGCGATCTGAGGTCGGGAAGTGGGGTCGGGAAGGTAAAAGTTCTCAGAAAATGCAACCAAATGAAACAACCTCGAGACCGATTTTTTTAATCATAATGTACAATTTTGAGATTTTTTTTTTAGATTCTATAACTTTCTCAAAATATTGTAGATGTCTTATTAATTATTAACTTATTTGGTTGCTAATTTAAGTTGTATATATCGATCTTTATGTTCTTATTTATCAATATAGCATGGAATCTTACGTTTTTCGAGTACCTAATTAAAGTGCTAATTTTAATAAATATCTCAAAATTGTACATTATGATTAAAAAATCGGTCTCGAGATTGTTTCATTTTGTTGCATTTTCTGAAAACGTTTACCTTAGTAATGTATATTTTATTCACACCATCAGAAAGTAGAGATTTCAACGAACAAAACGCCGAACAAATAAAAAAGAAGCTGATATATTGACGTGAGAATTTTCAATTGAAAATTAGGGTTTTATTTCGATATTAAGTCAAAATAAGGCGTAAAAATAAATACTTTAAATAAAAAACATAAACAGTGTGTTTGGAACATAAAAAGGCAAGTTTTCACCAAATTTCGTGTAAAAGAAAAAACTATTGTAAAAGTTAAAATAAAAAACCAAAAACTTGGTTATTTGAATGTTTCACATAAATTATGACGTTGTGTGAATAAAATGTAAATACGAAAGTTGTAGATCTTTTTATTACCTACAATTTTGCCATTGACGTTTTTTCCGTAGGACTTGTAGTTTTGCTGGCCATCGAGATAAACCCTTTTTTACCCTTAAAATCGCAACCCCATTCACTTCCCGACCTCAGATCGCCCGTAATATATTTTTCCTTTAATGATCGCTATATTCTCTTCCTTCTCCAATGGGTCTCATCCTACTGTAATTTTATTTTACTTTTTACCGTTTTCTAACGTATCTGCACTGGTCTATTACGTACATTAATTAAATACCTAATTTTTACTTGTATCTATTGTTATCAATATTAAATTACATATAAGTTCTTGACTTGACCACGACTATGTGACCCCCTCCTGGCGCCAAAGCTGGATCCGCCCTTGAGTGCAGTGATTGTACAATGTCACCGCTTATAATCCAGCCTAACTGTGTGTTTTGTGCGGATGCGGAGTCCTCGGTAGCCCTACAGACGCCATCTAATAAAATCTTAGAGTATACACTACTACTAAGTAATTAATCAATGGGCTGACTTATTATTTATTTATTTATTTAATTCTTTATTGTACACCAGTAGTTACAGAACAAGTACAGTTAATTACTTATATACTAATGGTAGTACAAGGGCGGTCTTATCGCATAATGCGATTTCTACCAGACAACCATGGACGGACAGTATCGTCTAAATGGACAGGTAGTATGCGGGCGTACAATACTAATACTAAGACTAGCTACTTAAATCTAAAATTAACCTAACTAAACTAAATTAATATAAACAATATATAGATATAATTACATACATACATAAATAATATATTATACATAATACATATATTATAACAAGTTCATAAATAAATACATACATACATAGACTCACGCCTGTTTCCCCGAAGGGGTAGGCAGAGGCATATTAAACGCCCACTTTTCGCCAGTGTTTTGATCCCACGTAATAGGTGGCGAGCCTATTGCCGCTTATCGGGATGTTTTGTTTGCCAGAGCCTCGTCCGTTGATCGGCAGGTGCACCACTTGCAGGTGAGGTTGGCTTGGGACCCTAAGTTCTTAGTGGGAACCCTATGCACCCTGCAGGTGAGGTTGGCTTGGGAATTAAATAAATAAATATATATATATTATACATATATACATACATTATGTAAATTTTACATACATGTAACAGGATTGGTTGTTGTTACAGTGACAAGTAATGTTCTTTTACGAGCTTTTTAAATAGGTAGGACTTAGGTTGAAATCGGGGTTAGCCAACGTAATATTGTCTAAGTAGGACCACGTCGATTTCAAAAATGTGTTACTTGTTAATTTCTTGACTAATTTGTTCATGATAAAGGCATCAATTGTAAACTAAAAAACGTTTGTAGACGCACATTTGAGACGCATTACGCCTTTACATTTGCTCTCCTTCTCTCCTATACCGCAAACTATTCCAGACCGTTTCTGCCTAGGAAGTTCCAAAAGTTGTGCGGCGTATTCACTGATCAAGCATACTTGGGAACCCTGGTCTAAAAGGGCACGTAAAGTCTTGAATGTTCCGTCGTGAGCCTGTACCTTGATCATGGCTGTTGGAAGTAAAACTTCTGACAAATTAACCTAATGGAAGGAAAGAGGAACCCACCACGCACCCTCGGATTGACTACCCCAACTATTGCAATAGAAAATGGTTGACAATACCGAACTTCTCAAAAGGATAAGAGATATAGGGTAGGTATGGGTTCCAGGAAGATACCTGACTTGCAGTATCCCGCTGTATGCGCCGACTATTCTTTCGACACGTGTTTCGCCTCTGCACGAGGCATCCTCAGGAGCGATGGGCAACGACTGAGCCATGTTATTTTTTTAGTTTATTATAGTATATTTGCTCAGTCGTTGCCCATCGCTCCTGAGGATGCCTCGTGCAGAGGCGAAACACGTGTCGAAGAATAGTCGGCGCATACAGCGGGATACTGCAAGTCAGGTATCTTCCTGGAACCCATACCATTCCTATATTATCCCTTATCCTTTTAGAGGAGTTCGGTATTGTCAACCTTTTTCTATTGCAATAGTTGGGGTAGTCAATCCGAGGGTGCGTGGTGGGTTCCTCTTTCCTTCCATTAGGTTACAATGGAGTTCCGCCAAGTAACGCCTGATTCAATCAACAATTCTGACATATTATTTTTGGATAATGACGCATTAGAATGACCACGTGTTAATTGCGAAATTTCAGGTTGTGAGTCTTGTGTCATGTTTTGGCTACTTGCTACATTTCTTGCTGAATGTGCACCGGACGTGCGGCTTGTTAGTGAGAACGCTTCATGTAATAACGTATTATGTTTATTATTACACTAGCCGTTTCCCGCGGTTTCACCCGCGTCCTGAGGGAACTACTTCGCGTACCCGAAAAGACCCAAATATCTTACGGACCCCTATTTTTTCTAAAATAAAATATAACCTATGTTACTCGCAGATAATGTAGCTTTCTAATGGTGAAATAATTTTTAAAATCGGTCCAGTAGTTTTTGAGTTTATCCATTACAAACAAAAATATAAATTTTTCCTCTTTATAATATTATAGTATAGATTTACGGCATCGCTTATTCGAAAGACAATCGTGTCCGCTATGACAATAGAGACAATTTTGGCATATATCATTTTTGGTTAATGTTTTACGTTTGATGTTCGGTGACATCGCTAACAATTGAGGACAGTAATAAATTCCATGTTCATTGGTTTTGCAAACCATACACTTGTATTTCACGGAATTGACATTTCTGTTGAATGATTGCGAAATAGCTTGATTTTGCGCAGTAAATGGTTGATTTGAATATGAATTATTTTTCAGTTGCCTACTAAACCCAGACGTTTTACTAGAAAAGTTTTCCTGTTTCTTGCGTGAAGACTCCATACTAGTAAACTTTCCTTCTAGAAATGACAAAAACTCTTGCATGTTTGGTAAGGCTCTTGGGTCCTTAATGGATGCTGCATAGTCGTTATACATCTCGGAGTCCAACTTTGGCGTCAAAAGATGCAGCAGTAAGGGATCCCACGATGTGACGTCAACGCCTAAATTCTTGATTGCATTCAGGCTTTCGACTGTGGTGTCGTGTAAACGTTTAATATTATTTACCGTAGGTTGCTGGATGACTGGCGTGCTTAGTAACGTATCTAAATCAGAGCTACACATTAACTTGATTGTTTGAAATAGAATTAGTTTTTATTATAAGTCAAATCGATTATATCGATTAAGTAACATTTTGTTTAGTCTATTGAAAATTTCTGACAATGGTCACACTGAACTGTCAACTGTTGAATGGGCTGCGCACAACTGCCTGGTACTCAATCCATCTAAAACGAAATATATGGTTTTTGGTACTAAAAAACACCTATCATCTTTGAAACTCCCTAACATAACCCTTCAAGGCGAAACAATCAGCAGAGTAGAGGAAGCTCGTAACCTTGGCCTTAAATTGGATGACAGTCTCAGGTACGAAAAGCACGTCGCTGAACTCGTACAAAACTGCTTTTACAGACTGAAGGTTCTGTATAAAGTGCGTCCCTACTTATCGGAAGATCTACGTGTGAGGCTGATCGAGACACTGGTGTTGTCTAAATTAAATTACGCGGATACGGTATACGGGCCGCGTCTGCTCTCACGTACTGACCGGCTTATACAGAGAGTCCAAAACGCTTGTGCTAGGTACTGTTTTAGTATACCACGTAGATGCCACGTGACGCCATATTTAAATAAAAATTACATCTTAAAAATGAAGGCCAGACGCAAACTACATTTAGCCACACTTATGTTTACCGTTGTTAACTTCAAAGAGCCTATTTATTTGTACAACAAACTGGGCTGGGTGGCTAGTGGTCGAGAATACGCAAGAAGGCAGTGCTCCCTACAGCTGTCGATACTGCCTCATAAGACGAACGCCTTTAGGGGCAGCTTCCGCTACGCCGCCTCTAAGATATGGAATAACTTACCAACGCCTTTTAGATTACTAAAGACAGTACATACTTTCAAAAAACACGTTCGTCAGTATCTTATTGAGGCGCAGCGGAAGCTAGGTATGACCAACATAAACACATCCTTGTTATAGTTATAACCATCACATCGCATACTACCTGGGCGGGGCACTTGTGTGTGTTGTGTTGTGGTTGTGTTGGTTGCGTTTGTGTGTGTGCGCGATTGTGTTGATTGTTGTTCATCTTATTTATAGTTTTAGTTGAAGTCGTCGTGTCCGCGTCGATTAACTGCCATGCATTCCCGTGTCGCTATATTCTTTTACACGGTTAGTTTTAGTTGTCCACCATCCTGCTTGTTTTGTAGTGTTATCTCACGGGCACTCCACGTAAGAAACCTTAAAGGAAATGAAAATTTTGTTCATACCGTTTTACATACTGTTATCACAGTTGTTATAGTTATGTTGTTGTTATATTATTGTTTGTTTATTCGCAATGCGCGGCGCGGGGCTTATTATGACATGCGCCCGCTGTGTGGTGCGCTGTGCCGCGGCTGTGCACTCGGGCAGCGTGTAGTCGCGTCGATGCCGACTCGGACACTGTGCCGAGTGCGAGAGATGCGCAGCCGCGGCCGGTGTTGCCTGCGCCCACGACGCCGTGCTCTCGTTCGATTCCCCGTTGATGTATTTAACTTTTGTATGTATACGTACCGTTTATAAATATTTATTATATGTACCTAGTTAAACGTAATGTTTATTTATTTGTTTAAAGTATGTATGCATGATATTTATTCATATAAGTATTATTATTTAACTATTATGTTTATTAATTACTGCATTATTTTGTACCTAGTGTTGTTTAGTTTGACGCTTGCGTGAGTCACTCAAGGGCATAGTTGAAAATCAGCGTCAGGCATCTGCCTGACAAATGCTGAACTATGCCCTATTCTGACACGCCACACTTATATATATTTCTAAATTGTTTTTATTGTTTTTTTTTTTGTACTGTTTTTTTTTCATGGTGTTTTTTATTTGTGTGCGTGTTAAGAATATCAAAAAAAAATTAAAAAAAAATTAAAAAAATTAACTTCCGTTCTTGCTTGAAAAATTAAGACGCCGTTTTGCTCTCTCGCGTGGAATATTGTAATAAAATTGGAAGTATTGGAACCCGTTTGAGTGCCGCTTCTTTAATCAGCTGGCATCGGTTTACTTGTGATAAAGGATAAGTTGTATCTTAATGAACATTTGTGAAATATTGAACTTTGTAAAACACGTGTGTGAATTCCTGATTGGTGCCCGAGGAGAAGGACTTCGCCGAATTGTACACTGGTATCTATTCGATTCTCTTGTTATTTTGGCCAAAATTATGAGTTAATCTTATAGGTCCACTCAAGAATATCATCAGTAAGAGTTGGTAAGACATTTTATTAATATTAGGATTATAATTCATCGCTGTGCTACCACAGTAAAAGTGTTTAGATAAATTATCTATCGTGGTCAGGTGGATGTATTACAGCTTCCACTGCAACACAAAACAGTTTCCCACCTGACTACGGTAACTCTAGACATAATTTTTGGTAGCAGAGCGTGGTTGATATTTAGCCGCTGTTGCATTACTGAGTACAAACCTCAGATTGGTATAAGCTTGTATCTTATCACCTTGTAGACAGTATTGTAGTGTTTGTCAGGTCAGTTATTGTCTAAAATACATAATATTTAATTGTATAAGTTGACCTAGATAATTTGAAACACATTGTCACACATAACCTCAATCAGTAATTGTTTGATTTAAATTGTTGAAATCTAGCATAGATTTGTTGCTGTTACTATTAATAAGTCACTTTGATTGGATACATATCAGTTGTATGTATCAATTGATTCAGTTTATAGCATATATTGATATATTAAGTTTGAACCTTACATTGCTAAACCTTGTTATAATATATACATAATATTGTTAAGTAACACATATTCTGTGCTTACTGACTATTGTATATCTCAAATAACACAGTCAGTCTGTCTGTTGCAAGTAATTAGTTAATTTATTTGAATATTTAACTTTAATTAACTTATTTGAAGTTTCAACTTTTGATAACTTTGACTTTGTTTTGTGTCAATATATATTGAAACTATTAATTTTGTTGGACAGTAGATACCTGTCACTTGCTTGTACCAGCAGTAAACAGGCTAATACCTTGTTGGTTTCAAAGAATTAAGAAAAATTAAGTTTTGATTGTTAATATTATTTAACGCTTGTCCGGGCTCTTTTGAAATTTTGATTATGTCAGCTATCAAGGACTTGCGTGCGGCTGCTGGTGCTATTGCATCAGATTTGCGCTGGTTTGCCTCGGCCAGTGCCTTAGTGAACCAGCCTGATCGCCAGCAGGCCTTACTACAAAGGTACGAGCGGATTGACGATCGCCTGGCAAGTGTGGAACAGCAATTCCGCACTTTCAGCGCTTGCTGTCTCGAAGTGTCAGTCAACGATTTCACCGCTGACCAGCGAAATAAGGTCAGCGAAGACTATGCCCAGGTCTTAGACCTGTATGATGCTGTCTCCAATAGTGCGAGACAACTAGTTGCCGATAGGGAAGGGCAACCCAGCCTGAAGCAGGAGCTTCCTAGGTCAGCACCGGGGCTGGTGAGTAGGCTCCCTACTTTGGACCTCCCCCATTTTGATGGCTGCCTAGGAAGCTACCTGGGCTTCGTTAATTTGTTTGACAGCCTGGTCAATGATAGGGCTGACCTTCGGCCGGCACAAAAATTGGCCTATCTGATGTCGGTTCTGGATGGGGAGGCCAAGGGCCTCATCCAGCATCTGCCCGTGTCTGACGAGGCGTACCAGACGGCTCGGGACCTAATCACCCGTAGGTACCATAATAAGCGTGGCCTCGCCAACACGCACATCGAGCAGATTTTGGGTTTGCCTACGCTCACCCGGGTCTCTGGGTTGCGCACCCAACTTTTGAACCCGCTCTTGGTGGCCATCAACGCACTTAAGTGCCTTGACCTGCCCGTGGACCAATGGTCCTATCTATTGGTGCACATTGTACTGAAAAAGCTGCCTGCCGATCTGAGGTCGCGTTTTGAGCAGCGCTTTGGTGGGGATAGCGCGACCCATCTGCCCCCCTTTGCTGACCTGGAGAGGTTCCTCGAGGATGAGTGCCGGGTCTTGGACCACTCCGGTGGTGATACGCCGGCTAAGACGCAGCCGCCCAAGGTCAAGGAGCAGGCTCGCGTTCACACCCGAGCCAATGTTGACCGGCGCCCTCCTCGCTTTGCGGTCACGCAGAGCCCAGCGGAGTGCTCCTACTGCAAGGTCACGGGGCACACAACGGCCAGTTGCAGGGCATTTTTGGACCTGCATGTCGCCTCTCGTAGGCGCATCGCGAATGCCCGCCGCCTTTGCTTCTCTTGTTTATGGTCCCACTACCAGCGAGACTGCCCAAACTCTCGCCCCTGTCCTCACTGTGGAGGACAGCATTTGGACATTCTCTGCATGAATGCCAGAGAGGTAGGCCGCTTGTCCAACCAGCCGACGCCGCGCACGGGCGGGTGTTTTGAAGGTGGCAGTCGAGGCTCACCGGCGCGTAGCCAAGAGTCGCCTCGCTCAATTGATCGCCGCTCACCCCGCTTGGAGAACCGTAGCGTGCACACGCCTCCTCTTTCTCGCGCACCTGAATGTGCGACCGTTCAACGTCTCCAGCACCATGACTGCTGCCCCAGGTATTCCCCTCCTTTGGCGGCGCGTCCCCGCCTTGACTCGCGCCCACCTCGTTTTGGGCGGGTGCGTCATTATGACCCCCCACAGATGGCGCGCGGATCAAGTCATCGCGCCTCTGAGGACTTCAAGCCGCACCCTCGTTTTGACTTGCCTGGTCCTTGCCAACGGTCGCCACCCAGGCAACAATAGGCCATTGACCCCTGCCCTATAACGCCAACCTCCCCCATTGAGACCGTTATCCTACCAACGGTTGCTGTTAGGGTCTGGGGACCCACAGGGACCTCTGTTGTTGTCCGTGCTATATTGGACACAGGTTCACAAGGTTGCATTGTTTCCACTTATTTGGTAGGGCAGGTTAAATTAAATATGGGCTCTTTTCCGAATTGTATACGGGGCATAGGTGACGTAGCCGCTAATGTTGAAAGGCAAGTTAAGGTTTTGTTTGCCCCAGTTGAATCTTCACACCCGAGGATTAAAACCTCGGCTATTGTGCTGAAGAATATTTTGGGTATGCATCCACAGAAGCAGCTACCTGCTGCTGTGGTGAATTTGACATCGGGATTGGAACTGGCAGACCCCAAATTTGACACACCGGGACAAATCGACTTGTTGATTGGCTCTGATGTCCTCGGTGGAATTTTGATTGGTGGGTTTCCCACCAATCAAAATTCCACGGGGTCTTGGTGCCAAATGGTTTGACGTCCATCCCGACCATATTTGGATTTGCTTTGATGGGACCTGTACCTAGGGACCCCCCTCCACCCGAACTTGATAATTTGTTGGCTGTAGGCTCTGCTCTCTCTGATGCAGTTCAGAGGTTTTGGGAGGTAGAGGAGCCCCCTCAAGTTGCCCGTTTGAATCCAGAACATGAGGAGTGCGAGCTGTTCTTCCAGAACAACACTGGTCGACTCCATTCTGGTCGGATTATCATGAAGCTGCCCTTTCTGTCTGTTCGGCCTCCGCTTGGTGAGTCACGACCTTTAGCCGAAAAGAGGTTGTTAGCTATGGAGAGTCGCATGGGTCGTGATCCGGAGCTCAGACAGAAGTACATTCCCAGATAACAATGCCAACTTGCCAAACTTGCAGCAAGTTTAAATCAAACTTGCTAGTTTCACTGTGACAAACTAGTATGAAGTTGGTTTTTCAAAGGATTTGGATGACGACGAGCTCAGGTTGGTGGTCGGTCGACTTCCTAGATACAGTAGGAGGTGCTCAACGACCAGCTGTTGTCGGACCACCAACCTGTGCCTTGTACCTGTGCAACCTTTGCAAAAGCAAACTTCATGTAAGTTTGATGCAAGTTTGTCACAGTGAAACTAGCAAGTTTGATTTAAACTTGCTGCAAGTTTGTTGCTATCTGGGTTGAATTCATGAGAGAATATGAACAATTGGGACACATGTCTGTGTCAAATTTGGATTGGCGTTCGGTGGAGCACTACTTTCTCCCGCATCATGCGGTATTGAAGCCATCGACTGGCAAGCTGCGCACAGTGTTTGATGGTTCTGCGCAGACTTCAACAGGCGTATCCTTGAACCAGTGCTTGCATTCTGGTCCCAAGTTGGTCAAGGACCTTTGTGACGTCATCACCAGCTTCCGACGACATCAGGTTGTCTTTGTGGCCGATATAAAAATGATGTTTAGGCAGACGATTATCCACCCTGATGACCGTCGCTTTCAGCTGATCCTTTGGAGAGAGTCTCCTCGTGATCCCATGGTCGTCTACGAGCTCAATACTAATACGTACGGGTTAAGGTCAAGCCCCTACTTGGCAATACGTTCTCTTTGGGAGCCTCCGCCATCTTGAAAGACGATATTTACGTCGATGATATTTGCTCGGGCGCCTCCACAGCGGACGAGGCGATCTTCCTGCGGGACGAATTGATAGGTATTTTGGCCTCCGCTGGTTATGAGTTGCGCAAATGGATTTCCAACTCACCAGCGCTTTTGGAAGGCTTGCCAGAGGATCATCAGCAAGATCCACATTTGTTTGAGATTGTTGACAACCCCCCCATGATGGCTGTTCTCGGCGTTCAGTACAGACCAGTCCAAGACATCTTTACGTATAACGTAGACCTGAAATTGCCTTGTTCTTGGACTAAACGTCTCGTATTGTCTACTGTCGCCAGAACCTTTGATCCGAACGGTTGGATCTGTCCAATTATATTTTGGGAAAAATGCTTCTTGCAGAAGCTTTGGACAGCAGGATTGACCTGGGACGAACCTCTACGCGGTACTCTTGTTGAGGAATGGACCTCCTTTGTATCCTCACTGCCTGCCGTCAACGAGATCTCCTTGCCTCGTCTCATCCTTCCTCCCGGGAAGTACAAGGCCACCCTTCACGGGTTTTGTGATGCCTCAGAACGTGGTCACGCGGCCGTGGTGTTCTTGCGCACAGTTAGTGCCTCAGGTCAGGTGAGAGTTTCCCTGATCATGGCGAAGAGCAAGGTTGCACCCCTTCGGACAACTCTGACCATCCCAAAATTGGAGCTCTCGGGAGCAGCCCTACTTGTACGCTTATTGAACCACGTGTCTAACACTTTGGGTAAAAGCATTTGTATTAATGGGACTTACGCCTGGACAGACAGCCAAATTGTTCTTTGTTGGTTGAAGGCTTCTGTCCACACCTTGGAGGTATTTGTCGCTAATCGCGTTTCCCAAATTCAGAAATCCGAAGTCAAACTTGTTTGGAGACACGTGCCAGGTGAGCTCAACCCCGCTGATTGTGCCTCGCGCGGATGCTTGACGCCTAGTTTGATAGGTCATTCGCTGTGGTGGGGTCCGGAATGGTTGAGTCGACCAGAAAGTGATTGGCCTCGAACGCCAGTTTTGAATACTTCTAATTTGCCGGGTCTACGAACACTCGCTCTTGAGAAGTTGGAATGCGCCTTCGACCCCGATTTTTTGTTGAATCGTTACAGCTGCAGCTCCCTCGACAAGTTGTTAGGTGTTACTGCTTGGATAAAGCGTTTTGTTTTTAATTTTAGGCACCCACAACAGAAACGTCTGACACCGTTTATCTCACCACAGGAACGACAGGAATCCTTCACCTTTTGGGTTCGTTCTGTGCAATTGGCGCATTTTGAGAAGGAGATTGCTATCCTTAAATCAGGGAGATCGCAATTGTCGGGAGCTGTCTCTAAATTGAACCCCTTTTTGGACGATACGGGTCTCTTGCGCGTTGAAGGGCGTCTCAAGAACGCCAACCTCCCTTACGGGGCGCGTCACCCCCTGTTGTTACCCAAGGACGGTCACTTGGTACGCTTGTTGGTAACTGACCGTCACCTTAAAAATTCGCATGCTGGTTGTAATGCCCTGTTGGCCATTTTGCAACGCGAATTTTGGATTTTGTCTGCCCGAAGAATAATTCGGAGTGTAGTCTTTCGCTGCATCCCTTGCTATAAGCTCAAGGCTTCTACCATGCAGCCCTTGATGGGACACTTACCGGCAGATCGCGTAACTGAGAGCAGGACGTTTGACGGTGTTGGCACGGACTTCGCTGGTCCCCTTTTGGTGAAAACGTCGACACTTCGAAACAGCAAGACTGTTAAGGCCTACTTGTGCGTTTTTGTTTGTCTTTCCACAAAGGCCGTTCATTTGGAACTGGTCTCCTCGCTTACAACCGAGGCGTTTGTAGCCACATTTGACAGATTTGTATCCCGCAGAGGGCTGCCTTCCTTGATCCGCTCTGATTGCGGCACTAACTTCAAGGGCACCTATAATTATTTGAATGATGTTGTTAATTTCCTTGACACCAACAAGGCTGATATAGGTGATAGGCTTGCCCGACGTGGCATAAATTGGTTGTTTTCCCCACCAAATTGTCCACACTGGGGTGGTATATTTGAGGCCGCCGTAAAATCGGCCAAAACACACTTGCGCAGGACACTCGGTGAATCTGTCCTTACATTTGAGGAACTCGCCACTGTGTTTTGTAAGATTGAGGCCGTTTTGAACTCTAGGCCATTGTGCCCGATCTCCTCAGATCCGAATGATTTGGAGGCCCTTACGCCGGGCCATTTTTTGATTGGTCGTCCACTTGTCGCCTTGCCTGAGTACCCCTATATTGATACGAGACCTGGTCGTCTCTCGCGTTTTGAATTAGTACGCCAGATTACTCAGAGCTTTTGGAAACGCTGGAATTTGGAATATTTGCACATACTCCAGCAACGCGTTAAGTGGAACGACAAGACCGATCCACCCAAGATTGGTGACCTCGTTTTGATCAAGGAGGCTAACCTTCCGCCACTCAGATGGCGCAGGGGGCGCATCCTTCGTTGGCTAACTGGGGCTGATGGAGTTCCCCGATTTGCTGAGGTCTTGGTGGACGGTTCGATTCTGAGGAGAGCGGTTGCAACATTGTCACGTCTACCAACCGATTAGCGGACCGGTAGGCCGGTCCGGGGCGGGTGGATGTTTGAAATAGAATTAGTTTTTATTATAAGTCAAATCGATTATATCGATTAAGTAACATTTTGTTTAGTCTATTGAAAATTTCTGACAATGGTCACACTGAACTGTCAACTTCCGTTCTTGCTTGAAAAATTAAGACGCCGTTTTGCTCTCTCGCGTGGAATATTGTAATAAAATTAGAAGTATTGGAACCCGTTTGAGTGCCGCTTCTTTAATCAGCTGGCATCGGTTTACTTGTGATAAAGGATAAGTTGTATCTTAATGAACATTAGTGAAATATTGAACTTTGTAAAACACGTGTGTGAATTCCTGATTGGTGCCCGAGGAGAAGGACTTCACCGAATTGTACACTGGTATCTATTTGATTCTTTTGTTATTTTGGCCAAAATTATGAGTTAATCTTATAGGTCCACTCAAGAATATCATCAGTAAGAGTTGGTAAGACATTTTATTAATATTAGGATTATAATTCATCGCTGTGCTACCACAGTAAAAGTGTTTAGATAAATTATCTATCGTGGTCAGGTGGATGTATTACAGCTTCCACTGCAACACAAAACAGTTTCCCACCTGGCTACGGTAACTCTAGACATTGATATATTGTTGTAACGATGGTTGATAATATCCCTGCAAATATCGTAGTTATCGGAGGACATTGGAAGGTGTTGGATTAGCCTTTCAGCATCTCCTCTCAGCTTACTTTTAAGATACTGCATCTTCTGTGCGTTGGAAATGGAGCAATTATTATGAATGGTCTCGGTAAATAAATCTTTGAACGAGGTCCACTGTTGATAGGAACCGGCAAAAATTGGGATATCCATCTTCGGGATAGCGCGTACTTTATGAACTACTGACCATAATTTAATATTGATAGCTTTTTTCAGACTCATGTATGTATTTTCATGTTTGGAATATGACTGTTCGTATTGATAACACGACCGGACGTATTGATAAGACGATTTAGACGACCGGTTGGCGCAGCGGGAGTGTAAGCGACTGCTACGCCGAAGGTCGCGGGTTCGATTCCCGCTCAAGTCAAACATTTGTGTGCATGAACATGGATGTTTGTCTTGGTCTGGGTGTTTCTATGTATAATATGTGTGTATTTACAAAAAAAAAGTATATATGTATGTTTATCCATTATCTAGTACCCATAGTACAAGCTCTGCTTAGTTTGGGACTAGATGGTGATGTGTGTATGAATTAGAATATTATTATATTACTAGAGGACGCCAGCAGCTACGCCTGCATTTTTTTAAATTTACCCGTTTTGCCCGATCCCGTGGGAATTTCGGGTAATCCCTTCTTAATGCACCCCTACGGTCCCCAAGGAACATACATGCCAAATTTCAGCTTCTTGCGCCCAATAGTTTCGGCTGTAGCGTGTCTGTCAGTCAGTCAGTAACGCAAGGATTTTATATATTAAGATTATGATAATTCGGGTCATCTAATTCTCCGTCTAACTCCCAATGTAAAGAGTCAATAACTGACCATCTTGCCTCTAAGGTCTTAAATGCGTCTTCCAATGCCCACTTCTCTGTTACTTCGTCCAAGTTAAAATTGGCAACAGTTCGCTCAAAAGCTCGAAAGTTATAGGTTCTATCCTGGTATTCACGCGTGTTCCATTTAGTATTATATTCAGTCCACGCCGTACCATCGTAAAAGTCGGATCATATCATTCACATTCATTCTAGTTATAAAACATTTAATTTCAATATACAGTTTTTACGGTCCATTTAGTAGTTTCAATCAATATCAATCATTTAGCAAAACATCGATAAAGATTGTGTGGTAACAGACCATACATCTTTTCTGGTCCTTCACCCTTGCACGCGTAAGGTCAAAACCTTACGCGCGCGTTGGTAAAATCAGGACCTCTCGCGTGTGTGTGTCAAGTGAACCAAGTGACTATCAAATCAAGTGATTATACAGAGACGATCGTTCTAGTTACGACTAGAACTATCCTTTTTGATATTTGTAAACAGCTTAGTTAAGAGCGTTTAATCCGTCGGAGGCGATTTTGCGGGTTTTTATTGTTCTATTACGTTACGGATAAATAACAATTAATGGTAAAGATATAGAAATATGAAAGTTCAGTTTTTTATCAAGAGAGTGCTAATGAAAAATATATAGGTTACTATAGTAAATATTTTAAAACGGATGAATTTAAAAAAGTCATTTTCGTCATTTCTGTAGTTTAGGCCAGCATTAATGGTCGCTAGTGCTATGAAAACTTATCGTTCTATAATTCTGTAAATGTAAACTGTACGAGCAAAAGTTATACAAGCGAGTCCTTAAAAAAGAAATTGTACTTTCATTCATAATTTTCAAGAAAATCGGATATCAATACAATGCATTTTGCTTAATTTTAGCCCGCAAATTTGCATTTATATCTAAAAAACTACAGTGATTATTAAAAAGATATATGCATATTTAAAAACCTTAAGATTCATTTTAAGCCATATAAAAAAATTGGAATCTAAACTTTTCGTTTGTAATTAATATGATGTTCTTAAAAAGACCTATAAAGCTCGAAGCGCGATGCTATTGTTACGAATTGAAAATAACGCCATCTATCAGTGAATGGGAGAACTACATGAGATTAGATGTATCAGTTGTTAAGGCTGTTTCATCTATCCTCTAATAGATGGCGTTGGTGTAAATAGAACATTTACGCGACATCTAGAAACACGTTACACGTTTCCAGAAATTTCGTGAGTCGTCTCGAAAAGTCTAGTGATGTTATCCGGCCAGTATAAATAGAGCGAGAGCGCGCGAGACAGGACAGTTCAATTGAATACGGAAAGCGATCAACATCAAGCGAAGAAAGTAATTCGGAAGTGTTTAGTGTTGTACTAGTGGTGTGAATAGTGTGTTTTTTTAGTGTTGGAAAATTAAGTGTGTGTATCTAGTGTATTGTGTTAGTGAATAAAGTTCAGTTTAAGTGGCATAGTGAGCTATAATTTATCGTCGAACCCCGGCTCGTAACAAATTGGTGTCAGAAGAAAGGGATAAATTATGCCGGTTATGCCGAAGGAAGAAACTGAAGGTGTGCGTACCAGGAACCAGCGCCAGCAAGACCTGGACCAGAGACGCTTCGGAGACGTTCCTACTCCATCGTCTGGTGGACCAGGCGACTCCGCGGCTGCAGTGGAGCCTGCAAGCGCCACACACTCCGTGACGGTGCCCGACATCGCGGCTCTGATGGCGTTCATGCAGGAGCAGGCCCGCCGTCAGGAGGAGCAGGCCCGCCGTCAGGAGGAGCAGGCTCGCCGTCAAGAGGAGCACACGCGCCGCCTGGAGGAACAACTACAGCGCGACAAGGAGGAGCAGGCCCGCCGTTTGGAGGAACAGCTGGTGGTGATGAAAGACCTCAGCGCCGCTGTAGGGAAGGATCTGAAGGTGGTAAAGGAGGAGCTCCAGCAGCACGAGGCTCGTATCAGCGACGTGGAGAAGCTCGTACACGACCAGCTTGAGACTCGCGTCGCCTCTATAGAGAAGCGTGTACACGACCATCACGAGACCTGTGTCGCTGAAGTGGAGAGGAGATTGCGTGGGCTCGAAGTAACACCAGCGGCTGTAGCGCCCTCACCTCGTGGATTTAAGGTTCCACCATTTGATGGCTCGTCATCATGGTCTGCATACAAGATCCAGTTTGAGGCTGTGATGCGATCGAATGGGTGGACCAAAGAACAGGCCTTAACCGCCCTAACCTTGGGCCTTCGCGACCGGGCCTTGACAGTGTTGGAGGCACTCGGACAAGACGTCACCTACGAGAAGCTTCTTGAGGCGCTGGAGGCGAGGTACGGAGACGCGCACCTCGAACATGTGTATCGTGCTCAGCTGAAGGACAGGACGCAACGCACCGGAGAAACTCTGCAGCAGTGGGCTCTAGAGGTGGAAAAGCTGGTCAGGAAGGCATACCAGTCGTCTCCTGCGCTTATTGATGGGAACCTCGTACAGGCGTTTACGGATGGGATCCGGGACCTGGAGGTAAGAGCAGCAGTGAGGCTTGGGCACTTCAAGGACCTCAAGGACGCCTTAGCCCACGCTCTGGAGGTGGAAGCAGTGCGACGCGACGACCGAGGTCACCGCATCAAGGAAGTTGTGTCGTCACCTCGGTGCTACAACTGCGGAGAAAGAGGCCATATCCGCTTGAGCTGCCCAAAGCGTAGGCAGCCTGGTGACACCCTGTCTCCACCAAAGGGGTCGCCTGATGTGCCTGCCAGGCAGCGAGAGCAGGGAAACGAGTAGAAGCCAGGACTGCGGGGCGGGTGCTGGCTGGTAATGGAAGAGCCCCAAGTATCTCGATCTCGCAATCATGCGACGGGAACAGCCTGATCATCGAAGGCGAAATTAACAGAACACCATGCAAGCTGACATTGGACACGGGTGCTTCTCGGACAGTCGTCGGTTTCCATCTGGCAAGACGGGTTCTTCGGGGCTGCTTCAGGAACAATGAATGTGTGAATCTGAGAACAGCTACCGGTCAGCACATAACCGTCCGAGGTGAAATGGAGGTGGATCTGAAGCTAGGCAACAAAGTTTACCGTCACAAAGTCATCGTGGCCGATATAGTGGACGACTGCATCTTGGGCCTAGACTTCATGCGAAAGTTTCGCTGCGAGATCGATGTTAACCAAGGAGTGTTGAAGTGTGGCTCGGAAGAAGTCTTCATGGAAGGTGCAACTTCAGGAAAAGTGTACTGCCTGAAGAATGTCATTCTTCACCCGCGGACGGAAACTGTTGTACCAGTTTGTTTACCAGGGAATTCTGGTCGAGGGAACCGCTGCGTACTAATCGAAGGTCTAGAGAAAGAGGCCTCCTGGAAGATTGCACGAACCTTGGTAAGGGGTACAAAAGTTTCATCAGTACGCGCACTGAATGCAGGTGACAAGGAAGTGTCGCTCAAGAAAGGGACGGAATTGGGCACCTATGAAGGAGCGGCTTGGATGCGTAGATGTCAAGAGCAACCTACCAGCGCCAAGGTTCAGGGTGCACGATTCGACGTGTCTACTCTTTTAGAGGACTGCAAAAGTACCCTGTCGGAGGAAGAGAAGACCGAGGCTCAGAAGATGTTGAACCGGTTCGGGGATATTTTCTCGACCAGTGATGCCGACATAGGGAAGACAGCACTAGTCCAGCACAAAATAAACACGGGAAGTGAAGCACCGATTCGCCAGCGACCAAGACGTGTGCCAGTAGCACGGGAACGTGAAGTTGAAGCTATGATCGACGGTATGGTGAACGAAGGCGTAATCGAGCCTTCGTCCAGCCCGTGGTGCTCTCCGGTTGTCCTAGTTAAGAAGAAGGATGGCAGCATGCGCTTCTGTGTAGACTACCGCCGATTGAATGACATCACGAAGAAGGACAGCTACCCGCTGCCAAGGATCGATGATACACTGGATACGCTGACGGGGATGAAGTGGTTTTCTACCTTAGACCTAAAAAGTGGCTACTGGCAGGTGGAAATAGATCCTCGAGACAAAGAGAAGACGGCATTCTCCACAGGCAAAGGACTGTGGCAATTTAACGTCATGCCCTTTGGATTGTGCAACGCTCCGGCTACTTTTGAGAGACTGATGGAGCGAGTGCTTATGGGACTGATTGGAGACGCCTGCTTGGTCTACCTGGATGACATCATCATCGTGGGGCGCACCTTCCAGGATCACCTTCGAAACTTGGAGCAAGTGCTGTCAAAGATACGAGGAGCTAATTTGAAGCTGAGTCCGAAGAAATGCGCGTTATTCAGACGGCAAGTGAACTTTCTAGGACATGTGGTCTCGGAGAACGGTATTCAAACTGACCCGGATAAGATCATTGCCGTGAAGGAATGGCCAGTTCCAGAGAACAAAACGCAGGTCAGAGCATTCCTCGGATTATGCTCCTACTATCGACGGTTTGTGAAGAACTTTGCTGACATTGCTCGACCTCTTCATAAGCTCACCGAAGACAGAGTGCAGTTCTGTTGGAATGAGAGCTGTGACGTTGCATTCCAGAAGCTTAAGGAACATCTGTGTACTGCACCTATTCTAGGCTACCCTGACAATGAGCATGAATTCATAGTTGACACAGATGCCAGTAACAACGGAATTGGCGGCGTGCTGTCACAGAAGAAGGGTGATCAAGAAGTTGTTATAGCATACTTCAGCAAGACCTTATCCAAACCCGAAAGAAACTACTGCGTCACCATGCGGGAACTCTTGGCTGTAGTAAAGACGTTGCAGCATTTCAACAAATACTTGTTGGGCCGTAAATTCCACCTGCGAACCGACCATGCAGCGCTGAAATGGCTACTTCAATTTAAGGACCCAGAAGGACAAGTAGCTAGATGGATTGAACTACTGCAAGAGTTTGATTTTGTAATACAACATCGCAGCGGCAAGTCCCATGGTAACGCAGATGCCCTATCGCGTAGGCCGTGTCCCGACCAGTGCAAGCACTGTAGCCGACAGGAAGCAAAGCAGGCAGCGCTAGTGAGGATGTTAAAGACGGATCTAAGCGACGAATGGAGAGAAGCTTTGCAGAGTGCTCAACAAAATGACAAGGATGTACAGCCGATTCTTGAATGGAAGAAATCAGATGCGCCTAGGCCCAAATGGAGTGATATCGCAGCAATGAGCCCCATCACCAAAAGTTATTGGGCACAGTGGGAAAGCTTGGTCGTCCAGGATGGAGTTCTGTGCCGCAAATGGGAAAACGCTCGCGGTAACCAGTGCCATTTGCAAATGGTAGTGCCCAAAACTAAGGTGCCGGAAGTCTTGCAGCTCTATCACAATGGTGCTTCGGGAGGTCACATGGGAGTTAAGAAGACCCTTACTAAGATCCGGGAGCGGTTTTATTGGCTCCACTGTCGGGATGACGTCGAGGATTGGTGCCGCAAATGCACAAGTTGTGCGGCTGTCAAGGGGCCACATACTCGAAGCAGAGGTGCATTAAAGGTGTACAATGTGGGAGCCCCATGGGAGCGCATAGCCTTGGATGTCGCTGGGCCGTTTCCCGAGAGCCAGGATGGAAACAAATACTTCTTGGTTGTGATGGATTACTTCACGAAGTGGCCTGAAGTGTTTGCAATCCCAAATCAAGAAGCTACCACAGTGGCCGATAAGCTGGTGCATGAAGTCTTTTGTCGGTTCGGGGTGCCCTTGGAAATCCACAGCGATCAAGGCCGGAACTTTGAATCTGAGGTGTTCAAGGAGACTTGTCGCGTAAGGGGTGCGCATAAAACCAGGACCACGGCTTATCATCCGCAATCAGATGGCATGGTTGAACGGTTTAACCAATCACTGGAAAGGTACCTGGCGAAGGTCGTGGAGAGCAAACAAAGAGATTGGGACAAGCACATCCAACCATTTCTCCTGTCATATCGCAGTGCGGTCCACGAAACTACAGGAATAATACCAGCTTTTGCCAATTTCGGTAGAGAACTCCGTTTACCTGCAGACCTTATCACCGGTATTCCACCAGAATCTCCACGCAATATAACGGATTACGCAACCGAGCTACGCAACAGGATGAACGACGTATACGAGCACATCAGGGAATCTGGACAACAGATGTCTGAGAAGATGAAGACTCGCTACGACCGGAAGGCAAACAACAAAGGCTTCGATGAGGGATCATTGGTGTGGCTTCATAACCCAGTACGAAGCAAAGGAAAATCGCCTAAGTTACAAGCCAGATGGGACGGGCCATATCGCATAATTACCAGGATGAACGACGTCACCTATCGAATCCAGAAGGGGTCGCGAGGTGCACCGAAGATAGTTCATGTGGACCGGTTGGCTCGTTACTATGGGTCTAACGATGTTCGAGACGAACACGTTTAAGAGGGAGGCCGTGTTACGAATTGAAAATAACGCCATCTATCAGTGAATGGGAGAACTACATGAGATTAGATGTATCAGTTGTTAAGGCTGTTTCATCTATCCTCTAATAGATGGCGTTGGTGTAAATAGAACATTTACGCGACATCTAGAAACACGTTACACGTTTCCAGAAATTTCGTGAGTCGTCTCGAAAAGTCTAGTGATGTTATCCGGCCAGTATAAATAGAGCGAGAGCGCGCGAGACAGGACAGTTCAATTGAATACGGAAAGCGATCAACATCAAGCGAAGAAAGTAATTCGGAAGTGTTTAGTGTTGTACTAGTGGTGTGAATAGTGTGTTTTTTTAGTGTTGGAAAATTAAGTGTGTGTATCTAGTGTATTGTGTTAGTGAATAAAGTTCAGTTTAAGTGGCATAGTGAGCTATAATTTATCGTCGAACCCCGGCTCGTAACACTATGTCCGCCATTCAGCGCTGAGCGCTCAGAGGATGGACCTGTCGCTCGCGTCCGCGTCCGCCATTTTACGTAAATATTGCATTCCAAAACGTTCATAGCGCGGCTAAAGCCTTTTTCTCAACGTATTTTTTTTATAAATATGTAAAGTTGATGTACCTACTTAACTTTATTTATGTATTACGTATTAAACTAGTGTGTTAGTCAAGACATCTGGAGTCTAGTGGTTAGTATAGTAGCGCGGTCAACTAGGGGCTGGGCGAGACTGACAGAAACGGGCCGTTAGATATAATACCTTGCTGCAAAAATCAAGTGGCAATATACAGTATAAAAGGTACAGTAGTTAGACGCATTTGATCTTTGATGGGTGACCATGGGATTGGCTTGCAGAGCCTATATCGCAGGTTTATTTTCGTACTAACTACATAAGGTAAAGTAACTGACATCACGGTCATAGTATGGATGGGTGACCGACCGATGAATTTACAGAGCCCATGTATGAGGTTCTTAAGGGGGGCAAAATTATGGTTATTTTTAAGCTAGGGCGCGCTGCCGTTAGCATGATACCAATGTAATAGGTATTTACCTATTACGTACTATGCAATGCAATTAAAAACACACTTGAATCGAATATTATCTTACAAACCGCCGCAGCTCAGCTGATCCCCATTAGCTCGCATTGCAGGTACCTAACACACACAAGCACACGTACCTACCGTGCAGTCTTATTCTGCACCAGTTAACAGTTTATTTTGAGACTCAATTCTTCTAACTATATTTGTTCAAAATGCAGTTTAGATCTAATGTCAGTGTCATACTCATGTCACAAATGGTATTCTCCTAAATAAACTGATATTGGAATGTTATCGTGAATAGATCGTTAATTGAACAATGTCATCATTAGGGTTCAGAAACGGGAAATCCCGGTCTCGAAAGTACCGGGAATTCCCGGTTCTTTTGTCGTAAAATGGAACCGGGAAATCAAATTTGATTCCCGGTTCTTTCGGTACTTTCGGGAATTTTATTTACATTACGCGATTCACACTAGTTCACACTACTATTTACTTATTTACTCTTACTTTACTTTTCCACTTTTTCTACTATTCAAACATTCAAAACTAACGTGAATAATTCAGCGTTAAAAGAAATAACGCGCGAATTTAATGGTGCGCTCGCTATAACCAATAACTACCTACACTCTCTCGCTGTTGCTAGGATAGTAAATAGGAACGCGACTGCGACCATGAAGTTATAGATAAACATGGAGACCGCACTCCGAATACCTACTTGAAGCTCAAATGATGTATCGCTATCTCGCTCACTGTGGTCTTACCATCTCTTTTCAACCAACCACTGCCATCATAGAGATATTAGAATAGAGTGGCAGAACAGTACCTAACTCAATACTGTGTCGTGTCCGTCGGTGCGAGAGAGAACACAACATTAAAGGCCCCCTGCATCTCTCTCTAATAATACATGCACAACATCAACATTACGCAGTGGCGTGCTACCTGTAACTATTATTTATATCAGTTTATCAGTAATCAATAGTTTAAAAATATATAAACATTTTTGTCACTTCAAACTATCTTCGTGTATCAATAAAAACAACTTTTAAACTATTGATTACTAATAAACTGATTTAAATAATAGTTACAGGTAGCACGCCACTGCGTAATGTTGATGTTGTGCATCTATTGTTAGAGAGAGATGCAGGGGGCCTCTAATATTGCGTTCTCTCTCGCACCGGCGGACACGAATAGGCCCCACTCTGCCACTCTATTCTTAATATCTCTATGACTGCCATATTGACAAGATTTACTTGACATATGGTGGCCAATGTTGCCACATTACCAAATCCTTAGGAAATGGGATTATAATTCACTGTCTCGCCAACCATGATTATAAGCGTTCGAGACCTACAATATTAGGAGTTTTAACAAGTGATTGGATTTCAACTCTTGATTTAAATACACTTTAATTGACCGTGTAAACTTCTGATTTGCTTAATATGTCGGCTCTTTTTAAGAGCTTACTCGGAGGTTTTAATAAGAAGATAGCAATACTAAATCCACGCTAAAATGAGAGGTCAGACCACAGAGAGTGAGATAGAGAAATGTAGGTATTTGACTCAAGGCTTTGTTGCAGCTGTGGCCTCCATGTTTATCTATACCTTCATGACTGCGACGCGGTGTCGAGCTACCCCGCGCCTGCCGCGCATGCCCGCCCACGCGCCGTGATCTCGTGACTCACTCAGTTTTCGCCCAAATGCATCCAAGCCGCTCCTTCATAGGTGGCACCTATGAAGGAGCGGCTTGGATGCGTAGATTACACATATTACTTACCGCTGCTCTAAGCGCCAGGCTGGAGGTTAGAGCAGCTGTAAGACTTGGCCACTTCAAGAACCTGAAGGACGCCTTAGCCCACGCTCTGGAGGTGGAAGCAGTACGACGCGAAGAAGGGGTTGGTGTAAAGTTAAATTCAAGTTTATAGGATCGCAACGCTCTTCCCGCTGCCGGCATCTCGAAAAAGTGCGTGCAGAATATCAGATGGCAGAAAATTATTTATACCTAAAAAAGAAATTGCGTTTTCAGACTACCGTAACGTTTAATTGTTTTTCTTTAAGTTCATTCCGACGATTTCATTCACAGACAACGTAAAATCTCTATGCCTAGAAATGTTTATGCAATGTATTAGCTAGTTATCTGTTATATTATTCATTGTTGGTCAATAATTTAATATTTTAGAATAGATATGCTACTTTGAGCAAAATTATTTATTGCGTATTGATTTTAAAAAAATCGTGTCAATAATAAAGTCACATGTATGTTACTCTATAATTAACAAACATGGTACTCTACTTTTCATCAATTTACAGATTATAACGTGTAAAAAAAACAAAAAAATCGGCAAATTTATGAACATTCGACCATCAAAACACAAAATCAAATATTTTTATTTCAGTAAAATTTAACAATGTAAATTTAAAAACATAGTGGCATAATTAGGCATTGAAAAAAAAGACTGTTCAAAAGCATAACATCTAAAACGCAACTGTTTGAAAAAAGGTTGTGAAGCCCTGAATGTTTGTTTAGAAAAAGTCTATCTTCTCGTGGCACCAACTATAATTTGACTTCTATTGTTCGACGTTGACACATTGTTTAATTAACAACAGGCAGCGATAGCCTACCGGAGATACCAACGGACTGCTATGCAAAGGGTATCGGGTCTGGTTTGACTTCCTGACCAGCTTTTCCACCTCCAGAGCCACGATACACATGTTCGAGGTGCGCGTCACCGTATCTCGCCTCCAGAACCTCCAGAAGGTTCTCGTAGGAGACGTCTGGCCTGAGTCCCCCAACACCGTCAACGCCCGATCACGAAGGCCCGAGGTTAGGGCGGTTAAGGCCTGTTCTTTATTCCACCCATTTGATCGCATCACAGCCTCAAACTGGATCTTGTATGCTGACCATGATGACGAGCCATCAAATGGTGGAACCTTAAACCCACGAGGCTGCCTACGCTTTGCAGGCAGCTCAAGCGGATATGGCCTCTTTCCCCGCAGTTGTAGCACCGAGGTGACGATACAACTTCCCTGATGCGGTGACTTCGCTCGTCGCGTCGTACTGCTTCCACCTCCAGAGCGTGGGCTAAGGCGTCCTTCAGGTTCTTGAAGTGGCCAAGTCTTACAGCTGCTCTAACCTCCAGCCTGGCGCTTAGAGCAGCGGTAAGTAATGTGTGTAATCTACGCATCCAAGCTGCTCCTTCATAGGTGGCACCTATGAAGGAGCGGCTTGGATGATTTTGTGTTTTGATGGTCGAATGTTCATAAATTTGCCGATTTTTTTGTTTTTTTACACGTAATAATCTGTAAATTGATGAAAAGTAGAGTACCATGTTTGTTAATTATAGAGTAACATACATGTGACTTTATTATTGACACGATTTTTTTAAAATCAATACGCAATAAATAATTTTGTTCAAAGTAGCATATCTATTCTAAAATATTAAATTATTGACCAACAATGAATAATATAACAGATAACTAGCTAATACATTGCATAAACATTTCTAGGCATAGAGATTTTACGTTGTCTGTGAATGAAATTGTCGGAATGAACTTAAAGAAAAACAATTAAACGTTACGGTAGTCTGAAAACGCAATTTCTTTTTTAGGTATAAATAATTTTCTGCCATCTGATATTCTGCACGCACTTTTTCGAGATGCCGGCAGCGGGAAGAGCGTTGCGATCCTATAAACTTGAATTTAACTTTACACCAACCCCTTCTTGATAACTAAAAATTTAATTTTGTCATCTGATAAAAAGATGTTAAGCCCAAGAATGTATCATTTCAATGAACTAACGCCAAATGTTGACACTCTAGGCGTCAGTACCTCAAAACATTAAAAGATCCTGTTTGCAGCGCATAATATCGATAAAAACCCGATCCATTGACATATTAGTTTCCAATGACACGTATCTATGTACCGTTGCGCTTGAGAGATATGTAATAATATCTAGGCTTTGGGCTGAAATTACTGATATCCAAGTATTTATACATAATATGTAAGAGGATAGTGGCAACTAAATGACACTGACATGACGTTTGACAGTTACTGTCAAACGTGTAAATAAGGTGTACCTATATAAGTCGACAGCATAGATTATACAGATATACTGGTATAGATGCGCAACTCCCTCTAAGGGAAAAGTTCAATAGGCATCCTCTACGCTAGATGGCGTACAAACAATTTTATTTTTATTCCGATCGTATAGATGGCGTTAGTAGTGGATTCATTTTTCAAAATAAAATAAATGTTGAATTTCGGTGTTAATAAATAAGTAAATGACAACTATTATGTAAAATATGTAATTTAAAAGTAAAAAAAAATAAAAATCACAAAATGTAATTCTTAGTAAGCGTGGATTCAATCCACGGACATTTAATTTATGAGCAGACCACGCTACCACTGCGCCACGCAGATCTTATCTATGTTGGCGAAATGACCGTTCAGTTGTCGCTTTTTCTTTAGTTCTTGCCCTCATCGGTAGAAGGCGCTGATTATATGAAATTTATCCATGTATGGAACTTTCACGGCCCTGGTCGACAGGCTCGGCTAGCTCGTCCTATTATCCTTCGACGACGGCTCAGGTACGATATGGTTCTGACTATTTAATTGCCACTGTGTTCCAATATTCTGTGTTGCTTGTTCTTTTGTTTCATCATCTAGGAAACGATGTAAGATAGTGTAATCATTATCTTATTGATATTGTTTTGTGGGTAGTTTGATCGTTTGTGAGATATTATAGATTGTAATATAGGATAGAATAATATACTGTGGATCAAGTCGTATCAATGAGATTCATTAGGTATATACCTGTGGCAAACATTTAGTAAATTGTATTGATGCTAATTAATGCTTATTATGTTCTGTTGTAAGACAGACCTTTCTAGTAATATAAAACTACCCACAACATTGATATTTGATATAAATTGGCTGTACCACTGTTTGTTAATTATTGTTATATATAGTTATTGAAAAGAATGATCAAGAGTTTTATTGCCCGTTCTTTCTCTTGGTTCTATGTCTTTGCTTTGCGAACTGGGCTGTAAATGTAAATGTAGAATCACGACGTAATCTAAAGATATATCCTTGTGCCAAACTGAATAAATGAAAGTATGATTTGATAGTTGTCTCTTTTATTTATCAAAACTGTCTCTACACTATAGGAAGCTTCCCTGATTCTGACATCAGAAATGGGATAAATTTGCGCCCACAATACTAATACATCCAATTGCAAGTTCCAGAGTCTCCTCATCGTGATGCCATGATTCTGCCTAAGCCCGTCACTGCACAGTTCAGCTGACGACGGAGAACGATTGCCCTACGATCCAGTAACAACGTTGCCGAGAGCAAGCCGGTGGATGAGTACCGACGAGATATCTTAACGATCTGCAAAAGTATGCTGAAGCCAACGGCAACAACCAACTGTAAACGCTGGTAATGTACTTCCACCAAGATTATAGCCATGAATGGTCGAAAAATATGACTGTTGTACCAGGTTATTTTAACATGTTCATCAAAAATGTATCTGAGTATAAAACTATGTAGGTAATAGCGAAAAAGTTACATAAAATGTATAATAGATTTTTAAAGTAGCCGATATTGTTCTAATCTGTTGGAATTTAAATAGGCAACATTTGGTAGTGATTGACCGAGACTCGGTGTGAGCATTGGCTGTGTTGTGCTTTGTTGATAACTCTTTCTAGTGTGAGTACTGATTAGCGTAATCGTCCTGCATATTTGAATTCCAGGAATTAAGAGCTCTGAAGAATCTTTTCATTACAAGTCGAATATGAAATTATGGTAGGTAGAATACATTTCAGAGATTTCTTCATTAATTTTGTTGGCTGTGTATTCATTACATACAGACCAATATTGCGGTGTAGGAATGTACCTTAGCTCTGTTCCATAAGCTGTTGTTAAATTTTCGCCACAATTACCACATTAATCAGTTCATGCTATATAGTTTTATTAAATCGGATCCAAACTATAACGAAAGAAAAAAAATAAGAATATTTTAATGTTAAGCTCTTGAATGTGTTGCCCTGGAGATAAGAATACCAAACTGTATATTTATCTTCAACATATCTTTGAAATATACTTCCTCGTATTTTTAACTGGTTAATAATTGTTTATGGCACAAAAAATTGTGTATAGAATTACAATTAATAATGCACTTTCTATAATTGTGTAGTGAGTAATTGTCATGTACCCAGATAATTTCCACCAGTTTACTTGCAATAGACATACTTATGATTTTGTCACTTTGATTTCTATAGGAAGAACAAAACCAAATAGCTTCCATTTGTCTCAGAGGCACCACATTTGAATGGCATTTTGTAAAGATAACCTATGAGTTTTGTATAACTATTACTACAAGCGAACTTTTGTGTGTAGATACAGAAATATTCTATATTATATCAAGCGGGTCTGTGTCTAGCTAGATCATATTGATAAAATGATAGTTTCGTTTAGTAACTATTTCCTTTTATTTTTTAAACATACCTCATCCTCCTGAGGCCTGAGGGGTCATATATGCTACGTCTAAATATATAGCTCAAGGTATTTTTATTAAAAAGTAGTTATTGAAGAATGCTTTTATATTACATAGGATTCAATTGACTTGTTAAAGAAAGTGACATCATTTTGCTTATGTCTGGCACTATTAGATGGCAGTGTATCCAATATTTTCAAGTAGTGTTATTTTGGTTGATAATTTCCTGTTATTTATAACGATAATAGCAGATAAAATAGTTAAAATGAAATGTGTAATAAATGCAGACATCTGTCTAATTAAATGGATCTGAAATAAGCTATTCAACTAAATTGATTCAATTTGAAAATAGTTCCAAATTACATCACTGATTTTTTTTCGAAAACATTCTCATAGTTTATTTATCCACTCTCGGAAACAATACAAATAAATTCAATAAATTAATAAAACATGAGATGGTATTTATTTTTATCTGCTTTTATTCATTGAAATTATTTTTTTTTATTATGAAGTGCCATGTATTAAACTGTAAACCTATTTAGACCATATAGTAATAGTCAATCTTAGGATTAGCTCTCGGTAATGAACTATCTTTTCAATTTAGAATCTCTGGTATAAACACTGCGATAGATAAGCTATTTAGAGATATTTTTTATGCAAAGATATATGTGTACATGTACTTTGTGTGGTTCAATTGTAGGAGACCATGGCAATAATGATTAAAATGGTATTTAATCATTCTAGGTGCTTGAAGGGTTTTGTTTATTTATTTTAAACAATACCTACTTACATGTAAGCTTACTATTTTTATACCAAACCTCTTACGAATCGTCAAATCTAAGAAAAAGGTTATTTGAAAAGTACTATTAAAATGCTAACAAGAAATATGACTGTCGGGGCCGAAAGCGTCAAAACAAAAAAGGGTCCTGCTGGCATGATAAAAGTTTTGCAGGCGCTTTCCTTATAAACTAATAATTATATTAAAATGAAACCAAGGTATTTTAAAGGTTTACATCGCTAAACGGTGACATATACTACTGGTCTGAAAACCTTCAAACAGCGGAGGGTCCTGCTGGGTAATAATTCAAGATTTCGCTGTAGCAATGAAGGTACTATTTTTTTACTTATACAATTCGAAAGGTACTAAATACCACGCACGCAAAAAGTTAACTTTCAATCGAATTAAACGCAGGGTCCTGCTGCGTATACGGACACAATGAAACTGAATGAACCAGATACCTAACGTAAAATACGTAAAAAAAAACGAATTAAAAACGATGTCAGTGTTCTGATTGTGTAAACGGAATGAAAATAGCCACAATCACATGATACAATTGATAAATTAAACTGAAATTGATGAAATTAAATAAGATATTCTGCTTAATATAATAAGTATTTGTATAAGTACATTGATGTTTTTAAGAGTTGCGACCTAAATTAATAAATCTAGGTATGTATATTTGACTTATAGATATTGAAATATTAACCGACTGGTCCGAATTCTAACTAGTGTCTGGTTTGACTTTCTACACGACTATTTATTATACCGTTTCTTACCAAGAGTACTTTTACTGGCATTGGCGTCTAGTTTAACTTTAGGCAGTTCACTGACTATTGGTAACATAAATAAACTATTAACTAAATTGGTTCATTCTTGGTTACTAGTTATTTATTTATTATTTTGTACTGTTTGTACCTGCAATACATTCAGGTCAATTCAGTTTATAGCATTCCATACTGTACATTTACGGGTGGTAGACTTACAATTAGGACACAATTATTATGGAACACTTTTAGGCGAGAGGAGCAGTTTAGTAATATACTATAATAGTCTATATTATTATACCTAGGTGCATTTGATATATTATAGTTAAAAGATGTTTTATAGTAACATGCTTTAATAGGGTCTGCTGCATTTATTATTCTAAATTGATAACATTTTAGTGTATTATTAATATAGATATCAATTTTGATTATGATAAGTTACATTTATAGATTTTCCTACAGTTAATTTTTGTGGAATATAATAAAGAACTTTGTACTTTTAGATAGCTACGATTTATAGATTAATAACGTTTAGATATTCTTTGATGACATAGTAGCTTTTACAGATAACATTTTTTTTGTTTTCTTACTAAAGTACTTAAGTTAAATTTTAAGATAGGTACATATACAAAGAAAATAAAAGGGCGGTCTTACTATAGGTTAGAGGTTCTGATAACCATACACAGCATTACATATAAACTTCTTCTAAACAAGGATCGATGATGTAGGTAGCAGTGATGATATAAAGGTATCTGTAAATATCTATAATAATGTGATAACATCGATTTATTCATTGATGATTAAATAGTTGACGATGATTGAATTATTATTGATGATTAACTTACCGATGGTTAAGAAGTTGATGATAATGCTGGCAATGATGACCATGTTGATATGATTTTGATAATGATTTTGATAATGATTTTGATAATGATTTTGATAATGATTTTGATAATGATTTTGATAATGATTTTGATAATGATTTTGATAATGATTTTGATAATGATTTTGATAATGATTTTGATAATGATTTTGATAATGATTTTGATAATGATTTTGATAATCATTTTGATAATCATTTTGATGTTGATGATATTGATAATCATTTTAATGTTGATGATATTGATAATCATTTTGATGTTGATGATATTGATAGTCACTTAGATGTTGATGATATTGATCATATTGCCTACGAACTGCTGAAGTCTTTCGCCTTGTTCTAGCCTGGACTCATGTGCAGCAGGTGTGGGGCTAGATAGTATCAAGGAGATTGACCGTTGTTACTTGTCTATTTAATGTGAAAGGAAAGGCAATGGCAATGAGTGTATTAGAATGAAAGTATTGTCCTAGTATTACACTACTGTTATCATACAAGTTGGTACCTGTATACTTGTAAATTAGTGAAATCTAATTCAATTATTTAACTCGGTTGTGAATTTAAATTATTTATTTTATTTCATTTATTTATCATTCATAAGCAGAATTACCTATTTTAATTTTTTATTCTTAAAACCTTTACTTAAATTTTTATGCTTCGTAGTGGCTCCTTTTGTACTATATTATTTTTGTCAATTTGTGGATGAATAATTCAGTGGTGTAATATTGTAAAATTAAACTGTACTTCTATGTAACATGTGTATTGTGAATGTTAATGATCCCTTCATAGAATAGTAAATACAATTTGTAACAATGGTATCAAAGCAGCTGACACAGAACTTATTTCTAGACTCACAAAATGAAACCGTAATTACTGTAAATATGGGTCCAGTTTATTTTTGTGTAATTGTTTCGTACAAATGGATTGTTGTTGTGATACTATTCTTATAATTGAACTTACTTAGATGACTACGTAAGTCAGTATAGCCGTAGCGGACGTAACGATACTATAGTTTTTAGATGGCTTTTATCAATATGGTAAGAATTCATTGTTACATAATACAGGGCGCCCATCGGGCGATTGTTTAGTAAAGTGTTATTTAATTTATTGTACTTCGAGGACGAAGTAATTGTCAGTCTGGCCGTGAGAGATATGTAATAATATCTAGGCTTTGGGCTGAAATTACTGATATCCAAGTATTTATACATAATATGTAAGAGGATAGTGGCAACTAAATGACACTGACATGACGTTTGACAGTTACTGTCAAACGTGTAAATAAGGTGTACCTATATAAGTCGACAGGCTCGGCTAGCTCGTCCTATTCTCCTTCGACGACGGCTCAGGTACGATATGGTTCTGACTATTTAATTGCCACTGTGTTCCAATATTCTGTGTTGCTTGTTCTTTTGTTTCATCATCTAGGAAACGATGTAAGATAGTGTAATCATTATCTTATTGATATTGTTTTGTGGGTAGTTTGATCGTTTGTGAGATATTATAGATTGTAATATAGGATAGAATAATATACTGTGGATCAAGTCGTATCAATGAGATTCATTAGGTATATACCTGTGGCAAACATTTAGTAAATTGTATTGATGCTAAATAATGCTTATTATGTTCTGTTGTAAGACAGACCTTTCTAGTAATATAAAACTACCCACAACATTGATATTTGATATAAATTGGCTGTACCACTGTTTGTTAATTATTGTTATATATAGTTATTGAAAAGAATGATCAAGAGTTTTATTGCCCGTTCTTTCTCTTGGTTCTATGTCTTTGCTTTGCGAACTGGGCTGTAAATGTAAATGTAGAATCACGACGTAATCTAAAGATATATCCTTGTGCCAAACTGAATAAATGAAAGTATGATTTGATAGTTGTCTCTTTTATTTATCAAAACTGTCTCTACACTATAGGAAGCTTCCCTGATTCTGACACGCTCATTGGATTTGAAATTATTTGTTTTTGACAGAACTATCGCTAAGTCACTTAGTAAAAATTCTTTGTTTACAAAAAGTCTATGTTCTCGTGGCACGGACTCTAGATGATAATGACATTTAAATTAGAAGAATACATACCAATTCTGAGTCAATTTAAAATCTAATCTAATTTCGTTCAAAAAATAATTTCAATGTCATATAAAATACGAGAATTGGCCTTATTTACTATCTATGTAAAATTTTATAAAAAGAGGGATTTATAATTTTAATACTTACATAGACTTGGAAAAGGCTTATGATAGAGTGGATAGAAAGGAATTATGGAAGGTGCTATCTATGTATGGGGTGGACAATTTTATAATAAGAGCTCTGAAATCTCTGTATAGGGGTTCTAGAGCCTGTGTAAGGATTAACGGTGCCTATACAGAATGGTTTGATATCTCCAAAGGTGTCAGACAGGGTTGCGCAGCCTCGCCCTGGTTGTTCAATCTATTCATGGATAGCTGCATGAATGATATAAGAGAAAGTGAATGCGGGATCGATGTGGTAGAATTGCGTGCTAAGTGCCTCTTGTACGCCGATGATCAAGACATTCTAGCGTCCTCGGCGAAAGAGTTGCAGCAAATGATGGACTGCATGAACGAGAGCTTTAAAGCGAAGGGTATGAAATTAAATACAAGAAAGACGAAAGTGATGGTGTTTGAGAAGGATGAAAGTGTGACTGAGTGTAAAATTGCGATTGAAGATGAGTATGTTGAACAAGTTGAAGAATTTGTATATTTGGGTAGCATGTTTACAAGAGATGGAAGATGTGAAGGAGATATTGAAAGGAGAGTGACTGCGGGAAACTGTGTGAATGGAGCGCTGCATGCCTTTATGAACGGTCAGAGCGGTTTCAGATTAGCGTTTTATACGCGCGTATAAGCTCGTTTTTAGAAGCGCGTGTAGGCGCGTATAGGCGCGCCTTTTGGCACACGCGCAACTCGTACGAGCGTTGACGCGCTTCTAAGCTCGTATAGCTACCAACCGTCAGAATCCTTGTTGACACTGACAAGACGTCACTACCATTTCGAGCAAACACGCCCGTTTACGTGAGTCTGGTTTTTTGAAGCGCGTAATATAGCGCGCGTGTAAGCACGTATGCAAAAACGACCGTATACGCGCAGAAAAATACGCTAATCTAAAACCGCCCTCAGACTGTGCCGAAAGAGGCGCGACTGGCGGTTCATAATGGTGTACTTGTGCCCACGCTGATGTATGGTAGTGAATGTTGGGTATGGCAGAAAAAGCATGAAAGCAGAATGAACGCAGTTGAGATGCGATCACTGCGTAGTATGTGTGGGGTGAGACTGATTGATAGAATTCCGAATGCAGTAATACGAGAGCGATGTGGCCTGAAAGAAGATGTTGTGACAAGAATTGAGAAAGGAATGCTGGGATGGTTTGGACAAGTGGAGCGAATGAGTGAAGAAAGAATGACGAACCAAATATATGAGGCAAACCGGCAAAACCGGTCGCGGCCGACCTCGTAGGACATTCGTCGACCAAATTGGTGACGTTCTGAAAAACGGCAAGGTCCGAAGCACCTGCAACCGGCGAGCATGTATGAAAAGAGTAATGAATGTAAAGGAAGCGCGTGAGGTTTGTAAGGATAGAAGCAAGTGGCGTTCCGTTGTCTCTGCCTACCCCGACGGGAAAAAGGCGTGAGTTTATGTATGTATGTATGTATGTATAATTTTAAGTGAATATTGTATAATTACAATATTTTGTAAATGCAAATCAACATATTGTATATTTTTTCTTTCTTTTAATAAATTAAGTATTTTCTTTTGCCCGACTCTTTTGGTTTTGTATTTAGTGTCATTCGTGGGTTTTCATGCATTAATAACGAAATAGATGTACCTATATTTGAAATGTGACAATTATGTAGACGACAATTATAAATTATTTCTATCATATAATAAAACTGCGCCAAATTATTATAAATAGTCGTTGTTATCCTGAGGAACATCATCCTACTAAACAAATATGTAATATCTATCTTTATTTGCTACCTTTAAATGCATGTGCATTGAAAATAATTAATTTGAATACTTTCATATCATAATCGACGTATTACATAAACGAATACTGTTCATGTATGGCAAGAAGGATCAAGATTATTATTCCACGCGACACCGTCATAAAGCGCCGGGTCTCGCATACGCGGTGCGCGGGCGACCGCGGTACTATAAAAACCTAAACTCGAGCCGCCGCTCGAGGCGTATACGCTCTTAATTCGCCGAGTGTTTCGACTTGGTTTTGATGAATATCTTCCATGGTGAAGAAAGTTAGATAATAACAAATTAAGAACGTTCTTACTTGTGTACTCTGCAACCTTTGTGTAGTACTCCTTTCCTGCTAGCAGCACTGCACCTTGATACTAGGATGAAGTCACTTGATCGTCTCTGTATAATCACTTGATTTGATAGTCACTTGGTTCACTTGACTCCTTACTAGACTATTGTATAGTACTGTATGGTCTGTTACCACACAATCTTTATCGATGTTTTGCTAAATGATTGATATTGATTGAAACTACTAAATGGACTGTAAAAACTGTATATTGAAATTAAATGTTTTATAACTAGAATGAATGTGAATGATGATCCGACTTTTACGATGGTACGACGTGAACTGAATATAATACTAAGTAAATGGAACACGCGTGTCGCGTAAAGGTGCTGATATAACAAAAATGTACGGATGCACCGTACAAGTACTATTTTGGATTTGGCTTTACGGAAAAACTTGCCATTTCGCAACACAAATCCCAAAATCTTTAGAGTCCGTTTACAAATAATGTCAACGTGTTCAGCAAAAGTTAATTTACTGTCGATAGTAATGCCGAGATCCCTGACACTTATTACTATACTCTAGCTATCTGACGTTCAGTGATGTTATAATATGTATAATTTAAGAATTTAAGTCAATATTGGCTTTACGACTGAATGTTATAAAACAACATTTATCGCAGTTCAATGATACTTCATTTAATTCGCACCCAATCGTATAATCGGTCAATATCGGATTGCATAGCATAATGTCTACATTATTTTTAATGGTTTTTGTTACTTTCATATCGTCTGCAAATAAAAATGGTGTGGTATGATGAAAGCAGTTGATAACATCGTTAACAAATATATTATAGAGTATAGGACCCAGATGTGAGCCCTGCGGTACCCCTGAATTAATTGCATAATGCAAAGATTGGAACCTATTTACTACGACGTAAAACGATCTATCGACCAAATATAATTCAAACCATTTCAGTAACGACCCAGTAATTCTGTAAGAATCTAACTTCTTAAGTAGTATTTTATGAGATACTGTGTCGAATGCCCTACTAAAATCTGTATACACAGTGTCAACTTCATCGCCGCCGTCCAATACTTCCACTATCGATTCTACAAATTTAACCAGATTTGAACAAGTAGATCGGCGTTGTACAAAACCGTGCTGATGAATAGTTAAGTATTTTTTAAAATATCTCTGAACACACGGACATAGAAGGGACTCCAAAACTTTACCAAAAATAGACAAAATTGATATTGGCCTGTAATTTTTCACAAAACTGTTGTCCCCACTTTTTAATAATGGTACCACTTTTGCAACTTTCCACGTGCCAGGGAAGGTGTCCGTTCTAAGTGATGTATTGAAAATAGTAGCCAAGGGCCTGGCTAAATTTGAAGCACAATTCACTATTAATATTGGAGGTATACCGTCAGGACCGGCTCCTTTTGATAAATGCAATTTTTTAACTTGTTTTCGATATCTATTTCATTAAAAGTTATTTGAGACAAGCTATCGGATTGATCAAGTATATTAGATGAAACAAAATAATCCCCTGGGGCTGAATTACTACTATACACCCTTTCAAAGTTCTTTGCGACCAGTTCACAAACACCTGTACCGTTACATTCCTTAACATAACCATCAAACATATTCTCCGGGTAAGTGCTCTGGCCACCACGTTTATTTTTTACAAATGAACAGAAGTATTTCGGGTTTAATGTGATCGACTTTTCTGTACTCTCAATGTATAATCGGTAACATACTCTTGCATAGGACCTACAGCGTGCACTTACTATTCTGAGGGAAATTGCATCCATGGGATATCTAGCGTATTTGGAGCGTAGTTTATCTTTTTCCTTGATAAGCTGAATCATTTTTAGGGTTCCGTAGTCCACAAGGAACCCTTGTAGTTTCGTCATGTCCGTCCGTCTGTCCGTCAAGTATTAAATTGGCTTGGCACCGACTGTTAACCTATTAGTAAATAGCACATATAAATAATAGGCAGTATTTAATTAATTGTCCGTGTGGTGACGGATTAAGAATACGGAATGTCACCACCCCATATCATCCCATGGGTGTCGTAAGAGCCGACAGAGGGAGCATATTATGCAGAGAACACCACTGTAAGAGAAGGAAAACTTGATGCAAACCCTATACCAACCCGTTTGGCCAGCGTGGTATAGTAGGCCAATTCCTCCTTTCAAAGGAGAGGCCTAGTCCAGCAGTGGACTGTTAAAGGCTGATGATGATTTAATTAATATTAAATCTTATCATTATTTCATCAATTCTATCATTATTTTTATACTTTTAGTGTATTGTTGTTTTGTCCACTAGTTATGGGTAGACCTATAAAAGGCGCTGCGCCCCTTAAAATGTCAGAATTAGGAAAATTTACGCCCAGTGCTCGTTTTGGACATATACATATAATTTCAGTAGGACCGCTGCCTACCACGTCAGAGGGGCATATACTTACTAACTATTGTAGATAGAAGTACAGGCTGGCCTGAGGCATATCCATTGAAAGAGATAACGTCAAAAATGGTTGCGCAAGTTCTGTTTGAGAATTGGATAGCTCGTTTTGGATGTCCGGTACGGCTGACAAGCGACCAGGGCAGACAGTTTGAAAGCGATTTATTTTCACAGCTTACAAAATTATTAGGTATCGATAAAATTATGACTACAGCATTTCATGCCCAAAGTAACGGTATGGTAGAAAGATGGCACCGTTCATTAAAAGTTGCGTTAAGAGCTAAATTAAATAATAATTCGAATTGGCTACGAGAATTGCCCATGATTTTGCTGGCGTTGCGATCTGTGCCACGAAGTGATACGAACGTAAGCGCAGCAGAATTGACGTATGGTCTAAAGTTAAAACTGCCTGGCGATTTTTATGATGATAAGCACTGTAATATTAAGTATAATAACGAGTACGTTGAACAACTGAGAAATGTTATTAGGAACCTAAGACCGCGTAATGTAGCGCAAAGAGATTCTCGTACAATATTTGTCCACCCTGATTTAAGTAGTTGCGAGTATGTATTTATAAGGGATGACGTAGTAAGAGAAACGATTCAACCTCCTTATGTAGGCCCGTATAAGGTCATAAAGAAGGGAAGTAAATCGTTCAAGATTGATATTTGTGAAAATGTTAAATTAGTTTCGATTGATAGATTAAAGCTCGCTTATTTGTTGAATATTCCCTCAGAACAAGGATGTTCAGATGAGTATTGCGATATTAATTGTAAGGATATACAAAATGATCAACAAGAAAAATGTGAGAATAGCGATAAGCGTGTCACTTATACCACTCGCAGTGGCCGCGTATCTACGTTGCCTGTTAGATTTTTGTTGGATTAGCATTTATTATTATGAAATTGTTATTTAAAACGTCAGATTGGCTAATTAGAAGCATTCTTGATACAAATTTTAACCAGTTAACAGAATTAGTTTTACATACCTAGTAAAATTATGGGTAAATCTTACAATAAAGAACAAGACATTATTACTGCCCAAAACGGAGCAAATAATGCTAGAAACAGTGATTCCGAAATACAAAAGCATTTTGAGTTTTTTGGAGCTATCTTGTTGACCATTTTGGTGTTGTATCTTTACTTATGGTGTATTTCTGTGTAACCAAATGTAAGAAACGGTCACATAAGTGGATCCGTAGTGAAATGGTTTTGGCATCGATACCCTCGATAAGTGGTTTGCAACATGTGCAAGCACAGCAGTCTGCGCAGCTTGGTAGTGGCCCACAACAGGCACAACCACAAGTTGTATATACGTAGTGCAAGATGTGTTTATTATTTTTTTATGTCTATCCCACTGCTGGGCAAAAGCTACTCTTGGCTCAATTATAAAACTACGTTAATTAAAAGTGTTTATTGATTGTGTATTTCTTATATTTTGTATGTGTAAAGCTGATGTTCAGTGCGTATACAGTCCTCCAGTGGACACTATCATCGTTAGGTAGCAGTTTCGATCCCAAGGCACCAGCAGTAGGGCTAGTTATACTGTATACGAATTGAAGTAAGTTTCCGTATTGTTACTTTTGTAATAAAGGCAAAACTTAGAAAATAATATTGTATTTGATTGTGGAATAATTTTTGATTCGTTATAAAATATTGTAAACTTAGAAGTTGATATCATGCTTGTAATATTTTATTCACATCCGTCCAAACCGTAACTCTAGAAATTGTTTTGATGAATTGCATTTTGGCCAGTGTGGATTTCATCATTGTTCTTTGTTCGATTTCGAATTTCAAGAACCGTCCTTACCGCATGATTTACGTCCTTGAAGTCACCAGTATCATCATTGTGCAAGTCAAATTGGTTTTTGTAACTACTGCTCCGTCATCGGACCTTAGAGGATCCTAGTGAAGAGCAGCTTGGTGCGTGTGGTAACCGGCACCAAAGTGTTTGTCAAGACGAATCAAACGAGCACAAACTCGAGAGAGTTTTGTCATTTAATTACCGAGTTCACTATGGCCACCTTTCGATTTCGACAGATCAGCTCTATATCATAATCATTTTTCATTGTTATCCAATTTACATACGTATACAGAATTTCAGCTCAATCGGTAACCGGGAAGTGGATCAAAACTTGCGAGATTTTATTTCAGACATCGGGAGAGGTGAACGTGAAAGTTAATAAAAAAATGCTTATAAAACATTTAGCGGGTCTTAATCGCGATAATTTACTTATTTCAACGCATAAATACCTCTTGCTTGCAACGGTCGTGATCGCGGAGGGCCTGAGCTCATCATCCAAGACCACAACCATTATGTATGCCTTGAAATAAGTAAATTAACGCGACTAAGACCCGCTAAATAATATTGTATGATGTATACAAATCGCGAACGTATAAAATCGATTAAAATAAAACTACTGAGCCTATCTGAAACAAATTTTTATGGGACCAATTCGTAACTATCCCGCATCAAACAATAAAAGAATCACGTATAGCGGTTCAGAAACCTCGGCGAAATCGGTGTACATACATCGAAAAAAACATACCAGCCGAATTGAGAACCTCCTCCTTTTTGAAGTCGGTGAAAAATCAGACGATTTTGATATTAAATTAGCAGAATACCGATTCTGAGTTAATACAAGATATAAGTAGATAATCTTATTTCGTTCTAAATGTAATTGACCTTCTGGAATATTGCAGTGAAGCTACGAAGCCACATTACATTGGGTAAATATATTTTTTTTATCACAATGATAGTTTGGATTCAGACAAGGAAAAGGATAATCTCTAGTTTTTGTTTCTTATAGTAATAGGCAGCAAACGAGCAGACGCATCGCCTGATGGTAAGCAATTACCGCCGCCCATGGACACAAGTAACACCACAGGAGTCACAAGTGCGTTGCCGCCCCTTGGGGTTGGGAAAAGGATAGAAGGAGGAGTGGGATGGGGGAGAAAGAATGGAGGATGGGGCCTCCTGCACTCTCACTGACCGAACGAAACGCAACTGTTTAGGACATTCTGTGAGAGGGTAGTACTTCCCCGGTCGAGCACGTCGACATTCATTATGAAATCAGCAAGGCTCTACTACCCTAGTCCCGTGGATGAAGGAAATCATGCTCCAGAAGCTTTTAATGACCTTGCAGAACCCTTCGACACAGTCGATCAATACCTTTTATTTTTTTAATGTTATCAATAGGCTTTAGTTAGACTTTAGGAAAGTGCTTTAAAATGGTTCCAAAGTATTATCTAAAGGCGGCAAGGTGTCAGATCAGAAAACACCCATAGTAACGAACAAGAAATATATTTTGGGATACCGCAAGGTAGCTTTATAGGTCCCACTTTATATATAGCTTAGTAGCGATAGCCTAGTCGAGATACAAACACTGCCATCCACGGCACGCACCATTCACCACTGACTTTTTGGAGTTATGTGCGTAATAAATTGTTAATCATCGCTTGTCCCGTCCCTCAGACAATAAGTTAGCACTAATATAACATAACTTCACGCCTTTTATAGGGGACCTAAACATAACTGGCGAAAAATGGGTGTGTACTTAATACACCTCTGGCTACCCCTTCAGGGATAATAGGCGTGAAGTTATGATATGTTTATGATGACCTTTATTATTTTCGAACACATGCGTGACAGAAGTGAGTATTTTACGGGTACCTATACAGAATCGTCCGTCTTACAACACTATGAAATGAAAGTTTCGCCGGAATGACCGCCGCCGGTTTTCATACACACTGCTAGACACGATAATTATCTGTACTGGGTGAAAATGTTTATACTTTACCTTACATACTTTATTTTATAATTTGTCTCGCTTAATTTAACGATTTTTTTTACTGCGAAGTAAAAGAGGCCACGCCATCGATATATAATAAGTAAATACCTACTAAAGAAATGGGCCTCGCGAACTTGATAACGCCAACGTTCACATGTGGTCTAGCGCCGTCACTGTCTGATGTTGCTTGTGTCCATGGGCGGCGGTAATCGCATACCAATCAGGCGACCCGTTTGACTCCCATCACTTAAAAATAAAGGGTAACATGCGGCTTTAGCCGTTGACATTACATTCTCCTGCCTAAACTTCAATCATGGAGTAAGGAGAGGAAAGAAATGAGAAAACGACTGCACGGTTGGCGTAGTGGTTTAAGCGGCCGCCTCGTCGCTTGACACTGCGCCGATTGTTGTGGGTTCGATTCCCACACGAGACAACACTTTGTGTGATCCATAAATTGTTGTTTCGAGTCAGGGTGTTAATTGTCCTCGTTAGATGTATATCTGTAAAGTCACCCGCGACACAGGATTTAGTCCTAATGCGGGAGTTGTCTTTTAAAGATAAAAAACATAAATGGGATATAAAAAAGATAGATGGTACTGCCTCTGTAGTCCAATGGATAGCGTAGGCTGACCGAGCCCATTATTCCCCTTCCTTCTGGTTTTTATCGCAACAGGACCCAGCACAATCAGTCCCGGATTGGTATTGAAACATGCAGGCAGGCCAAGGAGGCTCTTCCTGCAGTAGACGGTAAGACAGCTAAACAAGTCCTCCGGCTGTCCAAACAACAACTGCGGACAGTCACGGCCGCCTACACAGGACACGGATCCTTTAATAAGCACCTATTTACTATAGGTATCACCGATAGCCCGCTGTGCAGGGCCTGTATGGCAGCAGACGAGACGGCAGCCCACCTGCTCCTCGACTGCCCTGAGGTCGCACAGTACAGGCAGCAGTACCTGACCAGATACAGCACCCTGAGGGAGGCCGTGGGCCACATCAAGAGTCCGCTGGCCTTCCTCGAAGAGCTGGGGTGGCTCGAGTGACAAGACCATTCCCACCCGCACGCAAAATACACGCCAGGACGTGGAGTTGCGGAAACAGCCCGTGCCATCAAGTATGCTGACCGGGTGGTCCCGGGTGCGATTCCCAGGTCGAGCAAATGTGTTACTGACTTTGCCGAATTCTCTGAGCACGTCTGGCAATGTACCCAGTAACAAAATAAATAGCAATAAGCTCGCCCCTATTACGTGGGACCTAAAATTAATAACTGTGCTAAATGTGGATGTAATACTACACATCTGCCTACCCCTTCGGGGATACTGGCATGAGTCTATAAAATACAAAATATAGGTAAATATAGGTCCGAGTGGTGACGGATTAAGAATACGGAATGTCACCACCCCATATCACCCCATGGGTGTCGTAAGAGCCGACAGAGGGAGCGTACTATGCAGAGAACAGCACTGTAAGAGAAGGAAAACTTGATACACATCCTATACCAAACCGTTTGGCCAGCGTGGTATAGTAGGCCTATTCCTCCTTTCAAAGGAGAGGCTTAGTCCAGCAGTGGACTGTTAAAGGCTGATGATGATGATGAAGGTACCTATTAAACACCCCAACCAAAAAGCGTTCGGATACACAAATAAAACAATAAAAGAAATAAATTACAAAATGCTATTTGTTTATTAAAAATTACATGTTATAAACATAGCATAAAGCTTTTAATAATTATATCAAAAAATAATAATAGCTATAATAATAATAATATACAGAAATCATAATTATTATTACAAAAAAAACGAACCGTTGATTGTTTTAAATTAAAACAGGCTGCCATAGACTATCACAACACAATTTATTTATCATTTCCATAGATAATAGACAGCAACACCTTCACAAACATGACCATCTACAGAATGAGACAAAGCTAATAACTTAATATGCTTACTGTTTCTGTTCTTTGACTCTCTTAATTATAGTAAAAAATAACAATACCAAAATACAAATGCCGCCAATTTGTAGTAAGTTTTGCACTAGATTGCCACGGTGAATACTGACTAATACTAGTCGACGGGAACAATACATATACATAAATAAAATTGGAGTGTCTGTTGCATATCCATATGCATTTAGTAAAAAGCGGTTATTTTAATAGTACAAACAGACACTCCAATTTTATTAGCAGTATGAAGAACAATGGGTCAGCATACGCTATGCATTAGACCACAGAGGCAGTATCATCTATCTTTTTTATATCTTATTTATGTTTTTTATCTTTAAAAGACAACTCCCGCATTCGGACTAAATCCTGTGTCCGCGGGTGACTTTACAAATATACAACTAACGAGGTCAATTAACACACTGACTCGAAACAACAATTTATGGATCACACAAAGTGTTGTCTCGTGTGGGAATCGAACCCACAATAATCGGTCCAGCCGTTCCAGAGATTAGCGAAAACAAACAGACAAAAATGGTAAAAAAATACATTTCGGTATATGTACCGTGTATACATCCATGTATGATGACCGATTTTGACGGGACTTTTACTTGTGGATAGCTGATGTACCAAGGAGTAGCTTAGGCTATAAATTAACCGGGTACGCGATGTAGTTCCCTCAGGACGCGGGTGAAACCGCGGGAAACAGCTAGTGTATAAATAAAATCCTTGCGTTACCGACTGACTGACAATCGACAGCCAAAACTATTGGATGCTGGAAGCTGCAATTTGACTTGTATTTGCCATGAGAACAGAAGGGGTGCACTAAGAACAAGAAGGGATTTACCGAAATTCCAGATTCGGACAAAAACGGTTAAATTAAAAAATATACGAGCATAACTACGGTCATCCTCTGGTTTCCATATATTCCCTAAATGCGCTAATAGCGGTCTATACTGACAGTTACTATCCGCTAGATGCAGTGTTGCCATTAATCGATTTATTTTTCAATCGATTATTAAATTTGATTAATTTTATTCAGATTAAACTTAATCGTGACTAAACTAATCTCAATTCAAATTATAATCGTAATTAATAAAATTAAACATTAATCTTTAATCGTTAATTTGATTAAGCACATTAAAGTATTTTATTATCAAACTCAAACTCAAAATCATTTATTCATTTAGGTCACAAAGTGACGCTTATGAACGTCAAAGATTAAAGTTCATTACTAGATGATTCTACATTTACATTAACTGCCACGTTCGCAATGCAATAGGTAGAACCACGAGAAAGAACGGGCAATAAAACTCGTGGCCACTCTTTGTAACTGCCAGTATAATTATATCAAGCAAAGAAAATACTTATTCTATATGTTTTGAGCTAAAGTAGATGCTAGATGGCGCTACTTAACAGACAAACAAACTACAAACTAAAGTATTTAGAAATCAGACGAATTATTTGAGAAAAGAGTGAGTATGAAATATAATTTAAATTATTTACCGAACTAAATACTTTTTTTCAATATTTTAATTACTAAATTTATGTACCTACTAGAGGACGCCAGCAGCTACGCCTGCATTTATTTTAAATTTACCCGTTTTGGTCGATCCCATGGGAATTTCGGGAAACCCCTTCTTAGTGCACCCCTACGGTCCCCTAGGAACATACATGCCAAATTTCAGCTTCCTGCTCCCAATAGTTTCGGCTGTAGCGTGTCTGTCAGTCAGTCAGTAACGCAAGGATTTTATATATTAAGATTATAATGACTATTCGATTGCTGTGATTTTAATAAATACTCAAATAAAAAATCTGTTAATCTACTTTTTTTATTATCAAACTTGTTCCTACTATATTAATCATACATTTTTCATCGTGATTAACGATAAATAATTACGATTAATAATCCTTATCAGCAAAATATTGATTATGATTAATTAATTTTAATAGAAAAAGCCCTGATTAAATTTTTAATCTTTAATCAGATTAACTTTTTGCCAACACTGGCTAGGTGGCACTTTTAAAAAATGTATGGATATTGTTCCCATTGACTAGTGGCTAGTCAACATTGAAAACTTACTGTTTTGCACTATGGTACTTTAATTTTCTGGTCATATTTATTTGACAACTTTGAAAGTAATGCTTAGTCTATGCCACTTTGTAGAATTGCCATAATCAGTCATACCGGGTCAATATGACCCTGTAAGTTACAAATCCATATTTTGCACTAAAAATTAATAGTATGGTTTCAAATGCTTGATAGGTTTTAATAGGCTAGTTGACGAAAAAAAATTTATAAGTTCGTCCTTTAGATTATTCAAAAATAAGCGATACATATTTTTGACGTGACAACGTCTTATAAATTGGTTTGCCGGGTGACACTTCAAGAAACTGCGTTACGCTCCGCTCACGTTATGCGCTCACAATGAGAGCGAGTGAGAGGCACGCGTCCCGCCTAAGAGCGAGAGAGACAGACATAAAAAGTGAAAGGCACGCGTCTTTCATCCTTCTTCCTACTATACGAATGAATATTCACATTAAAATTATTTTACCACTCAAAGTCGTTGTCACGTAAAACTTTCGCCAGTATACCGACTTTACAGGCAACCAATTTTTTAATTTGTAAATAAAACCAAAAATGACCAAGATATAGCTCATTAAAGTTACGTATAACGTCACGCCGTTCTGCATTTTTTCGTACTAGATGACGTCACACGTAACTTTAATGAGCTATATCTTTGTTATTTTTTAATTAATCGAAAAAAGAAAAAATAAATGTCCAATATTTTTTTATAATCTAAAATACGGACTAAATAAAATGTAATGATTTTGACCCTGGCAACTACCCTATTGTCAATAAAAAGAAAATTTAATTACAACCATACATTTTTTATGTGTTTATTTTTAAGAAACTATTTTTCGACATAAATTGTTAATTATCGCTTGTCCCGTGCCTCGGAGAGCACGTTAAACTGTCGATCCCGACTGTCATCTAGATCTTTGACAGTCGTTATAAGGCGTCAGTACCTTCTAAATAAACTGACACTAGTCTAAACCATGGAATATAGCTATCCCTTTGTGTTGCGGAGGTCAGACAGACAGTCGCTCTATGGAAAAGCTAATATTCAGTTAAATATGGTTAAACTAGTAAGCGGATGCAATTATGTCCAAAAATATTTTCTTAGTAACATATAAAATGCAAGTACGTATAAAAATTACTAAAATTCAAGAAATATAAATGCTTTTACATCTGTTTGAGTATTTTAAAGTTTGAAGTAGTATTTTCATAAAGGAGAGGAAAATTATCGATTCTTAAATAAACTGTCTCTGTTCCTTCACATACTAGTGAAAGAGATGCAACTATACATTAGAAAGAGTCCGATAAAAGTCAAATATATAATAATGTCATAAATGCGAAACATACATCATAATAAAATTTTCATACATATTTTTTTGGAAATTATTTTCGTTCATTTTATTTCCCCTTTCAAGCAATGTATATTTCAATTACAAATAAAAATGTTAATAATAATAATATGGCATTTAAACTTTGTATAACACAATAATGATATGTTCAAATTAATTTATACAAAAGTGTTACCATTATGGTAAATCAAGCTAAAATACATATGGTAATGTTGCCAACGATTAAAAATAATTAATATAGCGACCGATTATTCAGATTATAGTAAAAAACGACGCGACTTTATGGTCAAGAATTGTTTTTTTTGTTTTACTTTTCAGATGTACATTTTCTTGTTTTTAATAGCCGCTACGTTTTTTTTTATTAGGGATGCATCAATACCTTTTTGACATTTTTGAAAAGTTCTTTTAAAATTAATTTGTCAGATAACGATGACGACCGGTTGGCGCAGCGGTAGTGTGAGCTACTGCCACACCGAAAGCCGCGGGTTCGATTCCCGCTCAGGTCAAACATTTGTGTGCGTGAACATGGACGTTTGTCTTAGTCTGGGTGTTTCTATGTATAATATGTATGTATTTACAAAAAAATAGTATATAGGTATGTATGTTTATCAATTATCTAGTACCCATAGTACAAGCTCTGCTTACTTTGGGACTAGATGGTGTTGTGTGAATGTGGTTGAATATTATTATTAAAAAAAAAAGAACTCATACTTTCATTACAATTTATAATTTATCTGGCATATAAAACCTATTCAGACTAACCTGGTTCTTTAAATTGTATTTCTTTAATCTTAAGCAACGTTAGCCTAATGCATACCAATTAACTGCCATGAGAGTATAGGCATAGTACAAAAAGAATAGTAGGATAGCTTCATTCAAATCGGCCTTGGCCGGTTTGAATGTTCGTGTGAGTCTTGGGCGCCGTGTACGCACACACTGTTCACGCACACACTCTCATAGACGAGCGCCTCAGTACGGGATGCGCCGCGCGTAGGTAGGACGCAAGAGTAGGCATTTAACTCGCCGATCGGCCTTAGCTAACCTACTATTCTTTTTTTACTATGGTATATGGGTTTGAAACAGACACCTTCTGCGTGGCAGTGTTTTCGTCTAACCGATAACATATCATGAACAGTGAGATATAAGAAATGAAAAAGAAAGGCATTAAATGTGGCTACTTAAGACAGACAAAATTAGTTTTAATAATATTTATTTAGAAATATAAAATAATTGATGACAGCTCACAAGATAAAAATAATAGGTTTATTAAAATTCACAATAAGTATGAGAATTTTCATTTCATATTTTTATCGGCATTATTGATATCACCGATTCAGTTAATTATCGCTTGTCCCGTGCCTCGGAGAGCACGTTAAGCCGTCGGTCCCGGTTGTCATGAAGATCTTTGACAGTCGTTACAGGGTGTCAGTACCTTCTAAATAAACTGACACTAGTCTAAACCATGGAATATCGCTATCCCTTCGGGTTGCGGAGGTCAGACAGGCAGTCGCTCTGTGGAAAAGCTAATATTCAGCCAAATCCGGTTAGACTAGTAAGCGGACCACAGATTGAAACTGGGATAACGCTAAGAGAAAGAAAGGAAGATTGATATCACCGATACTGTATTGGTATCGGTATTGGTACTGGTATTGGTATGGGTATTGGTATCGGTATCAAATGCATCCCTATTTATAATCGCAATTTTTTTAAAGTTTCGATTACATAGTTTTTTTAATTCGACATGAAATTTTTTACGTACACAAATACCCTCATTTAATTATTATTATTATATATAATATATATTTCTAATTATTATATATATTTGAATTCTACGTATACAATTGCTTTCCGTGTGCGCCTACAAAATTTAAATAAATAAAAATAATAGTAAGTAAATTCTTTACATCGATAACAAAAAAATATTAAAAAGCAATTTTAGCATTTTTTTAATATCAAAATAAAAATATTTACGTATTCCCAAGTTATAAAAAAAAACCTTTCACATTGATATACTAATACATCCTATATATTACATTACATTTGAAGGGACCGGTTGGAAACTATATATTGGAAATATATGTTGGAAAATATATAATCTCCTGCTTCCGTGGTCCAGTGCATAGCGTAGGGCAAAAGTGTTACTTACATAACGTAACTTCACGCCTTTTATCGCCTTAAGTGTAGGCAGAGGTGTATTACACACCCACATTTCGCTAGTTATGTTTCGGTCCCAATGTAATAGGGGCAAAGCCTATTGCCATCTACCGGGCACATTATTAAGCGAGCGATAATTAACATTTTTAATACACACATAACTTCGAAAAGTCAGAGGTGTGTGCCCGGGGTACCTGGGGATCGAACTCGAGACCATCGTCTCGGCAGTCCGTTACGTACACCACTGGGCTATCGCTCTCGCTATCTGGATTTTCCGAATTCTCAGTAGCAGCACGGAGTCTGGTGATGGGCCCGGTAACGGCAATAGGCTCGCCGCCTATTACAAAATACAAATAATTTATTTGTTAAACTGTGGTTGTACATATACAAATATTCCATCACATTTTCCATCTAAGTTCGTGGTATACAATGCGTGGATATTGGATAATAATAATACTTGGGACCTAAATTCGTGGCCCACGGATATATAATCATATGCCAAAAAGTTTGTTGAAATAAATTGTAATAATAAATTTAATTACCAATTGAAAAAGTTACTATTAGCGAAAGCCTATTACAGCGTAACTGAATATTTAAATTACATGTTGTTATGATAAAATGATTATTGCATTATTTCTTTTACTGTTTCATTCTGACTTTTGTATTACTTACCGATTGTTATTTTATTATTTTGTCATTTTATTAATATTTTTTCATTATTTGTAATCATATTTTTTGACATTGCCTAATGTAATTAATAAATTTATAGTTTTATGTATAAAAATATTGCATGCCTAATGGTGAAATATGGTGACATGTGAAATCCTTAATTTTAATTAACATCTCTGTATAATACCCATATTTGCAAATAAACGATTTGAATTTGAAATGTGGGTGTAATATTACACCTCTGCCTACCCCTTCAAGGATACAGAGTATAAAAAAAATATAAAAAATACTACATTTTAATTATGGTAGCAGGTCATCCGGGTCAGATAGTATTATATAGGATTTAATGTATATAAATGAAAGCAGTAGTTGAAAATTAAATGAAAATTATTGAAAAATGTATCTTTCACTTTTTAATTTATGGAAATGTTACAACAGATAATCATAAAAAGTTCAACAAGCTATGACCCATCTAATAGTGACCTATGCCAATGTTGCTTTACCTCGCCGACCCACTACAAATAACAACTATATTGTTGACTTTACAAAAAACAAATTTCATTCTATTATAATATTTAACAGTTACAAATTGAAAGATACAATTTTCAATATTTGCCGAAAAATAAATGAACAAGTTCGTAAATAAATGAAATCCAGTTCGCAAATAAATGAAATCCAGTTCGAAAATAAATGAAATCGAAATTCAACCTCGCAAGCACGTTTTAAATAAGACATCGGCCTATCGTTTAGCCATAGTTTCATACTTTACGTACCAGCTTTTTACAATAACTGGTATTGATACTTATTTTTTCATTACACAATGTAACCCTACCATTTCGCCTATACTCTTATAGAAATACAATACAATTGAGTACAGCAATATTTTTCGATAGCGAAGTTATTTTTTATTGTATTTTAGTTTCATTTCTGACTGTTAAACCGTAGGTCCTGGGTTCGATTCCCAGCCAGAGTAATAAATGTTTCCATTTTAACTATTTTTTTGGGGTGTAATATACTCCAATATATTATTATTAGTTATCTTTTAAACCTCTAAAGTGACTTTAACATCCAGTTAATAGACACAAAACGATTTCAGGCAAAATACATAAAATTTGATATTGAAATGTCAAAATTTCATGATTGGCATAAAAAAAAAATTATGCAAAAAATATCGTTTCCCAGGTATAATTTTTGCGTGGGCGTTTAATATGCCTCTGCCTACCCCTTCGGGGAAACAGGCGTGAGTCTATGCATGTATGTATTTATGTTAATTTGTGCTATGACTTGGCATGATGTCCAATACGAAATTCGGCTTGGTGATGGGTCTTGTGACACCTGTATATAGCTTTGATTAAGTTAACTGTTTTAAAATTATCACTTCGCTATCGAAAAAACATTACGAATAGACAGCGAAAGATTACCGACGACAAGTATAGATAAAGTCACCCATTATACAAAAAAATCCGTCTATGAAAAACATGTAAAAAAAATTTTAATCTTAAACGAATTTATTTTAAAATCTGATGTTCATAAGCGTTTCTGAAATTAATGTTAAAATTTGACGTTCATACGCGTCACATTGTGACCTGAATGAATGTCAAATTTCGACTCTCAGCAGTGGACTGTATCAAGCAAGTAATTTAGGCAAAGTCAATAGTAGTTTAACAAATATAATATTACTCTGGCATACACAGACTCACGCCTGTTTCCCGGAGTGGTAGGCAGAGACTACGAAACGTCACTTGCAACGATCCTGGCGTATCTCTCTTGCTTCATTCACTCCCATCAAATTCCTCATGCATGCTCTTCGGTTAAGGGTACTTCTAACCTGCCCTGTTTGAAGGATGTCTCCGATCTGGTCAGAAAACGTCCGTCTTGGTCTTCCCCTTCGTGCTGTCCCTTTCACACTTGACGTCTTTCGTCATCCATCCTCTCCACGTGCCCAAACCATCTTAGCATACCTTTCTCGATGCTTGTCACTACATCTTCTTTTACCCCACAACACTCTCTTATCACACAATTCCTTACTCTGTCAGTCAAATATACACCACACATACTTCTCAGTGCTCTCATTTCTACAGCATTTATTCTATTTTTATGTCTATTCTGCCATACCCAACTATCATTACCATACATAATGTGCCTTTTTGGACACATTTTGACTGTTCATAAAGGCCTTCTAAGCTCCATTCACCCTATTATTATTTTTTTAAAGACATCTTCCCCTCTAGGACTAAATCCTGTGTCGCGGGGGACTTTACAAACATACAAGTAACGGACACAATGAACACCCAGACTCGAAACAACAATTTATGAATCACACAAAGTGTTGTCTCGTGTGGGGGTCGAACCCACAACACTCGGCGCAGTGTCAAGCGGCCGCTTGCACCCTTAACGAAAACTGAAACCCCATATTGTACCAATCATTACGAAACATTTTTCATTTTTTACTCCGGCACTACTGAGAAATTACTGGTTCAGGAGATATTGAGGCTCAAAGTTACTATACAATTTTTCTAATTAGGTACAAAATCGATGCTTTTACCCCGCCAATATGTTCTATAGATGTCCTATGGACCCATGGATAAGTAAGTACTTTGAGCATTGCACGCGCGCACTTTTAATTGCGGTTTAAAAAATATAAATTCTTAAATAAAATTGTTTCCCAGGTATTATTTTTGGTTAGTATGACTTGGCATGATGTCCACAACGAGTAGACTTCGGCTTGGTGATGGTCTTATGAAACCCTGTATTTAAGACCTAAGCGGACGTTCTCTGACCAGATTGGAGACATCCTAAAACAGGACAGGTTAGAAGTACCCTGAACAGAAGAGCATGCATGAGGAATCTGATGGGAGTGAATGAAGCAAGAGACATATGTCAGGATCGTTGCAAATGGCGTTCCGTAGTCTCTGCCTACCCCTCCGGGAAACAGCCGTGAGTCTATGTATGTGTGTATATTTAGGACGTCGCTCGTAACAAAAGTACTTAATAATAATAATGGGTGACAATATCTATTTTTTAATGACGTTATTACGTTTTTTTAAATATAACTATTTACACTTATATAAAGTTTATAATACAACGACTATTTAACTATGGCATTCTTATATGATAAATACATATGTACGTATGTACTGCACTTTCAGTTGTGTGTGTTCGTTTTATGCGTCTTAACTACAAAACTGCTGCACCTATTTTGATGAAATTTGTTACTAAAATTAATCTAAGTCTTCAGAATTTCATGCCTATTGTCCGTTTATGCGTCTTAACTCAAAAACGGCTGCACTGATTTTTATGAAATTTGTTTATAAAATGACTCAAATTGTCGAATTCACAGCTGCCATGATATTTAAGTTTTTAAAAGTAACTTTTTTTTGTGATTCTTAGTGGAAAAAATGCTTACAATAATATTGATGATTTTAAGCATTTATAAGCTTACAAATGCTTAAAAAAATGATATGTAATATATCATTTTTTTTAATTTCCAACAATAGGAATGTTTCCATTCTCTTACTACGGATTTTTTATGAAATATGCATGAGTCATAATTTTTTTATGTCAAGTAGAGTAATAATATTGTTACGAATTGAAAATAACGCCATCTATCAGTGAATGGGAGAACTACATGAGATTAGATGTATCGGTTGTTAAGGCTGTTTCATCTATCCTCTAATAGATGGCGTAGGTGTAAATAGAACATTTACGCAATTCTAGAAACACCTTTCACGTTTCCAGAAATATCGTGAGTCGTCTCGAAAAGCCTAGTGATGTTATCCGGCCAGTATAAATAGAGCGGGAGCGAACGGACCGGACAGTAACAATTGAATACGGAAAGCGATCAACATCAAGCGAAGGAAGTAATTCGGAAGTGTTTAGTGGTGTTTTATTATTGTTGTTCTAGTGGTGTGAATAGTGTGTTTTACTAGTGAAGTGAAAATTAAGTGTGTGTATCTAGTGTTATACTTAGTGTTTGTGTTAGTGAATAAAGTGCAGTGTTTCTGGCATAGTGAGTTATAATTTATCGTCGAACCCCAGCTCGTAACAAATTGGTGTCAGAAGAAAGGGATAAATTATGCCGGTTATGCCGAAAGAAGAAACTGAAGGAGTGCGCACCAGGAACCAGCGCCAGCAAGACCTGGACCAGAGACGCTTCGGAGACGTTCCTTCTCCATCGTCTGGTGGATCAGGCGACTCCGCGGCTGCAGTGGAGCCTGCAAGCGCACACTCCATGGTGGTGCCCGACATCGCGGCTCTGATGGCGTTCATGCAGGAGCAGGCGCGCCGCATGGAAGAACAGCGACAGCGCGACAAGGAGGAGCAGGCCCGCCGTCAAGAGGAGCACGCGCGCCGCCTGGAGGAACAGCTTCAGCGCGACAAGGAGGAGCAGGCTCGCCGTCAAGAGGAGCACGCGCGCCGTCAGGAGGAGCATGCGCGCCGCCTAGAACAACAGCTCCAGCGTGACAAGGAGGAGCACGCGCGCCGCCTAGAAGAGCAGGTGGTGCTTATGAAGGACCTCAGCGCCGCTGTAGGGAAGGACTTGAAGGCGGTCAAGGAGGAACTTCAGCAGCATGAGGCCCGTATCAGCGACATAGAGAAGCGTGTACACGACCACCACGAGACCTGTGTTGCTGAAGTGGAGAAGAAGTTGCGTGGGCTCGAAGTGACACCAGCGGCTGTAGCGCCCTCACCTCGTGGATTTAAGGTTCCACCATTTGATGGCTCGTCATCATGGTCTGCATACAAGATCCAGTTCGAGGCTGTGATGCGATCGAATGGGTGGACCAAAGAACAAGCCTTAACCGCCCTAACCTTGGGCCTTCGCGACCGGGCCTTGACAGTGTTGGAGGCACTCGGGCAAGACGTCACCTACGACAAGCTCCTGGAGGCGCTGGAGGCGAGATACGGTGACGCGCACCTTGAACACGTTTATCGTGCTCAGCTGAAGGACAGGACACAACGCAACGGAGAAACTCTGCAGCAGTGGGCTCTAGAGGTGGAAAAGCTGGTCAGGAAGGCATACCAGTCGTCTCCTGCGCTTATTGACGGGAACCTCGTACAGGCGTTTACGGATGGGATCCGGGACCTGGAGGTAAGAGCAGCAGTGAGGCTTGGGCACTTCAAGGACCTCAAGGACGCCTTAGCCCACGCTCTGGAGGTGGAAGCAGTGCGACGCGACGACCGAGGTCACCGCATCAGGGAAGTCTTGTCATCACCTCGGTGCTACAACTGCGGAGAAAGAGGCCATATCCGTTTGAGCTGCCCAAAGCGTAGGCAGCCTGGTGACACCCTGTCTCCACCAAAGGGGTCGCCTGATGTGCCTGCCAGGCAGCGAGAGCAGGGAAACGAGTAGAAGCCAGGACTGCGGGGCGGGTGCTGGCTGGTAATGGAAGAGCCCCAAGTGTCTCGATCTCGCAATCATGCGACGGGAACAGCCTGATCATCGAAGGCGAAATTAACAGAACACCATGCAAGCTGACATTGGACACGGGTGCTTCTCGGACAGTCGTCGGTTTCCATCTGGCAAGACGGGTTCTTCGGGGCTGCTTCAGGAACAATGAATGTGTGAATCTGAGAACAGCTACCGGTCAGCACATAACCGTCCGAGGTGAAATGGAGGTGGATCTGAAGCTAGGCAACAAAATTTACCGTCACAAAGTCATCGTGGCCGATATAGTGGACGACTGCATCTTGGGCCTGGACTTCATGCGGAAGTATCGCTGCGAGATCGATGTTAGCCAGGGAGTGTTGAAGTGTGGCTCGGAAGAAGTCTTCATGGAAGGTGCAACTTCAGGAAAAGTGTACTGCCTGAAGAATGTCATTCTTCACCCGCGGTCGGAAACTGTTGTACCAGTTTGTTTATCAGGAAATTCTGGTCGAGGGAACCGCTGCGTACTAATCGAAGGTCTAGAGAAAGAGGCCTCCTGGAAGATTGCACGAACCTTGGTAAGGGGTACAAAAGTTTCATCAGTACGCGCACTGAATGCAAGTGACAAGGAAGTGTCGCTCAAGAAAGGGACGGAATTGGGCACCTATGAAGGAGCGGCTTGGATGCGTAGATGTCAAGAGCAACCTACCAGCGCCAAGGTTCAGGGTGCACGATTCGACGTGTCTACTCTTTTAGAGGACTGCGAAAGTACCCTGTCGGAGGAAGAGAAGACCGAGGCTCAGAAGATGTTGAACCGATTCGCGGATATTTTCTCGACCAGTGATGCCGACATAGGGAAGACAGCACTAGTCCAGCACAAAATAAACACGGGAAGTGAAGCACCGATTCGCCAGCGACCAAGACGTGTGCCAGTAGCACGGGAACGTGAAGTGGAAGCTATGATCGACGGTATGGTGAACGAAGGCGTAATCGAGCCTTCGTCCAGCCCGTGGTGCTCTCCGGTTGTCCTAGTTAAGAAGAAGGATGGCAGCATGCGCTTCTGTGTAGACTACCGCCGATTAAACGACATCACAAAGAAGGACAGCTACCCGCTGCCAAGGATCGATGACACACTGGATACGCTGACGGGGATGAAGTGGTTTTCTACCTTAGACCTAAAAAGTGGCTACTGGCAGGTGGAAATAGATCCTCGAGACAAAGAGAAGACGGCATTCTCCACAGGCAAAGGACTGTGGCAATTTAACGTCATGCCCCAAAGGGCATGACGTTAAATTGACGTTAAAAAAAAGTAGCCGGAGCGTTGCACAATCCAAAGATTGTGCAACGCTCCGGCTACTTTTGAGAGACTGATGGAGCGAGTGCTTATGGGACTGATTGGAGACGCCTGCTTGGTCTACCTGGATGACATCATCATCGTGGGGCGCAGCTTCCAGGATCACCTTCGAAACTTGGAGCAAGTGCTGTCAAAAATACGAGGTGCTAATTTGAAGCTGAGTCCGAAGAAATGCGCGTTATTCAGACGGCAAGTGAACTTTCTAGGACATGTGGTCTCGGAGAACGGTATTCAAACTGACCCGGATAAGATCATTGCCGTGAAGGAGTGGCCAGTTCCAGAGAACAAAACGCAGGTCAGAGCATTCCTCGGATTATGCTCCTACTATCGACGGTTTGTGAAGAACTTTGCTGACATTGCTCGACCTCTTCATAAGCTCACCGAAGACAGAGTGCAGTTCTGTTGGAATGAGAGCTGTGACGTTGCATTCCAGAAGCTTAAGGAACATCTGTGTACTGCACCTATTCTAGGCTACCCTGACAATGAGCATGAATTCATAGTTGACACAGATGCCAGTAACACCGGAATTGGCGGCGTGCTGTCACAGAAGAAGGGTGATCAAGAAGTTGTTATAGCATACTTCAGCAAGACCTTATCCAAACCCGAAAGAAACTACTGCGTCACCAGGCGGGAACTCTTGGCTGTAGTAAAGACGTTGCAGCATTTCAACAAATACTTGTTGGGCCGTAAATTCCACCTGCGAACCGACCATGCAGCGCTGAAATGGCTACTTCAATTTAAGGACCCAGAAGGACAAGTAGCTAGATGGATTGAACTACTGCAAGAGTTTGATTTTGTAATACAACATCGCAGCGGCAAGTCCCATGGTAACGCAGATGCCCTATCGCGTAGGCCGTGTCCCGACCAGTGCAAGCACTGTAGCCGACAGGAAGCAAAGCAGGCAGCGCTAGTGAGGATGTTAAAGACGGATCTAAGCGACGAATGGAGAGAAGCTTTGCAGAGTGCTCAGCGAGATGACAAGGATGTACAGCCGATTCTTGAATGGAAGAAATCAGATGCGCCTAGGCCCAAATGGAGTGATATCGCAGCAATGAGCCCCATCACCAAGAGTTATTGGGCACAGTGGGAAAGCTTGGTCGTCCAGGATGGAGTTCTGTGCCGCAAATGGGAAAACGCTCGCGGTAACCAGTGCCATTTGCAAATGGTAGTGCCCAAAACTAAGGTGCCGGAAGTCTTGCAGCTCTATCATAATGGTGCTTCGGGAGGTCACATGGGAGTTAAGAAGACCCTTACTAAGATCCGGGAGCGGTTTTATTGGCTCCACTGTCGAGATGACGTCGAGGATTGGTGCCGCAAATGCACAAGTTGTGCGGCTGTCAAGGGGCCACATACTCGAAGCAGAGGTGCATTAAAGGTGTACAATGTGGGAGCTCCATGGGAGCGCATAGCGTTGGATGTCGCTGGGCCGTTTCCTGAGAGCCAGGACGGAAACAAATACTTCTTGGTTGTGATGGATTACTTCACGAAGTGGCCTGAAGTGTTTGCAATCCCAAATCAAGAAGCTACCACAGTGGCTGATAAGCTGGTGCATGAAGTCTTTTGTCGGTTCGGGGTGCCCTTGGAAATCCACAGCGATCAAGGCCGGAACTTCGAATCTGAGGTATTCAAGGAGACTTGTCGCGTAATGGGTGCACATAAAACCAGGACCACGGCTTATCATCCGCAATCAGATGGTATGGTTGAACGGTTTAACCAATCACTGGAAAGGTACCTGGCGAAGGTCGTGGAGAGCAAACAAAGAGATTGGGACAAGCACATCCAACCATTTCTCCTGTCATATCGCAGTGCGGTCCACGAAACTACAGGAGTAACACCAGCTTTTGCCAATTTCGGTAGAGAGCTCCGTTTACCTGCAGACCTTATCACCGGTATTCCACCAGAATCTCCACGCAATATAACGGATTACGCAACCGAGCTACGCAACAGGATGAACGACGTATACGAGCACATCAGGGAATCTGGACAACAGATGTCTGAGAAGATGAAGACTCGCTACGACCGGAAGGCAAACAACAAAGGCTTCGATGAGGGATCATTGGTGTGGCTTCATAACCCAGTACGAAGCAAAGGAAAATCGCCTAAGTTACAAGCCAGATGGGACGGGCCATATCGCATAATTACCAGGATGAACGACGTCACCTATCGAATCCAGAAGGGGTCGCGAGGTGCACCGAAGATAGTTCATGTGGACCGGTTGGCTCGTTACTATGGGTCTAACGATGTTCGAGACGAACACGTTTAAGAGGGAGGCCGTGTTACGAATTGAAAATAACGCCATCTATCAGTGAATGGGAGAACTACATGAGATTAGATGTATCGGTTGTTAAGGCTGTTTCATCTATCCTCTAATAGATGGCGTAGGTGTAAATAGAACATTTACGCAATTCTAGAAACACCTTTCACGTTTCCAGAAATATCGTGAGTCGTCTCGAAAAGCCTAGTGATGTTATCCGGCCAGTATAAATAGAGCGGGAGCGAACGGACCGGACAGTAACAATTGAATACGGAAAGCGATCAACATCAAGCGAAGGAAGTAATTCGGAAGTGTTTAGTGGTGTTTTATTATTGTTGTTCTAGTGGTGTGAATAGTGTGTTTTACTAGTGAAGTGAAAATTAAGTGTGTGTATCTAGTGTTATACTTAGTGTTTGTGTTAGTGAATAAAGTGCAGTGTTTCTGGCATAGTGAGTTATAATTTATCGTCGAACCCCAGCTCGTAACAATATAATCTATGCTAATATTTAAAAGCTGAAGTTTCGCGGAAAAATATTTCAGTGTTAGATAGCCCGTTTATCGAGGAAGGCTATAGGCTATATCATCACGCTATGAGTCACGGGAGCGGAGCAGTAGCCTTTAAGAAAATGTAAAATAGAGCTTTAACATGAATGAATCTGCCATTATTTGTTTTACTGCATAAAATATATTAAACTAGAGGACGCCAGCAGCTAAGCCTGCATTTTTTTTAAATATACCCATTTTGGCCGATCCCGTGGGAATTTCGGGAAACCCCTTCTTAGTGCACCCCTACGGTCCCCAAGGAACATACATGACAAATGTCAGCTTCCTGCGCCCAATAGTTTCGGCTGTAGCGTGTCTGTCAAGATAACTAGACGATGCCCGCGGTTACACCCGCGTTTATATAAGCCTAATGCTCTGCTCCCGTCGCTCATAGCGTGATGTTATATAGCCTATAGCCTTCCTCGATAAAGGGGCTATCTAACACTGAAATAATTTCTCAAATCGGACCAGTAGTTCCTGAGATTAGCGCGTTCAAGCAAACAAACTCTTCAGCTTTATATATTAGTATAAGATTGACAATAAAATTTAAAATTTTTAGACGTTTTAATTGATGAACGAATCTGCCATTATTTCGGCAGTTTTTACTTCATAAAGTAACTTAAATCATTTTATTTTACTTGCAGGAAACATCCCTATTGCTTCTTAAAGGCTTAAAGCATTAAACAGAAATCACGTACAATTTTTTTTTTACTATTGTCCTTGACCTTTTGTGACCTTTGCTTGACCTTGAGCTGATATTAAAATATCTATCATCATTACCCGATCGCAGAAAACCAATTCTCGTAATTATTATTAGAGTAATGGATGTAGGAAGCGCGTGGGGTTTGTAAGTATAGAAGCAAGTGGCGTTCTGTCGTCTCTGCCTACCCCGACGGGGAAAGGCGTGAGTATACAGGGTGTAAAAAGACCCTTAACGAAAACTAAAATCTCATGTTGTACCAATCACTACGAACATTTTTTACTTCGGCACCATACCTGGGAAATTACTGGTTCAGGAGATATTGAGGCTCAAAGTTAGTATGGAATTTTTCTACTTAGGTACAAAATCGATGCATTTACCCCGCCGATATGTTCTTTAGATGCGCTATGACCCCATGGATAAGTAGGTATTTCGAGCATTGCACGCACGCGCTTTTAATTGCGGTTTCGAAATGTGAAAACTTAAAAAAATATATTGTTTCCCAGACATTATTTTTGGTTAGTATGACTTGGCATGATGTCCACAACGAGTAGACTTCGGCTTGGTGATGGGTCTTGTGACACCCTGTATGTATGTATGTAGTTTAATTTCAATATGTAACATTCGCGTAAAACCAAGAAGATATCACGAGAATCGGCTTTCAGCTTAAATGGAAAATTTCTTAAATATTTTATTTACGATTTGTGACCTTGGGATTTTATAAAATGTCGACTCAGTGTGTCCTTGAACCTATAAGGTCAAGGCCAAATATAAAATTATATTAAAAAATCAATATCACTGTCAATTTGTCAAATAGTCATAAATTTATAAACAACTTATATTAAATTAAATTACATTTTAAACTTACACGATTAAAATTGAATAAATTATGAAAATCACAAGATATAATAAAATAACTATAAAAAAACATGTTTGCTTATAATTAAACTAATTATAATTTATGTGTATATGCACATAAATTATAATTATTTCCGCATATAGATGGCACTAATTTTAACTGGGACAGTGATGTTTGAATTGCAATAATACGCAATAAATTGCAATACGTTGCGGTACTTCGCAGTAAGCCGCAATAACGTTACAAGTTGCAATAAATTGCAATCAGTCGCAAAACATTGCAATAAATTGCAATCGGTCGCAAAACATTGCAATTAATTGCAATCGGTCGCAAAACATTGCAATAAATTGAAATCAACCGCGAAGCGTAAGTTGCAATAAATTGCAATCAATCTCAACACTTCGCAATAAATTGCAAAATACGGCAATAAGGTGCAGTACACACGTACCGGGGCAGTAAAGACTATATCGACGCGATATTTGGCAGTTAGAGGTCGTCCCTCGCGGCTTGATCCTGAAAACGAAAAGAAAAGACAATTATTTCTGCAAATAAAAAAATTGCCTCCGTGGTCCAGTCGATAGCTTATGCGACTGCTTATTGGAGGTCCCGGGTTCGATTCCCAGGTCGGGCAAAAATGCAACTGGGTTTTTCCGAATTCTCAGTAGCAGCACGCGCAGTGTCTGGTAATGTCCCCGGTACGGCAATAGGCTCGCCCCCTATTACGTGGGACCTAAAAATTCAGGGCGAAATGTGGGTTCGGGGATACAGGTGTGAGTCTATAAAAAAAAAGAAAAAATTATTATAACTGCTCACAAAACACCAATGGGCCAATTCTCCTAATTATACATACATACATAGACTCACGCCTGTTTCCCGGAGGGGTAGGCGCCTAATTATATTTGTTCAAAATACACTTTTGATCTAATGCTAGTGTCGTCATCATCAGCCTGTAACAGTCCACTGCTGGACTAGGCCTCTCCTTTGAAAGGAGGAATTGGCCTACTATACCACGCTGGCCAAACGGGTTGGTATAGGGTTTGTATCAAGTTTTCCTTCTCTTACAGTGGTGTTCTCTGCATAATATGCTCCCTCTGTCGGCTCTTACGACACCCATGGGATGATATGGGGTGGTGACATTCCGTATTCTTAACCCGTCACCACATGGACATACTTATAAGGTAATGAAATACATAAATACATAGATATATATAGCCTGTTTCCCGGAGTTGTAGGCATGAGTCTATGAAATTATTTTATAATAATAATAATATCATTTATTGCGAATAAAGGTGTTAACAAAGGTGTAATGTAACATAATATTCAGAGCTTCTATATTCTGCTATATAGCATGCAACGATACATATACACAACAATATAAATAACATAAATATACAGGGTGTAAAAAGACCCTTAACGAAAACTGAAATCCCATATTGTACCAATCACTACGAACATTTTTTACTTCGGCACCATACCTGGGCAATTATTGGTTCAGGAGATATTGATGCTCAAAGTTAGTATGGAATTTTTATAATTAAGTACAAAATCGATACATTTACCCCGCCAATATGTTCTTTAGATGTCCTATGACCCCATGGATAAGTAGGTATTTCGATCATTGCACGCGCGCGCTTTTAATTGCGGTTTAAAAATGTCAAAATTTTAAAAAAAAATTGTTTCCCTGGTATTATTTTTGGTTTGTATGACTTGGCATGATGTCCACAACGAGTAGACCTCGGCTTGGTGATTGGTCTTGTGACACCCTGTATACACAACAATGTAAATAACACACTTGTCCCTCACCTATAGGAATAAAACGGGTCGCACATTCCTCTCCGAGCCGCTGGAGTGTGAGTGACTGCGGCGCGTGTTGGCCGGCAGGTTGGCCGGCAAGTTGGCCGGCACGTTGGCCGGCGGGTTGGCGTCGGGCGCGAGGTCGGGCGCGGAGCCCGAGCTGGTGGACTTGAGGTCGGAGGGCGGCGCCTCCTTGGCCGTGAGGCGCTCCGAGCCCCCGCTAGAGCCCCCGCTACCGGATATCACGCTTTCCTCGCGGTTGTAGCTGCGAAAACATCTTAATATATAAAATCCTTGCGTTACTGACTGACTGACAGACACGTTACAGCCGAAACTATTGGGCGCAGGAAGCTGAAAATCACATGTATGTTGCTTGGGGACCGTAGGGGTGCACTAAGAAGGGATTTCCCGAAATTCCCACGGGATCGGACAAAACGGGTAAATTTAAAAAAATTGCAGGCGTAGCTGCTGGCGTCCTCTAGTATGAAATAAAATAAAATGTGATCTTTATTGTGGATCATAGGTTAGTACATAATACAAATGTTATACATACATACATAGACTCACGCCTATTTCCCCAAGGGGTAGGCAGAGGCATATTAAACGCCCACTTTTCGCCAGTGTTTTGATCTCACGTAATAGGTGGCGAGGCTATTGCCGCCTATCGTATTTAGTTAGCCTGTGGCTCGTCCGTTGATCAACAGGTATAATTACCACGCTGCAAGTGACACTGTAGGTTGGCGCCCGACCTTAAGTTCTTGGTGGGAACCCTATGCACCCTATGTTTACATATGTATGACATGTAACCGTTGGCAAACTCTAATAATATTACATCTAATAAATAAATGTAATAATCACGAGTCAAAGGTGACAAAGGTCAATGTAGCGTTAAAAAATTAATATTAAAATTTAACTTTCATAAGTGTCACTTTGTGATCTAAATGAATAAAGGATTTAGACTTTGGTCAAGGTCACAAAAAGTCAAGGTCACGTATTTTTATTTTACATACATAGACGCGCCTGTTTCCCGGAGGGGTAGGCAGAGACTACGGAACGCCATTTGCAACGATCCTAACATATCTCTCTTGCTTCATTCACTCCCATCAGATTCCTCATGCATGCTCTTCTGTTCAGGGTACTTCTGACTTGTCCTGTTTGAAGGATGTCTCCGATCTGGTCAGAGAACGTCCGTCTTGGTCTTCTCCTCTGTCCCATTCACACTTGCCTTATATATCTGCTTGGTCAATCTTTCGTCATCCATCCTCTCCACGTGCCCAAACCACCTTAACATACCTTTCTCGATGCTTGTCACTACATCTTCTTTTACACCACAACACTCTCTTATCACACAATTTTTTTATATATTTTTTTTAAATAAAGACTCACCCGTATATAGTGTGTTCGCTGTTGAGACATGACGAGTATTTGAACGGTATCGGCTGGTACCCGTAGGAGCCGGCGTACGGCATGTAACCGGGGCCCATCACACTGGAAATATAAGGTTAAACAAGTAAACAACATGTAGACAATGGTCAAACGGCGATTAGTCTATTTTAATTTTTTTATAATATTTAATAATATATAATATTCTACCACATTCACACAACACCATCTAGTCCCAAACTAAGCAGAGCTTCTACTATGTGTACTAGATAATGGATAATCATAAATATATATTTTTTTTTTGTGTAAATACATACATATTATACATAGACACACCCAGACCAATACAAACATCCATGTTCCTGCACACAAATGTTTGACTTGAGCGGGAATCGAACCCGCGACCTTCGGCGTAGCAGTCGCTTACACTCCCGCTGCGCCAACCGGCCGTCAAGTCTATTATAGAGACTAAAAGTCTTATACCATCTACACGGCTCGTGTCACACCCAACCAAAAGAAGATCATTCAAATATGTGCTTTATGTATTGCTCTTTAGGTAGTCTTTACATTGGCACATAATAATAGGTGTCACAAGACCCATCACCAAGCCGAAGTCTACTCGTTGTGGACATCATGCCAAGTCATACTAACCAAAAATAATACCTGAGAAACGATTTTTTTTAACTTTTCACATTTTTAAACCGCAATTAAACGCGCGCGCGTGCAATGCTCGAAATACCTACTTATCCATGGGTGCATAGGGCATCTAAAGAACATATCGGCGGGGTAAATGCATCGATTTTGTACCTAATTAGAAAAATTCCATACTAACTTTGAGCCTCAATATCTCCTGAACCAGTAATTTCCCAGATATGGTGCCGAAGTAAAAAATGTTCGTAGTGATTGGTAAAACATGGGATTTCAGTTTCGTTAAGTCTTTTACACCCTGTATAATTATCAGCAGACAGCTCGCTGTGTGCTAAATTTTTTTTTTTTTTTTTTTTTTTTTTTTATTTATGGCTCACAAACTGAAAGCACACTTTAGAAATCTTAACAAATAACTATAGCTAGGAATATTCCATTGTATGCTCTCTAAAATAGTAAGCACAACATTCACATAGACTCTGCGGATTTGATTAAATATTATGATAAGAACATCCGCTAAAATGACAAAAATTTAAAAACAAAAATTTACAAACTAAAACTGCAAAGCTTTTGAAAAGCTTAGCAAAAAAATTGAATAATTTCACCTATCACTAAAGGAACAATGTCAGTTATTTATCGCTTTATGTATTTCTCTCTTAGCTGAGGCTAACGAACTTGTGAAGACATCAAAATTTGCGCGAATATCGTTATAAAATTTGCCCATTCTATATAGAGGACTGTGACTACCCACATTTGTTCGAGCTCTTGGAAGCGAAATAGTTTTTCTGTTGCTAAGGCGGCTCCCCTGGCGCGGCACAACAAAGTGTATATTTGCCAATATCACCTCACAGTCAATGTATCCATTTATAACTTTATGAAGGAATAAAACATCAGATGCCTTTCGCCGTGCATCCAGTGATGACATTTTGAAATATTCGAGTCGAGATTTATAGGACGTTAAAGCTCTGCACATGTTATTCGTGAACGCAAGATGATACAAAAATTTCTTTTGGACTTGTTCGATTCTATTTGCATGCACCACATACGTTGGGTTCCAGACAGGGCTCGCGTATTCGAGGATGCTTCGCACAATACAATTATATACGGGTATTATAACTTGCGGGTCCTTAAATGATTTGAGTTGCCTAGATATGAATCCACTAAGTTGGTTGGCTCTCTTAACCATAGTATCTATGTGTTCTCTAAAACTAAGATGAGCATCTAATATAACTCCGAGATCACGAATGGTAGGTACCTCACTAAGCTCTGAACCATTAATTTTGTAAGTTCCAGTAAAGGGCTTCTTTTTTTTTGAAAATTTCATGACGTAACATTTACTTTCATTTAACATCATGTGGTTATTATTACACCAGCTGTTTAGATAGCTTAATTCAGCCTGCAAATTGTGAATATCTGAATTAGTTTTGATAGTTTTATACAATTTAAGGTCATCAGCATATAACTGGAACTTACACTTCAATGTCTTTGCCAAATCGTCTATAAATATTAAGAAAAACAGCGGGCCAAGATGCGAGCCCTGTGGAACACCCGTTGGAATATCATAGCACAGTGACTCGAAACCACTGACAGCAACAAATTGAGACCTATTTCGCAAATATGATTCGCACCAACGAAGTAAAGATCCGTGAATACCCATATGATGAATTTTGTCAAGCAAAATATTGTGATTTATAACATCAAATGCCTTGCTATAATCTGTGTATATAGCATGTATCTCTTCGCCACTATCTAATGCCACCGCAACATCACTCACAAAGCTTATTAAGTTCGTGGTGGTTGACTTTTTTGGTAGAAATCCGTGTTGTGAAGGATGTAATATTTGTTTGATGTGCCAAAATATATATTTATGTACCAGTGACTCTAGGACCTTTCCAAACGAAGATAGTATCGAGACCGGTCTATAGTTCGATATTGAGGCCTGGTCATCTTTTTTGTGGACAGGAGTGACGCGTGCAGTTTTCCACTTTGCTGGGAAACAACCCAAACACAAAGACTTGTTATAGATGTATGTGAGTGGCTCAGCAAGATACTTGGCGCATTGTTTGAGAAAAAGCGGTGGTATGCCGTCCGGCCCTGCCCCTTTATTAGAGTCCAACTGAATCAAACTTTGGTAGATTTCTTTCTCAGAAAGTTTAATGGAGCTTAGCACCAAATGATTAAAGTTCTCAACTGCTCTACTACATTGCGGTGTATTACTAAATTGTGGCGCCACACTGTAAACTGACCGAAAATGAAAGGAAAACAAATTACATATATCTTGACCACCAGTGGCAATAGTATCACCCAAGTACATTTGATTAGGTAGTGAACTACTATTAGATTTAAGACCGTTCACATAAGACCAAAAGTGTTTTGGGTTGGAACGAAGTGTTTCACTAGCGTTAGCCTTAAATGTTTTGAGACATTCCTTAATCATGCGTTCGCAACGTATTCTAAGTTCCTCGTAGGACACCCTATCCATTTTGTTTCCATACTTTTTATATCTATTGTGATATTTAGCTTTTTCTCTTAAGCATTTTACTAATGGTCTACTGAACCATACTGGGAATCTATTATTGCGCGGTTTCCGGTATGGGGTATGTTTGCCTATGATGCGAAATATTGTTTCGTAGAAGTTTGTAACCATCCGATCTACATCCTCACACTCTAACCAGATACTCGACCAATCTACATCCTTTAGTTCTTGGTTAATTTTACCAAAATCACTTCTATGGAAATCTAAACGTGGAGAGCGATTACCTCTGAGCATATTATTTATCTTAGGTTTATTTACTTGAATTTCAAGGGCTGGATGATGAAGATCCAAATGTATTAATGGTACACTGACTTCACGGACGTACACTGAATTAGGTGAATTAGTCAAAACCAAGTCTAGAATATGGTTATTTGAATTGGCTATATAATTACATTGATACAGGTTATTAAATTCAATTTCATCTAAAAAACGGTTTTCAACCGCACCTTGGCAAGGTCTTGGCGTGCACGTTTTTGTAACGGAATCATAATCCCAGACCACATTTGCAAGATTAAAATCACCTATGTATAAAGTTAACGAGTTTTGGTTCGCACATGACGTGTTGTAAATCTGTGTAAATTTCGTCAAACTAGCATCAAAGACTTCCAAACCAATTGGTGGTGGCATATAAGTAGTACAGATATTTATTTGAAAAGATTTTCGGGCAGTTCCCAGTTTTAATGTTAACCACATGTCTTCGTATTGCGATTCCCAGAAAGGTTTTCTAAGAACGTTATGCTTTTTTAATGACGCTATAATAATACCACCTCCATCTCTCCTATTGGCAAATAGAGTAGAACTGCGGTCTCGTCTAAAAATGTTATATCTGCCATCGAATATTTCATGATCAAAAACTGTTGAATTTAACCATGATTCAGTTAGAATAACCAAATCATACTCATTATTTAGAACGCTCGTGTAAATATCTTCGGTTTTAGTTCGTAAGCCTCTTACATTCTGATAATATATAGATAAGCTGAATTTTTACAAATTAGTCCTAGTAACATTCATTGTGTTAATAGTTTGGCAAATGCACTGCCTTATTACTTCACACTTTAAGAGTATTCAACATCTCATGGTTAAGAACTGTCATTGACTTAGAGTTAATGTCTTTACGAATAAAAATGCGACCTCCTCGAACCCAAACGAATTCGAACTTGTGTTCCTTGGCAAATTTTCTGGTAGCCGCGTGAAGCAGTTTATTAGCCGGTGACAAGTGTTCAGACACGTACACAGCTTGCTCGTTACCCGAAATTTTAAGGTGGCATGTGTTTAGTTTTTTGTTACTGTTTATCTTGTTGAATTGTTTTACATCAGCCAGCAACGAATCACGCATGCGTGGGCTCACAAGCTTGACAACGATAGATCGAGGCCTTTCAGAGTCTTTGTTTAATTTGGGTACTCTGTGGAGATCCATAATATCATAATAAATGTTGTCAATGTAAAAAGTACTGTCTGGTAATGTAATTAAAGCCCATATTTGAATGATATCGTTTTGGTTGGGTGTGAGGCGAGTCGTTTAAATCCGCTAAGACTAAGAGTGCTACCCAGAAAGTCTCAGGTTCAGAGCCCAGGTGTGCATTAGGAGGAGGGGCACGGAGGGTCCCGCATGGATATGGAGGTTTATCTTTCTTTCCTACCGTCTATCTTTCTCCCCAAGCTCCTTTATTTCTTAACTACCTTCTTCCTTTTTTCGCCGCCAACTTTATCTATATAACTTTTTTTTTCTCCCGTCATTTCTGCCCTAGCTTCCTTCCTACTTTGTCACCCACCTTCATCCCTACAACACTCACTTGGGGTTAGGCAGCGGTGCCAGCGTGTCACTCAGCAGACTGTCACTGTCCGTCCCTCTAAGTCGTAACGCAGCCAACTCGGCGCAAAGCTCGCCGGCCACGTAATAGCATTGCTCGGAGAACGTTATCTTGTTCACAGTGTGACGGATGAAGCCTGCCTGTGGAGAAGATAAATAAAAAAAACAATTAGGTCACATAAAACATACTAAAACAAATGTTGAAGATCATTGAGGTCATGTAAAACGTATAAACGGGAAAAATCATTAGTGTCACATAGTGACGCCCATGAACTTGGAGGGCAAAATATATTTTAAAATTTAGTAGGTACTTCATAATCTTATCGGCGTATATATAGTCACCTAGTAATAGTTTTATTTTATTAAATAATAAATGATCTCATTTATTATTTAATAAAATAAAACTATTACTAGGTGACTATATATATGTACACATAAAATAAAACAATTATTTCTTTACTTTAAGTACCTAACAAATAAAAACCAATACATAAAAAAGGCAAAGTAAAATTTTAAAGGGCGTCGTGGAATTCCTCCAAATTGCCATCAGTTGGAAGCGTGCCCAGAATGCTGGCAGCATTGCCACGTTGTATGGCAATGCTGATCTTTTGTGCCAAATACAGGGCAGCCTTCGGGTCACGCGAGGCGTCAACCAAGCTCTTTGAGAGATCTCTAAAAAAAGATCTCGCACTTGGACCCCATGGTCCCAACGTTTCGACTCCAAACGGCTCAAATACATAATCCCCTACTAGGTTCATGTATTTGTAAATTTTGTTAGGTCATGATGTGACGCTTATGAACGTGGAGAATAAAATATCTATAGTCCGTGCCACGAGAACATAGACTTTTTGTAAACAAAGAATTTCTACTAAGTTACTTAGCGATAGTTCTGTCAAAAGCAAATAATGTCAAATCAATGAGCGCAACGGTACATAGATACGTGTCATTGGAAACTAATATGTCAATGGATCGGGTTTTATCGATATTATGCGCTGTCGACAGGATCTTTTGTTAGAATGTCAACATTTGGAGTTAGTTCATTGAAATGTTACATTCTTGGACTTAACATGCATTTATCAGAGGACAAAATTAAATGGTTTAGTTGTCCAGAAAAGGTAAATGTAAAGTTAAATATAAGTGTATAGGATCGCAACGCTCCTCCCGCTGGCGGCATCTCGAAAAGGCGGGTGCAGAATAGCAGATGGCAAACTATTAGTCGCACAGAAAATTATTTATACCTAAAGAAGAAATTGCGTTTTCAGACTACCGTAACTTTAATGGATTTTGTTTAACTTCATTCTGACTATTTCATTCACAAACAACGTAAAATCACCATGCCCAGAAATTTTTATGCAATAGCTAGTTATCTATAATAATATTCATTGTTGGTCAATAATTTAATATTTTAGGATAGGTAGGTTACTTTGAGCAAATGATTATTGCCTATGATTAAAAAAAAATCATGTCAATAATAGAGTAACAAGTAAGTTCACTATCATTAACATACATGGTACTCTATTTTTTTCCTTGATTTACAGAATAAATTATGTGTAAAACGCCAAAAAATTCGGTAAATTATAAACATTCGACCATTCAAACACAAAATAAAATATTTTTATTTCAGTAAAATTAAACAATATAAATGAAAACAACATAGTGGCATAATTAGGCATTGAAAAAAAAAAGACTGTTCAAAAAGTACAAAATCTAAAACACAACTGTTTGAAAAAAGGTTGTGAAGCCCTGAATGTTTGTTTACAAAAAGTAGGATGTCTCCAATCAGAGAACGTCCGCCTAGGTCTTCCCCTTCGTCCTGTCCCATTCACACTTGATTTATATATCTTCTTTGTCAGTCTTTCGTCATCCAAAATCAAAAATCAAAATCAAAATCATTTATTCATCTAGGCCACTAAGTGACGCTTATGAACGTCAAAATTTAAGTTAATTACTTAATGATTCTACATTTACATTTACTGCCACGTTCGCAATGCAATAGGTAGAACCACGAGAAAGAACGGGCAATAAAACTCATGGCCACTCTTTTCAAACAAATATAATGGTGGTACATTTTATTTTTGTGTGTTAAGGAGCTGCAACTGTTTCACATTGTAAACATCTACTAGTAAAATTTTTAGTAGCTATTGATATCATACTCAAGCAGTAAATGATGTTCATATGGTAAGCCTCCCAAAGTAAATATGGTGAAACAGGAGCATCCACTTACGTCTTTTTAATCTAGGCAACTCGCGAACTTGGTCAGAACTATGGTAGAAGTGAATGAAGCAGAAAGTAACGGTATTATGAAACCAAAGCAATCGACAACCTATTAGTTAGCCCATGACCACGAGTTACCCACATTTTACAAATCCGCAAAGTTATAATGAAAGTGTGGAACATGAATGCAAAATATAGTATGAAATGAGAATATCGTAATTAACTACACTATAAAATAAAACTACTAATTATTGACCTAGTCAAAAGCGAAGAACTACTTCCAAGCGCTCCTGTCATCAAAATAATCCTTCAAACTGTAATATGCCTTATTTATAAGATTCTTTTTAACTTCTGCCTGAAACGAACTTAATGGCAAGTCTAAAATATAAGTTGGTAATTTATTGTATATGCGAATACTGAGCCCAATAAAAGAGCTATGCGTTTTGTGCAAACGAAAATACGGAACACATAATTTATGTCTATTTCTAGTATTGATATTGTGTCTGTCACTATTCATTTTATAAGAATTTATGTTTAGTCTTACATGCATAACACTGGCATAAATATATTGTGACGCTACAGTAAGAATACCAATAGTTTTAAATTTTTCTTTGAGTGAGACTCTTGTCTTTAACTGGTAAATGGCCCTAACTGCCCGTTTCTGCAATATAAAAATAATTTGGATATCAGCAGCTCTACCCCATAACAATATGCCATATGACATAACACTATGAAAATAACTAAAATAAACCAATCTAGCCGTATCGACATCGGTCAACCTACGAACCTTCTTAACGGCATAAGCAGCTGAGCTAAGTTTCCCTGAGAGATATGTAACATGCGCACCCCATTGTAACTTCGAATCAAGTGTTAATCCTAGAAATAATGTGGATTCAGTTGTTTCGAGTACATCGTCATTTAAAACTATGTTAGGACCAAGGTTTCTGACATTCGGCAGAGCAAACTTAACACATTTTGTTTTTTTGGCGTTCAGTACTAGATTGTTTACATTAAACCATTTAGTCACTTGAATGAGTGCACTGTTTATTTCGTTAAAGTGTTCCTTATTTCTATCTTCTTTAAATATCAAAGAAGTATCGTCAGCAAACAGTACAACGTCACAAATGTTTCTCAAGTAAAAAGGTAAATCGTTTATGTAAACAAGAAACAAGAAAGGCCCTAGGATGCTGCCCTGTGGCACTCCTAAATCAACAGGTAAGCCACTGGATTTTGAGCCATTTATTTCAACACATTGGATCCTGTCACTTAAGTACGACTTAATGACATCCAATGCTTTAGTCTGGACGCCGTAATGTCTAAGCTTGCACAAGAGCGTTTCATGGCAGACACAATCGAATGCTTTCGAAAGGTCGCAGAACACACCAACAGCATTTTGGGAATTTTCCCAAGCACTGTAGATATGTTTGAGTAACGCTACTCCTGCATCTGTTGTCGAAAGACCCTTGGTAAAACCATATTGCTCACCATGAAGGAGGCTGTTTTGATTAAAATGTCTTAGTAGTTGCTTGAGTATGATCTTTTCAAAAATCTTACTAAAAGCAGGTAGTATCGATATTGGCCTATAATTACTAGGATCAGTCTTATTGCCGGATTTGAACAGAGGTATTATTCTACTATGTTTCATAAGATCTGGAAAACTGCCAGATTTAATACACTTATTGAATAAGTTGCTTAAATAAGGAGCCACTACATCAATTATACTTGTCAAAACCTTAACAGAAATGCCCCAGAGATCACCTGTATTTTTAGACTCTAAAGACTTAAAAGTATTTATAATATCGGTAGAACTAATACTATGAAATTTAAATATTACTTCACATTTTCCTACACTAGACTCTAATAGGTTTTCTGCGACTATAGCTGATGATTTTAATTCTCTAGTAGTAGTAAGTGGTATGCTAGCAAAAAAGTTATTAAATGTGTGTGCGACTTCTTCGTCATTATGAATTAATTTATCATTATCAAGAAGACTAAAACTATTACTTCTTAATGTTGTCTTACCTGTTGTTTCATTAATAGCTCGCCAGGTTGCCTTAACTTTATTCGAAGATTGTTTAATTTTATTCCTAACGAATATAGCTTTAGCTGTATTGCACACTCTTTTAAATATTTTAGAATAATTCCTAACATACTCAGTGAAGTTTAAATCAGAATTGTATTTTTTCATACCATACAACTCATACATTTTTGCTCTGCTTTTGTAAATACCCGCAGTAGCCCACTCATTAAAAGCTCGAGATTCCTTAATTACTTTCTTCTTAGTCTTAAAAGTATTCTGAAACGTGTTATTAACTATATTAAATAAATTGTTAAAATTCTTATTTGGCGAATCTATTTCTATTAAGTCAGGATTCATGGTATTCATTCCAATCAATACTTTATTCCGGAATTCATTAAACTTATGCCTAGGTAATGGCCTAACCAACACTCTCTGTACGATGCTATCATTGTAATATGGAAACCTAGCTAATTGACCACAGTGATCCGAAGTTAATTCAGAAGTAACTACTCTATCTGAAACAATACAATTACTAAATATGTTATCAAGACAGGTTAAAGATGTTGCTGTGATTCTAGTTGGTTCAAGAAATAAATTTTTCAAATTAAATGATCTAAAAAGGTTTAAAAATCTACAAGTCATTATTGAATTTTCAAGAATGTTAACATTAAAATCACCACAAACTATAATCCCTTTCTTATTGCTCCTAATTTTACTAATTGCATCTTCCATAACAGATTCAAACAAATTAAAGTCACTTAATGGAGGACGATATACACATATAATAATATGCTGCTCAAGCTCAATGCATGACAGTTCCACCGTGCGTTCTATAGACAAGCTAGCTATGTCTTTCCGTTCTTTACATGTTAAACTGTTTGAGACAATAATCAATGATCCACCATGAATAGCTTGTTTCCTAGAGAAGGCACTGTGTACTGTGTATTGTGTGTTATTTATGAATTTAATCTGGTATTCTTTAAGCCAGTGTTCCGTAATGCACATAACTTTAATACTATGATTTTCTAAATATAAACCTAATTCTAAATCCTTGCCAGATAGACCTTGTATGTTTTGATGTGCTACAGTCAGTTCAATATGTCTACCCTTTGTCCTGTTCTTAAGTTTAAAGAACTTGTGTCAGTATTCTCAATAGAAGAATTATAAGGATAGGAACTATTTACAGAAACTAAATTCTTGGATACCCTACATGTACCTGTGTCATTTTGTATATTATATGCTAATAATTTAGCAACTTGTCTTTTATAAAATAGTGACAGATACATAGTATCTTTAGTCAATGTAAAATTATTAATAAAATTATTGATGTCAAAAAATAAAATAAAATCCTTATATTGCCATGTCAAATTGTATAACATCAAGTTATGTTCATGAATATGTCTATTAATCATAGTATTTAAACTATAAGCATAAGGCAAAGTCATACTAATAAATTTGCAATCATATGTTCTGTGAAGCGATAACATAACTTCTGTTAAATTAATTATATCTTTTTTAGTCACCATTTGACTATCACCGTATGAGATAATTATTGTGGACTCCCTATCAAATATTGTTGTATTTAATTTATCAATTAGATGTGAAAAAGAAGACTCTGGATAGCAATAATTAATAATATTGTGTTGTTTCAATTCACAATTTATTAAACTACCTAAGCCTAAACCTAACCTATCAGAGAACATATAAACTTTATTTGTGCCATTCCTACCTAAGGAAGACCTATCTGTTGTATTATTTGCTAAATAATAACTTTTGTCAATATCAAAAATATTCTGAGACTCACAAGTGGGTATGGTTGATTTTATGCTATTTAGGCAAGTATTGATGTTTGTCAAAGCTTTCACATACTCAAGATTTTGCCTACCTACCTGCGCTATCTCATCATATTTCCTAATATAATCCTGAACCTCATTTTGATATTGGGTGTTCATCCTATCTATTTGAGACTGTAAAGAGGTAATTTGACCTTTGAGATCCCTAGTATGTTGATCATACAGCATTTTACTATTTATCAACTCTGTGTTGTACTTTTCTAAGTCTAATAACAATTCTGAACGCTCAGAAACTAAAACTTTATATTGCTGGGATGTTACTTTATTTTTCTTGTATTGTTTTAGGCTAAAGATTAGTTTCCTAATGTGTTTGTTTAGTTTATTATATTTTCTATGTCGTTTCAGGCCACTTGTGTTTAATTTAAATGGTTTAGTAGATCTGTGACCTAAGCTAGTACCTACAACCTCTGTATAAAGGTTCTGAGTTTTTCTACTGTTTAATTCCTCAACAGTCTGTTCTAGGGATTTAATATTTATTATAGATTGTTCTAAACAGCATTCAAGTTCCCTAATGCGACTCATAGACCATGAATGGCCATCATTGCTAGCGGTCAATAAATGTATTTCCTCCTGTAACCTATCTCGCTGGGCCAGTGTGTCCATATACTCAATATGGAGTTCTGCGAGCTGAGCCTTCAGGTTGGAAACCCTATCGTTGACAATCCTGATGTCCTCTTCACAGTCTGCACGCTCCTTCAGTAGGTGTATATTCTCCTCCTGGCACTTCTTTAATTCTATCAAGGTTATTCTCAGCTTGTTCTCTAGATCCTTCGCTGTGGCCTTCCGGGTCATCATAGTGCTCATTGTGGAATGGCTCATAGCCAAGGATACGCCAAACACCTATGGACAGAAAGATAAACAAGATGTCAGAAAAGAGATAAGTCAGTAATGAGTAGGAGTTTATAGATATAGATAAATAAATAAATATATTTATTTAAATAAATATTTATAGCTAGAAGGACAGTAGACAAATAACAGAAAAGGAAAAATATTATTGAAAGTAAAGGTGTTATTCAATTTTTAATTAATTAGGCAAAATATGTAGGTAGTAAATGAAAAATATAATCTTGGCAAATTTACTAATTTGTATCAATTTTTATATTATATTACTTATAAAGATATTATATATAGGGGCCTTGTTAAAGATATAAACACTTAAATAAATGTGAAGTGTAAGTGTAGTAGGTGTTTGTATGGGGCGTTTGTTCAGTCTTCGATTTTGCTTCCACGTCTTGTCAAGCAAAAGGAGACAGAAACTGTGCCAGTGTGTGATGGACGAAGCTCACGTTGGTGTGAGCCGAGTAAATGTGTGATGAGGAGTGTAAGTTAATAAGTAAGATACTCCCCGGGTTTAAAGATGATTTCAAATCCGTCCGTTGACACCTGGTAGTAGATCTGTCCGCCAAAAACTGTTCGTATCGAGGTTTCAAACACCAAACTCAATGTCTTTCACAATTTTATGCACAGTATGATAACATAAATGATATTTAAGCATTTAATATTCATTTAAAATAAAATAAAACTTTTAAAATTACAGAGCTACGTAAATTTACGTCTGACGTTTACAGTGTTGCCAGCCAAAAAAAAACTTAATAAAAAATCCATCCTCTCCATGTGCCCAAACCATCTTAACATACCTTTCTCGATGCTTGTCACTACATCTTCTTTTACCCCACAACACTCTCTTATCACACAATTCTTTACTCTGTCAGTCAAAGACACACCACACATACTTCTCAGTGCTCTCATTTCTACAGCATTTATTCTACTTTCAAATCTCTTCTGCCATACCCAACTTTCACTACCGTACATAAGGGTAGGCACTAACACCCCTCTATGCACAGCCAAACGTGCCTTTTTGAACAAGTTTTGGCTATTCATAAACGCCTTCAGAGCTCCATTATTTAATATCTAAGTAACATTTAATGAAAATATTGTATATTTTTTATGATTTGTTGAATCTAGTATATCAGTTTTTATCCCTAATCATTGTTCACTTGTCACCTTTACAAAATTCATTAATCTATTGGTTGCTGATACATCTATACTGCTGTCGCTATAGTGTTTTGTTGTTGTACTATTAAATTTTTTTTTTCATATCCATTTAATTCTAATCAGTGTCGCGAAGTGTTTTAGTCCGTGTGGTGACGGATTAAGAATACGGAATGTCACCACCCCATATCATCCCATGGGTGTCGTAAGAGCCGACAGAGGGAGCATATTATGCAGAGAACAGCACTGTAAGAGAAGGAAAACTTGATACAAACCCTACACCAACCCGTTTGGCCAGCGTGGTATAGTAGGCCAATTCCTCCTTTCAAAGGAGAGGCCTAGTCCAGCAGTGGACTGTTAAAGGCTGATGATGATGATTCAATTTTTTTTTTTCATATCCATTTAATTCTAATCAGTGTCGCGAAGTGTTTTGGCTGTGTCAGCAATCATGGTACCACAAATTGTAAGGTTAAGATTCTGATTTAAAAAGAGTGGCATGAGTTTCTTCCAGGCTCTTCTCATAGCCCTACCATCCCCAACCTGGTTGTAAAAAAAGAATTGACGTTCATAAGTGTTGCTTTTGTAACCTATATGAATAAACCAGAGGACGCCAGCAGCTACGCCTGCATTTTTGGCCGATCCCGTGGGTATTTCGGGAAACCCCTTCTTAGTGCACCCCTACGGTCCCCAAGGAACATACATGTCAAATTTCAGCTTCCTGCGCCCAATAGTTTCGGCTGTAGCGTGTCTGTCAGTCAGTCAGTAACGCAAGAATTTTATATATTAAGATGTTTGAATTACCTTGAGCATATGCGAGGCATATTTCCTGGCGTCTCTCCGGTCTGCTATGCCGGCGACGTGTTGAAGAATCCAGTCCACCACATCAGCGCCAATGAAGGCATTGGGTATGGTGATCTTCAGCCACATCCTGTCTCTAATCTCGAGCCCTGCGGACAATACACCATCGTCATTAGGGATGTAACAATAAAATCATCATCATCAGCCTTTAACAGTCCACTGCTGCACTAGACCTCTCCTTTGAAAGGAGGAATTGGCCTGCTATACCACGCTGGTTAAACGGGTTGGTATAGGGTTTGTATCAAGTTTTCCTTCTCTTACAGTGCTGTTCTCTGCATACTATGCTCCCTCTGTCGGCTCTTACGACACCCATGGGATGATATGGGGTGGTGACATTCTGTATTCTTAATCCATCACCACACGGACATACTATAAAATCAAACAGGTAAATATTTTATGGATGACCCCTAAGCCATAACAAATAGAGGGGGTAGGGGATTCGTGAAGTGTGACACTGTATGAAGAATGATATGAGGATTTATGAGACAACTGTGACAAGGAGTGTCAAAATATCATGAGAATCGTGTGACGAATTTAATGGATGGTCCCTTACCATTCGACATTACATCTGTACCTCTGCCTACCACACAACAAAAAAACACGTCATCTTCAACGGTAGTAGAACCTTGCTGATTTCAGCATGAATGGGCCGGCTCGACCGGGGAAGTACTACCCTCTCACAGAAAATCGTCATAAAGTAACAGTACCTAAGCTGTTGCGTTTCGTTCGGTGAGTGAGAGTGCCGAAGGCCCTATCCCCTATTCCTTCTCCCTCATCCCACTCCTTATCCTACCCCTTTTCCTAACCCCAAGGAGCGGCAACGCACTTGTGACTCCTGTGGTGTTGCTCGTGTCCATGGGCGGCGGTAATTGCTTACCATCAGGCGATCCGTCTGCTCGTTTGCCGCCTATTACTATAAAAGAAAAAAAAACATCCGAGATATAAAAATACAAAAAAGACAACTTACCCGAGTCAGGCCTCAGCATAGCCCTGACAATGATAGCCATGTCCATATTAACCGACAGCTGCGACTCCAGACCACCAGCTGGTACCGTACTCGCGTCTGAAGCGCCTCTCTCTGACACAGAGGACACGGGTAAGGCCGATAGGGAGGGAGGGGGCGGAGGGTAGGCCTCCCGCAACGCCTGGGTGTGAGCCACCCATGCACCTGGAAGAGAAAAATAATCATCATCAGACCTATATATAAACTGTCCCACTGCTGGGCATAGGGCCTCTTCTCGCTATGAGAAGGGTAAGGCCATAGTCCACCACGCTGACCAAGTGCGTGACAGACTTCACATGTCTTTCGAGAACATTATGGAGAACTCTCAGACATGCAGGTTGCCTCACGATGTTTTCCTTCACCGTTTAGCAAGCGATAATTAACAATTTAATACGCACATAACTCCGAAAAGTCATTAGTGCGTGCCGTGGATTCGAACCCGGACCCTCTGTGTAGCAGTCCGTCGGTCTCTCCACTAGGCTATCGCTGCTTTTTTTTGGAAGAGAAAAATATTAATATAATATTCTACCACATACACACATCACCATCTAGTCCCAAACTAAGCAGAGCTTGTACTATGGGTACTAGACAATGGATAAACATACATAATATATACTTTTTTTGTAAATACATACATATTATACATAGAAACACCCAGACCATGACAAACATCCATGTCATCATCATCAAGTCAGCCAAGAGACGTCCACTGCTGGACATAGGCCTCCCCCAAGGTTCTCCACACAGAGCGATGTTGAGCCGCCCGCATCCAACCGCGCACCGCGATCTTAACCAGATCGTCGGTCCACCTTGCGGGCGGCCTACCCCTGCTGCGTCGTCCGGTACGTGGTCGCTACTCCAGAACCTGCCTGCCCCAGCGGCCATCGGTTCTTCACGCTATTTGCTCTGCCCATTGCCACTTGAGACTGGCTATTCGGAGAGCTATGTCGGTGACTTTGGTTCTCCCGCGAATCTCCTCATTGCTGATTCAATCTCGCAGGGAAACTCTGAGCATAGCTCTCTCCATCGCCCTCTGAGTGACGCTGAGCTTTCGAATAAGGCCCATAGTTAGCGACCACGTCTCAGCGCCGTAGATCATCGCAACATGTACATGCACACACATGTTTGAGTTGAGCTGGAATCGAACCCGACGTTATGACACCCTATATAATTGACTACCTGTACAATTTATTATTTTGATAGATGCAAACAATCCTATTCGTTATTATACTGTGGACACATTCCACTGTTTCAATAACATAACATAACAATAGTCACTGCTAATATAATATTAAAATGGAGTCATGCTTTACATATTAATCAATATGATTCACCATTCATTTAAGGCATCTGTATAATATTATAATGTGCCCGGTAGATGGCAATAGGCTCGCCCCATATTACATTGGGACCGAAACATAACTGGCGAAAAGTGGGTGTGTAATACAACTCTGCCTACCCCTTCGGGGATAAAAGGCGTGAAGTTAGCTGTTTCCCGCAGTTTCACCCGCGTCCTGGGGGAACTACTTCGCGTACCCGGTTAATTTATAGCCTAAGTTACTCCTTGGTACATCAGCTAGCCAGTGAACGTCCCGTCAAAATCGGTCTAGCCGTTCCTGAGATTAGCGAAAACAAACAGACAGACAGACAGACAAAAATTGTAAAAAATGTCATTTCGGCATATGTACCGTGTATATATCCATATGCGTTTAGTAAAAAGCGGTTATTTTAATATTACAAACACACTCCAATTTTATACATATATATGTATTGATATGAGCCCGCGGTTACACCTGTGTTATTTAAGGCTACTGCTCCGCTGCCGTAGCTCATAGCGTGATATTATATAGCCTATTAGTGTTTTCGGAATCGGTATTCTTTTTGAGAACCGGGAATTTCGGTACTTTTGTATAACGGAACCGGGATTTCCCGGTTCTTTCGGTATTTTCGGTTCTTGCTAGTTTTTGTTATAGAAAACGGAAAGGACCCTACCACGGGACGGAATAACCACACGGACGAACACCTACCAGGTGCCCAATTCCGTCCCTTTCTTGAGCAACACTCCCTTGTCACTTGCATTCAGTGCGCGTACTGATGAAACTTTGGTACCCCTTACCAAGGTTCAAGCAATCTTCCATGAGGCATCTTTCTCTAGGCCTTCAATAAGTACACATCTGTTCCCCTGACCCGAATGCCCTGGTAGAAAAATTGGTACAACCGTTTCCGACCGCGGGTGAAGAATGACATTCTTCAGGCAGTACACTTTTCCTGAAGTTGCACCGTCCATGAAGACGTCTTCTGAGCCACATTTCAACACTCCCTGGTTAACATCGATCTCGCAGCGTAGCTTCCACATGAAGTCTAGGCCCAAGATGCAGTCGTCCACTCACTATATCGGCCAAGATGACTTTGTGACGGTAAACTTTGTTGCCTAGCTTCAGATCCACCTCCAATTCACCTCGGAAGGTTATGTGCTGACCGGTAGCTGTTCTCAGTTTCACACATTCAATGTTCCTGAAACAGCCCCGAAGAACCCATCTTGCCAGATGGAAACCGACAATTGTCCGCGAAGCACCCATGTTCAATGTCAGCTTGCATGGCGTTTTATTAATTTCGCCTTCAATGATCAGGCTGTTCCCGTCGCATGATTGCGAGATCGAGATACTTGGAGCTCTCCCATTACCAGCCAGCACCCGCCCCGCAGTCCTGGCTTCTACTCGTTTTCCTGCTCTCGCTGCCTGGCAGGCACAGCAGGCGACCACTTTGGTGGAGACAGGGTGCCACTACTCTAGGTCGCGGACGACTGGTATGACTTCCTGACCACCTTTCCACCTCCAGAGCCCACTGCTGCAGAGTTTCTCCGGTGCGTTGTGTCCTGTCCTTCAGCTGAGCACGATACACATGTTCGAGGTGCGCGTCACCGTATCTCGCCTCCAGCACCTCCAGAAGGTTCTCGTAGAGGACGTCTTGCCCGAGTGCCCCCAACACCGTCAACGCCCGATCACGAAGGCCCAAGGTTAGGGTGGTTAAGGCCTTTTCTTTATTCCACCCATTTGATCGCATCACAGCCTCAAACTGGATCTTGTATGCTGACCATGATGACGAGCCATCAAATGGTGGAACCTTAAACCCACGAGGCTGCCTACGCTTTGGGCAGCTCAAGCGGATATAGCCTCTTTCCCCGCAGTTGTAGCACCAAGGTGACGATACAACTTCCCTGATGCGGTGACTTCGCTCGTCGCGTCGTACTGCTTCCACCTCCAGAGCGTGGACTAAGGCGTCCTTCAGGTTCTTGAAGTGCCCAATTCTTACCGCAGCTCCAACCTCCAGCCTGGAGGTTAGAGCAGCGGTAAGTAATGTGTGTAATCTATGCATCCAAGCCGCTCCTTCATAGGTGCCACCTATGAAGCGGCTTGGATGCGTTTCGGCGAAAACTGAGTGAGTCATGACTCATGAGTGAACGAGAGATCGCGGCGCGCGAGCTGGGCATGCGCGGCAGGCGCGGGGAAGCTCGACACCGCGTCGCAGTCGCGTTCCTACTAACTACTTTCCTTCCTAGCCTAGCAACAGCGAGCGAGTGTAGGTAGTTATTGGTTATAGCGAGCGCACCATTAATTTCGCGCGTTATTTCTTTTATCGCACGTTAGTTTTGAATGTTTGAATAGTAGACAGTGTGAAAAAGTAAAGTAAGAGTAAATAAGTAAATAGTAGTGTGAACTAGTGTGAATCGCGTAATGAAAATTAAATTCCCGAAAGTACCGAAAGAACCGGGATTCAAATTTGATTTCCCGGTTCCATTTTACTGACAAAAGAACCGGAAATTCCCGGTACTTTCGAGACCGGTATTTCCCGGTTCTGAACCCTATAGCCTATAGCCTTCCTCGATAAATGGCCTATCTAACACTGAAATAATTTTTCAAATTGGACCAGTAGTTCCTTAGATTAGCGCGTTCAATCAAACAAACAAACTCTTCTACACCCGCGTTATTTAACAAACAAACTCTTCAGCTTTATATACCGTTACTTTTCGGGGCATACTGTTCCACCATAGCTCTGAACAGTCATGTTCGCGAGTTGCCTACATCAAAAGACGTAAGTGGATGTTCCTGTTTCACCATATTCACTTTGGGAGGCTTACTAAATGAACATAATTTATTGCTTGAGTATGATATCAATAACTATTAAATTTTGCATTAGTCACAATGTGAAACAGTTGCAGCTCCTTACAAAGATAACATGTAAAACTATTATACTGGCAGTTAAAAAGAGTGGCCACGAGTTTTATTGCCCGTTCTTTCTCGTGGTTCTACCTATTGCATTGCGAACGTGGCAGTAAATGTAAATGTAGAATATCTAGTAATTAACTTTAATTTTTGACGTTCATAAGCGTCACTTTGTGGCCTAAATAAATAAATGATTTTGACTTTATATATTAGAAGGTATTAGATATGTTTGTAAGTTACCTAGTTGGCATATTAAAAACAGACTCAACTCACCAGGGTCAATAGGCCTCACTGGTTCCGTCCTGGGTATAGTGAAGTATCCCTTAGGGTTTGGATCCCAGCACTTCGCTACCACCAACTTGATCGGACCTGGTTTCTGAACCACTTCGCGAAGAACCCGAACAGCCTCGTCATTCGTCATGTCTTCAAAATTGACGTCATTCACCTGGAAAATTACAGATATTTACATTATTTTTATAGATAAACTTGTATCCACGGATGGGTAGGCAGAGGTGCAATATTACACCCACATTTCACTTTTTCTTTTATAATAATAGGGGACAAACGAGCAGACGGATCGCCTGATGGCAAGCAATTACCACCGCCCATGGACACAAGCAACACCACAGGAGTCACAAGTGCGTTGCCGCCCCTTGGGGTTGGGAAAAGGGATAGACTAAGGAGTGGGATGAGGGAGAAGGAATAAGGGATAGGGCCGCCGGCACTCTCACTCATCGAACGAAACGCAACAGTTTAGGTACTGTTACTTCACGTCGATTTTCTGTGAGAGGGTAGTACTTCCCCGGTCGAGCCGGCCCATTGATACTGAAATCAGCAAGGCTCTACTACATTTTTAGGACCCACATAAGAGAGGGCGAGCCCATTGGCATCTACCGGACACATTGTTAAGCGAGCGATAATTAACATTTTTAATACACACATTACTTCGAAAAGTCAGAGGTGTGTGGGTACTGGAGATCGAAGCCGCGACCATCGTCTCGGCAGTCCGTTACGTATACCACGGGGCTATCGAAATATTTATTATTATTTTTTTTATTCACTAGCCTGTATCCTGATAGCCTAGGGGAGATACCAACAAACTGCCATGCAGAGGGTATCGGGTTCGAATCCACGGCGCGCATTAATAACTTTTCGGAGTAAAGTGCATATTGAATTGTAAATTATCGCTTGCCCCGTGCCTTGGAGAACACGCTAAGCCGTCGGTCCTGGCTGTCATGAAGATCTTTAATAATAATATAATAATATTCTTCCATATGCACACAACACCATCTAGTCCCAAACTAAGCAGAGCTTGGACAATGGATAAACATACACATAATATATACTTTTTTTTTGTAACTACATACATATTATACATAGAAACACCCAGACCAAGACAAACATCCATGTTCACGCACACAAATGTTTGACTTGAGCGGGAATCGAACCCGCGACCTTAGAGTCCTTAGCAGTCGCATACACTCCCGCTTCACCATCCGGTCGTCAAATAAAATTAATAGTCGATTTAAGGAGGCAGTACCTATGAATAAACGGACATTAGTCTAAACCATGGAATATCGCTATCCCTTCGGGTTGCGGAGGTTAGACAGTTCAGTCGCTCTGTGGAAAAGCTAATATCTAGTTTTTAGACCCCGGTTTCTAACCGGGATACCGCTGGGAGGATGAAGGTGTCTAGCCTGTATCAATGAATACAGATTTACATAGAAGCGCAGTTCTTAAGGATTTCGTGTGCCGATTCCAACTGGGGACTGTCTCCAGTTAAGTTCGTAGTTGGCGCCGTTGGCGGCGCTGGCGTCGTTCTCCGTCTCTCTTGCTCTCATAGTTAAAATACATAGGAGGAACGTTCGTCTCTCTTGCTCTCGTAGAGACAGCTGTCACGGCTTGGCCACGGGGACCAGCGACGCGACCTGCGACGCGACCGGCCACACGACAATTCGCGCGACGCGAAAGACATGCCACGGGCACACGACCAGGAGCGAGACGCGATTAGCCGAGATTTTTGAAAGTTAGCTCGACATTGTTTGGACTTTGGAGGGCAGCAGATTTTTGCTCGCCTCGGTGCCGCTCGGTGCTATTCGCCGGTCACGTCACTGGTCGCCGCTGCGCGTGGCATGCTTAGAACATTTCTATACATTTGATTCAGTCGCAAGTCGCGTCGCCGGTCGCATCGCGCGAATTTTCACTCCAGCGAATTGTCCGTGGCCAGGCCGTCACAGCGCGACTGCCACGCCGCCAATTTGTGTCACAGAAAGTTTGTCTTCAGAGCGCCCATAAGAAATGCGCCTCTATGTAAATATCTGAGCTCTTTGCCTGTATCCCCCAAGGTGTAGCCAGAGGTGTAACACCCACATTTAACCATGTCAGACACTGTGCTGCTACTGAGAACTCAGAAAAGCTCCGTAAAACTTTTGTCTGACCCGGGACTTCATGATCAGTAGACGCATTAGCTATCCACTGGTCCAAGAAGGCAGTATGGCGGATATATTAAGACATCGTGAGAAAACTGCTTATCTGAGAGTTGTACATAATTTGTAGACATGTGAAGACTGTCACGCAATAGGGTAGTTTCCAGGGTCAAAATAATTACATTTTATTTAGTCCTTATTTTAGATTTAAAAAAAATATTGGACAAGTATTTTCTCTTTTTTCGATTTAATAAAAAATAACAAAGATATAGCCCATTAAAGTTACGTGTGACGTCATCTAGTGCAAAAAAATGCAGCACGGTGTGACGTTATACGTAACTTTAATGAGCTATATCTTGGTAATTTTTGGTTTAATTTACAAATAAAAAAATACGTATCGATTATTTTTGAATAATCTAAAGGACGGACTTATAAAATTTTTTTCGTCAACTAGCCTATTGTTCAGCTTTTTTAATTGTTTATAGTAATGCAAATGGCGGCAAATGAGCAGACGGATCGCCTGATGGTAAGCAATTACCACCGCCCATGGACACAAGCAACACCACAGGAGTCACAAGTGCGTTGCTGCCCCTTGGCTTTGGGAGAAGGTATAGGAGGAGGAGTGTGATGAGGGAGAAGGAATAGAGGATAGGGCCTCCGGCACTCTCACTCACCAAACGAAAAGCAACAGTTTAAGTACTGTTACCTACTTTAAGTTGATTTTTTGTGAGAGGATAGTACTTCCCCGGTCGAGCCGGCCCATTCATGCTGAAATCAGCAAGGCTCTACTACCATGGAAAATGTTCTAAGTAAGTACTGAAATTATTACAATATGGCTGAACCATTGTAAAAACTTCAGTACTTAGAACATCACTTCAACATTGCTTCTTGCCCTTCCATAAAGATGTGAAACTTATTCCTACTAACGTGAGACCTTCCTCCTTTGATTCGAGGTCTCTTAAGCGGGGTGTGAAAAAATTTCACAAATATTACAGAACAAACATATTATTTCTAATTTCACATACGTATCTGTTTCTTTTACCAAGTGCATTTAGTCAATTACATGATACAAAGACTTAAAGATATTTAAATTGTCTATCTGTCTTTCTGTTTGTGTGGAGAAATCTCTGGAATATCTACACTGATTTTAATGGGACTTTCACTGGAAGATAGATGATTTTGGTTGGCCAGTTTACAATATTATTAAATTGTATTAAACCAATATTATTATATTGGCTCTGTTTTATAACTATTTGACTGTTGAGCAAAGCCTCCTTTCAGAGTGAGAAGGATAAGACCATAGTCGACCACTCTGGCCAAGTACATGTAGGCATACTTCACATGTCTTTCAAAAACATTATGTAGAACTCTGACATGCAGGTTTTCTACACCACTACAATGGCATTAAGTCATTTGTACAAGAAGATTAATTAATTAAATTATACTTAAATAAATAATTAAATTTTACCTGTAAAATCATGTCTCCCGGCTCTATTCTTCCATCCAGGGCCACCGCCCCTCCTTTCATAATACTACCAACGTATATGCCTCCGTCTCCACCCTTGTTTGATTGACCAACTATCGAAATACCCAGGAAATTAACTGTATCCATATTCAGAGTCACTGTTATGATGTGCATAGACATTGTAGAGTCAGTTATAGACGAGTAGGAAGACGTTCTGGACATCACTTGAGGTCTTTTCCGTCTTCTCTGTGGTCTTTTACGCGAGCTCACTTGAAGATGAGATACACTGCTACATTCTGTCAGAGCTCGGTCTACTGAAGCGTTGGTATGCCTGCCAGTCGTCGTGGTGATTTCTGATTGACTGTCGAACAGACTTGTGGAATCCAGATCAGAAGAAAGCACAGAAGCTGTTTCGTATTCCAATCCGTGATTGCCATATTTTGAGTGGCCGTTTATCCGCAATCCACGGTATTTATACTTGTCACAAGATGCCCTGTGACCGGGGCGTGAGCTGATGGTGCTGTCGGTGTCCGTACAAGTATCTCTGGTGACCGGCGCAGGAGCCCCATGAGTTTGTTTGCCTTTACCAGCATTACTATCCGTACACTGAGACGCCCCATCCGAAGGGTTTGAGCCTTCCGCAGACACAAGCCACGACACCACACGACCGTTAAAACACGGCAGATGAGCGTTATCATCCACTATTTCTTCTTTCACAACACCAAAATCATCGTCCATAGATTTGAAGAAAAACTTATAGTTCGGCCTATTCAACTGGTTTTTGAAGTCCAACAACGTCACTTTCTCCGGTGATATGGGGATTTTCACTAAATACGGCGTTTCTTCATCGTCTATGTAATAAATAACTTTCGTTTCCTCCATTTTTAATGCATTTATTTGTTAAATAACAACACCCTTACGATCTATAAATATCGGTCGCCATCACAAAAATGGCGATAAACATGGTTCTGCTTTTAGCTACAAGGGGCGCCACTGTCGCTTTTGTTTTATCAATACGGTCGGATACACACTCAAAACGTGTAACATCTGTTTGATTTCTTGAATATTTTTATCAATCTGTGGACAAATGTCATCTGTGACAGATTTACTTATCTGTGGTAATTGTTTACCCTTTTGAAATTCAAAAATATTTGCCGTTTGTTTACGTTATCATTGCATATTTTGTTATTTCTTCAACGAAATATTACTAAAAGCTAAAAAATGGTGTTGGATTCTAAAGATCAGTGGTTCGTGAATGTAGTGGATCAGTTGGACGAGTTCTGCAAGCGCGTAGATGGTACTAATCCAAGATTGAAATATACCATGTACCATGATCTCACATAAAACAAGATTTCTTCAAAAATCTTTTAAAATTTCAGAAAAAATCGAGAAAGAGCAGCAACAACTAAAAGCGTGTAAAAAGAAAACGGAACTTGAAATTAAATTAGCGCAGGAAATGAAGTTACATGTAAGTTAAATAAGTTTTTTGATACCCTATAAAAATCTTGACAAGCATGAGAGCTCCATCCTTTCATGATAGAGCCAGCTCATCTGAGTCAGAATCACACCAATATCCTGGCTCAGCCAATGAGAATTGTCAAACAAGGTGAAGTTTATCATTGTTTTTTAAAACACTGCTATGTCATCAAATTAGGTACCTATCTTAGCATTATCTCTGTTGCATCCTAGATCTACGTCTTGGAGTCCATGGTCTCTTTACTTTTTAATTTTTTTTTTATTCCAACCAGATATGACAGAATATCAGCTTTTCCACACAGTGTATGCCATCTAACTTATTATTTATTATTATTTACAGCCTAATCTGTCCCACTGCAGGGCAAAGGCCTCCCTACCCTCTTTCCACCTGTCTCTCGAGAGAGCTGTTGTTGTCCACTCTGCAAATAATTTTGCCACCTCATCTTGGGTCTGCCACATGGCGTCTTTCGATCTGGGACCCACAAGGTGGTAGTTTTAGCCCAAAGATCGTCAGGCATATGACAGTTATAACCGGCTCAGTCATATTTTAACTTGGCTGCGATTTGTGTTTTAGAGTGCAGTATGGTATTTTCTCTTAATCTAATTTACACCACTCAAAAGGTTAGCGATATTTCTTGGCTTAAACAATTCTCAATAACATTGTTCAAGATATAAACAAAAGTAGTTATAGTAAAATTTGGTGTTGAAAAGAGAATGCCAAAGAAAAACCATTTTTAATTAACATTGTTAGTGTATTTCAGTGTAAACAGGTGGTCTGAAATATGCAATACTGCTTTTTGAATATTTATGAAAAAAAAAACTCCAACTTTAAAATAAGAAGGTGATCAATTTGACCTGTATGTGTATCTATTCAGGTTTCTATACATTACAAAACATAACTTCACACCATTGTGTATAAGTTTATTATGCTCACATTTATTGATACTTGAGGATGGTTATAGAAGAATCATGAATCATAATGTAACATACTATATTCAACTTATCTTTTTGGTTATCATTTGGTTTTTCCTCAAATTTTTTGTCATTGTACTATTTGCTTTTAAACACAATTTTGTTTTATTTAACAGTCAGTTTAAACCTTTATTGTACCTAGAATATTAAACTTGGGAATTATTTATATTTTGAGATGCATATGCTCGCTTGTTATGTGGGACCGGTTAAAGTTTAGAAACGTGCTGCCTCGATAGACGAAAAGTGAGGATATTAGGGGGTTCTAGGGGGTCTTCTCATACCTATGCAACACGATTTTCTTGCCGGAAACGCCGTTTTATAAAAAAAAATACGACAAAGTTCTTAATTTTTAGGTTAGGTTAGTGTAGTAGGCACTTTTTTTTAGGTACTGTGTGTGTTTTGTACTGTGAACTGAGTCTGACTCCGGGTGTGCTCCCGCCAAAAGCTCTCGGTCACCCCTGAGTGTCGCTACACCACACTCAACCTTCGCATCGCTACGGAGGTCGGCGACTCGCTTCGCTCGCCACCTCCCCCCTTCGCTCTGCTCGGCCTCGTGTGGCTTGCTCCACTCAGGACCTCCCTCAAGCTTCTGGCTCCCGCATTTATAAAAAACACTCTAGGGGTAGGGACCACAACACTACGTGGGGTCGGGGTGCCCCGTGTCGGTTCTGAGACTAAGTCCTGTCTGCATAATAAGTCACATTATAAATAATAAAGGTATATTTACCTTTGTTATATTTCCTTTTTCCAAATTTGCGTTAAAAAAAGTGTCCTACTACACTAACCTAACCTAAAAATTAAGAATTTTGTCGTATTTTTTTTTTATAAAACGGCGTTTCCGGCAAGAAAATCGTGTTGCATAGGTATGAGAAGACCCCCTAGAACCTCCTAATATCCTCACTTTTCGTCTATCGAGGCAGCACGTTTCTAAACCCAACCCGTGGGACCTACAAATTGATAACAGTTGAAATGTGGGTGTAATGTTACCTTGCCGACCCCTGTAGGGTTACAGGCATGAGTCGATATCTTATCTTAATATATAAAATCCTTGCGTTACTGACTGACTGACAGACACGCTACAGCCGAAACTATTGGGCGCAGGAAGCTGAAATTTGGCATGTATGTTCCTTGGGGACCGTAGGGGTCCACTAAGAAGAGATAATATATAGATACGCTGAAGGTCGCGGGTTCGATTCCCGCTCAAGTCAAACATTTGTGTGCATGAACATGGATGTTTGTCTTGGTCAGAATGTAAAAAGAAATTATATGTGTGCATATGTTTATCCATGATCTAATACCCATAGTAAAACTCTGCTTAGTTTGGGACTAGATGGTGACGTGTGTACGTGTTAGAATATTATTATTATTAATTTTTACAGAATGAGTTGACGGAACGTCTCGCTGAGCTTTCGCGTCGAGGGTCTGAACTAGACAGAGTGTGCGCTTCATTCGAGTGCGTCAGCATAGCCGACAGTGATAGAAACAGACTGGACAATGCAAAGTATGTCTGCAACTTTCTACAACATTATTAACACTTTCACGGACAGTAAACGCATATAGGCGTGATAACAATAAAACTTCAATAGGGTATTTGACTAAAAAAATCGAATAAGTCCGTCAGTTAGATTATCGAAAAATATGGGATACGTATTTTTTGTTTTATCAAATCAGTAAAAAAATACGAAGTTAGAACGCATCAAAGATGGAGAAACGCATAAGAGTGGGGGCTTGTAACGTCACTTGCCAGTAAAAAGTGTACTGGCAACCGAAAACTCGTGTGACGTCACCGTCACACGAGTTTTCGGCGAAGTTTTTCGTCTTAATTTTTTGTTTACGTGACTAAAGAAAATATACGTGTCCAATATTTTTTGGAAATCTATCTGACGGAGTAGTTAGTTTTTTTTAGTCAAATACCCTATTGTGTCTCGTTTACTGTCCGTGAAAGTTAAACGTAACGTTAATTAAGATTAAGACTGCCTCGTTGGTCTCACGGCATTAATGTGCGCGTGGGATTTGGAGGTCTCGGGTTCGATTCCCGGGTCGGGCAAAGTGTTATTGGGTTTTCAGGAAATTCTCAGTAGCAGCACGGAGTCTGGTAATGTGCCCGGTACAGCAATAGTCTCGCCCCCTATTACGTGGGACCTAAAAATTCATGGCGAAATGTGGGTGTAATATTACACCTCTGCCTACTCCGTACCCAGACAACAAAGTAAACTTGCCAAACTTGCAGCAAGTTTAAATCAAACTTACTAGTTTCACTGTGGCAAACTTGCATGAAGTTGGTTTTTCAAATGATTTGGATGACGACGAGCACAGGTTGGTGGTCGGTCGACCTCCTAGATACAGCAAAAGGTGCTCGACGACCAGCTGTTGTCGGACCACCAACCTATGCCTTGTACCTGTGCAACCTTTGAATAGCAAACTTCATGCAAGTTTGATGCAAGTTTGCCACAGTGAAACTAGCAAGTTTGATTTAAACTTGCTGCAAGTTTGATTTAAACTTGCTGCAAGTTTATTGTTATCTGGGTAGGGGATACAGGCGTGAGTCTATAAAAAAAAATAACAACATTATTTTATTATGCCAAAAACTATTCTAAACCAAAAAACTCGGATTTACATAGAACCGTAGACCTTAAGGATTTCGTGTGCCGATTCCACGTGGGTTCTGTCCCAGCTTAGTTCGTAGTTGGCGGCGCTGGCGTCATTCTCCCTCTCTCTTGCTCTCGTAGTTAAGATACACCGTATCTCTTGCTCTTACCAAAGAGCTCAGATATTTACATAGAGGCGCATTTCTAATGGGCGCTCTGTAGACAAACTTTCTGTGATCCAAATTGCCGCTTGGCGGCGTGGCAGTCGCGCTGTGACAGCTGTCTCTGCGAGTGCAAGAGAGACGAACGTTCCTCCTGTGTATCTTACCCACGAGAGCAAGAGAGACGGAGAACGACGCCAGCACCGCCAACTACGAACTACACTGGCGACAGTCGCAACTTGGAATCGGCACACGAAATCCTTAAGAAATGCACTTCTATGTAAATCTGTATTCATTGCTCTTACACTGGGGGAATGACTGCCACGCCGCCAAGCGGCAATTTGGGTCGCAGAAAGTTTGTCTTCAGATTTGAGTTCTTTGGTTATAGTATGTAAGTAGCTGAATTTTACCCACTTCTAGATCAAATGATTGTCGACGTTAGGACCAGTCATATACTCACGCCTTTTTCCCGTCGGGGTAAGCAGAGACGACAGAACGCCACTTGCTTCTATCTTTACAAACCTCATTACTCTTTTCATACATGCTCGCCGGTTTCGGGTACTTCGGACCTTTCCGTTTCTTGGACGACGTACGCAATTTGGTCGACGAATGTCCTACAAGGTTAGAACTATAGTCTGTTCAAGATACGAATAAATAAAATGTAAACAAACCATAAAAATAGTTCTTGTAATGTCGCCTACCTACCAATAAAGTTGATTTAAAGGCCTTGCCACACGGCACAATTTTACGTCCAACTTGACTAAATCACTTGATGAAATCGTGACGTGTAGACGCCAGTCGTCCAACTCAAGTTCATCGGGTGGGCGGTACCACCAGATTTTAACCAATCGGGTGGGCGGAATGAAAATCAGTGATTTGATTGTATCGTGTAGACGGGCAAAGCCAATTCGATTGAAAATTTTATCAGTGGTAAAATTGTGCCGTGTGGCAAGGCCTTTAGTTAAAAAATATTCCTAGCGAAACACTCAATAAAGTAGTTTTTTTTAAAAAACCTCTGTCCCTTACATTTATAAATGATACAGCATATTATTTACTTATATCTTTTTTCTGTATTATTCATAATTATAATAACGATTTTTTATTTTGATAATGCTAATTAAGTATTTTACATGATAAAGAACCTTAAGTGCCAAGGATTCTACAATTTTGATGTATTTATTATCCTGGCAACTTAAATATTACTCCTAAAGTAACCATTTCGCATGACAGGGAGTCATTTTTGATTAAGTCGGGTTACCCCGATCGGTTATCCTACTATCTTATTTAGGTTTGTGAATCATTGTTTTCTTTGTTTATCTTTGATTTTTTCGTAATCTGAATAGAATATTAAGTCTATATGACCTTTAATTTCCATACATTTTATATAAGCACCCCTTAGCGGATAGTAACGGTCAGGCGAGATCGCCAGGGGGCGCATTTAGTTTTTTTTTTTGTAGTATCTTTATCCCCGAAGGAGTAGGCAGAGGTGTAATATTACACCCACATTTCGCCATGAATTTTTAGGTCCCACGTAATATTGGGCGAGCCTATTGCCGTTACCGGGCACGTCACCAGACGTCGGGCTGCTACTGAGAATTCGAAAATACCCAGTAACACTTTTGCCCGATTCGGGAATTGAACTCCGATTAGCAGTCGCATACGCTATCCACTGGACCACGGAGGCAGTATTTAGAAAATGTTTGGAATTTGTTCCCGTCGACTATTCATTAGTCACAATCGAGTGCAAACTCTGACTAAGTAGACCCACCGTTGTGCTTTAGTATTGTTCTAAATTTCTAGAATTCTGAAAGTTAAAGAAGTTACTAGCTACTAAGTACAATCAAACAACTTTCCGCTAGACCACCATAAGGGCGAGAATCGCTCAGCAAGACATCGTCGCTTCCAGTGCTACTTTACACGCACATTGACACTCGTATACAAAACCAGTTTCTAGTGTGCCTCGACTCTATGAGCGAGCCAAGGGATTTTTTTTCAATCTCTAAAAACGACTCTGATTTAAACCTATGGCCACGGGCCTCTTCTCACTATGAGACTAGGTAATACCTCATCCCACCACACTGGACAAATGCTGGTATGCAGACTTCACATGTCTTTCGAGAATGAATTAATTTTTCACTAGACGTCGCCAGCGGCTTCGCCCGCGTCAATTATACATATAAACCTTCCTCTTGAATCATTCCATCTATTTCATAAAAAAAAACGCATTAAAATCCGTTGCGTAGTTTTAAAGATTTAAGCATACATAGGGACAGTCAGACAGACAGAAGACAGACTTTGTTTTATACTATGTAGTGATTATGTAGAACTCTCAGACTTGCAGCTATCCTGACGATGTTTTCCTACACTCAGCAAGCGGCAATGAACAATTTAATACGCACATTTTGAAATTTTTCCCATCAAGAACTTAGGGTCCCAAGTCAACCTCACCTGCAAGTGGTGCACCTGCCGATCAACGGACGAGGCTCTGGCAAACAAAATATCCCGATGAGCGGCAATAGGCTCGCCACCTATTACGTGGGATCAAAACACTGGCGAAACGTGGGCGTTTAATATGCCTCTGCCTTCCCCTTCGGGGAAACAGGCGTGAGTCTATGTATGTATGTATGTATGTATTTTGAAAGTAATTTGCTTATTGAATTGTTACCAGCATGTCTGAGATTTCTACATAATTTCCTCGAAACACATATGAAGTCTACCAGCACTTGGCTAGCATGGTGGAATATTTTTTATGGCCTAGTCCTTTTAAAATTAAATATGTCATCATAATGGGTGGGTGTCGTGTGGTGACGGATTAAGAATACGGAATGTCACCACCCCATATCATCCCATGGGTGTCGTAAGAGCCGACAGAGGGAGCATATTATGCAGAGAACAGCACTGTAAGAGAAAGAAAACTTGATATAAACCCTATACCAACCCGTTTGGCCAGCGTGGTATAGTAGACCAAGTCCTCCTTTCAAAGTAGAGGCCTAGTCCAGCAGTGGACAGTTAGAGGCTGAATGGGCAAATGTGTGACAGATTAAATTAAGCTGATATTTATGAAATTATGTTTTGTTTATGGTAATAGGCGGCAAACGAGCAGATGGATCGCCTGATGGAAGCAATTCCAACGCCCATGGACACAAGCAACACCACAGGAGTCACAAGTGCGTTGCCGCTACTTGGGTTTGGAAAAAGGGACAGGATGAGGAGTGGGATGAGGGAGAAGGAATCGGGTATAGGGCCTCCGGCACTCTTGCTCACCGAACGAAACGCAACAGTTTAGGTACTGTTACTTTACGTCGATTTTCTGTGAGAGAGTAGTACTTCCCCGGTCGAGCCGGCCCATTCATGCTGAAATCAGCAAGGCTCTACTACCTGAAAACCTACCTAAAACTACATTTTATGTTATAAAATGTTTTGCTTTTTACAGAGAAACTTACCAACTGGCTAAAGAGCTGACCGGGATAAGACTGGATTTTAGTGCACCTCCGAATATCGCCAAAGGATGTATCCTTTTTACAAAAATACTTCTTCTTCATCATGTCAATGATTCAGATTTTCTGTTTCTAAAACTTGGCTACGGTATTAAATACATACACTTTATAAATAAGATATGGCCTTATCCGTGTGGTGACGGATTAATACAGAATGTCACCACCCCATATCATCCCATGGGTGTCGTAAGAGCCGACAGAGGGAGCATATTATGCAGAGAACAGCGCTGTAAGAGAAGGAAAACTTGATACAAACCCTATACCAACCCGTTTGACCAGCGTGGTATAGTCGGCCAATTCCTCCTTTCAAAGGAGAGGCCTAGTCCAGCAGTGGACTGTTAAAGGCTGATGATAATGATGATGATGGATAAGATCCTTGACCAACATACAGATATAAAGAGCGAATCGCGCAAGTTGCTGCAACCCTTCGAGCTAGATATGACGGGGGCCGACAGCGGAGCCCTATGGTCTATCATACAGAACACCGCAGCGCCAGGGTGGCGCGCAGACAAGGAGAATTCACCTGATAATTAAGATATTTGTAATTAATAAATATTGTTTTTGTATTTATGCTTTTTATTTTCATATGGGGAAGAATTGGGAGGGGATTTTAACGGCCTGGTCACGAGATCGGTCTAAGCGGCGCGGCAACCGCCGTAAAATATTGACTGTAGTTTTTTATTAGTCTTTTATCGAACGTTTTTCTCTATGATTTTCTACGTGGCAACGTGTTTTTTATAGGCTCGCCACCCACAAATTTACGTCAAGTTAAAATTTCATATAGATAAGCGGTTAAAGTGAAGGTATGAAAACTAGTAGGTTTTGCTGTTTATAAATTTTCTATAACATCAAGTTATTGGTTGTGTTCCCCCTGTAGATGTGAATTATTCGATACATACATTTCTCATCTTTAAGAAAAAAGAAGATTAGTGTCCGTGTTTGATTATTTTACATTCTTTTTCTATTAAAATTGAGATGCTGGCTATTTTGCTCGAATTCGACGTGAATAGATACGGGAAGGGGGTTAATAGATACGCCGTTAGGGTCAATAGATACGCCATTGGAGGTGAATAGATACGGGTGGGAGGTTAATAGATACGAGGGGGGGGTCAATAGAAATATGTTTTTTAGGGTTGTCAATCGAGGTTAGTTCATCATACGCACCTTTTTGTCAGATAACCATTGAAAATATTTTTTATATTTAGGCAGGTGCCTACCTGTATGATTAAAAAGGTAAATGTTGATATCTGGTTTATTAAAAAAATACATAGGTAGTTGTCTGATTAATAACAATGTTGATGTATTAAATAAAAATAAAGTTGATTTTGACAGCCCTAGCGTTTTTTCTCTATTCACCCCCTTCCCGTATCTTTTGACCCCTTTTTCGAGGTAAATAGAAAACGCTTACTTTTGCTTCATTTACTAATTACTGTCCTGTTACTAATTTATAGCATAAATATTGAGTAAATTACAACGTAACTCATGATTTCAAAATGCTTCAATAATGACTCTCATTCAAAATATCTAATAAAAACGATGTTGAAGTTGAAATTTGTGTCTATTGTTGGTAACCGTAAAATGAGGTCATTTTACGGTACATGAACATGGCGCGTTTACTCTGAGGCTGCCGCGCGCCGCGTCACAGTAAACGCGCCATGTACATCGAAAACGCTCGCCGCTGCCGCCCACCGCTGTGACCGGGCCGTACGGGTCCAACTTTTATGATTAATTAAGATTTTTTTATATTTGAGCTTTTGTTTTCGTGTGGAGAATTGGGGGGGGGGAGATTCTAAGGGCCAAATTATTTGTGATTTTATTTTCGTGATAGGGTAGTAGTAGTAAGAGGGGGGGAGGGGTGAATCTAAGCGGCCAGTTTTTATACTTGTTCTGGGTCCTAAGGGATACATTGTACATTGTCTATAAGATCCTGAACCAAGATAAAGAGCAATTTGCGCAAGTTGCTGCAGTCCTTCGAGCTTGACATGGCGGGGGCTGACTGCGGAGCCCTATGGTCCATCATACAGAACACCGCGGCGCCCGGGTGGCATTCTGAAGACAAACTTTCTGCGCCCCAAATTGCCGCTTGGCGGCGTGGCAGTCGCGCTGCAGCAGCCGTCACTCTGTTACATTATACTTAATAGGTACTACACGAAGAAGAGAGAGCGAGAGAGTCGGACCCAGATCCAGTGTATCTTAAGTTCTTAAACTACGAGAGCAAGAGAGACTGAAAACGACGCCAGCGCTGCCATCTACGAACCAACTGAACTGGAGGCAGCGGTGGATCAAATAGTGATGTTACTTTATCAAGAGGGTGGATCAAATAGTGATGTTTCTTTACATAGAGTTTCTTTATCAAGAGGGTGGATCAAATAGTGATGTTACTTTATCAAGAGGGTGGATCAAAGAGTGATGTTTCCTTATAAAGAGGGTGGATCAAATAGTGATTTATCTTTATTCAGATGTTGTCAAAAGTGTAAAATAAAATATGTGGCGTAAACTGCGGGCATCCTGTGGCATGTTATATATTATGTCTGACTCAGATCTGACCTTCGGTTTACAGAGGTCAGACACCATGGGCTCTGTGGAAAAGCTAACATTCTATAAAATCTTGCCGCTCAATATTTTATGTTGTATAATGTAAGTTCACACAATGATAACGTGTACCTTGAAAACAATTGACATATCGGACAAATACTTAAAAGTTACACTTCTATACCTACTGATAAAATAAAGCTGAATTTTGTTTGAATGAATGAATGCGCTAACTCTATATAGAATATTTTTTTATGGTTTCATGTAGGCTATATAACATCACGCTATGAGCCAAAGCTGCCGAGCAGCGGCGCGAATACCGGGGGTAATGATCAATAAAAGACACAATTCATCATGTTGATTATACCTACTAGTCTGGATGCTGCATCGTGTGCTGTCGCCGGTCGCACGTGGACGCGCAGCACACTGGCCACTCTTCCCACAAACATGCCGGTCATCGCTGCACACGACATAATGGAGTAATAACTTCACTTGAGGTGTATTACACACCCACACTTCGAAAGATATGATTCGGCGGTTCGGCCTCAATGTAATAGGGGCGAGGCTATTGCCATCTACCGGGCACATTATTAAACAAGTGATTATTAACATTGTTTCTTTTTTAATACACGGATAACTTCGAAAAGTCAGAGGTGTGTGCCCGGGGTATTTAGGATCGAACCCAAGACCATCGTCTCGGCAGTCCGTTACGTACACCACTGGGCTATCAAAGTGTAGTATAATGGAGTAGTTATTTATTTATTAAAGCCACACAACAAACCATTATTACAGGTGAACCTGATGATGTATTTTGTATGTAGATAATTTGGACAATCCCCAAATATAATATTCTGTCAAGTCTGGTTAGATCAGCTACCAGATTAGGGCTCTAAGACGAAAAGTTTTGGATGGCTACATACGCTTGGTAAAAAAAACGGCTTAATTCAAGTAAGTAACTGTTCTTTGTATAAACCCCATAACACAACGAACTGAGATTACAATAGAAGCTATGGGCGCTCGCGCTCTGTAGACAAATTTTCCGCGACCCAAATTGCCGCTTGGCGGCGTGGTTGCCGTTAGGGGTGGGTACTTTTTATATATACCAGCGCAGGCATGAATTGAGTACGTGCCTATTACCAGTGTTTCCAATCTAAGTGACTTTTTCGGTAGAAATGGACACGACAAAAAATGAATAGCGGCTTATCTGAATTTTGGAGACAAATAAATTTACAACCAGTAATTAATACATTATTTTTAACTCAACACATAATTATACAAAATGAGAATTTGTTTTGGTATTTCTGGCAATTTGTTAGTAAAACAATAAATTATGTGTCAATGATGGTTGTATGTTAAATGGAAAATTATTAGATTATTATGCGTTTAAATTATCGCACTTAGCTTCTTTTGCCCCTCCTAGAACTCCTGAGTAGTTAGTTAGTACGAGAGGCGTTCAAAAAGTAATGAGAATGATGTGGTAATGGGGGATAGGTACTTGAAAAACAAAATTTATTGTCACGGAAAGATTAGGTCTTTGTCATAATAACCTCTAATAATTAGCTTTCTATCTAGTCTGTGTCAGCTGTAGTAATTATTTGTTTGTGACGTGTCGATAGCTCTCGCTAAAAATGGATAAGATTGAAATCCGTGCGGTGATAAAATACTTTTGCTTGAAAATTTTTACTACGGAACAATTTTTTTTAGATTAACGTGAGACATTGGGGGAATCTGCTCCTCCATATTCCACAGTGGCTCGGTGGTGTGCAGAGTTTAAACGTGGTAGAACACCGGTTAAAGGAGACCCGCGTTCGGGCCGCCCTTTTACGTCAGTCACTCAGGAAATGGTCGAAAACGTTGAAAAAATTGTTCCGAATGATCGTCGTGTAACAGTCAGTTTTATAGCTGAAGAGTTGAAGATTTCAACTGGTAGAGTGCATAGCATTTTGCAAGATCACTTAGGAATGAAAAAGGTATCTGCGCGTTGGGTCGCAAGAATGCTAACGGACGCACAAAAGCAAAGGCGACTCAACATTTCAAAGAGCTCATTGGAACAGTTTCAACAAGATCCTGAACTTTTTTTGGCTCGATTCGTAACAATGGATGAAACATGACTTCATCATTATGATCCAGAAACAAAACGGTAATCAATGGCCTGGAAAAGACCGTCATCTCCCACACCAAAGAAATCCAAGATTCAACCACCTGCCGGTAAGATCATGGGCTCAGTTTTTTGGGACAGTCAGGGGTTGATAATGATTGAATACCTTGAACATGGAGCCACTATAACAGGAAATGTCTACGCAGAACAAATAAAAAATAACGTCAGGAAATCCTTGAAAAGCGACGAGGAAACGTCGCGAAAAAAGTTTTGTTCCATGAAGACAATGCGCTGGCGCACAAGTCTGCAGTTGCCACGGCAGCAATCCTAGATGCTGGCTATGAGATTCTCTATCATCCGCCATATTCACCGGACTTGGCCTCTAGTGATTTTTGCCTATTTCCGTGTTTGAAAGAACACTTGAGAGGCACAAAATTTGAAGATGACGAAGAAGTGAAAGCCACCGTAAACGATTTTTTAAGTACTCAAGATGAAGACTTTTTTTAAAAGTGAATTTTGGCTCTAGAAAAAAGATTTGCTTAATGCATTAACCTAAAAGGGTGATTACGTCGAAAAATAAAATAATATTAAGTAAATTCATTTTCTAACATAGCTATTCTCATTACTTTTTGAACGCCCCTAGTATTCATCTCGAATTTATAACACGGCAACACTGATGTCTTTGGTCGTCAGTAGTGATGTAACGAAATATATCGACACCGAAATATATTGATATCGAAGATAGCCCATTATCGATTCATCAATACCGTAATGTCGTCCGTGTGGTGACGGATTAAGAATACGGAATGTCACTACCCCATATCATCCCATGGGTGTCGTAAGAGCCGACAGAGGGAGCATATTATGCAGAAAACAGCACTGTAAGAGAAGGAAAACTTGATACAAACCCTATACCAACCCGTTTGGCCAGCGTAGTATAGTAGGCCAATTCCTCCTTTCAAAGGAGAGGCCTAGTCAGCAGTGGACTGTTAAAGGCTGATGATGACGATGATGATATATCGTAAAGTAAACTCAATATAATATTATACTGATATATCGAGAAAATCTGCCTACATTGGACAAAATGCTGTGATTGTAACACAGACTGGCTTAAATATTGATATCAGCCAAAACCCAGAATCCTATAATTCTTCTTCTTCTTCTTCCATTTAAGAGCTAGGTAGCTCTTGTCGGTGTAGCAATTGCCATAATGACAGTTTTCTATTTCAATCTATGCTAAGTGTGGCGAGTTGGTGACTGTAGTGTATGCTGGCTTCGCATAGCATATTCTTTAAGTTGATTGATAATATATATTGTTAAATAAGGCTGGTCGCATACATACGTTTTCCGTATTCGTTTTCGGAATGCGTAATTTCGAATTGGAATTCCGTGAGACTAGCGCAAACGTTCGTTTTTCTTCATTCGGAATGTATCCACGTCAGTACAGTACAGATCGTGGCGAACGCACGACGATGGAAGACGACGATTTAATAGCAATTGCATTTCTGTTACTAGTAAATAAGAAAAAGAAGCGTCGTCGGTGTTGGATACATCCACTAAATACTCGAAGAATCTATGAAAGTCCGTATTATTTGAAGAGAGCTAAGTTACGAGTACACCGCCAATATTAATATTTCTGCCTTTCGTGTTGCGAATTTATGCGTAACCAATACAGAGAATACGTCCGATGCGCGTGGCGCGGGCGCGAAACTGAATAGAAATTTCCGAACGTGTGCGCCCCGGCACGAACAAAATGTATGCAAGCGCTGCGTTCCGCATGACGTCATTAGGGTTTTTCGAGTAGGTTTCTCCGAACGCGCCGGCTTGCACACGAAACGTATGTGCGGAATTTATTCCGTTCGAAAAAAAAGGGAATGTGTGCGTCAGTTAATGTATTTTCTACTGATTCCATGCATTCAGATGTCCGAATACGGAAAACGAATTCGGAAATCGAATGCGGAAAACGTATGTATGCGGCCAGCCTAATGGTTAAATAAACATGCACACATAATCAGTATTTTTTTTTGTATTACTGAAGCGACATTAGATTTATAAGACCTTTACAGATATTGAAATATTTATAAAATATTGATATCGGCGTACTAGACCGATACATCGAAATATCAATCATTTCAGTTCATTACCAATCGAAGTTAGTTGATATAGGTACCTATATCGATATATTGATATTTTGCCTGTGTATTTTGCCATTCTTGCATCCCACCGTTGCCAACTCTACGTCTTTTTACGTAGATCTACGTATTTCGGAGCCTTCCCGCGAACCTACGTACTTCAGGCTCAGAATCTACGTATTTTGCAACAGATAACCAAACAAGCAAAATAACGAGATTTTACTAAGAAGGAAGCATTATTAAACACAAACCACACGTAAAAATGGATCTATATGATATTTCGGTCCATGTTTATTCATACCGAATTAGTTTAACAAGTACAAACTAAAAAAAAAACGACTAATCTAAGTCAATAATATTTGCTTACACACTCGGATCGATATTGGAAACACCTGTTTTACTAATTTTTACTCTCTTTGTCTTAGGTATAATTAAAAGTACGTAGATCTACGTACTTTCGGATTTAAAAAGTACGTAAATCTACGTACTTTTTAACTCTGATCTACGTATTTTTGAAAATCAGAGTTGGCAACACTGTTGCATCCCTTTTCGTACTTTCTCTACTTCTATTTGTTTATGTTGATAAGTCAAATAGTCAATAACTTAACAATCATATTTTATTATATAAAGCGACAATTTCAACGATTCCGCTCAAAAAACCGCGACATAAACAATAACTGTAAAATTCTCCTCTGTACCCTATGTAATTACATACTCTTCGTGTTATTTCCGAAGAGAAATACACATATTTCAAAATGTTGGCTTTATTGCTACTGAATCGCATGAATGCGAAACGCCGGGTTCGCCAAAAGCCGGTTAGAGTGGAGAAAACCGACAGCAAAGCACCGGAGATGCTATATTGTCGTACTTGTTTAAATACAGACGATTTAGTTTCAATATTTTTCAACAAAGAATCTGAAGAAAAGAGGTCGCATGATCTTCGATTGGTGACGGGATTAGAGGTGAGTGGAGTAAATATTATTGTTTACGAAGTTATGGAAGAGAGAGCCTGGTGGAGAGACTGACAGACTGCTACGAAAAGTCATCATCTCCTTAGGTGTTATCCTAGCCTACCATCCACTTGCTAATTAGATTTGACAGAATATCGTTTCTTACTACTGTTTTGACTCTTTGAAGTTACGCATGTTGTTAATTATCGCTTATTTAACGGTGACGTAAAACTTAATGAACCCTCCATGTCAGAGTTCTCAATAATAAGTATCCCAGTGTGTCTCAAACAGTAGCATTCAAAATTTTTGTCTTAGATCCTGCCATGCCACTACTAATCTAAGGAGATTTGACTGAATATTAGCTTTTCCACAGTGCGACTGCTGTCAGACTCTGCAAATCAGATAAGGATAGGGATATTCCATGGTTTAGTTCATCATCATGTCAGCCTAGAGACGTCCACTGCTGGACATAATTAGACCTGGATTAGTTGAGTGTCAGTTTATTCAGAAGTATTGGCTCCTACTAACAACTGTTAGAAAATGAAGTCCTCAGACATCTTATCTGTCTGTTTGTATGAAAACAACAAACTCAAATAATTATGGATCAGATTTGGGCCCGAATATACTGACATCTGTTTAAACCATGGAATATGGCTATCCCTTTGTGTTTCGGAGGCTAGACAGGCGGTCACTCTGTGGAAAAGCTAACAATTAGTCAAAGCTGGTTTAACTAATAAGCGGACCCAGGGTTGCGACTGCGATTTAGCTTGCAGGATGATGATTGTGTAACTAACTATATGCACTTAAAAATATATTTATTTTCAAATCAGACAATTCAATTTTATTTAAGTATATGAATAGATTTATTGTGAAAAAGAGTATTTTTAATCTAGTTTGGACTATTTCATCCTTTTTTCTAGCCCTTCAAGATAGGTAAATCAGAAATATTATATTAAATATATTATTAATTTCAATATAATTGTTAATAAGATATTATAAATAATAATTACGGACGACCCAGCAGGGGTAGACCTCTCGCAAGGTGTGGTTAAGATCGCGGTGCGCTGTTGGATGCGGGCGGCTCAACATCGCTCCGTGTGGAGAACCTTGGGGGAGACCTTTGTCCAGCAGTGGACGTCTCCAGGCTGACATAACAAACAATAAAATAATCCTTAATATTAAATTTTCAGATAAAAATGGACGATGGTTTGTCACAGAAGATTTGTACCCGATGTATAGAAACTATGAATACGGCACTGCAATTCAGAAAAACAAGCAAGAAATCTGAGAAAACATTGCTCGATATGATATCAGGTATATATCTATACTCCTAACAAAAATAAAATATGTACCATAATATTGTCTATGAAAAAGTTTGGCCACGAGTTTTATTGCCCGTTCTTTCTCGTGGTTCTACCTGTCGCTTTGCGAACGAGGCAATAAATGTCATCATCAGCCTTTAACAGTCCACTGCTGGACTAGGCCTCTCCATTGAAAGGAGGAATTGGCCTACTATACCACGCTGGTCAAACGGGTTGGTATAGGGTTTGTATCAAATTTTCCTTCTCTTATGATGCTGTTCTCTACATAATATGCTCCCTCTGTCGGCTCTTACGACACCCATGGGATGATATGGTGTGGTGATATTCCGTATTCTTAATCCCACGGACGAATGTGTATGTAGAAGCATTAATTAATTTACTTAAAAAATTTGACGTTCATAAGCGTCACCTCGTGACATAGATGAATAAATGATTTTGACTTTGACTGCCGTAACTGAAAGAAAGCACTGACTGACTGGCAGACAACGCACAGCCAAACTGAGCGCAAGTAGCTGAAATTTGTCAATAATGTTCCTTGGGGAGTATACGAAAGACAACCCAGCAGTTGACTGCGTAATGCTGTACAAAGATTATTTTGTCTTAAGGTTCCCAATTTTGTTAATTATCGCTTGCTAATCGGTGAAGGAAAACATCGTGAGGAAACCTGCATGTCTGAGAGTTCTCCATAATGTTGCATAGACATGTGAAGTCTGTCACGCACTTGGCCAGCGTGTTGGACTATGGCCTTACCCTTCTCATAGAGAGAAGAGGCCCGTGCCCAGCAGTGGGACAGTATAAATACAGGGCTGATGATAATGATGATGATGACGGATCACAAATATATTTTTTTCTAGGTAAAACTAAGAAAATACATTCTTCAAGACTACAGAAGCCCTTAAAGCCCAATGTAGAGTCCACCAAAGTGCAAAATATGGAAGTGAATAACTACAGTTACGAAATATTTGGCGAACAATTCCAAGACCAAGACGATTACGAGTCATCAGTACATGTCAAAAGCAAGACGAAAATTATGCCGGTAAGTTATCCTTATGAATATCCTCTGACATAGTCTATGGATGACCCCTAACCATGAGATGATGAAAGTTAGTGGTCATCCATAATCGGTGAGTCATCATTATTGAAGTTATGATATTTGTCTGACATAGTCTATGGATGACGCCTAACGCTAGGATGACGCTAACGGTTCATTCATAAATTAGCTAGAATGACGCTATTGTTAGGGGTCATCCACACATTACGTCACACGGGTATCATAGGTAGTAGAGCCTTGCTGATTTCAGCATTAATGGGCCAGCTCGACCGGAGAAGTACTACCCTCTCACAGAAAATCGACGTAAAGTAACAGTACCTAAACTGATGCATTTCGTTCGGTTAGGGAGAGTGCCAGAGGCCCTATCCCCTATTCCTTCTCCCTCATCTCACTCCTCATCCTATCCCTTTTCCCATCCCCAAGGGGCGGCAACGCACTTGTGACTCCTATGGTGTTGCTTGTGTCCATGGCCGGCGGTAATTGCTTACTATCAGGTGATCCGTCTGCTCGTTTGCCGCCTATTAGTATAAAAAAAATAATGACATTGACCTGACCCCGATCCTTGTAACAGCTGGCCTCATACATCCTTGTCTCGTTCTTTTTACCATGTCGATCAGTGACGTACCGGGAGTTTAGTCGAGGGTTCGATTCCCGCTCAAGTCAAATATTTGTGTGCGTGAACATGGATGTTTGTCTTGGTTTGGGTGTTTCTGTGTATAATATGTATGTATAAAAATATAAACAGGATGTCACAAGACCCATCACCAAGCCAAAGTCTACTCGTTGTGGACATCATGCCAAGTCATACTAACCATAAATAATACCTAGGAAACGACCTTTTTTCAGTTTCCACATTTTTTTAACCGCAATTAAAAGCGCGCGCGTGCAATGCTCCACAATTATTAGAAATTCCATCCTAACTTTGAGCCTCAATATCTCCTGAACCAGTAATTTGCCAGGCATGGTGCCGAAGTAAAAAAAAATGTTCATAGTTATTGGTACAACATGGGATTTCAGTTTTCGTTTAGGGTCTTTTTACAACCTGTATGTATGTTTCTATTATCTAGTACTCATAGTACAAGCTCTGCTTAGTTTGGGACTAGATGGTGTTGTGTGAATGTAGGAGAATATTATTATAACAATTGATGTCTTGATATGAAGTTATTCTTTTGTCTACAGGGGGGTAAGAAAAAACGCACGATGACTCCAAACAGCGCATTATACAAGTGCGGGACATGCGGCAAAGAATTCCGAATGAAGGCGACATACAAGGCACACATGCGGTTCCACACCAACTACTGCGTTTGCGAGGTACACACACAAACTCACAAGTCAAAGGCAAAAGAAAAAGTCAAAATTATTTATTCAAATTCATTTAGTTACATTGTGACACTTATGAACGTAATTTTTTCATTTATGTCACTTTATTTATATCAACCAAGCTCACGATGTGATGCTTATGAACGTCAAATTCACAAATTAATTACTTGCTTAAAGATTCTACATATGTTTACATTTAGCGCCACGAATAATTAAGTACTTAATTTTGAAAATTTATCGTTCATAAGCGTTACATTCTGACCTTAGTGAAAAAAGGATTTTGTCTTTGACATTAAAATAATGTTCACAGATTTCGTACCCAATGTTTCGATTGACAATGAGTTTTTCGGTCAGTTCTAATATTTGCTCTTTCCACCAATAAGGCTACTAGTATAAATGTAGATTAACTAAGTAATTAACTTTAAATTTACGTTCATAAGCGTCACCTTGTGACCTCGATGAATAAGTGATTTTGACTTTGAATAGAGATAGATATCTTAATATATAAAATCCTTGCGTTACTTACTGACTGACTGACACGCTACAGCCGAAACTATTGGGCGCAGGAAGCTGAAATTTGGCATGTATGTTCCTTGGGGACCGTAGGGGGTGCACTAAGAAGGGATTTCCCGAAATTCCCACGGGATCGGTCAAAACGGGTAAATAAAAAAAAAATGCAGGCGTAGGTGCTGGCGTCCTCTAGTTTGATATATTTTGTATGGAGCTTATGTCAAATTTCATTTATTTTCAACAGGCTTGTGGCAAGCGGTGCAGAAATAATAATCAACTCCAGGAACACAAGAGGGCTCGGCATGGACTCTTTAAGATCCATAAGTGCGCCTATTGCGAATATAGCTCGGCTACTAAGGAGGCACTCACTGTAAGTATTAATCATAAATAAATACATACATAGACTCACGCCTGTTTCCCGGAGGGGTAGGCAGAGACTACGGAACGCCATTTGCAACGATCCTGACATATTTCTCTTGCTTCATTCACTCCCATCAAGTTTCTCGTGCATGCTCTTCTGTTTAGCGTACTTCTGACCTGTTCTTTTTTAGGGTTCCGTACCTAATAGGTTAAATCGGGACCCTATTACTAAGCCTCCGCTGTCTGTCTGCCACCAGGCTTTATCTCATAAACCGTGATAGTTAGAAAGCTGAAAGTTTCACAAATTAAGTATTTCCGTTGCCGCTATAACAACAAATAATAAAAATGAAAATATTAAGGGGGGGTCCCATATAATGAACCAGTTTTTTTTCGTACTTTTTGCTCAATATTACTAACGGTAACAGCTAGAAGCTAAAAATTTTCACAGAATATACAACGTGTAACGGAAATAACGCACATCCTCAGACACCCAAATTAGAATACCTTGTTACAATCATAATGCATGCATTGAAATATTTTTTTGCTAGCGTAAATATTGTTTTTTGAAGAAAGTATAAAGTCGATTAAAAGTGAAAAGTGTGGTCACTATAAATCTGCGTACGCACACAAACACACGAAACGATTGCTATAGTAAACAGACGCTAGACGACAGCGATCTGATAGAAACGAAATACGATACGATATAAACAAAATGTTTCAAATTTAGTCTTTATACAACACTCTGATAGAGGGTGGTTTACAAAAATGATGTTTGAATAATTTGTCAGCTACTGTTGATGTTTCCAAAGATATGACTATTTCTTTCCATCACACTTTTCGGCTTTGGAGTGGACAGTCGACTTTGTATAAAATGATTTATTGTTTGTAACATGCACGATCTATTGTTTCATAATATCTTAAATCAAGACTATCTTAACTTAATCATACTTAGTTAGCATTATTGATGGATAAAGTAAAAGAATATCAATGAGAGAATAAGCAAGAGCGGCGTCTTAAAAGTTGTAAATTAATAGTTACATTAATAGAATAATCAAATAACTTACAGGATAAAATCACATTCTTTTAGTCCACTTAACACTTCACTGTTTCCTCACACATCACATCTTTTCACTGTTTCAAAAGCAGCTAATATCTTAATTAACTCCTAGCCACTTGTTTCGGCTAGCCACACTACTCAAAATAAACTAGTGATTTAATATTTCCCCACAGTGAAAAAGTCCGTGGGCGACAAGTTAACATCAAGATGATGCAGAACATTCCACACCGGCACCGTCATGTTGATAATCAAAATTTTTTTCGCAAATAAAATATTATTTCGCAACTCTCGCTAACAGATTCCCGATGGATGACTAGATACTTGTCATAACTTGTCTAAACCCATCGCCAGTGCTTGTCATTGGCCAGCGCGGGCGACACATTACGTCTCGCTCTTGCCTGTTGATTATTACGTAAGCGAAAGATAGATGATAGATATTTTGGTGGTAAATTGTGTGTTCTTTTGCCGCTATTGTGTTGTATTAATGTGTGCGTTCGTGTGACCCAACGTCGAACCATTAAACAAATGCATTTTAAAAGAAGGCGTTCTGATTTGACTTAAGGTTTATTTTCGTATATTTCAAGTTCTCAAACAAATGAGTGACTATAATTTAAGTTATTTTTATTATTTTAGAACAAAAGAAAAACAATATTATAAATGACAGAAATGGATTCAGTAGCCGATTCTGAACAAACTACTTTCAGGTAGTGCATTTAATATGTTACATGTTGTATAGTTGTATATTACCTTTCAAAATCAATAATTAAATAAAATGAAATAAATATTTAAGGGGGGCTCCCATACGACAAACGTAATTTTGAAGCAATTTTTTACTCGATCTGAATAAAGAGGTAGAAACTTAAAAAACATTTAAGTATACCTACATACAAGAAACGTGATTTTCTTTTATAGATGATGGTACGGTACCCTTCGTGCATGAGTCGGACTCTCACTTGGCAATTTTTTAGACATCCTAAAAACAGGACAGGTCAGAATGGTCCATTGGTCTTCTTTAATCTTCTATGCTCTTCTCCGGTCTTTTCAGATACACGAGCGCCGGCACACAGGCGAAAGACCGTACGTATGCGACCACTGCGGCGCGCAGTTCCACCGGAGATCGAACCTGGTACAACACATTGCCATCCACCTGCCCGAGAAGAACTTCCAGGTAACATTTGAGCAAGTTAAGCAACGCTTGCGCAGGACACAATTTGAATGGATGTCCGAAAAAAGAAATTTTTACATCAGAGACCCAGTTCTCCTGATTATATTTGTTTAAAATGCAGTTTCGATATAATGCCAGTGTCATAGTAATGTCACAAATGGTATTCTCCTAAATGAACTGATATTTGAATGTTATTGGAATGTTACCGTGAGTAGATTGTAAATTGAACTAACAACGTCGAACTATGGAAGTCAAATTAGACGATAATGACATTAAATTAGCAGAATACCGATTCTGAGTCAATAGGCTTGTGTCCTAAAATGTAATTAGCGATTGATTCGTTCCTTTATTAGATGTTAAATTGAAATAACATATTTTTTCTTCAAAAATCGATCAGCAACATTATTAACTAAGGCTATTTAAAAACCTTTTTGAATTTGACACGAAAACGCTGTAAACCATCATGGTGGTTGAGTGATATCACAAAGTGCAAAACAAAACAAACCGTGAATGAAGTCTGGTCTGATGTACCCACTTTTATTTTGTTACATTCGATTTGACAGGTAGAAAGTTTGACGATTTAGTTGTATTTACTACTAAAACGTCAACAACATGAATGGCGGACGTACTGTTTGACGTAATGCTCTCTGATTGGTATTCTCTGTCACAAGAATAAATACATTAGTTTTTAGTTTTGAGTCCTAAAAATAAAATTAATCTTACTTTTTTTAAATAAATAATAAACTTTATTTACATCTTAAAATCATAATGAATCTATAGATACTACAATCAAACCGATTTATTCTTAGTGAACACAAGTCTTTTCAAAATATAATCTATTTTCGTTCAAAATATAGTTCCAATGTCATATAAAATACGAGAATTGGTTCGACGTTGGCACATTGTTCAATTTACGATCTAGGCACGTTAACAATCTAATAACATTCTTATATAAAATTTTACTAGTAGATGTCTACAATGTGAAACAGTTGCAGCTCCTTACAAAAATAAAATGTACAACCATTTGATTGAAAAGAGTGGCCACGAGTTTTATTGCCCATTCTTTCTCGTGGTTCTGCCTATTGCATTGCGAACGTGGCAGTAAATGTAAATGCAGAATAATTAAGTAATTAACTTAAATTTTGACGTTCATAAGCGTCACTTTGTGGCCTAGATGAATAAATGATTTTGACTTTGACTTTGTATATCAGTTAAAGGAGAATACCTGACATGAGTTTGACACTGACATTAGATCGAAACTACATTTTGAACAAATATAATTAGGAGAATTGTGCCTCAGAGCGATTTCATTCATTCATTTAATAGTTCGGCAAAGTTAAGCAATGCTTGCGCAAGTCGCCATTAGGAATGGTGACCGCGTGTAGCATTTACATCACTGCAAAGTTAGGCAACGCACCTCTTCCTCCTTCCACTGCCTGCTTCTTCTTAGTCCTCCTCATTCCTCCTCTTTCGAAACGAAATCACATGTACTATTTTTTGCTCGTGCAGTGCGTCATGTGTTCGAAACGCCTTAAAACGCGCAAGTTTCACCTCCCCATCCGCCTGATTCCCTCCTCCTTCATCCTCCTGATTCCCTCCTCCTTCACCCTCCTCCTTCATCCTCCTGCGCCCTCCTGATTCCCTCCTCCTTCATCCTCCTGATTCCCTCCTCCTTCATCCTCCTGATTCCCACCTCCTTGATCCTCCTGATTCCTCTTTCATCCTCCTGATACTTACTTCCGCCTCCTCATTCCTCCTCCTTCATCCTCCTGATTCCTCCTTCATCATCCTGATTCCTCATTCATCCTCCTGATTCCTCCTTCATCCTCCTGATTCCTCCTTCATCCTCCTGATTCCTCCTTCATCCTCCTGATTCCTCCTTCATCCTCCTGATTCCGCCATCCTCCTGATTCCTCGTTCATCCTCCTGATTCCTCCTTCACCTTCCTGTTTCCTCCTTCATGCTCCTGATACCTACTTACTCATTCTCATTCCTTCTCCTCCTTGTTCCTCCTACTACGCCTCCTGCTTCTTCCCTCCTCCTTCTCATTCCTCCTCACACTTATTCTCCCTCCTCGGAGAAGGAAAAAAAGTAAGAAACTTGACAATAATTTTCTCATACAGTCTGACATGTGTCCAAAACGCCTGAAATCGCAAGAAAATACACAAGCACAACGCTCACACGGGCAAGTTAAGCGGTATGGATACCTGTGCGGTATATGCGAGCAAGCGGTGTTCCTTTTGTTCCCGGTTCCTTCTTCCATCCTGTATCCTTCCTCTTCCTCCTCATTCCTCATCATCCTTGCTCCTCCTCTGACTATCATCCTGCCTATTCACTTCATCCTTCCTCCGACTCCTCCTGGCTCCTCCTTATCAGACCTCCTCCTAATTCCTCCTCCTCATATCTTCTCATGCCCATTCACTTCATTCTTCCTCCGACTCCTCGTTGCTCCTTCTCATTAGACCTCCTCCTAATTGCTCCTCTTCCTCTTTCTAATTCCCCCCTCATTAGACGTCCTCCTTCCTCCCAATACACCTTACTCCCCGTTCCTCTTTATTAGTTCTCCTCCTCCTCCTTCTAATCCCCCCCCCCTTAGATCTCCTCCTTCCTCCCAATTCACCTCCTCCTTCTAATTCTCCCCTTCCTTAGATCTCCTCCTTCCTCCCAATTCTTCCTCATTATCTTCTCCTCTTTCGAAACGAAAGCACATGTAATATTTTTTGCCCGTACAGTGTGACATGTGTCCGAAACGCCTGAAATCGCGCAAGTTTCTACAAATACACAAGCACAACGCTCACACGGGCAAACGGTATGGATACCTGTGCGGTATATGCGAGCACCGCTTCGAGAAACCTAACAAAGTGCGGGCGCACACGCGACGAGTGCACGGCGTGCCGGACGAACAACAGGGACCGATTGTTAGAGTGCAGCTTTAGAGTTAGTCGAAGAGCTGTGCGGCATACGTTAGAGTGCAGCTTTAGTTAGGCTAGGAGCTGTGCGGCATTCGTCAGAGTGCAGCTTTAGAGTTAGTCGAAGAGCTGTGCGGCATACGTTAGAGTGCAGCTTTAGTTAGGCTAGGAGCTGTGCGGCATTCGTCAGAGTGCAGCTTTAGAGTTAGTTGAAGAGCTGTGCAGCATACGTTAGAGTGCAGCTTTACTTAGGCTAGGAGCTGTGCGGCATTTGCTCGAGTATTCCGCGGCAGTGACGTTGTATGATATTTTAAGAAATGTGTATTTTAAGAAATATTAAAGCTTTACCTTGATTCTATATTTGATCTGCGTACCGTGTATTTCGTTGTTGGGAAGACAGTTTAGGAATAGTCTAGGAGCTGTGTGGTATTTGCTCGAGAAAACCATGACTGTATTATGATATTCTAAAAAATCATGAAAGCTTAAGCCCTGCTGTTCTAGAGTTGATCTGTGTACTATTATAGAGAAGACATGTTAGTAATTTAGGAGCTGTGCAATATTTACTCGAGAATTCCGTGGTATATTATTTAAAATTAAGTAATTATAACCCCTGTCGTTCTAGACTTGATCTGCTATCGTATTTCCTTAACGGTATTCAATAAATTGTATATAGATTTTTTTTGAAATATTTATTTTTATTTATTTTTTTAAATTTTAGTAATTACATTACAGGTGATTAATTATAACTATATACATTACTATTTTAAATAATCATACTTTCTAAGAATACATATGTATATAAAACTAAAAATAAAAAGTGAAATATATGTACAGGTGTGTTTAGGCGTCGTAGAATGCCTCCGCATTAATATCATCGGGTAACGTGCCCAGAAGGCTGGCAGCATTGCCACGCTGGATGGCAATGCTGATTCTTTGAGCAAAGAATACCAGCCTTCTGGTCACGTGAGACGTCGACTAATCGTTTAGATATTTCTCGGAATAAAGAACGAGCGCTCAAATACGTAATACGTAAACTGTAGTTTAATTTAAAATTGTATATAGTCTACGATTTTAAAAAATCAAGGCTTAAGAAAGGAAATCGTAAAATTAAATGAGGGATGGAAAAACTGTAGAAAATTGAGGCAAAAGAAAATACAAATATAATGAAGATTGTCAAGAATATAATATAATGTTAGGAAACCCGACCTAAAAAAAAATAATATAAAGAGACTCAACGTCACCACTTCTCGTTTAAGTGTACTTTACCCGATCGTTAAAGTAAGATTAAAATTGGTATAACCGTTTTGGATGTTATGACACACAGATAGGCCAACAAAGCATTTAAAATTGTCTTTTATCCTCATTAGGATAGACTGCAGTTATAATATATTGTATTTAGAAGATAAGAAGCCGTAATTTATTGAAACATAAACTGAAATGGTTTTTTTTATCTTAGGCTTGATTATAGTCAAGGAGCTAAGCGGTATTTTTTTGTATATATTAGCAATTGGTCTTTTTCTTATGACAGTTATTTAAGTGACATATTATAACGCTCATAACCATAAGGCAGCGATAGCCTAGTGGAGATACCAACATACAGAGCATGCAGAGGGTATCGGGATCAAATCCAGGGCGCGCACCAATGACTTTTCGAAGTTATGTACTTACGTAGCTGTTAATTATCAGTAAAGATATAATAAGAGACCGACGGGGTCTCGGCTGTCATGAACATCTTTGACCGTCGTTATGGGACGTCAGTACCTCTAAATAAACTGACACTAGTCTAAACCATGGAATATCGCTATCCCTTAGGGTTGCGGAGGTCAGACAGGCAGTCGCTCTGTGGAAAAGCTTTCAGCCAAATCCGGTTAGACTAGAAAGCGGACCCCAGATTGAAACTGGGATAACGCTAGGAGGATGATGATTATTTTAAGGGCGTTAGCAGTTTGAAATAATTCGTTCATATTTGTAGGTGTAGCCATAATAATAGTTTAAGGTAAAATATATATGTTACTGTAAAATCCCGAAGTGCAGTTAAGATTGCCCAGTAAATCAAAAAGTCATTATTTTCAACAGTTGCTAGTAAGGTTAGGTTAGGTTCTCTCGTGACCCTTTGCCCAAAAATAGGAGCCATGCAAAGCAGGGCTCCGTCAACTTTTATTTTTATTAAAAATTAATAATATAATAATAATATTTTACCACATTCACACAACACCATCTAGTCCCAAACTAAGCAGAGCTTGTACTATGGGTACTAGATAATGGATAAACCTTTTTTTGTAAATACATATACAAGGGCGTGAGTCAATGTATGTATGTATGTATGTACATATACACCTCATCATATTTGTAAAAATATATATATTTTTTTTGTAAATACATACATATTATACATAGAAACACCCAGACCAAGACAAACGTCCATGTTCCTGCACACAAATGTTTGACTTGAGCGGGAATCGAACCCGCGACCTTCGGCGTAGCAGTCGCTTACACTCCCGCTACACCAACCGCTCGTCATAATTAATACATTACATAAATTTTACGGACATTTACCAACTTATGCTGGTAAATCTTAAGATTTACTGAGAAATCTTAAGATTTACCGTACTTTGGGCTTTTACAATAACATATATGTACATTAGGTATTTTCTGTATGTGCCAGTCATAAAATGATATTTATTTATAAATAATTATTCATAGAATATAATATACAGGGTGTAAGGGGGCCCATAAATTACGTCAGCTGTACATACAATGTGAAATAGTTGCAGCTCCTTACAAAAATAAAAATATGTACCATAATATTGGCGATTGAAAAGACTGGCCACGAGTTTTATTGCCCGTTCTTTCTCGTGGTTCTACCTATTGCTTTGCGAATGAGGCAGTAAATGTAAATGTAGAAGCATTAAGTAATTTAATTCTAAAATTGACGTTCATAAGCGTCACCTTGTGACCTAGATGAATAAATGATTTTGACTTTGACTTTGACTTCAGCCGTCTGGAGAGAGGCAAGGGGTCCATGAAGGGTGACATTGTATGATAAATGCGTTGGTGATGTATGAGAGCAACTGTGAGTGTGACAGGGACGGGGGAGAGGTCAAAACATCATGAAAATCGTGTAACGTAATTTATGGATGCCCCCTAAGGAACGGTGTACCGAAAACCGATACCAGTGATTCAGTGCATGAAACTGAGGCCCTTGGTGGTCGATTTTCCGATTTTTCCACATAATGTAATGAAATAGTATTTTTTGTCGAGCCGAACTGTTTTTTTTTATTAAACTCTAAGAAATTATATGTACATCGTAATAATAATTGTTGCTACCCGCCGTCGTAGGGCCATAACAGCTGGTACTGCGAGTTAGCGTGTTCATATCTACATTGCTGTTTCTTGGAAAACTGTTTGATTTTTAGGCTGACCTCACATTGGGCGTCCTCGTTCCTCGAGCATACGTCCAGCGTACACTCGGCGTTCACTCTGTAGTACAAAGTGAACGCTGGGCGCACGCCGAACGGACGCCGAGCGTACGCTCGAGGAACGCTCCTAACCGATGTGAAGGAGGCCTTATACTTTTCCCGGCACAACTACCGCCAATGGCCTCAGTATCATGTACTGAATCACTGGTATCGGATTTTGGTATGCCGTTTCTGACACCCAGTATTAATGCATAATCGAATCGTATAATAAAACTACTTAGAAATTTAAATGTCATAAATATTATTTATAGTTGCCATATAATGCATTTAATCTTGTACTGTATTATTTAAGTATTTTCTTATGATCTCTTTTAGTATTATTAAAGTAGAATTATAATTAAAGGTGAATATAAAAATATATCAGCGATATTTCGTTAAATTATCCCAATTTATAAATAAAATGTCGCACTGTGGCGGTTAGATAGGCCGTCGCTCTGTGGAAGAGCTAATATTCAGTAAAATCCGGTTAGACTAGTAAGCGGACTCCAGATTGAAACTGGGATAACGCTCGGAGGATAAGGAAGATTTTTTTTGTTTCTAAATGCTTCTAACAATCGGTCCTTGCAGAAGAGCTTAAATATAAGGTAAGGGCAATAATGTTTGACTTAAATATTTTAATCATTTATTTTTTTAAATAATAATATACAATATTATTGTTAGTATTCCTTAGGGGGTTAGTACTTGACATTTTGAAATAATTTTCATTCTAGCAACTTGTCAAAATTGCGAAAATGTAATCAGCTGCGCCATACATTTGTCGAGATTAGGGATGCAAGTTAAAAATATCGATAAATAGAATAGATTCGATATTGCTAAAGATGTACGGTCGCGGTCTAAACATGTTTACCACTTTTCAAATTGCATTCTTTGTTACGCTGGGTTCAGCAAGGTCTAAAATGCTATATCTGAGTACTTATTACTTTTCAATCATTGGTAAGGCATCGATTCAAACAAAAAGAGTATGAATATTAGACCACTAGACCAACGAGGCAGTCTTACGCTAGACAATATAAATATTGTATTTTTTTCAAAAAGGTTTTATATTCAGGATGTCGTATTTTCGACATCCCTTTCATTATAATCTGTCAATGTAAAAGTCATTTGATAAACTTATTAATTACAAATACCTAAATCGTAAATAGCAAGTTTAAAATAACATTATTTGAAGACTACAAATATTTTAGTTTCAGTGTAAATATCACGCTTGTAATTAGATGAACGTATATTATAAATGTGGAATAATAAATCATTATTGACACTAGTTGCTACGCAACGCATGTTATCATAGATTAGTTGCCTAGTACAATATCGTCGTTCTTGTGTCATTGATGTGTTCATGCAATTATAAGCTTTAAGGTGGTAATCACTTTCAGACCCCGACTGTACGCCGATATATCAATATTTCTTCGCTTGTTAAGTTTTACCAAAACCAACATTGTTTTAATAATATAAAAGGTATACCGATTTTGTATGTATTTTATTATTATGTACCAGTAAATGACAATAATTTTAAACAACTAAAGCTCAGATTGGAATAGAGAACAATCAATTTGTGTTTTATTTTTTAGGCTTTAGGGAGAGCCCTAAAGCCAGAGGGCTGTCATCAATCTTTTAAGATAGTCAGTATTGCTATAACAGCATTTTATCCACTTTGGGCGCTCATAGCACATATTTAGTTTTTTACGATATTGATGTCGGCTTATCGTCTTCTTCTTCTTCTATTTAAGAGCTAGCTAGCTCTTGTGGGTGGACCAATTGCCATTGGCTATGGTTATCTGCCCTTTCTTTGACCCCTTGATACGTGCCGACCCTAACATTTTCCTTCAGCTTTGCCACATAGTTTCGTCGAGGCCATCCTCTTCCTCTTCTCTCTTCGATTTTGCATTCCAATATTATTTTGAAGAAGTTGTCGTATCGTATCAAATGACCAATCATCTTCCCTCTCCGATTTTCTATCGTTTTCAACAACCGTATCTCTTCCTCAACCATTTGTTTGGCTATTGCAATTCTAATTGTATATCCGGTGTACATCTAGAGTCGTGTGTTATTTGGCTACCTACATATTTGAAGCTATTGATCTATTCAATGACAATGTTGTTAATTTTAATGGGTCTATTTTGCGACGGAAATTTTGAAGTTGTGAAACATTTTGACTTGCTAGTATTTATTTTTAGTAGCTTACCGTCGATATCGATATTTTAGAGGTCGATATATCGATATATGTACATTGGTAATTAGTATTCCGATAATCGTTGGCATCGTTACATCCCTAGTCGAGGTTAGAGTAGATAATTTACTATGATGCAATTGTAGTTGTTGTTTTTTTCGTGATTTCTTTATCTTTCGACTCAAAAGTAGTTCAAAATATTGAGTACAGGCATTCCCTAAGAGATTTGGAATATACTAACAATAATATTGTACTTGTCTAAAGCTAAATTATTTAGTATATTATTTGTTTATTTTAAGCACTAGTGGTTGACATAAAGATAACAAGACACATTAATATTTGTATTAATCATTTCGGTCGTTCAAAATGTAGTCATGATTTGTTCAATGGTTCGATAGAAAATATAAATAAATTTTTAAGTACTATGTATATTTCGCAGAAAATTATAACAAATACCTATAAAATGTACGATTTCGTTGTCATCATAATGTAAATGTAGAATATTAAATGTAAATGTAGATTCATTAAATAATTAACTTTATAAATTGACGTTCATAAGCGTCACCTTGTGACCTAGATGAATAAATGATTTTGACTTTGACTTTTGATATTAATTGTACGAACTGTTAGTTACATAATTCCACATACCTTAAAGTGATTTAAAATGGTTTTATCGTCCTAACTATTTATTATCCTCAATAAAAAAATGTAATTTCAGTATATGTACCGTGTATACATCCATATGCATTTAGTAAGACGCGGTTATTTTAATATTACAAACAGACACTCCAATTTTATTTATGTGTAAGTATAGATATGATGATGATATGTTACTTAGATTCTGTCAACTGCTAGTGGTTGAAATAAAAAAAATCTTTATGTCAAACACTGGTGCCTGTACCTTATTGTTAGGTTTAACTTATGCTCAGTACTGACACACGGTTTTACTCGAAAACGAGTAAAATCAACGTTTTAATTGATGGCATCAAATACACTGTCATTTTACTTTAAGCGAGCCTGGCTCGAGCGAGAAAAACTGTATGTGAGTACGGATCTTTAGGGTGGCTTGACCTGCCTCTTGTAATTGATCGACAAAGTTAAGCCACGTTCACTGAGGACACCACTTACTACGGAATTCAATATTCGAATTATAGATAGATCTGTAGATTTTAGATTAGTTTTTGACAGGTTTTGACATAAGCTCAATACAAAATATGTCAAACACGAAACGAAAATCTACAGACCTATCTATAGCTCGAATATTGAAAATGGCCGTTAGATGGGTGACAGCTTGGTGGACATTTACATCAGAGATTGATCAAGATTTTTGTCTCAAGGCAAGAATATATATTGTTTTTGACATTCAGTAATCTGGCTGACATCTTTTGAGACAGTCAGCACTATAGCATTTTATGCATTTAGTTTCTTTTTCTGATATTGATAGTTGCTACTTTCATAGCCGTCACACGATGACGTAACTGGATAAAAAAAAATGCTTTTTCGTTCATAAGCGCCTGTGACATAAGTTAATTTGACTTAGTTCTTTTTTACATTCATAATCGTCACACTGTGACACAAATGAAAAATTGATTTTAATTTTGACCATTATATTCCACAGTGTACAATGTGCAATAAACGTGAAAAATCGAAGAAGAGATTGCAAGTCCACGTTTATAGAGCGCATCGCGAACACAAATACAGGTATTTAAATTAATAATAATAGTATTACTAAATACATATTTAGACTTAAAATATTTAGATATTTAAATTTTTAAAAGATAGATATTTATTTAATAATACCCCGTGCCTCGGTGTGTACGTTAAACCATAGTAAAAAAAGAATAATAGGTTAGCTAAGGCCGATCGGAGAGTTAAATGCCTACTCTTGCGTCCTATCTACGCGCGGCGCATCCCGTACTGAAGCCGCGGCGGGCCGCGCTCTTCTATGAGATTGTGTGCGTGAAAAGTGCGTGCGTACACGGCGCCGGCGACTCACGCGTACATTCAAACCGGCCAAGGCCGATTTGTATGAAGCTATCCTACTATTCTTTTTGTACTATGGTTAAACGGTCGGCCCCGGCTGTGATGAAGATCTTTGACAGTCGTTACGAGGAGTCAGTACCTTCAAATAAACTGGTACTGGTCTAAACCATGGAATGCCGCTATCCCTTTGTGTAGCGACGGGAAGACAGGTAGTCGCTCAATGGAAAAGCTAATGTTCTGCTAAATCCGGTTAGACCAGTAAGCGGACCCCGGGTTGCGACTGGGATAACGCTAGGAAGATGATAATGATGATGAATAATAATATAACATAATATTCTAACTACATTCACACAACACCATCTAGTCCCACACTAAGCAGATCGAGCTTGTACTATGGGTACTAGATAATGGATAAACATACATACAGGGTGTAAAAAGACCCTTAACGAAAACTGAAACCCCATGTTGTATCAATCAATACGAACATTTTTTACTTCGGCACCATACCTGGGAAATTACTGGTTTAGGAGATATTGAGGCTCAAAGTTAGTATGGAATTTTTCTATTTAGGTAGAAAATCGATGCATTTACCCCGTCAATATGTTCTTTAGATGCCCTATGACTCCATGGATAAGAAGGCATTTCGAGCATTGCACGCGCGTGCTTTTAATTGCGGTTTAAAAAATTTGAAAACTTAAAAAAATAATTCGTTTCCCAGGTATTATTTTTGGTTAGTATGACTTGGCGTGATGTCCACAACGAATAGACTTCGGCTTGGTGATGGGTCTTGTGACACACTGTATATACTTTTTTTTGTAAATATTATACATAGAAACACCCAGAACAAGACAAACATCCATGTTCACGCACACAAATGTTTGACTTGAGCGGGAATCGAACCCGCGACCTTCCGCGTAGCAGTCGCTTAAACTCCCGCTGCGCCAACCGGCCGTCAAAATATTGAAAACTAAGTCACATGTTTAAAAATAGTTTTTTTTTGCTCCAGGTACAAATGTCCCAGTTGTCCAAAAACTTACAAGAGTCCCTACCATGTACGGAGACATCTGATCACTGTACACGACATCGCCCGCTCCCAGCAAGGTGCCATACAGAGATATTGGTGCGAAGAATAATCGACTATTTAACTCGATAAATTAAAAATAAATACTTAAAAACTGATTTGACAATCTAATATACTAATAAATAAAGCTGAAGTGTTTGTTTTTTTTGTTTGCTTCAACGCGCTAATCTCAGGTACTACTGGTCCGATAAAAAAAAATATTTCAGTGTTAGATAGCCCATTATCGAGGAAGGCTATACGATATTAACATCTTAACATAGAGCAGTAGCCTTATATAACGCGGGTGTAACCGCGCCTCTCCTTTGGGATCAGGTCAGTAACCGTGGTTAGGTCACCCACGATGAAGCTAAGCGAGATCCCGGGAGTGGACTCTCTGCGTGGGCTTGACGGAGGCCTGCGCAGGATGCGTCCAATGGTGCGGGTGCGACGGACAGTTCTACTGTCAATTTTTTTAATAAATACCTAATTAATTTCCCAATAGGGTATTTTACCCCATGTAAAAGAAAAAATATAATAACGTATATTTAAGATAATATTACCGGAAAACATACGGAATATATCAGTTACAGCTCATAAAATGAATAGATAGAATTTTAAAACCATTTTAAAGAATTCCGTTTCATTATCTGTGATTTAACTAGGTACGCAAAACGGCAGCCGCCATGACGAATGTCATTAACGTCACATGACGTCATAAACTTAGTAGCAAAGCTTAGTAGAATTTTAAACAACTAAACCACGTGACTGTCGAAAACGGCAAGCATCAACAAGTAGCTACGTTGTTTACTAATATGTTTGCGTAAGCAAGATGGCTTCCAACGTTTTTCTCTGATAACCGCGAACATTTAAAATGTAAATTTAAAAGTTGTTTGAAAAATACTTATCAACTAAATATATTTTTTGTAATTTTTCTACTACTTTCTTATAGTCATAGGATCATCTTGAGACACTTTTCAAAAAATGGTGTAATACCCTATTGATGAAAAACGATTTGTAACCATTTGACGTTCATAAGCGTCACATTGCGACGTAACGTAAGTGAATAAATTAGAGTAGGCGCTTGGTAATCCGGCACGCAGCGACACAGGCAACCCGCTTGATAATCCGGCATGTTATACAGCCGAATGCCGGATTACAGAGCGGTCTAGTCTTTTATTGTGTATACCTTTGTATCAGATGTAGGATTTCTTTTACATTTTATGTATAAAGCTTCTACTTCCCATACAAATTCGATAATCCGGCATCGGCGAAAAAAATGCCTGCCGGATTACGAAGCGCCTACTGTATTTTGATTTTGACTTTGAAATTAGTAGGTATTTTAAACGTCCATGGTTATTAACTGATTTTAAATTGTCTTTCGGGATATATACCACGTACATACCGATATGTCGGTTACTTTAATCAAACGTAGGTGGTCAATTTTTTCGCGAAAGACAATTAAAATGAGTATTTGTTTTCTGATTTATTTTTTAGGTATTTATGAACTTTGTAAAACAACTTAATCTAAGCTCAGGACACGGAGAAGCAACGACGACATAAATAAAATTATGAAGTCTTTTTATTTTTTAATCTATGAAAATATTTCAATGATTCTTATACATACAATTTTGTTTTATTTTTATTTTGTATACGTAAGTAAAGAATACCGGCAATGAATACAGATTTCGTGTGCCGATTCCAAGTGGCGAGTTGGTGACTGTCGTCAGTGTAGTTCGTAGTTGGCGCCGTTGGCGGCGCTGGCGTCGTTCTCCGTCTCTCTTGCTCTCGTAGTTAAGATACACAGGAGGAACGTTTGTCTCTCTTGCTCTCGTAGAGACAGCCGTCACAGCGCGACTGCCACGCCGCCAAGCGGCAATATGGGTCACAGAAAGTTTGTCTACAGAGCGCCCATAAGAAATGCGCCTCTATGTAAATATCTGAGCTCTTTGACGTAGGTAAAAAATACCGGCTAGCATGTATGAAAAGAGTAATGAGTGTAGAAGAAGCGCGTGAGGTTTTTAAACATAGAAGCAAGTGGCGTTCTGTTGTCTCTGCCTACCCCGACGGGAAAAAGGCGTGAGTACCTATACGTATGAATGTAGTAATATAACAACTCTTCTATAATTTTATGTTTTTGAAACTGAATAATTTAATTATTTATTTCAATTATTGTACAGTAATTTTAAGTTTAATATGTACATAGGTAGTATCACAGAGTACCTTTGGTAGTATTAAAATATGCAATGTGTGTTTGTAAATGATTATTGTAATAGAATATAATTCCAAATTAAATGATATAGATAGATATTTTGTGTTTTATTGCGGCGTAAGAATACGCTGTCACCACATTTCATTACGTGTGTGTCGTAAGAGACGACTGAGGGAAATACACGAAGCATATAGTATGTCCGTGTGGTGACGGATAAAGAATACGGAATGTCACCACCCCATATCATCCCATGGGTGTCGTAAGAGCCGACAGAGGGAGTATATTATGCAGAGAACAGCACTGTAAGAGAAGGAAAACTTGATACAAACCCTTTACCAACCCGTTTGGCCAGCGTGGTATAGTAGGCCAATTCCTCATTTCAAAGGAGAGGTCTAGTCCAGCAGTGGACTGTTAAAGGCTGATGATGATGATAGTATCTATGCAAAGAGACGGAACACTCGACATGAAACCCTACACGAACCCGTCTGACCAGCGTGGTATAGTAGACCAAATCATATCTACTATTCTATGACTGCCTCCGTGGTCCAGTGGATAGCGTACGCGACTGCTGATCGGAGGTCCTGGGTCGGGCCAAAGTGTTACAGGGTTTTTCCAAATTCTCAGTAGCAGCACGGAGTCTGGTGATGTGCCCGGTAACGGCAATAGGCTCGCCCCGTATTACGTTAGGACCTAAAAAATCATGGCGAAATGTGGGTGTAATGTTACACTTCTGCCTACCCACTCGGGGATAAAGGCGTGAGACTCTAAAAAACAACACATATTAGGAGTGACCTATGTCCATCAGTGGAATACCAAAAGCTGTATTTAGGTTTCTCGTCACGTCATGGTACCACTCAAACGCAGCGTTAAGGCGCTGTACCTAGTCAAACTAGGCTTCACAAAACAGTTTTTTAGCCAAATGTATACATGTTAGAGCAGCTAAAAAAATAAATGTTAATCTTGATCATATTTATGGGGGACCATTGTGTTCAAAACACATTTTCGGTAAATTTTCTCGATAAAAAAAAAACATAAAATAACCATTTAAATTGAAATTGTAGCAATTGTAACTGTATTATTTATAAACAAATCTTGATAATATTAATAACAGTGATGTAATATATAATAATAAAGGGAACTGTTGTTTTTATTTATCGATTGGAATAAGATATTTGTAAGGATTAATGTATTTAATGATAAATAACTCGTTCTGAACGTCCCGTCGTCGTCACGCTTCTCTTTCTTATGTATACAATCCGACAGTGACAGCAACAGCTGAACTCAGTAGCTGTACACGGCGCCTTAAGTCGCAAAATGTCCAGCGGTCACAAAATGTCGAGTTCTCAGAATGTTCAATTCGGCGCTTGCCATCCACAAATTACGTAACACATATAGAGCCCCCTCTATACAGGGTTTCACAAGACCCATCAGCAAGCCGAAGTGGACTTACTAACCAAAAATATCTGGAAAACGATTTTTTTTGCGTTTTTACATTAAATCGCATATAAAAAGCGCGCGCGTGCAATGCTCGAAATACCTACTTATCCATGGCGTCATACGGCATCTAAAGAACATATTGGCGGGGCAAATGCATCGATTTCGTACCTAATTAAAAAATGCCATAGGTAATAACTTTGAGCCTCAATATCACCTGAACCAGTAATTTCCCAGGTATGGTGCAGAAGTAAAAAATGTTCGTAGTGATTGGTACAACATGGGATTTCAGTTTTCGTTAAGGGTCTTTTTACAGCCTGTATATCATTTTTAAGTACCTATCCTTTAAGAAGTCTGGCAGAAATAATGGGCCCACGGAAAGTGTCTGGCAATAATGAATTTCAATTTTAGACAGTAATTTTTAAAAACATATTTGAATACGAGTTTTGCTACTTTAACGTAGGTTAGTAGGTATGTTTTTAGGTATCTTTACTTCGCGCCACCTGTGTAATGGTCCGGCTTTCAAGCTAGTAGCAATAAATACAGCTTTAGGTACATAATAGAAGCGCATTTCTTAAGGATTTCGTGTGCCGATTCCAAGTGGCGAGTTGGCGGGTTTCGTCAGTTCGTCTCTCTTGCACTTATGATCTATGCTATTGGGTCCGCATACCTCTTAACAAGATTTTATACTAATAATCCTCAAAATTTCAGCTTTGCTAAAATTACGTAGGTCTGGCGGCTTCAGGATCTTACTCTAATAGCTACTACTAGGTTTAATCAGAATGTTCGGTAAATTTGAGGTTTATTAGAATTGACTGCACCGATTCCACTCTCTTTATTAATCTGGCATAATCACAGTATTGTGATTATGCCAAACTGCTTAAAGCATTAGAGGTGATAGGAAAGTTAAATGAAAATCTTTAAATGTAAATAAATAACTAATGTCTGATTTCGGTGACTTTAACATTGATTTCGGCGCACTTATTTCCACCGAAAACACCGAAATCAAAATAATTAGCAAAATCCTACATATTTTAAAAAGTAACACGATTTTTTAAATTAATATCTTGTATTGGAAACGAATAAACATAAGACATACGTTTATTATAGGTACTTTAAAAATTTCAATTCAAATAGTTGTGGATAAAATGAATTCACCGAAATCAATTTTAAGGGTATACCAAGCCACCGAAAACTATTAAGAACCTTAATAAAAGAGTTACACGAAGACGCACAGACGTGTTATCCTTACCACTGACGCGGCGCGACTGACGAATATTGAATTAAATAAAGCATAGAAGTCCTTCACCCTACTGTCCGCGAACATGCCAGTCGCGCTACAGCGCTACGGGAGGTTATGCATAGCTCTAAATGCGTTGTAGGTATTGTAACAGGTTCTAGAAAAAAAAAACGCAGCAGAGGTTCTATGCGTTTATTGCCGAGTATTGCCTGGCTTCCTATGCCGAGTATGACCGACCAACAACACGACACTGGCCTGAACACTAAGGGCTGCTGCCTACCACGCTGTTCCCTCCGGTAGTGTGCAAGGCAGGCTGCTCGAAGGGCTGCGCGTAGCGGGCAGATCCTCGCAGACTTTTGGTTCAGCTGGCAGGCGCCGGCGGTCTGAGTGCGATGAGCAGGGCAGGACCAGACTCGTCGCCAGAGGTGTCGTCAAGGACGGTGCTTGGAAGTGTAGATAGCTAGGGTAGCGTAGCCCAGAGCTTCAATGTGGACCTGAAACCTGAAGGGAAGCAGCATTAGGAAAGCCACAACCAATAGAGTCAGGCAGGCGGCGTCAGCCGGCCTCAGCTAGCAGGTCTAGATGGCAGTAAGCTAGCGCAGTAAATGTAGTAACTTACCCACAGCGGAGACCAGGATACACGTACGACGTATACGGATACGGACAGAGTAGCGGTAGTAGGTCTGTAGGATAGAGTGGCGGTGCCGGCCTCTCTGTCGGCCCCTTTATATACCGGAGCTCTCCATCAGAGTTGAAGTCGCTACATGACCATATATGGTCAGACTTCGCGAGCACGGACGATGGCCTTCTCTGATTGGCCGAGCGTATGGACGGTATTATGACGCACACTCGGTAGGTACCGGACATACGTTACAGCGCGTTATAGTGCGCTTTTCGTGTACTTATACGAAAGTTGGCTGGTAGGTAAGTACATGCGATATTGCGTCTTTGACGTTCTAGGTCATCGTCGTCCATAAGAGTCTCAGTTAGTATGTGGCCTAGATATTTGAAGGTCTTAACCTTTTTTAGCGGCGTCCCATACAGGATGACATGTAAGATGCGAGTAGGATGATTTCGTGAGCGAATAAAGACCAACTTCCGACTTATTTACATTGTACCTATGTATGATTCACATTTGCGTATCTTTCACAAAATTATGTCTATGAGTTTCCTAATGCCACCGACTAAGGGGCTCAGCAGCACCATGTCATCAGCATAACTTAAGTTGTTTACACATTGACCATCAACATAGCAATCGAATCTGGTGCTACTCAGCTCTTCAATTAGGTCATTAGCATATATGATAACCAAAACAGGGGACGAGAGCCCTCTCACACCGGCACTTAGTTTGTAGGGCTCAGAAAGGCTGTTATTCCATTTTACTTGACTGAGTTGATTATTGTACCAAAACTCTAAAAGATGTATGATTCTCGACGGTACGTTCCCAGATAACAACAAACTTGTAGCAAGTTTAAATCAAACTTGCTAATTTCACTGAGACAAACTGGCATCAAACTTGCATGAAGTTTGTTTTTCAAAGGATTTGGATGACGACGAGCACAGGTTAGTGGTCCGACAACAGCTGGCTGGTCGTCGAGCACCTCCTGCTATCTAGGAGCCTCAGTATATCGACCGACCACCAACCTGTGCCCGTCGTTAGCCAAATCCTTTGAAAAACCAACTTCATGCAAGTTTGTCACAGTGAAACTAGCAAGTTTGATTTAAACTTGCTGCAAATTTGGTAATTAAGTTTACATTGTTATCTGGGTTAACTAGTTTTCCTTAGTTTACGCCATAAGATATTATAATTTATGGTATCAAAAGCCGACTTAAATCAAGGAAGCATGCATAAACTGATGTATTAAATTATATATAGGTACACACTACACAATATAGCTTGACACTTCTCTCAGCTAGCAATACGACAGGCTAGATCATAGATAATATAAGATGGGCTAGATAATAGCCTGCATGAGTGAACTCCTCGCCCGAACACTCGGACGTACGTGCTGACATATACACATACACAAACTACACTATATAGCTTGACAATTCTCTCAGCTAGCAGTACGACGGGCTAGATAATACGCCGCGTGAGCGAACTCATCGCTCGAACACTCGGACCATAGATTATACAGATATACTGACTCGGACGTACGTGCTCATATATACATATACAATACACACCACAATACAGCTTGACCCTTCTCTGAGCTACGAGTACGGCAGGCTGGACACTTCAAAACACTTCAGGACACTTTTGACGCATCAAAAGACGTTTAAAATTCTCATAGTTAACTCAACCTTTTATCTTTATTTTACTTTCAAACAGATTCTTACAAAAGATACAAGTTACGTACAAATATGTAAAGGACTAGGATTGAACACATCTGCGAATGGATTCCATCCCCAATTGGACTGGCAGACCTCTATGTTTAAATAATCTCTCTCTAATGTTTGTGCCTTCGTTCTCATAGGAGACAGCATCATTGTCAAGCCTCGTTCGTGCATGTCCGCCTCCACAAACAAACTGTACAAATTGACACACTTCTCAATAAGAACCAGAACAGTTTTCTCATCAAAGCCATCTACATAAATTTCTCTACAATACTCGCTAATGTGGACATTCTCCAAACTAGCACAGTTGCTTAATATTCCAAAAATTACCTCGTAATTTATATCTTTCGCGGAGAGCCTAAAATTTTTCATCTTAGACAAATGTATGGACTGAGAAAGCGATCTAGTGTAACTTTGAAGCATTCCTAAATCTTTGGCGTATATATACAACGTGGTCAGCTTTGGACACTGCTCAAAAAGCAGAGCAAAAAACTTGCTCTCTATAGGTATGTTACTTATCCTCAAGAACGATAAATGCTGCAACGCTTTTGATGATTCGGATAATCCGATAGGTAGCCGACACCTTTTTACGACACCTTCGCTTCTGCAACAATCGGTCAGCGTTACTTTGTCGGGTATATTTTGTATTTCTTCAAAGCTCTCAAACATGTCTATACAGTACCAGCTATTAGGCGAATCAATAATCTTCATTTTGCAGTTGATATGCATGCAGATGTACGTGGGAAAGTAATCTTTTAATTCTGCTAATAAACGTTTAAAGAAGTATTTGTCAAAACTAGTCGTTTCTTTATTCCAAGCTTTGAAAACAATATTCCCGTCCAACATAATATGTAACGGCAAATATGAGCTCACTTCTACTTTTAGTTCGCTGCAGTTGACTGAAAATAATTTCGCTAGCAATGGCGACACGTATATTTCAATTTTCTCTTTATACATCATGAATATATACTCGAGCTGTTTGAAATTCAGCCTCGTTACTCCTTCAAGTAGTTTTGAATATTTGTATGTTAGAAAGCAATATCTCGCTATGAGCGTCAACTTGTTAAAATTGACTTCGATTTGGTTATCTACTACGTCATCACTGAAATCCAAGAATTCACAGTCAGATATTGTCAGCTTCAGATCCTTCACAGTAGTCACGTCCTTCAGAAAGTTAAACGGGGATGTCGATAAGCCTAGTCCCTTAATAACGAAATGGATGGTTTCGAATTGTCTCTCTTTGAACACTTCTTTAGATTCGTCATACTTATTGTTGGGGTAATCGGGGTACAATTCGAAGAAGTTGATACCGATGCTCTTTAAGTTCTGTGGGCATATTTCCGAAATGTGTGCTAAGTAAATTTTGGTGAAGGTAACGTCTAATGCTTTTAAGTTTATAAATCTTTTAATGTGAGGTTTTAGATTGTCCACAGTTAAGTCTGGGACACCACTTAAATCTAGTGCTAGGATATGCTCTCCTAGGTCTGTGAGTAACTTTTCTTCCAAAGTTTTGACAGTGGCTAAAGTACTTCTTGATAAAACCAATGAATACAGATGATTTACATTAAAGAAGCTTATTTCTTAAGGATGTCATGTGCCGATTAAAGTTGGCGTATTGACGGTTGTCATTAGTGTAGTTCGTACTTGTTGCCGTTGGCGGCGCTAGCGTCTTTCGCCATCTGTCTTGCATTGCTTTGGCGTAAGAAATAGACAGCTGTTGCACTGACACTCACGCGACTGTTACGCCGCCAAGCGGCAATTTGGGTCGCAGAAAGTTTGTCTTAAAAGCGGCAATAAGAAAAACATCTCTATAAATAAATATCTATGCTCTATGATAAAACCACTCGTTTGGGGTGACACCACGATACCAGATATGCCCTCAACTCAGGACAGCTGTTATACAAATTGATTTGGGATTTCGTGTCCAGATAATCGAAAATTTTGGAACCTATTTCAACAGGCAGACTTAAAAAATCCATAATAAATATTTATAACAAAAAAGTTAATTTAGAAAAATGAGAAAAATACATCTTGTGATCTTGACACTGTCAAACGAATTGATTACTCTGTGATAAACTACATGATAAATAAAAAGTATATTACGTCTATGGTTTTATTTCACGCTACAAATAGTTATGTAAATTAAGCCATAAACGCAATCTGATACAAATTCAACAGGACGACCTGTAAGCGCTATTAGTCCAAGATTCCAGAGCCGCCAGACTTACGTCATTTTAGCAAAGCTGAAATTTTGAGGATTATTAGTAATATGTCGAAACAGATTTTATTTATTTTATTACTTCATATACACAGAGCATATAGGCGGACATAATGCCATGGGCATTATTTACCAGTCTACCTCTGAGTGGAGCAGAGAGATAAGCAGTAGGTGTATTATATGATGCATTGAAATAATTGTAATTGTCGAATTATTGCTCATAATAAACATACATACTTACATAAATATATAATATAAGAATACATGCACAATTAATACATAATTACGAATAAAATCACAGATATATTATACTTAGATTTACATACACTAATACATAGAAATATACATACATTTAAACATTAACATAAATTATAGGTACCTAGTTCAGATAGCGTTGTGAAGCGTTGTGAAGCTGCGCTAAAAAGTTGTGAGATCCATGTAATACCAAGTCGGTTAATTAAAAATCTTGAATGTTTTAAATAAAAAGATTGACTTGGTAATCGCATAAAACAATCTAATTTATATAATATATGTACTACTTATGAGATATATCGTGTTTTCATGCGATGGCCGAGTCAATCTTTTTATTTAAAACCACAGATTTAACAAACAAGAACCAGATGTAGCGTATTCGTCCAACTAAGTGAGGCACGTTGACAGCTATGTGTGCGTGACATTTGGCGACTGGCACTGTACGGACACGCGCGTCTATGTGTGTGTAAAGTTGCCAGATTATGAATAAACTCCCACTATTTTACATATAGTTTTTGCAAACGAATATAAAAGTATTACATAGGTAATATTTTATATTCGTTTGCGGTTTTGAAGAATTTACCATGGATTTAATTTATGCTTTTAATATGTAATGCTGTTGTGAAAATTATTTAAATAAAAGATACCATTAAAGTATGCTTTTATAAATACATTACCTACATAAATGAAGGTACCGAGTTAAGTTTTAACTAATTTTATTCGTTAATTGAGAAATAAATAGATTATGTTTTGTGATTCATAGCCTCGAACCAGAAGAAATACTTATATAATACCAACTACATATATTTACGAATACCAATCATGAGGTTCAGATCTTAGTTCGGCGAATATGTTGTTTATTTTTTTGTTTAGAAATTCTCAGTATAGTATCTGGAAATGTTTGGTTAATTGCAATAGGCTTGCTTCCTAAATATTAATTAGCTAAAAACATTTTGTCATGCACACAACAAATTACGAATATTATGATTCATAAATCATAACCAAAAAAAAATGCAACTAAAAATAAATAATGGCTGCAATAAATAATTTCTGTTTCTGTACGTAATGTACACACGGCGCCAAGTCAAGCTAACAGTTGCAGTACGATTTTGATACTTATTCCCTACGCCATAAGAACGGTACAAAGATTTATTCTGTGACAAAGGTCAAAGTGTATAGTATATGGGGATCGAACTCAAAACAATGTATATACTAATGGAAATTCTATTACTATATTTATAAGAAAAAAGATAATCTACAATATACTTTTACAATACGTTAATGTATTTTTCATTAACATGACAATAATTATTACCTACATAATCAATTGACAAGTGCATTTTCCCTAATTCAGGGAAAACAGTGTCGACGTAAACTGGCAACACATACATATTTTCTGCAGAAATACGAATTTTATCGAAATAATATTATAAAACAGTCAAATAATCCATAGTCATCTGTAAAAATATATTCCATCTTCCCGTTTTTGCTTTTGGAAACAACTTTTACAATGTTTAAAAACGCAAGACGGCATTTTATGAATTTTAAAGCTGGATTGATCGTGGCGTGTGAACTGTGCGATGCTTCGCAGCGCACTGAGCCGAGTTTGTATTCGCTTTTCAATTTTGTATTTGCTTTAGTGGCCTCACGCAAGTGTTCCGCGCGCTACGTCTGCCTTTTGTTCTGTAGTCTTAGTTTAAAACATTCAAGATTTTTAATTAACCGACTTGGTATTACATGGATCTCACAACTTTTTAGGGTCGCAAGACTTAGTATTTTTGACAAGTATTGTTTTTATGGGATCTCATTTCTTTTTCTAGATAGTCCTTTTTTTGTCCTTTCCGGTACCTTGTACTTCTTGTACACCAACAACGAATTTTCTTAATTAAAGCTCTAACTGCAAATACAATTTTGTAATCCTATATATTTATACGGGATTACAAAGTTATCTATACAGTTAATGTATCTCAAAAACTGGACAGAAATTCAGTAATATTTTAATTTTTCCTTGATTCATATACAAAACACTAATTGTATTCTAAATTTGAAGCTTCTATGTCTGCTACAAGTGCCTTAGACTTTTGATGATCGGTCAGTGAGTGACAAAATTAAGAATTTTGACTCGTTATAATTCTTAAACTACTGGTTCAAATTGAATGAAATTTAAAATACACAATGTTTATACTATACCTGCATGTTAACAAAATCAGGCTTCTAGTTTTATCCACAACGAAGTTATAGGGGGTCGAAAATGGCCTGAATTGCTTCGAGAAAAGGATGGTACGGCCGTGCCGCTTTTTTGCTCGACTTGGTGGGGGCACTGCCGTGCCCCCAGATAAAGGTAATATTTTATTACAAGCGCTTGCAAAAACCTAAATATCGCTTTTATTGATTCCACTAGTTTAAACTGAGGTAGACGGAGCCCTGCTTCGCAGGGCTCCTATTTTCGGGTTAAGGGTCGAAAGAGCACCTAACACAACCTATTTAGTTACTTTCACATAAAACCTAAAATAACGTTCCGTTTTGCATATTTGAATGAAGAATTTTTGGAAATTGTTTTTGGTTTAAAAATATTTAGATGTAACTCCGGCAGCCAAAATTACTTTTAGGGTATTAAAACTTCTGGGTGGTTTAAGAAAAACACCACGAAGTCTTACTCTTACTTAGTCTTCTAACCTAACCTATCCGAGTCGGATTGCACTGAGTCGGGGTGTTATAGATAATTAATTTCGACCTAACAATATTATGTATTATTTTCATAATTATATCAAATTTTGATTGTCAAGAGTCGATTAAGAGATGTGTTATTTATGGAAACGAATTATTATGATACCTATATTGGTAGCGCCATCTACCTTTCCATCGAAACTAATCCCATCAACGTCAATGGTTGGTCGCTGCTTGGCCAATGCGAGCGATGCCTTTTGTTTCTATCCCTCTCTATCCCATTCCCAAGAAGGGGCACGCCTTTCGCGGATTGGTCGCGGCGATCGTCGACGCGAGTGACAGTCCAGAACTTTCGAGAACATTCGATTCGCTAAATAAGTGTCGGCCATACCGTACCGCCCCGCGCCGCTCCCGCTATAATTATTACCGCTTATAAAAAACCGCTCGCGTGGAAGTGGAAGTGATTTGTGTAGTGAAGTGAATCAAGCAGCTTCATCCCAAAACCACCAGGAGCCTGCCCTTCTGAGACGAAGAAGATTGCCGTACAAGGTAAGTGCCCCCCATCCTTGGAATATCCTATACCTACTCACAATCATCTCTCCCATTCCAATCCTACATCCTCTTCCCTTATCCTTTCTAGGCGAGCAGAACTCGCCCTAATACAGTCCATTTTCCTTCTCCAAATCGCCTAGAACCTACGGTTTCGGTGTATCGCCGAACCATTTTTTTTTATCCATACGAGTCGGATTCATTTACATTTTTCTACGTTATATCGCTATACCTAGGCAGTTATAGCACCTAGCTATACTCCTAATATATTCACATAACCGTCATATGGTTGTTTCCGCCCGCATCAGTAGGTAAACTTTTATGTAGCTACCTACTTACTCAATTATTATTTCTGGAACTATCATAGTTGTCTTGTAAAACTCATATTTCGAGCAACTTTTAATTCCACAGCTCTAAAGTGTTGCCTACTTAGCCTACTTAGGTAAAATAATAGGTACATTAGATATTCTTATTTTGTTTCGTTCTCATTAGCTTATACTTACGTAAGCATGTCACAACAAAAGAAGTCACGCGTGTCGGAAGACAAAGAGATGACAATCTTAGAAGCAAAACGCAATATTTTATTTGAGCGTATTCAAAACATCTATGAACGCTCAAAAACCGCATCTATTTCCGACAGTAATAGCGAAGCATTTCTCAGTTATTGTATGACAGTAAATAGTATTCGAACAGATTTTCATAAGTTGTTAGACGATTATAACGCAAGATTACTTTCTATCAATCCTGATGAAAAACCGAACTATCAGGCGTACACCTCATTCGAAGATCTTTACTGTATTATTAAGCGTATACAATCGCAATTGGAGGGTAAATGTTCAGCAGAGCCTGTTGCCCGCAAACCGAGATTACCGCCAATCGAGATTATGTCGTTTGACGGAGATATACGAAATTGGCCGTTATTCTATGCGAGTTTTAAGTCTACAGTGCACGATAATGGTTCTCTGACAGATGCTGACAGGTTGTACTATTTAATAGGTAAACTGTCACCGAAGGCCCAGTCCGTATTTGCAGGTGTCACACCCAGTGCTGAGAATTATCAGGTCATATTTCAGTCACTACTTGATAGATATCAGGACACGCGCGTCCTAGCGTCTACCTACTTTGACCAAGCTTTAAATCTCAAACTGTCCGGCAACGCGTCTGTCGCGAATTTCCAGCTGTTTATTGATAACTTCGTCTTGCCCTGGTCCCAATTTATTTGGGGTCGGCGCAGTATGTCCTTCGCTTCCATACTTCTCTGTCACCAGTCATCCAATCGCTTACCCCTTTCTCTTTCATATCCATCCTCACACAGTCCATCCATCTCTTCCTTGGCCGTCCTCTCCCTTTTCGTCCTTCTACATGCATATCCATCACTTTTTTACCTACATACATCTCATCTCTCCGCATAACATGGCCATACCAGGCCAATCGACTCCCTTTCACCTTTTCAGCTATGGGCGCCACTTTCATACTACCTCTAACGTAATCATTCCTAATTCTGTCCATTCTTGTCACTCCACACATCCATCGTAACATTCTCATCTCTGCCACATGCAATCGTTTCTCATCCATCTTCTTTGTAGCCCAACACTCAGCTCCATACAGTACGACAGGCCTTATAACCGATTTATACATACGGCCCTTTAATTTCACAGGCATTTTGTGGTCGCATATTGTGCCTGAGACCCGTCGCCATTTCAACCATCCTGCGTTGATTCTTTGCCTAACATCCCGATCAATTTCGCCGTCATCTTGCAGGAGTGAACCTAGGTAGCGGAAATCGGAGCATACTGGTAGAGATGTACCGCCGAGTGTAACCGGTATAGGACTGGAGAGACCGCCAAAGTCACAGAACATATACTCCGTTTTGGTTCTGCTTATTCTCAAGCCTACATTCTCCAGTCTCTGCCGCCACTCCTCCAGCTTGCTCTGCACCTTCTGTCCACTCTCTGCTACCAGAACGATGTCGTCGGCAAACAACATGCACCAGGGTGCCTCTTCCTGTATGTCCTATGATATAGCATCCATTATTAACAGGAAGAGGTAGGGGCTAAGGGCCGACCCTTGGTGCAAGCCTACGGCCACATCGAATCTGGCTGTGATACCAGCTGCGGATCGGACCTGCGTTCGGCATTCAGCGTACATGGCTTGAATCAACGTCAGGTATTTCCCAGGCACTCCTTTCTTCTTCAGGGCCCACCACAAGACTTCACGGGGCACTCGATCATATGCCTTTTCAAGGTTGACGAACACCATGTGCAAGTTTTTATGTGCCTCCCTGTATTTTTCGCATATTTGGCGAAGAGCGAAAATGGCATCCACCGTACCTCGACCAGGCATAAAACCGAATTGGTTTCGTGAAATCTCACTCTCGTCACGCAGGCGTCGCTCAATTACTCTCTCCCATACTTTCATAGTATGTGGCATTAACTTTATTCCCCGATAATTGTTGCACTCTTGGATATCACCCTTATTTTTAAAAATGGGCACCAGGTAACTGTTGCACCATTCCTCGGGTATGGTCTCCTCGTGCAACAGCTTATTGAAGAATAAAGTCAGCCACGCCCATCCATCATCTCCTAATGCTTTCCATGCTTCTACTGGTATTCCATCTGGTCCTAACGATTTTCCATTCTTCATTCCACTAACAGCCTTTTTTACCTCGTCCTTATTTATTTCCTTCACTAACCCAATATTCATCACCTCATTCTCAAGTTTTCCGCTCCAATCGTTCTCCTCATTCATTAACTTTTTAAAGTATGTCCTCCATCGTTCTTTTATTCTATCTTCGTCCATAAGAATCGCTCCTGTTTCGTCTTTCATGCACTTAATATGGGATACATCCTTCGCCTTTCTCTCTCTAGCTTTAGCCATGCTGTATAAGTATTTATGACCCTCGGGTTTTTCAAGTAACCCGTACAACTTGTCTAGGGCATTGGATCTAGCAATGGCTACGGCCTTTTTGGCTCTCTTTTTACATTCGTCATATTCCTTCTTCTTACTTTCTTCTAAAGATTCATTTCCTCCTTTCGTCAGCTGCCATTCTTTAAACCTTGCTTTCTTTTCCTTAAGTGCATTCTGTACCTCTTTTGTCCACCACCACGTGTCCTTATCTTTCATACGCTTCCCTTTCGACTCTCCTAAAACATCCTTTGCTACACCCTTAGTACATTCACTCATCTCTTCCCAACACTCATTGACACTAATATCATTCATATCGCCCATTCCTAACATTTTACCTACCACTCTATCTCTGAATTTTTCTACACATTCATTCTTCTCTAACATATGCCATCTTATTTTTGGAGTCAGTTGCTGCTTGGTTCTTTTAAAGCTTATTTGAATCTTTAGTTCGACCATCAGGAGCCTGTGCTGCGAGACTAAATCTTCTCCTGGTACCACTTTACAGTTTTTGACCCAGTTGAGTCGATTACGTCTTATTAAGAAATAATCGATCTGGGTCATATGGTGGCCGCTGTTATACGTGATCAGATGTTGCTCTTTTTTTTCGAACCAAGTATTTGCAACTGCTAGGTCAAAAGCGGCAGCAGCTTGAAGAATTGCTTCTCCCTCACAATTTCGGCTGCCGAGTGCCCAACCTCCATGTACTCTTTCATACTCTTCATTTGTTCGTCCCACATGTCCATTAAAATCACCTCCCACAATAATCTCTTCATTCTCCGGTATATTCGTCATCATGCTATCGAAATCCATCCAAAACTTCTCTTTCTCACAATCATCACAGCCTATCTGAGGGGCATACACACTTATCACATTCAGAATAATACCTTGCCACATCACTTTCACAGCAATCAATCTGTCATTAACTCTATTTACACTTGTCACGCTATCTTTCAGATTTTCGTCTAACACAATCCCCACACCATTTCTTTTGCCATCACTTCCACAATAATAAAACTTGTATCCTTCACCGATCTCCCTAGCTTTCGTACCTTTCCATCTTGTTTCCTGCAAACATGCCACATTTCTTCGTCTTCTCTTCAAAACACTAGCTAACTCTCTAGCTCTTCCAGTCATCGTACCTACGTTCCAACTTGCATACCTCACCTTTACGTCACAGGCTTGCTTCTTATGTTGCACTCGCCCGGAGTAGTGCAACAACCCTTGCATATTTCTCGCAGGTGCCGGGTGCTGCCCTTGCGCGTCGCCTGCGGGGAACGCCCTAATCCTATCGCACTCATGTACATACTTGGCCATACTGCAAAAGGTTTTGGCATGAATTTTACCAGCCGGCCGCCTGCCTGACGCCAACCCTCCTTGGGAATGTTGTCGTTATAGAGGAAGGTGATAGGAGATACGGGGTAAATGGATAGGATGGATTGACAAGGAAGAAGGGGGTTGTAGGTTGGGGTACTGTAATCACTGGACGGATATAGGGTAGTGACTACAGTAGCTCGGAGAGCCGGGAGCGCGTACCCGAAGCCCTGTCTAATGGTCGGACAGACCAACAGACAGAAGCACCCCCTGACTGATAACTTCGTAACCGCGGTTAATTCTCTTAGGAACTTAAAATTAGAAGATCTTTCCGGCTTTATGTTGCTTCAACTCGCTTTAAAAAAGTTTGACACTGATACAATTCACAGATAGTTTTATTTCGTTCATCAAAGATCAGTGTCGAATATTTCATAATACGCAGTCTGGTTCACCTGGCCCGTCTAACACTAACAGCAACAAACAAAGGTTGAATAAATCGCGAAATAGTAATAATAACTCGGTCCCTAATCCACAATCTTACGTAACATGCTCGGAATCTAATAAAATTAATTCACAGAAGTGTCTGTGCAGTAATATAGTGCACGACCATTTATACAAGTGTCCCACCTTCAATAATCTAAATCCAAATGCTCGTTTTAAATGCGTAAAAGATAACAAAGCTTGCATTAATTGCTTAAGCATAAAACATAAAACAAGTAATTGTTCTAGTAAGACAAAGTGTCGCTTATGCAATCAGAAACATCATTCTCTGCTTCACTTCGATAAAGGTAACACGTTGTCAAGCCAAGCCGCTAACCTTGACACACTTACGTCGCAGGTGCAGACTACGATAACTGCGTCCCCGACGATTCAGAATGAGATATCGTTGTGTACGACATCCATTGCGCGGGCGGCACGCACGCGCGGACGGCCTTCGCGCGCTTGTAGTGATCAGAGCAGTGCTAGGCCGCGATGTATGGCGTCTAAGACTGTTCTGTTAGCGACAGCGCAAGATATCGTATATGATGTTAAGGGGTCGCCGCACATGGTACGTTGTCTGCTAGATAGCGCATCTCAGACCAATTTATTAACGTTTGAGTTATTCAAACACCTCGGATTATGGAATAACTTTAAAAATACGAACTCAATAGTCCGAGGGATAGGCGGATCAGAAAAACATTGCAAGGGTTCCGTAGATATTAAAATACATTCGCGTTTTGATAGGGACATTAATTTTAACATTTCTTCGCTTATCGTGGAGCGTATCACGGACGCATTGCCGAACGCTAATGTAGACGTAGCATCACTCACTCACCTCGAGTCATTGCCGCTGGCAGACGCGGAGTTTGCGAATCCGGCAGGCATTGATCTTTTGATCGGAGCTTCAATATTTTCGCACTTGCTACTAACTAAAATAGTACGTAGTGAGCGATATGATTTACCGCCCGCTATTGAGACGGTGTTTGGGTACGTGATTATGGGTACCGTACCTACGTTACATACTTCTCATTGTATTACGTCTTGTTGTTGTTCTGCTCTTCAAGAGATCAAGGTGGGTGCTAAAACTGTGTGTAAGATAAAGCACTAATTAGCTATGCTATGCTACGCCATGCCATGCTATGCTACGCTACACTATACTATACTACACTTCCGCTTTGTATATGGATGACATTGCCTGTAGTGTCATATCCGCTCCGCTAGCAATTTCGCTTTGTGAAGAGCTTATTCAGCTTTTCAAGCGAGGCCAGTTTGATCTTGTCAAATGGACAAGCAACTCTAAGGAGGTTCTCGCACGCATACCAGATTCTCATAAGGCTTCTCCAGACATTGAGTTTGAGAAGTCTGTACCGCATAAGGTTCTCGGTTTACGCTGGGACAAATCCTGTGATAGTTTTGGTTTGACGTCTCACCGCCAGATGATAAGTGCACCAAATGCACTATGTTGTCCACAGTGGCTCGACTATGGGACATAATGGGTTTTGTGGCTCCCACAATTTTGTACGCCAAGCTCTTGACAAAAGAACTTTGGCTATCAAAGTGTGAGTGGGATGAAACACCCCCTGACCATATTGTCGCCGCTTGGCGCCAGTTTTGTATTGAGCTTACCGCGCTCAATCAAATTACTATTCCGCGTCATCTTGGGTTGGTAGATGGATGTACCATCAACTTAATAGGTTTCGCTGACGCCAGCGAGCGTGCTTACGGCGGAGTCGTATATCTGCAAGTCCGCATTGGTTCTAACTACTCGGTGCAGTTAGTTTGTGCCAAGTCTAAGGTCTCGCCTGTTAAAACCATTTCGGTTGCGAGACTGGAGTTGTGCGCGGCCCTTCTGCTGTCTCAGTTGCTCCGCAAGGTTCAAGACACAGTTTTGCCCCACTACTATATTAATAAAATATACGCATTTTCCGACTCCAAAGTAGTGCTCGCTTGGATTTATTCATCTCCTCACCGCTGGCAGACTTTTGTCGCCAACCGCGTTAGTAAATTGATTGAACTTGTTCCCGCTACTTGTTTCAATCACGTCGCGGGTTATCGTACTCGTCTTCAGGAAGAACTTTCCATAGATCATATTGACTGGAAGTTTATTCCACCAGCATCACCACATTTCGGTGGATGTTGGGAAAGCGTGGTCAAAGTGATTAAAACGCATCTCTTCAAAGTTATAGGTCAACAGATCCTCTCTTACGAAGAGCTTTTAAGTGTCCTTGCACAAGTCGAGGCACTGATCAATTCGCGTCCGCTCACGGCATTCAGTAGTGACCCTGCAGAACCATCCGCGTTAAGCCCTGCACATTTTCTGAACACAGTGCCATTATCGTCATTTCCGGCTCCTGAAGCAGACTCTTCAAGCTTGCTCCAGAGACATACTTTGCTGGATAAACTCGTGCAGTCGTTCTGGCGGCGCTGGCGTGCGGAATATCTACACCAGCTTCAGGCTAGATCCAAGTGGAATAGTCCTGCATCCTCTATACAGGAGGGTACGTTGGTCGTCATAATACATGATAATGCTCCGCCGCTTTCATGGCTGTTAGCCATCGTAGAGAAATTGCATACTTCCAAAGACGGTACAACCCGCGTTGTTACCGTGAAAACCGCTAAAGGGAGCTACGTGCGCCCTGTTGTACGTCTCTGTCGCTTCCAACTCAGTGAGATCTAGCCTGAAGTTGGATCTACCTCTTAGTTTAAGTATTTAGTTAGTAGTTTTCGCTGTTATTGCGTTTGTAGTTTTCGCTAAAGTAAATTTAGATTAATTTTATTGTCATATCGCTGTCTTAGCCTATTGATGGGTTATGTGGTAGTACACCCAACATAGCTAAGTTCAATTCTATTTCTTTTAAAGGCAACCCTTTAGGGCCGGGGGGATATGGTAGCGCCACCTACCTTTCCATCGAAACTAATCCCATCAACGTCAATGGTTGGTCGCTGCTTGGCCAATGCGAGCGATGCCTTTTGTTTCTATCCCTCTCTATCCCATTCCCAAGAAGGGGCACGCCTTTCGCGGATTGGTCGCGGCGATCGTCGACGCGAGTGACAGTCCAGAACTTTCGAGAACATTAGATTCGCTAAATACGTGTCGGCCATACCGTACCGCTCCGCGCCGCTCCCGCTATAATTATTACCGCTTATAAAAAACCGCTCGCAAGTGGAAGTGATTTGTGTAGTGAAGTGAATCAAGCAGCTTCATCCCGAAACCACCAGGGGCCTGCCCTTCTGAGACGAAGAAGATTGCCGTACAAGGTAAGTGCCCCCCATCCTTGGAATATCCTATACCCACTCACAATCATCTCTCCCATTCCAATCCTACATCCTCTTCCCTTATCCTTTCTAGGCGAGCAGAACTCGCCCTAATACAGTCCATTTTCCTTCTCCAAATCGCCTAGAACCTACGGTTTCGGTGTATCGCCGAACCATATATGTTGTTATAGAAAGTCATTTTATGGCAAATAAAAGTTATCACTGTTGAGTTGTTGAGGCAAACGTTATTAGTATAAATGATAATAGTGCAAGTAAATATTATGATCGGGGATGATTATGGCAAACAATATTAGTACAAATAAATTTATGGAAAACGAGAGAATATCCTCCGCCACGACACGATTTATTCCTAGAGAGAGAGAGAGAGATGCCAGGGGGCCGATTCTCCTATTTTTATATGACACTAGCCGTCTCCCGCGGTTTCACTCGCGTCCTGAGGGAACTACTTCGCGTACCTACCCGAAAAATCCAAATATCTTACGGACCCCTTTTTCCTGAAATAAAATATAGCCTATATTACTCGCAAATAATGTAGCTTTCTAATGGTGTAAGAATTTTTAATATCATATCGATCCAGTAGTTTTTGAGTTTATCCATTACAAACAAAATACAATTTTTTCCTCTTTATAATATTATAAGTGTAGATTGATATAGTTTTTGAATTGACTCAGAAGCGGTATTCTGATAACCTAATATCCTCATCGTATAATTTGAAATAAACAGTTCGTCGTTGACACATATTTAGACACTTGTTTCGATTTACGATCTCGTTACAACTTCGTTCAATTATCAGATGATTCAGAAGAATACCAAGGAAGAATACGCTTTTTGTGACGTACCTAAGTATGACACTGACACGATATCGAAACTGTATTTCATAATATATATCTTAGATATATATATTATAGTCTAAGCTATATTTATTTGGGAGAATTGGGCCCCTGGTAATTAACAATTTAACACTTTGACAGCGGAGCGTTTAGAGCGCCGCTTAATACGGTACGCGGGCGATTTTCTGCATAATTGTTAACATCATAGAAAAGTAACGGACAGGAGTATATGGATAATTGTTTTTGTGTACCTATATAAAATCTACTATTGTATTTTATGGATAAGTAATAAAAACAAATGATATTATTTATGTTAATTTATTAAAAGTAATTAAAAATAGTCATTTATTCAATAAAAAAAAAAGTCATACAGACTCCTTAGGTCTTTTCAAATGTGATAATTTTTAGTGTGTGGTACTTTTTGAAGCACTAATTATCATAACATATACATAAAACATATTTTGTAATAAATCAACAATTTCATGCGTAAAAATTACGTTGTGATGAAGCCATTTCGCGCCGAAAACAGTTACACTCACTCCGTGCACTCGCCGACGACGGCCGACTGAACGAGAGCGGGCGATCGCCGACTGTAGCTCTCGTGTTCTAACTACATACAAACATTGCATATGTGTTTGTTGCATATTAACTCAGCTACAAACGCGTACAACGCGGCTCATAAGACGTCGTGTTTTTCTAATAAACAGTATGAAAGGCGATCACGAGTGCTACTCGTGATTCGCGAATAAGAGAAAAATATGAATGCCGAGCTGAGATCGTGATCCGCTGTGAAAGTGTTAATACGACGGTACATATTATATTTGCAAAGTTACTGGTATGCGCTGTGGATTGAACCCGATACCCTCAGCATGGCAGTCTGTTGGTGTGTCCACTAGGCTATCTTCATCTATCATCATCATCATCAGCCTTTAACAGTCCACTGCTGGACTAGGCCTCTCCTTTGAAAGGAGGAATTGGTCTACTATACCACGCTGGCCAAACGGGTTGGTATAGGGTTTTTATCAAGTTTTCCTTCTCTTACAGTGCTGTTCTCTGCATAATATGCTCCCTCTGTCGGCTCTTACGACACCCATGGGATGGTATGGGGTGGTGACAATTCATATTCTTAATCCGTCACCACACGGACATCTTCAGTCTTCATCTATATACCTAACATAATTATTTTGCTGTAGGTAGACTGCTATCTAGTGTTTTAGTAATAATTTAGTCATTTATTTGATTTTGAGCAATGTCTCCGTGGAGCCCCTAGAGATGCTTTGCGGAGCCCTGGGGTTCTACGGAGCACACTTTGAGCAACGAGTTCATACGAAAGAGTAGAAGCACATTTGTTATTTTTAGGCGTTCTGCATACATACATACATAGACTCACGCCTGTTTCCCCGAAGGGGTAGGCAGAGGCCATATTAAACGCCCACTTTTCGCCAGTGTTTTGATCCCACGTAATAGGTGGCGAGCCTATTGCCGCTTATCGGGATATTTTGTTTGCCAGAGCCTCGTCCGTTGATCGGCAGGTGCACCACTTGCAGGTGAGGTTGGCTTGGGACCCTAAGTTCTTGGTGGAGACAATCTTTCCGCTTGGCGGCGTGGCAATCGTTCCCCCAGTGTATCTTAACTACGAAAGCAAGAGAGACGGGCGTTCCCCCACTGTTTCTAAACTACGCGAGTAAAAGAGACGGAGAACGACGCCAGCGCCGCCAACTACGTACAAAACCATAGAGCATAGATATTTAAATAGAGGCACATTTCTTATGGGCGCTCTGTAGACAAACTTTCTGTGACCAGTGTGACCCATATTGCCGCTTGGCGGCGTGGCAGTCGCGCTGTGACAGCTGACTCTACGAGTGCAAGAGAGACGAAAGTTTCTCCTGTGTATCTTAACTACGAGAGCAAGGGAGACGGAGAACGACGCCAGCGCCGCCAACTACGTACAAAACCATAGAGCATAGATATTTAAATAGAGGCACATTTCTTATGGGCGCTCTGTAGACAAACTTTCTGTGACCAGTGTGACCCATATTGCCGCTTGGCGGCGTGGCAGTCGCGCTGTTACAGCTGACTCTACGAGTGCAAGAGAGACGAAAGTTTCTCCTGTGTATCTTAACTACGAGAGCAAGGGAGACGGAGAACGACGCCAGCGCCGCCAACTACGTACTACACTGACAACCGTCAACACGCCAGTTGGAATCGGCACACGAAATCCTTAAGAAATGCACTTCTATTATGTAAATCTGTACCTATTCATTGACTAAACTGGGGGCACCTACCACTCACACCCACCCCACGTGGAATCTGCACACGAAATCTATAAGGTCTGCTCTCCTATAGTATTTCGTCTGAATTTGTTGCTCTGAGAATGAATGGCTGCATTAGAAGATCATGGTGAAATAACGAACACAATTTTAATTATATAATATATCTTTATTTATACAGATATTGATTACGTACCTATATTTACTTATAAGGCAACATTTATTATATATCAGAGTCGGATCATAATTGTAATTCGAGCCCTCAACTCATTGATAAATACACAGTAAGCGTCTCAAAACCGTTCGGAAAACAGACGCAATTAAAGTATTTCCAAATAGTACTGTATCGTACTTCACACGGCGCAGTCGTTAAATAAAACGAAATAAAAAAATTTACGACGTAAATAGAATTTTATGACATGTATGGTTGAATTTACAAAATAATATGATCATTATCATAACCAAAGAGCTCAGATATTTACATAGAGGCGCATTTCCTATGGGTGCTCTGAAGACAAAATTTCTGTGACACAAATTGCCGCTTGGCCGCTTGGCGGCGTGGCAGTCGCGCTGTGACAACTGTCTCTACAAGAGCAAGAGAGACGAAAGTTCCCCATATGTAGCCTATCTACTAGAGCAAGAGAGACGGAGAACGACGCCAGCGCCGCCAACGGCGCCAACTACGAACTAAACTGGAGACAGTCCCCACTTAGAATCGGCACACGAAATCTTTAAGAATTGCGCTTCTATGTAAATCTGTATTCATTGGTTTTATACAACGTGGGCGGTTGTGAACGTCACTTTAATTCGAGAATGTGCATCTAAGGTTTTTGTATATCAATGCCTCAATTAGGTATAGTAGGTATAGTTCGTAAGGCCTAATTAAAAGACTTAAATCTATACAAATAAATAAAATTCAAGTACCTAATTGTTATTCCATAATAATATCTTTCCTATGCCTAAACGCCAGTTTAAATTTTTTTTGCAGTCTGTTCCTAGTAAGTAAACTTCAAAACTGACAGACCGATTTTCAACGATGTTATAAGTAAAAAGAAGTAGATACGTTATAGGCGTACCAAAAGCAGGACGCTAAACATAAGCCCATTGGCAAGTCTGACATATGAGCGGGTGACGTCGCGAGCCAGCGTCATAGTGAAACTGACACATCTTGTCAATCGAAATTAAAATAAATACGGAGTTAACGATGTGTGCGTTAGTGTCTCATTTCTACGGATTGATTACTACGTAGGTAACGTATCTACGTCTTTTCTAATATCATTGCCGATTTTGACAATATTTTACTACCAGGTAGCAGTCTATATAGGGATTATTTTCTTACCTAGACTTCCCAGAGTATTATTATATACGGGGTGTAAAAAGACCCTTAACGAAAACTGAAATCCCATATTGTACCGATCATTACGAACATTTTCTACTTCGGCACCATACCTGGGAAATTACTTGTTTGGGAGATATTGAGGTTCAAAGTCACCATACAATTTTCTATTAGGTAGGTACAACATCGATGGATTTACCCCAAAAAATTGTTTCTATGGATGTCCTATGCACCCATGGATAAGTAGGTGTTTCGAGCATTGCACGCGCGCACTTTTATTGCGTTTTAAAAAACGCTTCACCTTAAAAAATAACTTCATTTCCCAGGTATTATTTTTGCTTAGTGTGACTTGGTATGATGTCCAAAACGAGCAGACTTCGGCTTGGCGATGGGTCTTGTGACACTCTGTATTTCGATATTGGTTGAACAATTTTAAAGACAGGTGTAATGTTTGGTCTACTTGTAACAAATTTTACACTTTTATGTCTATTTATCTGTACATCTAATGATGATGACGTTACCTTCATTATTCATTGATAACTAAAAATTAAAACACCGATATCTTGTTTTTCCGGCTTTCCCGAGTGAAAATAGAATCATTTATAGACTCTGTTACTTACACCGAATTTTTTTATATATTTTTTATTACTGTACGCTTCAAATTATTTTGATGTATGGAGATCTGCCATTGTCCTTTTACACTTTTATTATAAGCTAGAACAAAAGTACGCACTGTACAATATACCGATCAATGTATTTTTAATTTTAAACGGAATGTACAAATCTGAAATTCTCTGCCAATCAACGTTTAGGGGCCATCCACAACTTACGTCACACATATAGGAGGGGGGGGGGGTCGATAAAGTGTGACAGTGTATGAAGAATGTGATGAGAAAGTATTAGGCAAAGAGCTCAGATATTTACATAGAGGCGTATTTCTTATTGGCGCTCTTTAGAAAAACTTTCTGTGACGCAAATTGCCGCTTGGCGGCGTGGCAGTCGCGCTGTGACAGCTGTCTCTACAAGTGCAAGAGAGACGAACGTTCCTCCCGTGTATCTTAACTACGAGAGCAAGAGAGACGGAGAACGACGCCAGCGCTGCCAACGGCGCCAACTACGAATTACACTGGCAACAGTCGCCACTTGGAATCGGCACACAAAATCCTTAAGAAATGCGCTTCTATGTAAATCTGTATTCAGTGTATCAGGCCAGCTGTGACAAGGAGGGGTCGAAAAGCCACGAAAATCATGTAACGTAATTAATGGAAGGCCCGCTACAGGGCAAACTTCTTTCATAAAGCCCTATCTTGTCCCTCTTGGAACCAATCATTCTTGAATATTATTACATACATACTTACAACGCCAAACCCAACAAATATAAAAAATACTACTAATTTAACCCGACTCCGCTTAAGATCTGCGTTAATAAGTGCTTATAATAAAACTCTATTTAAAATATAACAAGACTGTGATATTTTTTCTTTTCTTACAATTTGTGAGCAACCGAGTGAGATGCAAACAGAAAAATGGAGTGTGCAGCACCTAAACAGAATTTTACTTTTCAGTAGTAAGGGACTGCATGTTGATTAAACACGCATCTAGCGGACGTAACACAAAACTCAGTTTCTATACCCCCAACAATAGATGGCGTTGTAGTAAGTTCTACGCTTGTACATAAACACGCTCGCGATAAAGGGACGGTGCGCTGTGTTAAAAAAAGAACACCAATAGCCTCAAAATTTGTGTTTGCTAAATAAAGCTTCCCTTCATCAGCATCCATGCTGCTTAATTTTTTTTTACAGAATTCTATTTTTAAGTGCTTAGCTAAATTCGCGTTTCTTTTTACAAAATTCTAATTTTTTTTTCGCAAGTGCCAAATTCACTCGATCGCTCTAATCACATTAAATGTACTTATTTCTTAGTCAACTATAGTTTATCAGGCGAGGCCGCTAGATGGCCTCAGTCCATCCAGTCGTCGCCCCCAAAGTCTACGGAGTCCACCACAGTTACCTGTGAAAAAAGAAATACACATCAATCAATATTGCCATATACAATAAATCATCATCTTTTGCAGTGCTCAAAGCAAGACTTGGCTCGCCGATCATAACAGATCGGCAAAGTTAAGCAACGCTTGCACAGGTCACCACTTGGATGGGTGACCACGAGTGGGCATTTACATCAGAGCGCTACCGTGCTTCGGAGGGCACGTTAAGCTGTCGGTCCCGGTTCTTGTCTAAGGATAAGGATCGTTAGGCCATGTCGAAGGTCTTCGGGCGGTCTGAAAACTCCGACACCAGAGTTAGCCACACTTTCACACGATATAGAAGAAATAAATTTTTTTGCTGGAAATGGGCCTCTTTTAGTTTGTATGACAATAGCACTGTGACTCCCTCCGTGGTCCAGTGGATAGCGTGCCACTGCTGATCGCAGGTCCCGGGTTCGATTCCCTGGTCGGGCAAAAGTGTTACTGGTTTTTTCCGAATTCTCAGTAGCAGCACGGAGTCTGGTGATGTGCCCGGTAACGGCAATAGGCGCCTCCCTATTACGTGGGACCTAAAAATTCATGGCGAAATGTGGGTGTAATGTTACACTTCTGCCTACTCCTTCGGGGATACAGGCGTGGGCCTATAAAAAAAAAGCATTGTGAGTGAATAGGATGATTTGGCCTACTATACCACGCTGGTCAGACGGGTTGCTATAGAGTTAAATGTCGAGACTTCCATATGTTCACAAATATACTATTTTTTATAGACTCACGCATGTATCCTTGAAGGGGTAGGCAGTGGCGTAGGAAGGGGGGGCGGTGGAGGCGGTCCGCCCTGGGTGCCACCCTTTTTGAGGTGCCACCCATCCAAAAAAAGGGGTGACACCAAAACTTAACTTTAAGAACAATGTACAAAAACATAGGCACCACTACGAGAGTTAGAACAGAATTGTCAGGTGTCGCCTAAAAAACAAAAAAGGTCATCCGCCAATTACCGCCCCGGGTGCCACTCATGCTAGCTACGCCACTGGGGGTAGGCAGAGGTGTAATATACCCACATTTAGACATGAATTTTTAGATCCCACGTAATAGGGGGCGAGCCTATTACCGTTACCGGGCACATCACCAGACTCCGTGCTGCTACTGAGAATTCGGGAAAACACAGTAACACTTTTGCCCGACCCGGGCATCGAACCTGGGACCTCCGATCAGCAGTCGCATACGCTATCTACTGGATCATGGAGGCATACTATTTGCTTCGTTTCGTTTCTATTTTCCATAGTCACGTCTTATGACATTTGCGGCATGAAATGGGGTACAGTTTGTGAACAAATGACAAGCTAATATGAGCCTATTATACATCTAAACGACTGAGTCCCAACCATCCGGTGATCTGCCTCGTCACACAGGACATAGGACAAATCACATAGGCCAGGGCACATCACATAGGACAAATTTTTGCATCTGCCCAGGTGGCGCTGACCATGCCACGAGGTCGATTACACAGATTAAGTGTCATTTGCCCTGGTCAGCTTTTAACGGAAAAGTAGCCTGCTACTTCCCACCGGAGCAAATGCAACTATATGTCTGTCAACCACCCCGTTTAGACGGATCGCCTGATGGTAAGGAATTACCGCCGCCCATGGACACAAGCAACACCACAGGAGTCACAAGTGCGTTGCCGCTCCTTTGGGTTGGAAAAAGGGATAGGATGAGGAGTGGGATCAGGGAGAAGGGATAGGGGATAGGGCCTCCGGCACTCTCACTCACCGAACGAAACGCAACAGTTTAAGTACTGTTACTTTGCGTCGATTTTCTGTGAGAGGGTAGTACTTCCCCAGTGGAGCCGGCCCATTCATGCTGAAATCAGCAAGGCTCTACTACCTTGAAAAGATGCAACTAAATGTGTGTCATGTGCCCCGGTGACCGGCGAAGTCGGCGCCTCTGGGGCAGTTGCAACAATTTGTCCTATGTGCCCCGGTAACCGGGCAGACTTCCGGAGTAGTTGGGACTTGTTCATCTAAACTACTAGACTAAATCTGACTTTAATCACACTTAAATATCATCAAAGTTATCTTTATTATGAGTTTTACTTAATTATACTTCAAACACGTTTAGTAATTATTTAAAAACGATTGGCGTTTCCAGCGTCGTGTTATCAGGCAGATCATAAAACCGAAGCAAAAGTATGAAAGTTGGATAGTGGGTTACTTTTGAAACCCAAGAAATCTAAAGACCTAAGGCATTGACTGGTTAATGCAGGCCTTTAGTCTTCATTAACTAGTTCATGGCCAATGACGCCTCTGGCGCGTCATAAGTAAACATCTACAGATGGCCACGACGAGCGTGATGCATCATTTTTAAATTAACTAAAAACACTTAAAAATTATGAGATTACGTAAACTACTATTTTTATCCTACATTGAACATTGAAATCTTTAGTACTTCAATTTCTGGCCATTATTTTAAATATTAATTTTACCAATCAGAGGGTCTAGTATGAGTTTTGCATTCGATCGTCACGATCGACGATAGCCTAGTCGACGGGAACAATTTCCATACATTTTGTAAAAGCGCTCCTAACGGCTCTCCGTAGCGATTATAACGATAGCGATTGATAGAGTCCGCTAGGAAGCGCATTTAGGAAATGTATGGAAATTGTTCCCGACGACTAGGCTATCGTCCACCGTGACGATCGAATGCAAACTCGTACTAGACGCTCAGAGCACCTGGCGCATCATAGACCAAACGTATGGGGCCTGGCTTAAGTGTTTGTGAAAATAAAGGTGGCAATGAATCGTTTATTACATCTTCTACACACACACACATTCATAGCACGCAGATGCCAAACAGTCAATGAAGGCAAGCCGGAGACGAGGACCTGATTGACACTACGAAGCATTCCAAGCAGTGTCGCCACACACATTCAGCTCACAATTATTGTTATACTGCATTTTTTTTAATTTACCCGTTTTGGCCGATCCCGTGAGAATTTCGGGCAATCCCTTAGTGCACCCCTGCGGTCCCCAAGGAACATACATGCCAAATTTCAGCTTCCTGCGCCCAATAGTTTGGGCTGTAGCGTGTCTGTCAGTCAGTCAGTAACGCAAGGATTTTATATATTAAGAAGATTAGGTAGTATCTTAAAATATTACATTTGGTGACCCCATATTTGGATAGGTTGTCCCGTGCCTCGGAGAGCACGTTAAGCCGTCGTTCCCGGCTGTCATAAAGATTTTTGACAGTCGTTATAGGGAGTCAGTACGTATCTCTAAATAAACTGACACTAGTCTAAACCATGGAATATCGCTATTCCTTCGAGTTGCGGAGGTCAGACAGGCAGTCGCTCTGTGGAAAAGCAAATTTTCAGCCAAATCCGGTTAGACTAGTAAGCGGACCCCAGGTTGAAACTGGGATAACGCTAGGAGGATAATATTTGTATAGGTAGTCTTCACACAAAACTGTTAGTGCTACTAACACACACATTCAAAGCGAAACCAAAAAGCATCGGTGATTTTGACTTTCTTCTAAAGCTGGATGTAGCGTCTAAATGGGCAATTTATCCACGATATGCCGACCGATTTCAAAAAGGAGGAGGTTCTTAATTCAATTTTGGGGTGCATAGGGATCCCACCAAGAACTTAGGGTCCCAAGCCAACCTCACCTGCAAGTGGTGCACATGCCGATCAACGGACGAGGCTCTGGCAAACAAAATATCCCGATAAGCGGCAATAGGCTCGCCACCTATTACGTGCGATCAAAACACTGGCGAAAAGTGGGCGTTTAATATGCCTCTGCCTACCCCTTCGGGGAAACAGGCGTGAGTCTACGTATGTATGTTCTTAATTCGATGGCATTTTTTTATATGTATACTAATGGAAGGAGAGAAGAACCCATCACGCACCCATGACCATCCCAACTATAGCAATAGAAGAATTTCTGGGACCGATTTCCGCACGATTCCCTTTGCGTTTTCATCGGAGGAGTTCGGTATTGTCAACCTTATTCTATGGCAATAGTTGGAGTGGTCAATCCGAGGGTGCGTGGTGGGTTCCACTTTCCTTCCATTAGTATACAATAGAGTTCCACCAAGTAACACCTGATTCAATCAGTCATATTTTATATGTGTCACTTCAGAACTTTCACTCGCAGTCTGTCTCTTAATCTCTATTCCATATTTTAATCATTTGCAAAAATCGTTGCGCTCCAACCAATGAATGACATGACATGTCGTAATAATTCTGCAAAGTTAAGCAACTTTTACAGAGGTTTTCTCTTAGATGGGTGATCGCTTGTGTGTCGTTTATATCAGAGACTAATTGACGAAGTGTCGCCGTCTCAATTCTAGTCTAAGAACAAGAAGAGTTGGGTCATGTCGGAGGCCTTCGGGCGGTCTGAAAACTCCGACACCAGAGTTAGCCACACAATCACACGAAAAAAGTATATTCACTTCTTGGGCTACATGATCACCACTCATCATCAGCCTTTAACAGTCCACTGCTGGACAAGGTCTCTCCTTTGAAAGGAGGAATTGGCCTACTATACCACGCTGGCCAAACGGGTTGGTATAGGGTTTGTATCAAGTTTTCCTTCTCTTACAGTGCTGTTTTCTGCATAATATGCTCCCTCTGTCGGCTCTTACGACACCCATGGGATGATATGGGGTGGTGACATTCCGTATTCTTAATCCGTCACCACACGGATTTGTGTCCGATCACCACTCTTGTCTTTGCTATCTTGGTTTTGGTTTTTACAAGCTCTCATTCACTTTCACCTGTACCGATGTCTGTAATGAAATCCAGCCAAGTTTGACCCACTTCCCGGCTTTATTTTACATTTTGCATACATGTGTATATAGCGTGGCAATGCAATATTGCAATGACATAAAGTTGATCTGATGATGGAGCTGGGAGGCCATAGGAAGTCTGCAATTAAACGACACAACCTCATCGAGTTTTGGCTCGTTTGATTCGTACTGACGAGTACTTTGATCCTATATGTTTAACGCATAATAATATGAAAGCTTGTTTTAAAAAGCCATTTTTATTTTTGTGACATCAAAGGGGGAAGTTCCTTTTCTGTTGTGTTTGTAGTTTGTTATCACAAAACTCCATCATACTTTTGAATCAATGTCAGAAAATCTTTTTCTGTTTGGAAGTATTTCATCGGAATGTTTTCCCAGTGGTTCGGAAATCAGTTTTCTGTTAAAATTTTATTGAAATTTGCAGCCGCCATATTTTGCTCGAATTGTAGACGTTGTCAGGTGATTCAAATAAAGCGTGCAGATGAATTAGGCGTTACTCATTAAAAATAGCTCGTGCCATGCCAAACAAACTTAAATCAAAGAAAGGGAAACCAATAAAAACGAACTTCTAAATTCTATACCTGTATGATTCCGCCTCAAAAGCTGTGCAGCTGGAAGCTCAAGGGAGTTAGTACGGATTTAGCCAGGTACCGTCTCAGTTCAAGGTTAGATCGCCACAGAACTCTAAAGTCTATAGCCAAGCAGAACGATGATCGAATCGAGAATAGACGGCTTGCAGATAACTTGTACTACACCCAGAGCATTGTAGAAATTAGAGCGAGTTAAGCAGTACGTCAACTGCCGAAGAAATCTGTTTTTGATAGCAGCGCTGTACTCAAAGCGTTTTTAACAGAATTGAACTAGTGCTCACTGGTGGATCTTGGACTTGTTTTGAGGAAAATAGGGAGTACGGAGGGATTTGGTTTCGGAGATGAGAGGTTCAATTTGGTGGAGGAAGATTTTACTAAATTTACTTTTAGCAAAATGCAGGTGCTTTTGAAAACGAGCAATCAGTAGGGATGACGGATCTACCACTGGTTAATATAAGATTGGTATAGTTATACTTGAGGCAGAATCATAGCAACACAGACAGGCAAAAACTATCTAAAATCGGCTTTCCCTTTCTAAAATTTAAATCACTGACCCCTTCATCGCCATCTCCGGCACCAGAATCCTCATAAGCCGGAGCATCATCTGCCTCCACTTCAGTCTCCCCTACGTCTTCTTTAACCTCCTCATGCTCATCTGTACACTCATCACCGATTTCAGCGACTGCATTGTCATCACTGATATTGACAGCTGCCATTTCATCACCGATAATGGCGACTGCGTTCTCATCACCACCATTATCATTTTCAAGATAGTCATTGTCACCGACGTTATCATCCACGTTTTCCTTCGTGTCATTGGCATCCACATTTTCAAGATAGTCATCATTGGCGTCAGCAATTTCATCAGGCTTATTTTCGTCTGCATTTTCGCCAACATCGTGGACATCAGTACTCTCTTCAGTAACGCCCGCGTTCCCATCGTCAGAATTGACCACTATGTTCGGATCGGGATAGAATCCTTCTGCCCAGACCTGGAGATACATGACATGTTACACATTGTACACCAAATCAGCGCATTGCCAAAACATTTCCAGTCTATATCTTCTCTTACGAACACGCCACATGCAAGATATTTTGTTTCGATTCGATTAACAGCCGGTTTTAATATTCGATCATGTTTGACATAAATTTTATATGGAGCTTATGTAATTTTTTTCTTTTTTTCTTTCTACTACATACCTACACACATCACTATCTAGTCCCAAAATAAGCAGAGCTTGTACTATGGGTACTAGATAATGGATAAACATACCTACATATGTACTTCTTTTTGTAAATACATCCATATTATACATAGAAACACCCAGACCAAGATAAACATCCATGTTCATGCACACAAATGTTTGACCTGAGCGGGAATCGAACCCACGACCTTCGGCGTAGCAGTCGTTTAAATTGCCGCTGCGCCAAATAGACGAGTTAGATACCAAGAGATTCAGCATATACTGGAGATTGGATCAGGAAGCCTTCACCAGATTCTACTCGTGCGTCTATGGGTGCGGAGGATAGTTTCACGCTGGGTGCCGCACAACCTTACCGATGTTCAGAAGCAGCCAAGGGTGGAATGGTGCCATGATATGATAGACAAATTTGAAGCAGGCTCGCCTCGGCGTGTTTACGTCATCGTTACAGGTCATGAATTCTGGATTTATCAATACGATCCAGATAAAAAGCGCCAGTCGACGGTTTGGGTATTTCAAAACGAATCAACGCCAACCAAAGTAAAGCGACCTAGAAGCGGGGGGAAGATTTTGATCGCGAGCTTTTTCAATTTGACTGGTTACTTGGTGTCAATTACTTTACGAAACCAAAGAAGCACTAACGCCGAATGGTATACTATCAAATGCTTGGCAGAAGTTTTCTCTGTTGTGAACAACAAGCGACCAAACACAGGGCTCCGCGGGCTACTGCTCCACCACGATAATGCGCCCGCACACACCGCAATCAAAACGAGGGACTTCCCAGACAGCACACCGGTCAAACTCCTGGGTCACCCTCCTTACAGCCCTGACCTAGTACCGTGTGACTTCTTCTTATTCCCAAAAATAAAAAATCAGCTCAAAGGGATACAATTTTCGTCGCCGGATGATGCATTCTCAGCGTTCGAGCAGGCTGTAAACGAGGTGCCTGCGGCGGACTAGAAAAAGTGTTTCGAAAACTGGTTCAGACGCATGAAACTTTGTATAGAGGCTGGTGGAGAGTACCTACTTTGAAAAATTTTATAAGAGTGTCCCACGTAGTTGGTAATGAAATAGGGTGGTAGCGTTCTCGTGTTCTTAATCTGTCTTTAAATAGACACTTGTGGTAGCTTTACTTTATGCTTTTATTTGTAGTTGATATGAAATACGAGCGCATGTATCTATTAGGTCTTCGTTTCTATGGTTTTACTCGCAATAGGCATGCTGAGTCTAATTTTAACATTATTTATAACAATATCGTCATCAACGCTAACGCTACTTTACCAACTACGATTATTGCGGCCCTTGCCTTTCTAACCTTCTATCTTCAGTTAATACGGTTTCAATAACTACATTAACACCTTACTCTTTCAAATCTACATTCTCAACAACTACTACAATATCATCAGAATTGTTGTCACCTACGTCTTCGTGGGGTATATCAGGGTCGGGGACATGTCCAGCTAAGTTCGGATCCATATGGGCGGCCATGTTAGGATCTGCCATATTGCCCGTTAAGTTCGGGTCATGAACATTGCCCGCTAGGTTCGGGTCATAGACATTGCCCGGTAAGTTCGGGTCATAGACATTGCCCGGTGAGTTCGGGTCATACACATTGCCGGCTAAGTTCGGATCTGGCATATGTGGTGAACCGTAATAATTGCCACCATGCATCTGAAACACAATAATTGGCACTACATTGTTGCTGTGGCATCCCACAAGTGTATAAAAAACGTACTGAAAGACGTATAGAGAATATTTAAGATCTTGGCACATTACACAAGCACGGTAACAGAAAACATCCATTACACGTTAGTAAAGCCTTGCTGATATCAGCATGAATGTGCCGGCTCGACCGGGTAAGTACTACCCTCTCACAGAAAATCGACGTAAAGTAACAGTACCTAAACTGTTGCGATTCGTTCGGTGAGTGAGAGTGCCGGAGGCCCTATCCCCTATTCCTTCTCCCTCACCCCACTCCTCATCCTATCCCTTTTCCCAACCCCAAGCGGCGGCAACGCACTTGTGACTCCTGTGGTGTTGCTTGTGTCCATGGCCGGCGGTAATTGCTTGCGATCAGGCGATCCGTCTGCTCGTTTGTCGCCTATTACTATAAAAAAAAAACGCAACGACTGCACAGTTGGTGTAGTGGTTTAAGCGGTCGCCTCGTCGCTTGACACAACAGTTTGTGTGATTCATAAATTGCTGTTTCGAGTCTGGGTGTTCATTGTGTCCGTTAGTTGTATGTTTGTAAAGTCCCCCGCGACACAGGATTTAGTCCTAGTAAGGGTGTTGTCTTTTAAAAAAATATAACAAAAAAGTTTTGAAGACCACGCACTCCAATTTTTTTGCAATTTTGCACAAAAACTGTGAAACAGTCAAAGATGCTAGTCTTCTTCTTAGCGTGTCGATGCCAATCTAAATTGTGTCAGCCCAGAACTCTGCTACGAGTACGGCATTTTCAGTTCCATAAGTTCCTGTAGCGTGCAGGTATTAGGGCACGCATGACAAGATAAGTATTTAGTGTGTTAATAGATGCTCCTGGCTCGTTGGTCTCGCGGCATAAATGTGTTCTCTGTCTCGGGTTCGATTCCCGGGTCGGGCAAAGTGTTATTGGATTTTTCCGTTAGGAAATTCTCAGTAGCAGCACGGAGTCTGGTGATGTGCCCGGTACGGCAAAAGGTTCGCCCCCTATTACGTGGGACTAACATAAATCTGGCGAAAAGTGGGTGTAGCAATTTACTTCTCCCTACCTCTTCGGGGATATAGTGAGACTATGTATGTATGTAATAGATGCTAGTAAAGTAAAAGTAAAATACGATTATCCTATATGTCTTATCAGTTGACAGACAAAGGCTTAGGTACCTACTAAAGGTACGTCTTTGTCTGTTAACTGATAAGACAGCAACATAATTGGAAGAAATCTGCTGATTAAATTTTCATTTTAAATTATTTATAAAAATTTGTTGTTTAAATCTTCATAGTTCTTTCTGCAGTATCCACAAAGATTTCTTTAAGTAATAGGCGGCAAACAATCATGTGTATCGCTTGATGGTATAATTACCGCCGCCCATGGACACAAGCAACATCACAGGAGTCACAAGTGCGTTGTCGCCCTTTGAAATCGATAAAGGAATAGGGGGATGAGAGGGATGAAGGGGAACGAAAAGGTGATGTGCCCAGGCAGAAATTTCAAAAAAAATCTTTAAAGCACGATATCTCAGAAACCGTTAATTTTGGACCCCTAGTTGTCGGGGGTCAATTTGTTGAAAGAGGATGGGGCGTCCGGCACTCTCACTTACCGAACAAAACGCAACAGTATAGATAATAATAGCTTACGTCGATATTCCGTCCGTGTGGTGACGAATTAAGAATACGGAATGTCACCACCCCATATCATCCCATGGGTGTCGTAAGAGCCAACAGAGGGAGCATATTATGCTGAGAACAGCACTGTAAGAGAAGGAAAACTTGATACAAACCCTATACCAACCCGTTTGGCCAGCGTGGTATAGTAGGGCAATTCCTCCTTTCAAAGGAGAGGTCTAGTCCAGCAGTGGACTGTTAAAGGCTGATGATGATGATATTCTGTGAGAACCTGGTCTGTCTATCACTAGTATGGAAGGTTTCGAGATCGTGTTATTCAGAAGAAGAATGTATTTACATCAGTTGTATTATTTTATATTGTTTTTCGGGATATACAACGTTTGGTAATTCGACATATTCCTTGAAGGAGGTTATATTTGAGGGACCTAATTTGTAACAAATTGTCCCACGTCAACTAGGGGTTTGAAATTGATGCACAACTAGGCAAAAATAAATGTACCTTACTTCTTTGAAACCAAACTAAGGTTTACGGATTCTATCGCGAAATACCTATTGTTTTTACAAAGACAAATATCACCTCAGCCTAACGTGACCGCGGTTCCTGTAAGGAAACTGAAACGTCGGCTAGTGATAAGTAAAAATGTAGTTCTAGAACATTCGGTTTAAATTTAATCTAAAACCAATATATCGCTAATATTCTATCACATACACACATCCAGGGATGTAGCTAGAGTCGAATTTAAGGTAGGGCAGCATTGGTTACAGGTAGGGCGGAAGTAAAAAAAATATTGAAATTGATCTGCTCCGAAGCACGTTCTTCAACATTTTGGTATTTTTAAGGTAGGGCATTGTGATTTCAAGGTAGGGCATTGCCCCATAATGCCCCCCCCCCTAGCTACGGCCATGCACACAACACCATCTAGTCCCAAACTAAGCAGAGCCTGTACTATGGGTACTAGACAATGGATAAACATACATATGATATACTGCTTTTTTTGTAAATACATATTATACTTACATAAAAACACCCAGACCAAGACAAAAATTCAATTCCATGCACACAAATGTTTGACTTGAGCGGGTATCGAACCCGCGACCTCCGGCGTGGCAGTCGCATACACTCCCGCTGCGCCAACCGGTCGTCAAATAACCATCGATAGATTCCGTAAACCGTAGTTTGTAAGCCCAAAAAGATACTATAAGACAGTTCCACCCCTTGCGAACTAATTAGAAGCCAAAGAACATCTACCTCCCGGAACTAAGACTCTTGAGTCACTGCAATTACGCAGAGACGTGGCCTCAATGGCTGTCTTCTATCGCATTTATCACGGTGAGTGCTCCGAAGAGCTCTTTCAACTAATCCCACCCTCTCCTTTCCTATCCCGAACGACACGTGCTGGGTTAAGGTGCCACTCTGCCGTACCATTAAGATGTGGAACGCATTACCAGTCCACGTGTTGCCCTCCACTTATGATCCCGGGTCCTTTAAGCGGGGCGTGAAAAAGCTTTACTCAAGGCCGCCAAGGTGAGGGCCATCATGCCATAATGCCATGCTGGCTGCTGGGATGATGGCCATCACTGACTGATTAACATCAGACAGCATGGAGTCAATTTGTTCGGCAGAAATAAAAAGAAAAGTAATCTGCAGTGGCCCATATGGAGATCCTTGAACCGTTTACGAAGCCAGGTCGGCCGTTGCAGATATAACCTAGCGAAATGGGGTATGATTGACTCAGGCTACACGCAGTGCGACTGTGGCGCTCCAGAACAGACCATGAGGCACCTGCTAGTGTCCTAAGCAACGACAACCCAACCTACTAGACACCTAATGTTTTCATTTCTACAAACAAACAATTCTGTCAAAGCGGTGAGGTATGCGGGGCGAAGGGGGCTACAATAACGCATTCTAATTGGCCGGTTCAAATTTGCGGTACGTCATAATTCATAACTAGTGTTGGGATTGGTCTTATGTAAGACGTATAAGTCTAACGTGTTGTCAGAAAGTGTTCGCCTTACGTCTGCCGTCTAGTAGGCTGGGTTGTCGTTGGTGCTAAGTGTCCGCACAGATGTTCGGCGGCCGATCTATGTCAAGCCACTGACAATGCCGTTACTGGACTGGTGCCATTTGAAATCTGTACCAACGACTCGAGAAGAAGAACAAGAAGAATACTATGTACTTACTTCGTCTCTTGGTGGGCTGCCTCCACTGAAGCCTCCGCCAAGCGCGTACCCCGCGAGACCACCGGCCGCTAGTGCCCCCACACCCAATCCCACGGCCGCACCCGTCCCCATCCCCGGCCTCTGCTGCTGCGGGTTCATGTATGTGGTTGTCGTTGCGGCTTGGTAAGGCTGGAAAAAAAATGACACATCTCAAGGTAAAGGCTCGTCCATAAATGATGTGTAGCTATTTTCACATGGTGATGTCACACTTCACCCACGTTGATGACTAGAACATACAGGGAGGGGCAGTTGCCCCGAACAGTTAAATGAGAATAGGAAAAGTTGCCCTGCACCTAATAGGGAATATGCATGTGATTCAGATATACTTAAGCGAATATATTTTTATGACATTCTTTATCGGTAAAGAAAGACACCTCTAAGATTATTTTATATTTAAACACTCTACAATCGCGAATATTATTTAATAAAAGTTAGAAAATTTACGAGCGAAATTTAAAATGTCAAAACGCAACGCTATTGCCTAGACACCAACGTGACGTCGCCATTCGCAGAGGATATGTCAAAAGTGTCAAAACAGTACTAGACATTTGACAGAGTTGACAGTTAACAACTCAATCGTTGCGAACGCTGACGTCACCAGAAAACGCGCTAAAATGGGGGTGTTTAAACCAGCGTTATGAACTTGCAATTTTCAACATTTAATTAAAAATAAATGTTTACTTTTTCACAACTAAAGCCCCGTATTCTTTAGGGGACATTTCTCCCGCGACCTTGTCGCCCGAAACGAATTCTACGTGTTGAGCGACGTCGCGGGGGACATCGCCCGACATCGCAGGCGACATCTACGTGTCGGGGTACAAGTCGTTTGTCGACGCTCCGATAGCGTCGAGTTGCGCGACATCGTGTCCCTCGACAGTTTCCGACGGCATTTGTGCCGCGACTACCCGCGATTATAGCACACTTCGTTGGTCCACACTACCAACGAAACTGTGTTAACACTTAGGCGACATCTTGATCACAATGCCAGTATGTGGACGAGCGAAATGTCGGTCGACATTGTCGCGGGACAGTCGCACGATGTCCTGCGACTGTTCGCGATAAAGCCATGTATTCACTAGGGGACAAAGTCGCGCGACTTATCGCGAACAGTCGCAGGACATTTACGTGCGACTGTCCCGCGACAATGTCGACCGACATTTCGCTCGTCCACATACCGGCATTGTGATCGAGATGTCGCCTAAGTGTTAACACAGTTTCGTTGGTAGTGTGGACCAACGAAGTGTGCTATAATCGCGGGTAGTCGCGGAACAAATAGCAACACACGTCCTCACAAGTCAAATGCCGTCGGAAACTGTCGAGGGACACGAAGTCGCGCAAGGTCGACGCTATCGGAGCGTCGACAAGCGACTTGTTCCCCGACACGTAGATGTCGCCTGCGATGTCGGGCGATGTCCCCCGCGACGTCGCTCAACACGTAGAATTCGTGTCGGGCGACAAGGTCGCGGGACAAATGTCCCGTAATGAATACGAGGCTTTAGTCGAGCGACTTTGTCCCCTAGTGAATACATGGCTTAGTATTTTTTTTACAGTATTGTATTAACATAAATAAACGATAGCAACAATAAAAAAAATCATGCATATTCCCTATTCCCTTCTCAATACTTTTCACGCAAGCCTATTCTTATAATATGTACTTATGTAATATTTATTTATAGCTTTGAATTTTCTGCTAATAAAAGCATCATCATCGTCCCAACGTTATCCCGGTTGCATTCAAGACTTACACGCCTTGGAACCTGGCCTAGGCTCTGGCCTATGATTACTAGTCTAAACAAATCAGACAGAAAATCTAATTTTCCACGGAGCAACTGACGTCTGACGTCCGCAACCATAGGGTGCGTTTCGACAGAAGCGGAGCTGCGCGGAGTTCAGCGGAGCTGACCCGTGTAAAGAGCTAGGTGTTTCCACTAAAGCTGCGCAAAGATGAACTGTGCAGGGCTGGGCTATGTAGCTGGGTGAAGTGGAGCCGAGCGGAGCTGTGAAGTGGAAATGAGTTGAACGGGGCTGTGAACATTTTGTTTTCAGACAGTACGGTGTCTATGGGACAGTCATAATGATAAACATGCACTCTCGATGACGGTAAGGGTGCGTTTCCACAGAAGTTGAGCTGCGCGGAGCTGAGCAGAGACTTATAAAAATTTACCAATCACATTGCTCAAAATCACATCTCATCTCCGCTCTGATTCAGTGGAACAAACTCCTGCGCCTGACGTCGCGTTAACCCTCTCAGCCCTGCCAACCCCGCGCAACCCCGCTCTACCACGCGCATCCCTGCTCTACACCGCACAACCCCGTTTCACCCGGCACAGCTCCACTAAGCTCGACACCGCTGTTCCCCGCTCATCTCCGCGCACCATACATTTTAATGTAAATCTTCTCAACTCCGCTAACACTGTTTTCACTGAACCGGTGCGAAGATGAGATGTGTATTTTGAGAAATGCTATTGGTCAATTTTTATAAGTCTCTGCTCAGCTCCGCGCAGCTCAGCTTCTGTGGAAACGCAGCCTTAAGCAGCTAATAGATAAGTAATCTGGGTTTTGTTTCGCTCGCGCCCCAAAGTACACAATCCTGGCTATGGCCATATTATGAACTAGATGTGCCCGCGGTAACACTCGCGCTATTTAAGGATACTGCTCCGCTCCCGTGGCTAATAGCATGATGTTATATAGCCCTGAGCCGTCCTCGATAAAGGGGCTATCTAAAACTGAAATAATTTTTCATATCGAAGCAGTAGTTCCTGAGTTTTCCGTCGTTTCTTTATATTATTAGTATTAGATGTATAAGGTACTAGCAGTTTCCCGCGGTTTCACCCGCGTCCTGAGGGAACTACTTCGCGTATCCGAAAAACCCAACATCTTACGGACCCCTATTTTTTCTAAAATAAAATATAGCCTATGTTACTCGTAAATAATGTAGCTTTCTAATGGTGAAAGAATTTTTAAAATCGGTCCAGTAGTTTTTGAGTTTATCCATTACAAACAAACAAACAAACAAAAATAACAATTTTTTCTCTTTATAATATTAGTGTAGACTAGGTATATAAAAATGGAGCAGAATATAACATACCTGTCCTGGCGCGTAACCTGTAACAAAAAAAAATACATTGTCAAGAAAGGGTAGTGTTTATTTCTTTTGCGTGTTAGCGTGTGGCCCACTCTGGTGTCAGAGTTTACACACCGCTTTAAGGCCTCCGACATGTTCTTACGATTCTTGATCTTAAGCATGAACCAGGACCGACAGGTTTATAGGTATGCCTTCCGAAGCACGGTAGCGCTCTGAACGTCAATTCTCGTATTTTATATGACATTGAAACTATATTTGAGACTAGAGGACGCCAGCAGCTACGCCTGCATTTTTTTTTAATTTACCCGTTTTGGCCGATCCCGTGGGGATTTCGGGAAATCCCTTCTTAGTGCACCCCTACGGTCCCCAAGGAACATACATGCCAAATTTCAGCTTCCTGCGCCCAATAGTTTCGACTGTAGCGTGTCTGTCAGTCAGTCAGTAACGCAAGGATTGTAACTATTAAGATTATATTTTGAATTGACTCAGAATCAGTATTCTGATAATTAAATGTTTTTATCGTCTATTGACTTCTATAGCAGTGGCGTAGCTAGCATGGGTGGCACCCGGTGCGGTAGTTGGCGAATGACCTTTTTTTTTTTTTGTCGACACCTAACAATTCCGTGCTCTAACTCCCGTCGTGCTGAGCTAGTGCCTATGTTTTTGTACATTGTTCTTAAGGTGTCACCCCCTATTTTTGGATGGGTGGCACCCCAAAAAGGGTGGCACCCGGGGCGGACCGCCCCCCCCCCCCTTCCTACGCCACTATTCTATAGTTAGACATTGACACATTGTTAAATTTGCGATCTAGTCATGATAACATTCCAATAATAATTAATATTCAAATATCAGTTAATTTAGCAGAATACCATTTGTGACATGAGTAGGTATGACAATGACATTAGATCGAAACTGCATTTTGTACAAATATAATTAGGAGTGTTGCTTAACTTTCATCATCATCAGCCTTTAACAGTCCACTGCTGGACTAGGCCTCTCCTTTGAAAGGAGGAATTGGCCTACTATACCACGCTGGCCAAACGAGTTGGTATAGGGTTTGTATCAAGGTTTCCTTCTCTTACAGTGCTGTTCTCTGCATAGTATGGTCCCTCTGTCGGCTCATACGACACCCATGGGATGATATACGGTGGTGGCATTCCGTATTCTTAATCCGTCACCACACGGACGGATTACCTATAAACCGACTGTCGTGATATCCGGGACGGATTAAGAATATAAAGTGTCAGTACCACACTTCATTCCGTAGGTGTCGTAAGAGACGACTGAGGGATAGTGTCCGACCGAAACTTCGGCTTCGGCTTCGGCCACCTTCGGCCAAAAAAACCATCTTCGGCGAAACCTTCGGCTTCGGCCCAAAACCCGGCTGAAGCCGAAGGTTTCGCCGAAGGTCCGAGCAATCGTCGGAATTGAACGAACTATTACGAAAGACTGAGTGAGAGAGAGCGCGACGGACTGGTCGTGTTTACAGGGGGCCACCGCGGGGAGTCACTGTCAACTATCACATTACGTGCGCGTCAAGACAAGTTCGTACGTATTTTTAAACACCTGTACCTACTTCCTTTTTACAAATAAATCACAAAGTTTTTTTTATCATCTCTAAATCAACTTCTATATGAGACAGTCAATATTGAAGTTTTGAAATAATTTATGATAATAATTGTAGCTTGTAGACAATATTGTCAATATTGAACAAAATTACTAAGAGCTTATAAACCTTCGGCTTCGGCTTCGGCCGAAGGTTGTGGCGATTGCCGATTAATCGGCTTCGGCTTCGGCCAAAAATCGACCTTCGATCGGACACTACTGAGGGAAATAAACGAAGCATATATAGTATCTTTACGAGGAGACAAAACACTCGACATGAAACCCTATACAACCCCGTCTGGCAAGGGTGGTATATTAGACCAAATCTTCCTATCGATGTTGCTGATCTCACTGTACTATTGTAGAGCAAATTACTTGAGGCCTAAACAACAGACCTCTAGAAATTAAAAAAAATTGCTATCATCAGCGCTGTCTATCCTCTGTCCCACTGCTGGGCACGGGCCTCTTCTCACTATGAGAAGGGTAAGGTTATAGTCCACCACGCTGGCCAAGTGCGTGACAGACTTCACATGTCTTTCGAGCACATTATGGAGAACTCTCACACATGCAGGTTTCCGCACGATAATTTCCTTCGCCGTTAAGCAAACGATAATTCACAATTTAATACGCACAACTTCGAAAAGTCATTGGTTCGCGCCGTGGATTCGAACCCGAGACCCTCTGCGTAGCAGTCTGTCGGTCTCTCCACTATCGATCCTTGCAAAAACTTGTGCTTAATACATAACTAGACTCGGACAAGGTTTCGCCTGTGTAGGACATTTTTACCCGCTTAGGGGAAGAATTCGAAAATCCCAATTTGGTGTTCCCCTGCACATCTTAAGGAAAATGCGTACCAAAATTCGTCATCTGAAACCAGGTTTTTTGTTCTTCAGTTTTAGCTGTGCGTTGTCTGTCTATCTGACAGTAACGGTGGAGTTTTTTATCTTAATTATATAGGTTTAGTAGCAGCCTAAAGGTTAGCATTACCATTCACGGGTCGGGCAAAAGTGTTACTGGATTTTGCCGAATTCTCAGTAGCAGCACGGAGTCTGGTGATGTGCCCGGTAACGTCAATAGGCTCGCCCCCTATTACGTGGGAACTAAAAATTCATGGCGAAATGTGGGTGTAATATTACACCTTTGCCTACTCCTGCGGGGATACAGTCGTGAATCTATAATAATAATATTAATAAGTTTATACAGTTTTTAATCTGAAATCGAATTAAAACCATACACTACACATCACTTAAACTTTATTTTTTTATACATACATACATAGACTCACGCCTGTTTCCCCGAAGGGGTAGGCAGAGGCATATTAAACGCCCACTTTTCGCCAGTGTTTTGATCCCACGTAATAGGTCGCGAGCCTATTGCCGCTTATTGGGACATTTTGTTTACCAGAGCCTCGTCCGTTGATCGGCAGGTGCACCACTTGCAGGTGAGGTTGGCTTGGGACCCTAAGTTCTTGGTGGGAACCCTATGCACTCTTTTTTTATATGCTATTATATATGTTATTGAAACATATTATATACACCACAATTTTTTAATTAGTACAAAATCTTTAAGGACATATTAGCGAAGACATTACTATCATTTATGTGACGTAAGAATTTCATAATATCTATAAATAGCAAAGTTATAATCATTTGTTTTTTGTAGAAAATCTCACATAAATCATAGACATATTTTACAATCCATTCACTACATCCATTCATTCTTTTCTGAGGTGCCGTGTAAGACCTATGCCTTGAACGCTTGGAGAAATGCTTGTCCAGGAACTGAGTAACCCCGAAACTTATCCTCCCAGAGGCAATGAGATGTGCCGCTTTGCAGCATGGTACGAGAAAACCTTCTCAATACATCGTCCAACACTGCGGAGCGTGCTCGCCTGCTGGCTGTGGGAGAATGGGAATCGGGCCTTTGGCTTCAGGCACTGCCATCGTCCAATAAAGGTACCATGTTGGACGATACGATCTTCCGCTTCGCTGCTTGCCTCCGTTTAGGTGCGTCAGGTGTCTCTCCGCATCGTTGTCACTGTGGAGAGGTTGTCGATAGCCTAGGTCACCATGGCCTGTCATGCAGCAGGAGCGCGGGTCGTATTTCACGACACGCCAATCTCAATGACATACTGCGCCGTGCTCTTGCCACCGCTGGCGTTCCAGCCCAACTTGAACCTCAAGGCTTGGTACACGACGATGGCAAAAGACCAGACGGGATGTCGTTACTGCCGTGGAAGCTGGGTAGGCCTTTGGTATGGGACGCAACATGTGTCGATACCCTTCCGCCATCTCATCTTCCCAGCACAGTAGGTTGTGCGTGCGCTGCTGCTGCTACAGCGGAGACCCTCAAACGGCGCAAATATGTAAATCTAATAGGAGATTATGTATTTAAGCCGTTTGGGGTCGAAACATTGGGGCCATAGGGTCCAAGGGCGCGATCACTTTTTAGAGATCTCGCAAAGAGACTTATAGACGCCTCGCGTGACCAGAGGGCTGGCAAGTATTTGGCTCAAAAAATAAGTATAGCCATATAACGAGGCAATGCTGCCAGTCTTCTGGGCACGCTTCCAATTGACTGCGATGCGGATGAGTTTCATGACGCCTTCTAAATTTTAATTTTTAAGTTTTTGAATTTTCTCTTCTTATATAATACTAGAGGAAGCCAGCAGCTACGCCTGCATTTTTTTTAATTTACCCGTTTTGGCCTATCCCGTGGGAATTTCGGGAAATCCCTTCTTAGTGCACCCTTACGGTCCCCAAGGAACATACATGCCAAATTTCAGCTTCCTGCGCCCAAGTTTCGGCTGTAGCGTGTCTGTCAGTCAGTCAGTAACGCAAGGATTTTATATATTAAGATTAATTAGATTTTTTAATTATTTTAAGACTTAATTTAGTTATATTTTTATTTAAATATTTATTGGATAATGTAGTCTATTCGTGAAATAAATGACCCATTATCCCATTATACGTCCTTCACTACTTCATTGATAGTACTTACTTTCCGTCCTACTCATACGCATTCTTTCCGTCGCACTTATAATGTAGGTAGCCTTAGACAATAAAATGAAGCAAAATAATAAATGTAGGTAGTTACTTTTTAATTTTCTAAATTCTACCTTCTCCTTCATACTTCATCCGGGCTTAAGACCGGCAAAATTTACCGTTTTACAAGTAATTAAATACGGAGGTATGTAATTACAAAGCAAACACATATCAAAATAAAAGAAGGTATTCTGTAATAAAAGAAAAGAGTAATTTTGGCGTATTGAAGTTAGAATCATCTGCTATTTACAAATATTATTTTATTATCATCATGCCAGCCTAGAGACGTCCACTGCTGGATATAGGCCTCCCTCAAGGTTCTCCACACAGACCGATTTTCAGCCAACCGCATCAAATTATTATTTAAGCAGGTATTATTTACTAAACTTACAAGTATTTCAATTGCCCTTCGAAACGCCCACCACCATTGTCAATACACAAACGAGTACGTTTTATTAAATTGTTTTTAACGAGAGAAGTACGCTTTTGTCTTTTCACTTCGTCAAAAGCGGCCAATATGCGCTGTATTAATTGTTCGACACTAACCGGCTCACTTTAGTACACTCACAAAAAGATGCCATGGGTAAACAGCTGCACTCGCGATTCCTCCACTCAAAAAGTACGCATGAAGCATAGGTACATACTCCCGTGATGTGAACTGATAAGCCATCGCGTCGGGCAAACGTAGACAAACAGTTAACTGTTGCGGCGGATGCGCTCACTTCCGCTAGCAATTTAGCACTGTTTGTCGCATCGGGGCGCGGCGCGGGCGCAGAGGGACAGGGGGGAATTTATCAATGGAGCAGTTGACTACTGTTACTACTCATAGCACGCGGGTCGGTAATAATCATAGTTATGCATTTACCAATTATTACGTATTTTTGTGGACAGTTTTGGGACTTAGTGTTTTTATTTTTTAAGTACATAAATATGATCAGTTAAAGATACTTAGTGCTCCGTAAATTTTTTTGTACTAATTAAAAAATAGTGGTGTATATAAACATAACGTTTAACTAGTTTTAAAGAAAGTTTCATATGTCTGCTGTTGGTACCTTATTTAACATACATACATAGACTCACGCCTATTTCCCCGAAGGGGTAGGCAGGGGCATATTAAACGCCCACTTTTCGCCAGTGTTTTGATCCCACGTAATAGGTGGCGAGCCTTTTGCCGCTTATCGGGATATTTTGTTTGCCAGAGCCTCGTCCGTTGATCGGCAGGTGCACCACTTGCAGGTGAGGTTGGCTTGGGACCCTAAGTTCTTGGTGGGAACCCTATGCACCCTTATTTAAATTTAAATAAACAATCCTTGCAAAGACTTCTTTCGACTCAGAGCTACGTATGCTTGTCCTTCCTCAAACAATTTTGAGCCTAAATATACAACTGCATGGTCTACTGTGCTACCTTGCATTTTTTGGATAGTGGAAGCCCAAGACAAAATTAAAGGCAACATCCTTCTTTCAGCCGTCCCATAATTGAACTTTGCCAGAAACTGTATGGCTTTATTTTGTAGCGGCAGCCATCTTGGATTTTTCAAAGTGAGCTCTATTCGACCAATCAAGACCTTTCATTTGATACCCATATTAAGGTATTTATGAAAAATATGTAATCCGCCATTTTGTGGCGGCGGCCATCGTGGATTTTTCATAGTGAGCTCTATTTTACCAATCAAGCAGCATCTATCATTTGATATCCGTATTGAGGTTGCTGTGAAGTAAAATGTGATCCGCCATTTGGTATCAGCGGCCATCTTGGATTTACAATCATAAGGAATATATTATGTTGTATTGTTATCAAGATTAAGAGTGTGTACCAAATATCAGATCAATCCGTCATTAGGAAGAGAGTAAAATTCCAATTACTAAATTTAGCCTAAATAAATAAATAATCTGGTCAAGCTAAATAAAACCGTTTAATAATAACCAAAATGCAGAAATAAATATGTCTGTATGTAAAATTCCTTAAGCACTTCTGTCGGACTGTAATCTTAATATATAAAATCCTTGCGTTACTGACTGACTGACAGACACGCTACAGCCGAAACTATTGGGCGCAGGAAGCTGAAATTTGGCATGTATGTTCCTTGGGGACCGTAGGGGTGCAATAAGAAGGGATTTCCCGAAATTCACACGGGATCGGCCATAATGGGTAAATTTAAAAAAAATGCAGGCGTAGCTGCTGGCGTCGTCTAGTATAGTAATAGGCGGCAAACAAGCAGACGGATCGCCTGATGGTAAGCAATTACCGCCGCCCATGGACACAAGCAACACCACAGGAGTCACAACTCACAAGTGAGTTGCCGCCATTTGGGGTTGGGAAAAGGGATAGGATAAGAAGTGGGATGAGGGAGAAGGAATAGGGGATAAGGCCTCCGGCACTCTCACTCACCGAACGAAACGCAACAGTTTAGGTACTGTTACTTTACGTTGATTTTCTGTGAGAGGGTAGTACTTCCCCGGTCGAGCCGGTCCATTCATGCTGAAATCAGCAAGGCTCTACACCTTATAAAACGTGGCTCTACATTACCTCTATTTGGATGAACACCACATCTTACTCCTCCACAAGTATTAGCTACGTAAGTTTACATTTATTTGATTTTACGATAGTTAATTGGATGAAAGGATTCCCGATATGTTTTAAGTTTTGGCCGAAGAAAACATACTTAAATCATACTTATAGATTAGGAATGATAAATCTTTTTTAATTAGGTACGCATGTATCGCGAAGAGTTAGGCAGAGGTGTAATCCCCTCTGTGGGATCTCCACCTTGTCGTGGTGAGAGGGCTCAGTAACCGTGGTTGGGGCCCCCACGGTGAAGCCAAGCGAGATCCTGGGTGACGACCTATCTCCCGCGACCAAATGGGGGCGCACCATTTGTTGTGTCGCGGTGCGGCCGCAGAGGACGAGGAGATGCGGTGTTGTCAGGTTGCCGTCCTTCCTATCCTCAGCGGCTGTTTTAGTGCCGAGCGCTGGGGCTGCTCTCCGCCCGCCAAAAGGCAAGGAGGCGGCGTAGTGTCCGCGCCGCCTACCAAGTCATAACGAGACGGGGCCTGCTTACACCAACGGCGGGCCAATCCCGGGCGGGGTCGCGGAAAAGTATGCTATCCGCGAATCGCGTGACACCGCCAACATACGGGACCCGTAGGGACACCGCGGTGGTTTTGAGTGAGTATGCCCTGCCTTTAGGGGAAAGCCTCCACACACCTCCTCCGCACGTCCCAAGCCCGGCGTCGATCACACAATACCCGGGTTGGCGTCGAGTTGAGATGGCTCATAAGGAGAGTTTCCATCATAGTGAACAAAAAAAAAGGCAGAGGTGTAATATTACACATTTCGCCATGTTACGAATTTTTAAGTCCCTTGTAGTAAAGCGCGAGCCTATTGCCGTTACCGAGCATACTGCCTGCTCGGCGACTGCTGACTCGGCGCTGCTACTGAAAATTCGGAAAATCTCAGTTACATTTTGGCGCTACCCGGGACATATAATTAGTAAAGCACCTTTTAAGAACTAGCTGTAAGTTTAGGTCTAACATTAGGAACGGCATTGGGCAGTATTCGTTTGCGAGTCTTTACGCGGCATAGCTTTTATTAGGGACCACCCACAAATTACGGGACAAGTTTAATAGGGGTATGGCAGCAACGGAGTGACATGGTATGACAAAGGATGGGAGAGGTCCTTAATTACGTAACGTGACCTGAGATATTTAATGTTTAATTTTACGTTGATTCTATAAAACTATGAAATGAAATTAAAACAAAAACTAATTCTAGAAAAAGCTTTAATGTTTCCTAGGTAAAAAGATTAAAAATATGCTGGAGTTTTAATGATTCCTACCTAGGTTAAAACGATTACCCCCGCGTGGGATCTCCACCTTGTCGTGGTGGGAGGGCTCAGTAACCGTGGTTAGGTCACCCACGGTGAAGTTAAGTGAGATCCCGGGAGTGGACGCTCCGCGTGGGCTTGACGGAGGCCTGCGCAGGATACATCCAAAGGTGCGGGTGCGAGGGACAGTTCTTCTGTCGCTCGCAGTCGGGCGCGGTCGCGGGAGTAGAGGAGTGTTGGTGTTGCGTTGCTGCGCGCCTTATCTCCCGCGACTAAATGGGGGCGCACCATCGTTGCGTCGCGGTGGGGCCGCAGAGGAAGAGGAGATGCGGTGTTGCGTTGCCGTCCTTCCTATCCTCTTGTCTCTCCGTTTTGGCGGCGGAGCCCAACACCTTCATCCGCCGCCAAGGGGGTTCTGTTCGGGGCCCGCCTGACCATCTGGCGGGCCAATACCCGTCGGGGGGTAGCGAGGAATGCTTCGGTGATACCCGAGCCTCCGATACATGGGTACATGAGGAACACAGGTTGGTTTTTAGTCAGTAAGAGTCTGACAGTCCCCTTCGCCCTTCCCCCAGGGCGGAGGGACTCCATGAGGATTTTTCAACCCGACACAAAAAAAAAATTATATATACATATATAAATTTGACCGAGTCTCTAATGAGACACTAGAGACTTGGTCTCACAAATGGGATAAGCTGTGGCAAGTAGAGTAGAGGATAGAGTTCAAAGGCCTAAAAATCATGTGACACAATTAATGGATGACCCCTTACTGTAATTTACTGATCAGTAGTAGAGTGTAATATTACACCTCTACCTACCCCTTCGGGGATACAGGCGTGGGCATGAGTCTATAAATAAAAAAATTAAAAAATAGTAGTAGAGTGTAGCTGAGCTACTTTACTTTTCTTTAAATAGGCGGCAAACGAGCAGACGCCTGATGGTAAGCGATTACTCAATTCTTTATTGCATTCCATATTACTGCCGCCCATGACACAAGCAACACCACAGGAGTCACAAGTGCGTTTGGGTTGGGAAAAAGGAATAGGAGGGGTGGGATGAGGGAGAAGGAATTATGGGGCCTCCGGCTGGAGAGGCACCCTTAGAAGAAGAAGAGTGCTGATAACGAGACTTGGCTTGCCGATCGTAAAGTTAAGCTACGCTTGCACAAGTCACCACTTGGATGGGTGACCGCGTGCAGTATTGCATCAGTGCGCTACCGTGCTTCGAAGGGCACGTAAAGCTGTCGGTCCTGGCTCTTGTTTCATAAACAAGTATCGTTAGGCCATATCGGACCTTCGGGCGGTGTGAAAACTCCGACACCAGAGATGGCCGCACACTCACACGAGACGGACGAAGAAAGAAGAAGAGAGAGATGGTCTTAACAATAGTAGGCCCTAGACCTAACTGCGAAGGAAAACATCGTGAGGAAACAGGCATCTCCGAGCGTACAGTCGAACAACTTCTCGCTAGACCACAATAAGGGCGAGAATCGCTCAGCAAGGCATCGTCTCTTCCAGTGCTACTTTACACACACATTGACGCTCGTATACAAAACCAGTTGCTAGTGTGCCTCGACTCTATGAGCGAGTCAAGGGATTTTTTTTCAAACTGGTCCAGCGCCTTTGTTTGATTGTACATAATGTAGTAGACATGTGAAGTCTGTCACGCAAGCGCTCAGCGTAGTGGACTATGACCTTACCTTTCTCATAGAAAAGAAGAGCTGTGAGGGTTACCATATGTAAATAAGACGGATGCCTGTCCATGGTACCTAAAATGCCTGAATTTTCAGAAAAATGCCTGTCTAAAGCAAAACGCTGTAGTAATAAGTAAAAGCCAATAGATTAATAATGACGAAGGATATTATAATTTATGACTGATATTTGTCAAAGGACATTTTTTTTTAATAGTTATTTCTTTTGTAATACATAAACGTAAAAATCTTCACAAGATACAGTTTTGTAATCAGTGGCGTAGCTAGCTTGGGTGGCACCCGGGGCGGTAACTGGCGAATGACATTTTTTTTTTTTTTTTTAGTCGACACACCTAAAAATTCCGTGCTAACTCTCGTAGAGCTGAGGTAGTGCCTATGTTTTTGTACATTGTTCTTAGTGTTGAGTTTTGGGTGTCACCCCTTTTTTTGGATGGGTAGCACCCGGGGCGGTCCGCCCCCACCGCCCCCCCCTTCCTACGCCACTGTTTGTAATTTGCCTGAGTAGGTAATCAATATTGCTTTTACTGATTCAATTGCCAGCCAATTTCTTTCTTTACTCCACTGCGCGTTGACGAGAGAAAACGTACGTTTAAAATGCCTGTCTCAGGCCAATGCCGGCCGCACGCCTGTCTAAACCTTAGAATGCCTGTCAAATGCGGAAAATGCCTGTCATATGGTAACCCTAGCTGTGTGTATCTTTGTTCCTGTATGTGCAACCTTTAGCAAATCTCACATTTATTTGTAGTTTGATCACTTAGTAAAGACTCCGGTTTGATTTCCGTAGTCCTAAACATAACATAACTTCACGCCTTTATCCCCGAAAGGGTATGCAGAGGTGTATTACACACACACTTCGCCAGTTATGTTTCGGTCCCAATGTAATAGGGGGCGATCCTATATGCAAAACCTGGCGATGAAAAAGAGTGACCGTGAGTTTTATTGCCCGTTCCTTCTCATGGTTCTACGCCCTTGCTTTGCGAACGTGGCTGTAAATGTAGAGTCTAAGTAATTATTTTATATTTTTTTAATTTAGACATTGATAAGTGTCACATTGTGACCCAAATGAATAAAGGATTTTTACTTTGACTTTATTGCCATCTTCCGGGCACATTATTAAGCCAGCGATAGTTAAAATTTTTAATACACACATAACTTCGAAACAAGGTGTGTGCCCGGGGTACCTTGGGGATTGAACCCGAGACCATCGTCCCGGCAGTTCATTACATACACCACTGGGGTACCGCCGCTTTTTCCGTAGAGTGTATTGTTATAAAAGGCAGTTACCTATATAAGGTAGACAGGAAACTTAAAAGAGGCCACTGGCCAATGGGACACTGACTGACACAGTATATAAATAAGTTTTATATTATAATTATAAACTAATTCTCAGAATACCAAACAACTCTTGGTAAATCAAATACAGTACCTACACTTAATTAAAGTAAAAAAAAATATGTAAGAAATAAAATCCAATAATAAAATTTAATATTTTTTATTAACTTCAAATATTAAATAATGCAAAATACATACAAAAAAAGTAATACAACAGTTATATTTTTAAATGCAACTACGAACATTTATTTGGAAACCACTTTATAGCTATCGTACATATTTTCATATAATTAGTTAGCAGTTTCATTTATAATTTATTTTCATTTAAAATGCATTTTAAGATCACGTACGGAGTAAGACTATTTATGTATATGCATCCTTAGAGGCAGAAATACATCCTGTTTATATAAGCATCCTTTTGACCAAAACATCCTTAGGCCAAATAAGGATGTTTTGGTCAAAAGGAAAATATACATCCTTTTACCGCCAAAGACATAATTTGGACAATAAACAATATACAGGGTGTAAAAAGACCCTTAACGAAAACTGAAACCCCATATAGTACCAATTATAACGATCATTTTTTACTTCGGCACCATATCTGGGAAATTACTGGTTCAGGAGATATTGAGGCTCAAAGTCACGAATTTTTTTTCGAATTATTCCAAAATCGTGTTTAGAATGATCAATGTACATTTTCTGCCACATAAACATAAACAAAATTTTCAATATTTCCCTAAAATAAACGGCTTTAAAGTTCCCGACGCGTAGTGTATGCGTACTATCAATCAGCTGCGAGGTCATTCCCCTCGGCCGCGCGACCACGTGATCATAAACTGCCGCCACCGCGGCGCACGGTGTAGGTAGATACGGCCGGCGTAGGTACGATGTCTGCAAGCGCGCGCTATCCATTGCCGGTAATAAAAGTTGTAAATTTTTTGAAGCTTAAAAAAAATGTTGTTTCCCAGGTATTATTTTCGCGTAGTATGACTTGGCATGATGTGCAAATCGAGTAGACTTCGGCTTGGTGATGGGTCTTGTAACACCCTGTATATTGGTTTCAAAAACATTGAGAATGTTTGAGAGCGTGAGTGACATTGAGAGTGTCTAAATATTTTTTTAATTATTATTAATGACGACACAACGTAAGAAAGATATACCTATACAAATATTGATCTCTCTTTCGAAAAGCCATAGAACAAAAGAGACAACATGCGCTATTTCTCGTCATTCCTCTTTCTACAGTATGGTTATTTCTGTGGAGGTGTTGCTAGGTAAGACTCTATGTGATAATATTTAATGACTGAAAGGAAATATACATCCACATCCTTATTCCGCACGCATCCTAAATGCAACGAATGGTACCCAAGTGCGATACATATTTTGGCAATTCTTGGACTCTGAATTCTTGAACATGGACACATTATTATTATTAAATCACTTCATACATTCATAAAAGATTTATATACAGAGTGTAGCACACTTATTATCCCGTATGAATTTAGTGCGACAACCTGTATATAATAAATCCAGACTGCCATTTTTCATAAGATATGTACGATTAAAAATAGGATGTTTCATTTTTAGGAATAATATGTAATAAAAAATATAAAACACGACAAAACCAAATGCCTGCATAGTGAAACAAGCAAAATGCAATTAGATCAGTTCCCTTTCATAATCGTCCGAGCGTTATCCGGGTTGCACCAAACACTTACACCTCGGAGCCCGAGGTCCGCTTACTAGTCTAACCGGATTTGACTGAATATTAGCTTTTCCACAGAGCGACTGCCTGTCTGACCGCCGCAACGACTGGAGCAAAGAGCTCAGATATTTACATTGAGGCGCATTTCCTATGGGCGCTCTGAAGACAAACTTTCTGTGACCCAAATTGCCGCTTGGCGGCGTGGCAGTCGCGCTGTGACAGCTGTCTCTACGAGAGCAAGAGAGACGAACGTTCCTCCTGTGTATCTTAACTACGAGTGCAAGAGAGACAAAGAACGACGCCAGCGCCGCCAACTACGAACTAAACTGGAGACAGTCCCCACTTGGAATCGGCACAAGAAATCCTTAAGAACTGCTCTTCTGTGTAAATCTGTATTTCATTGACCAGAGCTACATCTGCAGTGTCAACTAAGCTGTCACCAGGGATTTAATTGAAGTCGAACGAAGTACTGTTGGGTGTCAACCCATTACTGGCAGATGTCGCCTCAAAACTGGCGGGTGTCACCTGGATTAATCGGTGTTACTATACTATCGATATACTATTATACTAGTGAGTGGGGTAAAAGATGTAGTGACAACCATTGAGAAAGGTATGCTAAGATGGTTTGGACACATGGAGAGGATGGATGACGAACGACTCACCAAGAAATTAAATATATAAGTCAAGTGTGAATGGTACAGGTGGAAGCGGAAGACCTAGACGGACGTTATCTGACCAGGGGGGCGATTCAGAATCGTTCGATATCTCATTTGACATTCGATTCCGTTAATTGTCAAACGGGCTACCTACCTCATTTTTTGTCAAAACTATCGCATTTCCTATCAATTTCATGCATTCAGTATGAAGTAAATTAATAAATTAACCGAATTCAATGAATATTTGTTCAAAATATCTCTGATAGGCGGCTAAAAGACGAGAATAATAATTTGACATATCGTACGATTACTTGTAATGACATTCTGAATCGGCCTGCAGATTGGAGACATCCTAAAAAAGGACAGGATAGAAGTACCCTTTAACCGAAGAGCATGCATGAGAAATTTTATGGGACTGAATGAAGCAAGAGGGATATGTCAGGATCGTTGCAAATGGCGTTCCGTAGTCTCTGCCTACCCCTCCGGGAAACAGGCGTGAGTCTATGTATGTATGTACTAGTGAGCGGACTAGGGGTACGAAGCAAAAAGGCTTCGATGCAACCGGGATAACGCTAGGACGATGATGATGATCATGAACATATTTTTTAGCCAATGACTGCTTGCGTTTGTACCGTAATATATATTTAAAAGTTATTTATTTGAAAGTAGACTTCACCCGGCTGTGCCCCAGGATGGAAATTTCCAAGATTCTTCTCTTAAAGCTTGCCTACACTTCCCAAGGAACATACATGGCGAAATTGCAGCTTCTTGCGCTCAGTATTTTCTGTTTTTTATAGTAATAGGCGGCAAACGAGCAGACGGATCGCCTGATGGTAAGCAAATACCGCCGCCCATGGACACAAGCAACACCACAGGAGTCACTAGTGCGTTGCCGCCCCTTTGGGTTGAGAAAAGGGATAGGATAAGGAGTGGGATGAGGGAGAAGGAATAGGGGATAGGGCCTCCGGCACTCTCACTCACCGAACGAAACGCAACAATTTAAGTACTGTTACTTTACGTCGATTTTCTGTGAGCGTGTCCCCGGTCGAGGCAGCCCATCCATGCTGATATCAGCAAGGCTCTACTAAGTTTGTGTTAGTTACTGTCAGTCAGTCAGTAACGTTAGAATCTATACACATTATTATAGAATGAAGTGCCTGCCGCGTTCTGCCTGTATGTATAAACGCGAAAACCTCAAAAACTATCGAACGGATTTTGGTACGGTTTTCAGTGATAGATAGTGAGATTTTTGAGGAAGGTTTAGTGGTTTAGAAGGTTTATAGTCCACGTGGATTGAGGAAGGTTTAGTGTATAGTCCACGCGAGCAGAGCCGAGTGAAATATAATTTAATTACAAAACAATGCTATTACGATACCAACGCTAAAAATAATAAAAAAACTTGCTGCTAAATAAAAATATTTACGTAAAAAAAACAATGATTTTAAGTTTTTATCGCCGTGATTTAAACAAGAGATTTATTCCTCAATATACTGACATTTCAATAATCAAAAATGACAAATACTTTTGAAAAATAATTTTTCTAAAGTAAAAATATTTATAAGATTGTTTGTATTAAAATCATCAAATATTTGACTATTGAAAAATCAGTTCTTAAACAGTCAATAAAGGGGCTGATTTTCCATTTATATAAAGTATTTATTTGAAAGAGATAACATAGCTTTTTGGCTTCGAAAACACGGTTTCGCTTATAAGCTAAATAAAAAAATGAATACTGCCTTGCAAACAACAAAATTATTGTATTCATCGTGTGACTTAATAAAACCCTTTTCCAAATGATTCGTTAATAAATAAACATGAGACATAATGTATTTGAACGGAAGTGACAGTAACTTTTAACGAATTGTATTTTACCAAATGTATTTTGTATACATTTTGTAAAAGTACGTGTTTATACGTCGTTATTATACAATACAATGCTTTTATACACTTTAAATTATATTAAATAATGATTTGGTTAATGTATTCATTTTACAAAATGCATAGTATAATTAATTTTAGTAGGAATATATAATTTGGAATAAACTAATCCGTTACTGTCTACATAATAAAAAAATACCTCCCTTCTAACAACATTAATATTTGTGCAAAAAACTTGGCTCATTAAAAACTTTTTTTTTTTTAATATTCAAAAATATTATTCAAATCGAATTTAATATTGGTAGGTATTTAAAACAGTGTTTCTTAAGAGATGTGTTATTCAACAAAGCAATATAGACAAAAACAGGAGATACCGACTTCGTAAAAAGAAATACTGCTAGACTTAAAAATGTAGGTTTTAGGCAACGACAACCCAACCTACTAGACACCTAATGTTTTCATTTCTACAAACAAACAATTCTGTCAAAGCGGTGAGGTATGCGGGGCGAAGGGGGCTACAAAAGTGCATTCGAATTGGCCGGTTCAAATTTGCGGTACGTCATAATTCATAACTAGTGTTGGGATTGGTCTTATGTAAACGTGTTGTCAGAAAGTGTTCGCCTTACGTCTGCCGTCTAGTAGGCTGGGTTGTCGTTGATTTTAGGGGACAGCCACAAATTCATATGATGTGTTACTTAATTTGTGGATGGCAAACGATAGCGATATTAGAAATGATAAGCGAATGCCATTTCTGCTAGGCCCTCAGACATATAATCGCAAGGCCTAAACTAAAGAACTCAGATTAATACATAGAAGCACATTTTCTATGGGTGCTCTAAAGACAAACTTTCTTCATACAAAATAAATTAGAGGGTCTTAATCGCGTCCAATTAACTTATTTAAGGTATAAATATCTATTTGTTTCCGACGTTTCGCTCGTCTTGCACCGAGCGTGGTCCCGGAGTGACTGCCTCAGTCTCTCCGCGACCACGCTAATTTATTTTGTATGATGTATACAAATCGCGAAAGTTTAAAATCGATTATGACAAACTTTCTGAGACCCACATTGTCGCTTGGCAGCGAGGCAGTCGTTCCCCCAGTGTATCTTAACTACGAGAGAAAGAGAGACGGAGAAACGACGCCAGCGCCGCCAACTACGCATGCATTAAGTAGTTCAATTTAAAAATTTGACGTTCATAAGCGTCACCTTGTGACCTAGATGAATAAACGATTTTTGACTTGATTTTAACTTACAAACTAAGCTGGGGCAGACCCCACTTGGAATCGGCACACGAAATCCTTAAGGTTAGCGGTTCTATTTAAAGCTGTGTTCTTTGCCTAAACTTACCTACCTTTCATAATTAAGGCACCCACCAACGACAACCCAGCCTACTAGACAGCAGACGTAAGGCGAACACTTTATACGTCTTACATAAAACCAATCCCAACACTAGATATGAATTATGACGTACCGCAAATTTGAACCGGCCAATTAGAATGCATTTTTGTGGCCCCCTTCGCCCCGCATACCTCACCGCTTTGACAGAATTATTTGTTTGTAGAATTGAAAATATTAGGTGTCTAGTAGGCTGGGTTGTCGTTGGCACCCACTAAGAAAGCTGCTTATTATTATATCCCTGAAATGTCATAGGCAGCTCATGGGTGCATAACGTG